>CM049401.1:1200000-1800000 GCA_026929865.2 Hyperoplus lanceolatus | reverse complement strand
GGACCTATACAATAAAAATCGGAAACTGCAAACTTGACACATTGAAATCACATATGGCTTTGTGGAAAGGCTAAAATATTATTTAGGGTTTATGAGATTGGCACGTTGATACAGATTGTTCCTAAACCTTAGTTTAGTAAAACAAATGTAAAAAAGAGCGATAGGGAGAGATAGAGATAAAAAAATCATGAAATACAGCTGTATTTTCCCCAGTTAAAGGGAGACCTTAATTAAGTTAAAAGTAAAACACTGGCCCTCATTTACTAACAGTGAGTAGCCTATGCACAGATTTGGGCTGTTATTTATCAATATTTTTGTTCCCTGAATTTCTTCGTATTCTGAGAACAAAGAAGAGAGAGAGATGAAAAGGTAGAAATATATCTGACTTTTTGACTTATATTTCAACATTACATCAATGTGATGCTTTGAAGGGACAACAATTGCATTGACAATGAATATTAGTTTAGAAAATCAATTTAGGTGTGACTTCCTTTAATGTAGGCTAATGTAAAAGAAACTTCTGGTATACGCCACGCCCACTTCTTCTTGTGTATCCGGATACAGATACAGATACAGATAATTTTGTTGGTTGAACAGATACAGATGATGACGTCTCCGCACACCCCTAAAAGTAACCATGAAAATTAACATTTTTCGTATTACAAGTTTCTTTGAAAATTAATTTTAATATGCAAATGAGCTATACAATAATCGTACATGCCCAAAATAAACCCAAAAAGGCTTAATTTTTTCCTTTACTCCTACCACAATAAAACTTTACATAGTAAAAGTATACTTGAAATTTAACTTTTTTTGTACTACAAGTTTCTTTTTAAATGAATTTGAATATGCACATGAGCTCCACACTTATTGAATATCCAATCATCGTACTGCCAATGGGTGATGGCAATGCTGCTTTTAGACTGGCCTCTAACCTGAAAAACTGCCTGGCTTATAACAGGTGCCTCTCGTGAATTAGATTACCCCCTCCCCTAGCTAGTGTAATTATTTTACTTTTTTCAGTGCCATTCCCTTTCCTATGCCAAATAGACGAGACGTAGAATCACAGCCTGAAATGGCATGGAGAAAGTGGAGATTGTCACACACCTTGGGACCAAGTAACTCCATTGTCTACTTTATGCACCATACAGTGCTGCTTGAAAGTATGTGAACCTTTGGAGCCTTTATGAATTTTATTTATTTTAATTAATTAATACATTTTTATCAATACCAGTATTTTTTATATGAAATAACAGATGTTTGTTTATCAATTAAAAAAAATTATTTTCCGGAAATCAATTGTTAAAACAGACAAAAAAAGATATTTGCCAACTTTTGTATGTGAAAAAGTTTGTGAACCCTGAGCTGCATTGGTTAAATTGAGCAGGTTAACACAATCTGGTAGGCCAAATTAAGTGATAAACTATAAATTATTTTTATTTGGTTCTTGTGCCATAAACAGCTTGTGTGCATTCAGATCAGCATGATGCAACAAGAGTACTAACAAGTCTGTGTCATCACCTACTGAGACTGTCTTTTGTTCTGGCAGAGGCAAGGGCAGTTTGGACAATGAGCACATCTGCACATCATCTAATTAAGGGACGACAACTTAAAATGTCAGTGTTTTCTGAATCAATTTCTTGTTTAATCCTAAAGTAAAATATTGCTTCCGTAGAACCTAAAAGAAAATAGTTGGACCAGCTTAATTGAATTAAGGCAACCGGTAACACATAATTTATTTAAGTTTATTCAACTTAAAATTGATTCTAAAATAAAATCACATTTTCAAATCAGTTTTTTTATATACTTTATTAGCAAGCAAAATATTTCTTTTAGTTTTAGACAACCGCAATTTTTAGGGTACTTTTTCCCTTTTTAATGTTTCTGGCAACCACCAGTTATCTTTGTATCTCAACATTCTAGCTTGTATTTTGAAAAACATTTCAACAAAACTAGCCAGTTACACTGTAATTGAACATCGGAGAGGAAAAAACATCGGAGAGGAAAAAACTGTTACTCCTTTTACAGTTTAAAAATCAGAATACCAGTGTTTAACGCATAGGCTTTTCAATGTTTCTGACCACTCTGAAATGTGCATTTCTTTGCTTTATTGCGGGTCTGGGGACTCAAAACCAGTCAGTATCTGGTGTGACCACCATTTGCCTCATGCAGTGCAACACATCTTCTTCGCATAGAGTTTATCAGATTGTCAATTGTGGCCTGTGGAATGTTGTTCCACTCCTCTTCAATGGCTGTGCGAAGTTGCTGGAGACGGCTTATGGTGGAGAAATGAACATTCAATGCACGAGCAACAGATCTGGTTGACATTCCTGCTGTCAGCATGCCAATTGCACGCTCCCTCAATGCTTGTGGCATCTGTGGCATTTTGCTGTGAGACAAAACTGCACATTTCAGGGTGGCCTTTTATTGTGGACAGTCTTAAGGCACACCTGAGCACTAATCATGATGTCAGATCAGCATCTTGATGTGGCACACCTGTGAGGTGGGATGGATTATCTCAGCAAAGCAGAAGTGCTCACTATCACACATTTAGACAGATTTGTGAACAATGTTTGAGAGAAATGGTACAATTGTGTATCTGGAATGGATTTTAGATCTTTAAGTCCATCTCATGAAAAATGGGAGCAAAAACAAAAGTGTTGCGTTTATATTTTTGTTGAGTGTATTTAGAGGAAAGAGCAGAGTTACAGCCCGGTGGTAAATTGCCCAGCATCCAATACAAACCACAGATTGTATGCTTCCTTCTGGATGTACCAAGGGGATTACATATTTCAAAATCATCAATATATAATATCAATGAAATGCTTTCCTGTTTAGACAAAAGTCTGTTTTCTTTGAACAAGGCACCATCAAATAAGGATCTGTATATATGTGCACAAGTTCCCTGTGGTTCTGTATCTACAGTATTCAAATTAACAGCCTGATCCAAGATTGTCTGGCAGTCAAGAATTTGTACCAAAGACTTTAAAATCGAAATATATTGGAATGACTTTCTATTCTTTTGGTCTAATATATATTCCACTGGTTCCACTACGTTAAAGTGTCTCTTATAGTAAGCCTTTCGCCTCCAAGCACTGGAAAGTGGGCCTTTATCTCCAATTGCTTTATTAACAGGGTGTGTATCACAGAGTGCACTGGCTAGTTTTTTAACCACTGACTGGTCAAACTGGCAACCATTATCTTGTAATACTTGGCTAATAGTATTTTGAGTGATTGTCAGAGAAAGAGAACCAATCAAATAGTGAAACTCCAGCAAAATTTCATCTACAGCAGCATTTGACACAAGAAAGATGTTTTCTAATTTAAGAAGGACAGACGCAAGTTTAAGCTCAATATCCTTCTCCAAGTTCTCAGAAACCCCATCGACAAAAGCAGAATCTAAATTGTCATTGTTCTCTAAACTTTCCCCATCTGAAATATCACTGGCAAATGATTCTGTAACAGAATTAATACCAGGCTTAAAGATATTCCCTGTCCCAGAATGTTTCCTGTATTTATGACCTTTGAAGTTCTCATATACGTTGGTTTTATATTCACAGTCTTGGAAGACGCATGTTACAGTCTCCTTACTTTTAAGATGATGAAAGATGTGTTGAAGAAATTCCCTCTCAGTGGAGAGTTGATTATGACCACAAATATGACATGTGAATGTTGATACAGCTTTGCTGATAATGTGTTGGGCAGGGTGTCTCCTTGATAAATGGGTCTTTAGGGCACTCCAAGTCTTGAATCTACATGAACAATGTAAATAGGTACATGGATATGAATGGCCCCGTCCGTAGTGCCTATGATTCAGTTTGTAGTGCTTGAGCAGCTCAGATCTTCTTTTTAAGACACTCCCACAGTCCTTGCATCTCCACATGAAGCGGAAAACTGGAAAAACAGAGAAACGGACTTTACTTTCTCTGCAGGTCGAATTTTTAAGGACGTGGTGGAGCCAATTGTTTAAACGCAACAGTCTGTCATTGGACACCGACCCAGGCGAACACAGAGAAATGGGAGAAAAAACAAACTGATGAAAATGCGAGAAACCACGTTTTTGTGTAAAATTAATCCAAAATCACATGTCATGTGTCAAACATAAGTTACTTTGCAAAAACTGATGAAGCCATTCTTATGATCAAATAAAAGCCCAATTAATTTCACAGGGAATGACCAAAAAACAGGATTCAGCGATCATGAATACAAACAGAACAACTGAAATATGTTCTGAAATATTGAAACAATACCTGCATGTTATGGAATGTATTCTCATTTATATTAACATGAACAGCACATTACAAATTACGTTTACAGTGATGCAGTTTTCGATGCTTCAGTCAGGCATATAGGTGTGCCTGCCCACCTATAATTTCTATGATAATTATTATTCTATTGTTATAATCTAACTGGATAGCACTGGCCCTGTATTTCAGTACTCTTTCCACCTCTGCTAGTAGCTGTGCATTGTCCTGGCGTAAAGGGTTTCTAAGTAAGTTAGAGAATCTAAGTAACACTTATGCTTGTCTTGTATATCTGACAAAGACAGGATTGGGCTGCATTATTCCTGAGAAAACTTTAGTTTAATGATTAAATGGGTCAGCTTATGCCAGCTTGAGAGACGACCACAAATAGATTTATTATTATTAGTAGGGGAGAGTGGCCTAAGTTGTGCATTTTGGAAGTTGTGCCACCCCTTGTTTCTAGAAAACCGTGGAAGAAATTGGAAATGTGACCACACATTTAAGAAGAGCCATCCATTTGACTCATCCTGTAAAGAAGGGAGACACAAGGAATAAGATATAAGCACATTTAAGCTCAAAAAACAGTGTTTTGCCTTTCAAAGTAAAATTTCTATGATCAAGGTTTTTTGATTATTGTGTCTGAATAATTATAGACACGTTTGGACACATGTTTTAGTGCTTTTGTATGCTACACTACAAGTATATACAGTTAGCACAATGTCAGCCCTAAATTGCTGCATCATGCCTATTATCAAAATTCTGGGGATGGGGTGATTTGTGCCAAAGGGCCTAGGTGAGTTTATAAGTAAGTAAGTAAAATGTATTTATAAAATCACATTTATGACAGTTTGCACTGTCCAAAGTGCTGTACATAGTGCATTCAGTAGATACACAATGAAGGTAAAATAACAATAACCAAAATAAAGAGCGTAAAGCCCATACATCAACATAAACACAGATAGTAGTGCAGAGGTAAGATAGTTAATGGGAGGAAACACCAGGGTGTATATTTGGGTTTTTGAGCATTGATTTAAAGGCAGAAATGTAGAATCACATTTTGTCAGGTGGCAGTTGGTTCCACAAACGCGGAGCAACTAGTGCAAGTACATTTCTGAGAGTTGTGCCAGTGGCATGGCTGTATATACATGGTCACCAAAGAAAGTGATTGTCTACAGTAGCTCAGAAGGGAAGTGACATCTCAATTCCACTTAACGACACCACTGATATGAGAGTTCAGATGGCCAGAAAGATGATGATGGTGACTTTGTCATTGTGAGCTTTGCAGGCAAAACCACCTAGATCGGCTAGGCCATGTTTAAGAGAAAATTGTCCTTCAATCTTTGTCAATATTCACGTTATTTACTTTAAATACACCTTAAATAAGTGATTGTCTAATGGATTTGTCTTGCATTACAGTTTATGAGATATATATCAATGGCACAATTCACCCATGGTATTCTCTCCAGCAGCACAGCTTACACCACACCTGGGGCAAGTTGTGCAACAAGTTCTTTTTTCCGAAAGCTTCTATTTCTTCTACAGTTTATTCCAGATCCAAAGTTTTTATTGCCAGGGATGCACAACACCCTGAAATATATGTACATATTTGAGTTGGAGACTTTACTGTCAAGGCCTTACTTTAAAGTCACTTTGAGTGAAAAGTTGCACAACTTAGGCCACTCTCCCCTATGTGTAAGCCGTGCTGTAAAATCATGTTTTTTTCATCCAGCAAGATTGCGTTTTGATAAATATCTCGGGTGTAGGCTAAAGTGAAAAACATAATGTAAATGTAAAGCACATAAATGTCTAACCCAGGAGAGATAGCTGACATATTCAGCGACCCTTCCCGGTCTCTGAAAGTTTGAGCTGCACATTATTATCAGGAGTTATTCACATGCACTCAGATATTTTTTTTTTTTATCAAAAGTGACCATAGAATGATCAGATATGGCCATTGGATCAGTTGTGCTAGGCTTGCACTTAATTCTAACGGTCGTGCTAGGTAGAAAAATAGAGACAACATGAAGTCTAATGCATTAAAATGCCATTCTTTAACCAGCAATCATGATCTTTTATGAATACATTTGTTTGTCTAGATAACCTCATTTAAGCATAAATTACACAATGTCTTCACTTCTTGTATAGAAGGCGCTGCCAACACAAACCCAGGGTTCCCGCGGATCCTTGAAAAGTCTTAAATTCATAAATCTAAAAATAAGGCCTTACATAGCATTAAAAAGTCTTAAATCCATCTTTCAAAGGTCTTAAAAATGTTAACACATGGTAAGTAGGATTCTATGACTGTAATTGGTCTCAAATCTAAAAATAATACGCAACATTTTTTATTTTTTTAATAAATTGCCGAATAGTGTAATGTCGCGCAATCACGAGAGCGGAACATGGACATATTAAGAAAGGAGCGGAACCAACAAAACATTTGTTTGCGGCCGTGACTCAGAGCAGACGCACGTCGCTCAGGTAGCAGTAGCAGCATGAGTAGCAGTCGGCCCGCATCATGGGAAAGTGTAAATTCAACAAAATTTGGCTGTCCAACAAGGATTTTTCTGCCTGGCTGAAACCGGTACCCGGCAATTTATACGAGGCACGTTGCACATGCACAGCGCGAAACACAAAACCTCAAAATCAAGCTGTCAACAAACGCCAGGTATTTCCTGTTTCATGTTCTACTCGTCCTTCGTGCACCTCCGCTTGGGCCCAAGACTGCCTTCTCAGTAAGCCAGCATGGACAGGTGTACATGCCTGGTATTACACGCATTAGACTGTCTGGGACGGGTCTGTAAGGCTCAAAATGGAGATCTATGGAGCCCAGCTGACTCATTCCCAATACAATTTCGTCAAACAAGAATGTATCTCCGCTAAATTTTTCTGGATATCAATCAAAGGCTCATACTTTTCTTTAGACCATGTACTTATAGGATGGAAGTTTTCGCTTTTCAAAACGTCACCGAAAGCATTGTATAGCCGTTTTATTTTCAGTTTTAGCCGTTAGGCGTGTAGCCGCTAAAAAGTCGTAATTGGCTTGACCGTTGCTCCGCCGGCCCGACTCTGATGGCGGAGGAATCTTTGTTTATCACTATATTACTTTACGACGACGGGGTGTAATTTAATGTACAGATATGGGAATCATTGGGGATTAGTAACTTATGCCCATGGGTCGATAAACAATGCAACTGTGCTCGTCGCTTAGCAATGCCTGGACCCCTTATGCACGTTACACTGCTGGAGAATGAGTAACGTCAGTGAAACGTACCCTGCGTGTCATGCTTTAGGGGTGTGTTCGGCACCCATGAAGCAGAAAGTCACTTCCTGAATGGTCGCCCTGCGCCAATGAGCAGCTTTCATAGGAATGAATGGCTTCACGTTCCAACGGTTTTCAGTCCGCTGTCCATTTCTTTATAGGTCCATGCCTCACCCCTCCATGTCCACCTCGTCATCCCAACTTAACCGGGACAGCAGCACAAATCTCCAGACAATGTTCAGTTGCAGTACTAGGATGAGCCGAATCCGAACATGTATGGAAGCTATTCGGAAAATCACAGATAATGAGATCGATGGATGAGTCTCGTTATATTCGGGGGAAAAATATTTATTTATTAAGCGCTAAATTGACGCAGCGCGTGCTGCCTTAACTATGGTGGCACCGATCAGTTGTTCATCTCCGCTGCCGCGGCGGAGAGGAGAAAGACCGGCTGCATTTATGCATGGCTCCGTTACCCGCGGTCTCTCTCCATAAAGCTGTTAAGCGGAAGTGGCTTACTTCCGGGACATGGGACCTCTCGGCTCGAAAAATTACAACGGTAGTCAATGGAAAGAAATGTATTATTTTCTGGTCCCAGTCATGAAATGCCTTCGATTACACATATGTTTTGTGTGGATTTAGATGGTATTTTTCCGTGCAAAATGGAACAATTTAGCGAGTAGAAGCTGGATACGGTCAGGTTTGTGCAGGCACGCTTTTGTGGACTACAGCTCTTCGCTGCTCTTGACACTTATGATACCGTCACCACCACTGGCACCGCCGCTCAGAAACATGGCTGTGTCTTTAATTCCTTTACCGCTTTCTTTCAATGACAAGACAAAGTCTTCAATGAAAACCACACTACACAAGTGGACATGTGGAGAGTTTCAATTTCTCAAGTGGGGAGATTGTTGGCGTTGGCCACGCCAGCCATTAACATTAGCACTGTCAGTCGAAGTGGAAGTGTGTTGAGGTGACGTCACAGGCGACAAGACTTGTAGTTGTTCTCGTAACATTTTTTCTGGCGCCAGACAGACGAATAATCATACAACATACCGTCTCAAACTCTTCATGAAAAATGATCATTTAGACCCATACAAAACATACATGTAATCCGGCCATTTAATGACTGGGACCAGAAAATAGTAGATTGCTTTCCATAGACTCCCATTAATTTTTTTCAGCGAGAGGTCCACTGCCCTGTATTCCACTTCCGGCAACAGCTCTATTCCGCCCTGGAAATTTTCTGCCCAGCCCGTGTCACCGTCAGCCCTTCCTGCCTTTCATTTATTTCAGACCTCTGAACATGGACCCGTCTCTCTAGCATGGAGCAGCTTGCTGTATAATGCTATTAGAAATAGACAACATGACTAAACATGAGAAGTCAACCTAGAGTTAAGTTCTCAAAGAGAAGGCGCTTAGACAATATTGCGCATAGTATATATAGGGATTCCTCTTGTGAGGTCCCATAGGTCAAAATCAAAACATGATGCAGGCGGGGCGTACTTTACTATACGTGGCCTGGGTGCGAGCACTGAGTATGGCCACTCAAACCGGCTCTCTCTCTTCCAGGGTTCATCTTCCTCTTCTTATCAGTGATGATGTGTGCATGTTGTCGAGGTGCATAAAGTGGGGGCCCTTTGTCAATCTAATCTCTAAGTGTGTGTGTGTCCGCTCTAAGGTCAACCAAAGTTCTTTCCACGTTTCACTTCTGCAATCTTACAGTGCTATGGGTCAGTATAAGTTCTACAGGTGTCAGTTCTCTAATTAGTGTGTGCTTAGGGTCAATCAGAGTTTCCTGAGAGTGTCACTTCTTCTGTGTACAGCCAGCCGAAATAAAACTGTCTGGGGATTCAAGCTCTCTTAATAATTCTCACTCAATCAGGGGCCTGCTGATTTAAAGCTATTATGTATAATATGTGTGTTATTCTAGTGCCTGTTGATTAAAGCTATCATGTGTAATATATGTATTATGAGTGGGCATCTCTAAAAGTTAATTTTCTCTACAGATTTTTTTATTTTACAGGATCAGTGTTAACTAGCCTGGCTCCGCCCGCCCGCCTACTTCCGGCCAAATTTCATTTTCCCTTCAGTAGTCAGTCTGGGTGTACAGCGCATTTCCCAGATTCTCCGGAGAATCTACGATCGGCCAATCAGCGAACAGAGCGAGTGGCTGAGAACGCTCCAGTTTCAGTTGAATGCTGCGTTGCTTTATACTCGGAAGAAGGAGATTTCCGACTTGGTAGTTCCGAGTTCCGACCTGTCTGTGTTCCAGTGCATCTGCTCGCTAAAGTATGGACGCCTAAAACCTTTCTCGTCCAAATAACTAAACGTTAGGCTCTAACAAGTTACTGTTGCCAGGTACCGGTAGATTCATAGACTACAATATGTAGTGAAGTCGGAAATTTCCGAGTTCCCTGTCCAACTGGAAGGCACCATCAAAAGCCGGCTCATGACACACGTGATGACCAAACGTGATGCGATTGGTTGGCTAATCCAGAGTGGCACTGGGCAGATCCAATAGTTTTAAACTTCGACAGACACCCGCCTCCAAGTGAGTTAACGTTTGCCAATTACAGCACTTCCAGACCATCTGTACAAATGAAATGAAGTACGGTGGTCTGGTTGGACCAGGCTAAGTGTTAACTACACTCAACACAAATATAAACGCAACACTTTTGTTTTTGCTCCCATTTTTCATGAGATGGACTTAAAGATCTAAAATTCATTCCAGATACACAATATTACCATTTCTTTCAAACATTATTCACAAATCTGTCTAAATGTGTGATAGTGAGCACTTCTGCTTTGCTGAGATAATCCATCCCACCTCACAGGTGTGCCACATCAAGATGCTGATCTGACATCATGATTAGTGCACAGGTGTGCCTTAGACTGTCCACAATAAAAGGCCACCCTGAAATGTGCATTTTTTTTGCTGTATTGGGGGTCTGGGGACTCAGAACTAGTCAGTATCTGGTGTGTGTATCATGTTATTGTCACTGTCATGTTATTGTCACTGTCTTGTATGTTTCTTGGAGAGGTGTGTACTGAAAGGCAAATTTCATTGTGCTGTAACGGTGCATATGACAATAAAGAAATCTGAATCTGAATCTGACCACCATTTGCCTCATGCAGTGCAACACATCTTCTTCGCATAGAGTTTATCAGATTGTCAATTGTGGCCTGTGGAATGTTGGTCCACTCCTATTCAATGGCTGTGCGAAGTTGCTGGATATTAGTGGGAAGTGGTGCACGCTGTCGTATACGCCGGTCAAGCACATCCCAAACATGCTCAATGGGTGACATGTCCGGTGAGTATACTGGCCATGCAAGAACTGGGACATTTTCAGCTTCCAAGAATTGTGTACAGATCCTTGCAACATGGGGCCGTGCATTATCTTGCTGAAACGTGAGGTGATGTTCATGGATGTATGGCACAACAATGGGCCTCAGGATCTCATCACGGTATCTCTGTGCATTCAAAATGCCATCAATAAAATGCACCTGTGTTCTTCGTCCATAACAGATGCCTGCCCATACCATAACCCCACCACCACCATGGGCCACTCGATCCACAACATTGACATCAGCAAAGCGCTCACCCACACGACGCCATACACGCTCAGACGTGATCAGCATGGCATTCAAATAGGCTGCTGCATCCAAATCATCCCGCAATCACCAATTTGATACCAGAAAAGTGGCCAGCGTTTCTGTTTCTCCCTAGCGCACAGCAAAGGAGATATATATTTAGGCTACTATTGTTATTATAAAATGTCACGCAAGAGAGACTATAAACAGGGGGCGCTCCTCTGGCGTAAGGCAAGGAAAGTTTATTTATATAGCACAATTCAGACAGGGCCACTAAGTGCTTTACAGGGGCAAGATTAGAATACATAAAACACATTATAAAACATTTAATTATAATAATTAATTTATAATAATTGATAGATTTTATATAGCGCTTTATTGCCTAGGCACTCAAAGACGCTTTACAGGGTTCCTGGTTCAATTCGTTCACACACAGTCATACCGGTGGTGGTAAACTACGAGAGTAGTCACAGCTGCCCTGGGGCAGACTGACGGAAGCGTGGCTGCCATTCAGCGCCAACGGCCCCTCCGACCACCACCTCGTAGTGGATAGAGCGCCTACCATATTGGCTCCGGGCTTCGTTGCAGTGGTCGCGGGTTCAAATCCGATCCGTGGACCTTTACTGCAGGTCATCCCCCCTCTCTCTGTACTGTCTAATAAAGCTTGAAAATGCAAAAAATAAAAGAGACTAAACAAACATAATGGTCAGTTATCATTTAGATTGGATGGCAAGTTGATAGGGCAGATCCTTTGGAACAACTAAAAAAGGCAAAAGTTAATGTTGATGTGAACAACTTGTTTGCGCTTTCAAGTAGCCAGAACACAAGAAACAAGTCTTTGAGGCTCAAATTTTCCTGGTGGAGGACCACCAGACCCCCCACTGTTGTACAGACCCTAAATAAACGAGCCACACCGAGTTTTAATGAAACACACGCAGAATCTCTTTTCTGGCTATACGTTATAGTGCAGCACCCCCACATATTGGTCAAGCCCCTCCTTAGATCCGGTGGAGAAAAAATCCTGGCGCCGTGCATGGTTCTGCCAGTGTGAAGCTCCCTGCTGTAGGCTATAGTTAGCATCTGTCGCTTGATGAGTGCAATACCGCTGAACAGGTATAGTCACCCGCCTTTTACTGGAACTGAATCCCAGAGGCTGCGTAAAAGCTTTGACTCTGTGTAGCCTATTGCTTTGAAAAATTATCAAAGTGCTGCAAGCCAGAGAGGGCCATGGAACAGAGAGTGAGCCAAACATCAATTTGTGTGAATCAATCAGCCAATTCTCCTGGGGTCAGAAAGGTTGTCCTTTTTCTGCTTCAAAGGGAGAGCTAATGAAGCCAGAAGTCACTGCTTTATGAGAGAGACTTATTGTGAGCTCAATTATTATGACCCACCACAGCCAACAGTAAACCAATAAGAAATGGGCACTATGGCTGTCATACTGCTGATGAGGGCTGCATTCAAATATTCAGTTCAAGTTAATTGCTGTTTAGGTTTATGTTTGTATGTTGTTTACCACAAAATTCTGACCCTGCCGTTTGACTCTGACCCTGCAAGTTTTTTTTTCCTATCTTCTATTGTCCAATTGTGTTGAGCCTGTGCAAATTGTAGCCTCAGTTTCCTGTTTATTCGCTGACAGGAGTGGCACCCGGTTGGGTCTTATGCTTCTGTAGCCCATCTGCTTCAAGTTTGTTTGTGTTGTGCATTCAGAGATGTTATTTTTGCATACCCCTGACATCAACAAGGCATCGCTGGATATTTTTTCCTTTTTCGGACCATTCTCTGTAAACCCTAAAGATAGTTGTGCATGAAAATCCTAGTAGATATCAGTTTCTGAATTATTCATACCAGCCCGTCTAGCACCATCAACCGTGCCACGTTCAAAGTCACTTAAACCCCCTTTCTTTCCCATTCTGTTGCTCGGTTTGAACTTGCTTGAACTTGTCTACATGCATAAATGCATTGAGTTACTCCCATGTGATTGGCTGCTTATTAGATATATGTGTTAACAAGAAATTGAACCGGTGTACCTAATAAAGTGGCTGGTGAATGTATATTGATGTTGGATAAGAAAAACTGCATGAGCAAACAACTGCAGAAAACTTCTATCCCCACCACCATCACAGCACAGATTGCAGTAAGACAACATGTTGGAATGGTAATCAAGTTAAAGCAGGGAAGTCAGAGCATATCCTGGTTTGTGCCATGGGGAAATATGACAAATGATTTATGTCTGGCAATTATTATACTATGGAGGTCATTTGTTAGACTTCAAACGCACCAACGTCCCCTTTGTAATTGAATCATACAAAATAATGACTTTCATACTTTCTTTAGTCCGACTGTTTGTCTTTGTTCTCAATTGTTTTGTTTGCTCCAGGAAATGATTTATGTCATGCATTATGCAATTGCCTTTGATTTAATTAAAGTAATAATTTAAAACCAGACATTTTCAGTTGTAAAATGGCAAAGAAATCTTCACTGCTTAGATGGCAAAAATTCATGGCATTTTTAGTTCTGACAATTTAATTTAAAAAAAGGAAGGCACATTCATCCTGCCATGTGAACTGTTTATAAAAACATAATAGAGCAGCGGTGTCCAAACTTTTTCACTGAGGGCCATACAGAAAAGTCTACGAAGGACCAGGCCACTTGGCAAAAACATATACATTTGTAACCATATGAAACCACAATAACTTGATGCCTTTAACTCTTTGTTTATAAATGTATTTATTATTTTTAACCAGTTAAATCAGGGCTGTAGTTTTCTGTCTCTCACTGGAACACACACTGTATTGATTTTATTAATTAATTATAAATAAAAACTTGCGGCAACTTTGCCATCAACGTATTGTTCTTAATCTCTATGGCAACCGCAAAATCAATGAAGATCGCAGCGTGGGAGAGGCAGTCCCTTTGTGGCAGTTTTGCCAGTGTTATATGTACATGGCGTTGGCCAGGAAGGTTAACCCCCTTCACAGCCTGTGTAAAAGGGGGAAATAACGGGGGTGGGGGGGATGGGTCTATTTCTGGCTTTTTTATGTATTATATAAGTTATTGGGCTTGTTTACATATCAACTAGCGTTTGTTAGAAAATGTTATAAACTCTGACTGAATGCATTTATTAAGTAGGTCTAATTGGGGCCACTGTTACAGAAAAAAGGGCTCCAGAAGAAGGGGGAAATTTTTGACATTAAAGTCAAATATTCTCTAATGTTAATGTCGTCAACTTTTAGGGGAAAAAACCAGAAAGCTAGAGTTGGTATTTGCCGATGGCCTGTATAAGTCTAAGTCCAGTGAGATCATGCTATTGCAATATTTGCCAACATGTTCATTTCATTATAAATGTAAAATGTTTTGTTTTTGTCTTGTTTGTTTTTTAACATGACATTGATAGTGAACTTCGAAATATTTTGAAAGTAAGTCTAAAGATGTACAAAAAATGTAGGCCTATCTTTCCAAGCTGCTTTCCACTCAGCTGGTGCTGAAACACCACAGCTCTGAATTTCCTACTGTAGCCTGCTATTGTTAATATTTCCCGTTCATTTTCAAAATGTAATCACAGCAAGTATTTCACTTTAAAGATATCCTATTACACTACTTTTTCTGGTCTTAATTTATCATCAATGACTCCTATAGAGCAACCTGACACGAATCACAGCTCAAAAAACCATGTAGATTTTCGGGAAGCTCTTCCTCTCATCTCAGCGATTTCCGCATTCTCGTTCCACACTCTGCTTCGTCCTTCTCTGCCCCCTCGCCCCCCTCCTGAAAACCCCACTCCGTTGTGATTGGTTACCTTCCGGAACACTTTCAGCGGCGCGCTGGCAGATTTGAGCAGGCAGGTGGCCGGAGCGTGCCTGAGCACGTTGCAGCATTACCATACATGGAAAAATCCAGATTCTCTACGTAACGAATCCCAGAAATTTGAACAAGTGAATTCTCGACCGGCTGCCCTAGTGTTTAGCGCTCTGCACAGCCACCCCAGACGGTCAGCAAGGAATACGTCTAAATGCATGTAAGTCATTATTTGACACTTAACTATGGTTAAACATGACTATAAATCATTATAACATTGTTTATAGGTCATAAAAGTTGAAAAAGTATAATAGGTCCTGTTGAAAATTTGGATTTTTTTCCCCAAATGTTTTCTCGCCCTAATGCAGTCTAATATTAACATATGAATACTGTGCAAAATTTTACTCAACTCACCGATACAGGGTGTTCACGCATCCTTAAATTCATGTATCTAAATTTAAGGTCTTTAAAAGTCTTAAATTCATAAAAAAAGTAAAATAAATACATTACTCAATGGTCTTACATTTTGTTGGGGCAGGAATATTTAATGTTAGCCTATATATTTTTTTCTTCCGGACTTTACGAGAAGGAGGCAACTTTTTAAATAGCTGCTGATATAAAAGTCCGACACTAAGAAGAAGAAAGTGTGTCCCCTCCCTCGGAATTTGAAGTCGGTCGCACTAAAGCAAGAAAGGAGAGACCGACGCAGCGAAATGCATTACCAGCTATTACAAATTCAGTGAGAAGTGGAGGGACGACGATATATTGTGGCTGGCTTTATTCCCCTTGGCGACCACACACTACCGCTACTTGTAGGTGCGCAACCACCCGCCCGCTGATGATGTAGGTAGGCAGGGGCGCAACTACCCACTTTCTGGGGGGTATGCAGGCACTTAGCAGGCGCAGGGTTTTTCCTGCATCGAGAAAGTTTTGGCGCGCGCCAAAGCGGATTTATCCAGCGCCAAAGGAAAATCATGAGCGCCAAAATGATAAAGATTGAGAATAAATATAGCTATTTAAAACCTCTCCAAATTCAGCCCAATTTAAGTCATCATTTTTGAGGGGCTGGGCAATAACTTGAATTTAATTTTCGAAATGACGGCTTCCCCCAATCATGAAAACAAAATAATCGTTATTAAACTATCTTTGTTCCACACGCCGGGGAATGCAGGCTTTTAAATGCACCGAACCCTTTCAGCCGAGCCGTGCGCTCGCTCGGCCCCTCCCTCACCTGATAGTTGAGCTATCGGCTGGTCCAGAGAGTAGGAGGGAGATGTTGCGCTTTGCCGGGTGTTTTGAAAAACTTCTAGATGACAAGAATGGTAACACTTTACAATAAGGGTACATTAATTAATGGTTAGTTAATGCTTAATAAGGTTTAACTAACCATTAGTTAACTGTTAACTAATGTGCCTAATAAGCCTTTACTAATGGTGTTCATGTTAACTAAGGTATTAATTACTACATTATGTAATGTTTATAAATATCCTTTATTAACCTTAGTTAACCCATTAATTGAGCATGAACCAACAGTTGATTAGTATAATAATTAGCATTAATTAACTGTTACAAATGTCATTTGTGTAACATTACTTAAGCATAATTAACCATTTATTAATGCTCTTTGTGACCCTTATTGTAAAGTGGGAACCATTTATCCATTAAGTAACACTTAATAAATGCACACCAGTGCTGAATAGGCATTACTGAAGCATAATTAACCATAATAGGCATGACTTAAGTGTAATTAACCATTTATTAATGGACTTTGTGACCCTTATTGTAAAGTGAGAACCATTTCTCATGAATTAACACCTAATAAAGGCATACTAGTGCTGATTAAGCATCACTTAAGCATAATTAACCATTTCTTAATGCTATTTGTGACCCTTATTGTAAAGTGGGAACCATTTATCACTTGCTACACTTAATAAATGCAAAATAGTGCTGAATAAGGATTACCTAAGTACAATCCATCAATCAACAATTCTCTTTGTGACCCATGTAAATTCTCTATAATAATATCAAAAAAATATTTCCAACAGGAAATCAATTCATGACAACAATCTGTTATCAACACAATTCAGTCACCATTTAAAAAAAAAAAGAAAATGTTATTTTATTTAGAATCTTCGGTTTTATTTGGAAACACCGCTTTCACATTTTGACATAAATACCATCGAAGAACTCCAAAATAGTTTCTTCGGTTTTATTTGGAAACACCGCTTTCACATTTTGACATAAATACCATCGAAGAACTCCAAAATAGTTTCTTCAACAAATGATATCCAGTTTAATCATTTTCTTTGAAAGTAACAAACAGGAGGAAATGGATCACTAACAGCAATGGTGAAACACACTGACAAAAGCAGTTAGGTTTAACAGGTAAATATGTATTTTCTACTCTCTCTTCCTTGAAGTGTATATCATTGTTGCAACATAAAAAAAAATAAAATACACAAAGAACATAACAGTTCCATTTTTAATTATGGACTAAAGATAAAACAAAATAATGATCACTCTCTTGTGAATAAACACTAGTTTAACCTGGCCCTATCACTGTTATTTGAATGAGCACATAGGTGTTTCATTTAACCTTTATTTATACTCGGAAGATCAGTTGAGGGGTGACCCTCATTTATAATCTCTCGCTCTCTTAACATCCAGTTCTTGGGTTTGCTGGCCACTCCAGGCCTGCTGTGCGCCTCTTAAAATGAAGCAGTTGGGCTGGAATCCAAGAATCTTGTCTAATCACCAAGTTGATATACATGGAAAAAAAGAAAATAATCAGTTAACAGTTCAGATGCATTTTTGTTTCCTTTGTCTAAATCATTATAGCATAGCAATATGGTTCCACATTATGTATTATTATTATAACATAATACATTGCATTGCTTAACTGAAATATCTTTGGTACCTTAATCAAATAAAATTCTCACTGAACCTTTAACAAGTTCACACTATTTTTTCATTCAAAAAACATGTAATCTCTATGACCATTCTACACAACACATGCTCAGCTTCAGCTCATTTTAGCCTGAAATAGCAACATGCACTTTGAATATGGAATAATGCTAACATTGTGTGTGTGTGTGAGTGTGTGTGTGTGTGTGTGTGTGTGTGAGTGAGTGAGTGTGAGAGAGAGAGAGAGAGAGTGAGAGAGAGAGAGAGGGAGTAAGGTCTCCTTACAGAGGCAATGTGCCAGACTCACAATTTCAGTTGATTAAAATGTATAAATAACTAAACATGAAAAGTTGAGGTTACTTTACTTTACTTTACTTTATTTATTGATCCCCAATGGGGAAACTGGTTTGCCACCATAGTCTGTACAACATACAAAACAGGAATACAGTAACAACATAAAACAAGCATAGTCACAGGGGGAGTGTGGTCCACTACCATAGTAAAAATAGAAGGTTAAAAAAGGGAATAAATAACAATATAACAATGCTATGATGTGCAAATGAGCAATGTGCAGTAATACAATCAAATCAAATCAGTAGTCCTGATTAAAAAGCCTAGCTGCTGCAGGAACAAAAGACCTCCTGAATCTCTCTGTAGAGCATCTCGGTAACAGGAGGCGTTTGCTCCTGCCACTTCTAACAGAAGTGGAGTGCAGGGGGTGATCGTCATGTGACAGGACAGTCCTGAGCGTCCTCCTGGTTCTCTGCTCTGTGATGACCTCCAGAGAATCAGGGCTCATACCCATAATGGATCCTGCCTTTTTTATTAGTTTGTTGACCCTGTTCCTGTCCTCTACTGTCAAGCTGCCACCCCAACAAACAACAGCATAAAAAAGGACACTTGCAACAATACCGTGATAAAAAAAATTAAGAAGTGATCTGCTGATTTCAAATGACCTGAGTTTCCTTAAAAAAACAATCTGGACTGGGCCTTTTTAAAAATGACACTGGTGTTCAATTTCCAGTCAAGCGTACTGTCCAGATGTACACCAAGATATTTGTACGAGGGGACCACCTCAACTGACTGTCCCCTAATGAGGATGGGGGTTGCCTGTGCTTTTTTCTTTCTAAAATCAATAATGAGCTCCTTCGTCTTATCAATATTAAGAATCAGGTGGGCTTCCTCACACCAACTGACAAAGCTATCAACTTCTGTTTGGTAAGCCGTATTGACATCTTTGGTTATATAGCCAACTAGGGCAGAGTCATCCGAAAATTTTTGTAAGTGACAAAGTTCACTGCTGTGCCTGTGGTCAGAGGTGTACATAGAAAATAAAAACGGAGATAAAACCGTACCTTGTGGGGCCCCAGTGTTTGTGGTAATAATGCCAGAGCTAGTACCATGAAGCCGTACAAACTGGGGTCTACTAGTGAGGTAGTCTGTGACCCATGCAACAGTGGAGCTGTTGAGGTTAAAATTTAGAAGCTTGCTGGCTAAAATATGTGGCTGCAGTGTGTTAAAAGCACTAGAAAAATCAAAAAACATTATTCGTACAGATGCATAGGTTTGCTCCAGATGGCTGTATACCCTGTGCAACAGGTAGAGGAGGGCATCGTCCACACCCAGCCCTTCTATATAGGCAAACTGTAGTGGGTCCTGAAAGGCACAGACCTGCTTCTTTAAGTGGCCTAGTACAGTCCTTTCAAAACATTTCATTATGTGAGAGGTTAAGGCAATAGGTCTCATGTCTTTAAGTGCTCTGGCGTTAGGTTTCTTAGGCACGGGCACAATACATGAGGTTTTCCATGAAACTGGAATTTTAGACAGAGACAAAGAAAATATAAAATGCAATACTGTACACAGCTGATCAACACATACTTTTAAAACTCGTGGCATGACCCCATCCGGACCAGGTGCCTTAATTACATTGAGCCTTAAAAGTTGTGAGCGTACTTCATCCACTGTGACCGTTATAGGGGGACAGGGGCTAAGGCTACCCCTCGACTCCCCCAGGGTGGAGTGGGTTGCCATGTCCACAGCTGTGAGGTCCATGGTTTCAAACCGGGCAAAGAATTGGTTGGCCTCATCCGGTGTGTAAGTACCCTCCTTGAGATGAGAACTAGCAGTGCCATAACCTGTTATTGACTTAAGGCCCCTCCATAGACCTTTAGTGTCGCACTCCTCAAGTTTACTTTCCACCTTTACCTTAAAATCCCTCTTACCCTGCCTTATGACCTGTTTAAGATGTTTCTGTGCTGATTTAATTGTTTCCCTATCTCTGCTCATGAAGGCAGCCTTTTTGTTGTTAATAGCACTCTGTAGGTTAAGTTTGTCTTGGTTTCTGTTTCCAATTCACTGAACAAGATGATGGATTCGCTTGGATGAATGATAAAGAGATATGTTAAGGTCCTGATAAGACAGTAGATAAGATTCCCAGGTAGTGTAAGCCCAACTAGAACAACAACTAGAACATTTTTTTTTTCTTCTTTCAAAGGTTTTTTTTTATTAGATTGCAAAGTAGCAAAGCAACTGCAGTACAATGGATTACAACTTTTTTCCCCCTTTTTCCCACCCATATCCCACCCTCACACCCAATCACAAACAATCCTGCATTAAGAAATTAGTACAAAAAAAATAATACATAATGTTAAAAATAGCAGAAACGAAACAGAAACACTTCAAGAAACAAAAACAAACAACCAATATGAAACAAAATACAAAGAAATAAAATTGAATCAAACTAAAGAGGGGAGGGGAGGGGGTAGCTACTCTTCAACTATTGTGGTCGGTTTCTTAAAATAGTTAAGGAAGGGGCGCCATATTTTATGAAATTTAGTCTCATATCCCTGGGTAGTGCAACAAATTTTCTCCAGATTCATACATGACATAATGTCTCTAATCCAATGTGAGTGGGAAGGAGGAGCAGGGTCTTTCCATTTAAGTAAGATAGCCCTACGAGCAAGTAAAGAGGTGAAGGCCAGTAACTTTAGCTTCACTTTAGGCAAGCCTGAATTGGGAGCAATGCCAAAAATTGCAGTGAAAGGGTTCGGCTTAATTTGATGCTGAATTACTTCAGAAATTGTTTGAAAAACTGATGTCCAGAACTCAGTCAAGGTGGGACACAACCAGTACATGTGAAAGAGTGATGCCGGTGCGCTCTTACAGCTATCACAGGTCGGGTCTACATCTGGGAACATACGAGCTAATTTAGTTGTAGATATGTGGATACGATGTACTACTTTCAATTGCACAAGAGCATGTCGGGCGCACATGGAGGTAGAGTGTATCCGATCCAGGACTGAATCCCACATGTGATCTGTGAAGGCAGAACCTAGGTCCTGCTCCCACAGGGTTCTTATAGCTGCTAATGAGGGGCTATGCAACTTTGAAATAAGGTTGAAACACACATAAATTGAGCCTTTTAATGTGGGGTTTACAGAAAGAAACAAATCGACATGATCGGCTGGCGGTTTATAAGAGAATTGGGGAATAAACTTCTGCGTAAAATGCCTGATTTGCAGAAATCGGAAAAAATTTGTCTTTTCGATACCAAAATGTTTTGTCAATTGGGAAAAACTAGCAAATAGATCATTAATAAATAAATCACCGATGCATTTTAAGCCTTTTTTATGCCAGATCTTGAATGCACCATCCACCGTCGAGGGAATAAATAAATGATTAGCTGCAATTGGGCTGAAAAGTGAAAAATTCTGCATTCCAAAATTCTTCCTAAATTAGGTCCAGATTCGAAGGGAGTGCTTAATCACGGGATTACTGTTGGGAATAGCTGAAGAGAGTGGAAGTGCGGCGCTTAAGAGGGCAGATAGAGACAATGGGCTAACAGCGCTGGACTCCATTGTTACCCATACTGGGGCTGAGTCGTCAAGGTGAAAATGCACCCAATACACTAAAGAACGGATATTAGCAGCCCAGTAATAGTATTGGAAATTAGGGAGGGCCATGTCAACAAAACTTTGTTTCATTATAGTATTATAATAGTTAATGCATTACATTACATCTTTTCTGCTTGTAACCTTTTTTCGCCTGTTTGTTTTGGTCTCTGAAGAAATGCTTTCCTTAACCGAGGGTGTTTACCATTCCAAATATAATTTATCATTAAAGAGTCAAGGGCCTGAAAAAAGGATTTGGGGAGAAAGATGGGGAGACATTGGAATAGATATAGGAACTTTGGGAGTAATGTCATTTTAATTGAATTTATTCTACCTATGAGAGAGAAAGCCAGAGGAGACCACTTCCATAATATTTGCTTCGCCTGATCCAATAATTTGAGGAGGTTCGATTTAAATAGGTTTTTAAAATTTCTGGTAAAACATACCCCAAGGTAACTCAGATGGTATGTCACCACTTTGAGTGGGAGAGCTGTATAATCAAGTTTAAGAGCTTCTTTATTAATCGGAAAGAGTCCGCTCTTGCTCAAGTTAAGTTTATAGCCAGAAAACTGACTAAAAACCTCCAACACAGAAAGTGCCTCCGGTAAAGAGGTGACTGGCTTGGCGACAAACAGAAGTAAGTCATCGGCGTATAATGATACCTTATGTTCAATTCCTCCTCTCCATATCCCCTGAATCTGTTTGTTACCTCTGATGGCAATCGCAATTGGTTCGATTGCAATAGCAAAAAGGAGCGGGCTCAAAGGACAACCCTGCCGGGTCCCACGGTGCAGATCAAAACTACTTGAGTAACGGCTGTTTGTTAATACTGAGGCAGAAGGGCATGCATATAATAATTTAACCCAAGAAGTGAAAACAGGACCCAAACCGAATTTCTCAAGGGTGAAAAACAAATAATTCCGTTCTACTGTATCAAATGCTTTTTCAGATTCTGATTCAATATTTCTGGGGGAATATAAAATGTTCATTAGCCGGCGGATATTATAAAATGATTCGCGTCCCTTTATAAACCCAGTTTGGTCGGGGGATATGATAGAGAGGAGAACATCCTCCAATCTGTGGGCGAGAACTTTAGCAAGTATCTTCACATCCGTATTTAATAGTGAAATTGGTCGGTATGATGCACAATCTAGAGGATCTTTATCCTTTTTTAACAACAGGGGAATACAGGCCTGGTAGAACGAAGGCGGGAGTTTACCTGAGTCAAATGAGTCTGAGAATACTGAACATAAAAAAGGCGATAATTCGGCTGAAAATTTCTTAAAAAAGTCAGATGGAAGTCCGTCTGGACCAGGAGATTTGCCTGATTGCATAGATGTTATTGCTGCAATAATTTCCCTCTGAGTAATAGGTGCCTCAAGGCTATGTCTCAGGTCTTGAGAAAGGGAAGGCATGTTTAGGTTACTGAAAAAGGTTTCCATCACCGCTGTGTCTACTGTACAATCAGAACTATACAAATTTGAATAGAATGTTTTGAACTTTTCGTTTATCAATTTCTGATCTGATGTTGTACACCCACTGTCTGTCCGTATTCCAGGGATGAGTTGCTTCGCTCTAAATCCGCGCAGTTGATTGGCCAGGAGTTTACCAATCTTGTCACCATGCTCGTAAAAAGTACTTCTGCTCCTAAGCAACTGGTCAGCAACCTGACGAGAGGAAAGAAGGTTGAATTCTGTCTGAAGTTTTAAACGTTTTTTGTAAAGTTCAGATGAAGGTGAATTAGCATATTGTCTGTCTATGTTCAGAATCTGATCAGCTATTTCAGTTTGTTTCTGTTTTGTCGACTTATTTTTGTATGCTGCAAATGATATAATTTCACCTCTCAAATAGGCTTTCAGGGCTTCCCAAATTGTTGCATTGGACACATCTGGTGTTTTATTTACACTCAAAAAAGTTTTAATATGTGTAGAGATGTGTGAAAGAAAACTCATCTGTGAGCAACAATGGATCCAGTCTCCACTGTCTTCTGACATCAATGAATTATCAACAATAAAAAAATCAATTTGGGTGTAAGTGTGGTGGACATGTGAAAAGAATAAATATTCTCTTCCTGTGTGGTATAAAAACCTGTATGGATCAGAGAGGCTATAATCAGCAAGGAATGATTTGATATAACCTGCAGATCTGCTAAGAGTGGCAAGTTTGGGGGAAGAGCGATCTAAGACTGGATCTAGATAACAATTAAAATCCCCACCAAGAATAAGAGAATGGGAATTGAGATCGGGGAGTTGAGAAAAAAATCTCTTAAAGAATTCTACATCATCGACGTTAGGCGCGTAGACGTTGGCCAAGATGACTGACTTATTGTAAAGTTTGCCTGAAACAATAATAAAACATCCATTTTTGTCTGATATAATGTTTGAGGACTCAAAAGGAATATTACTATCAATAAGGATAGCTGTGCCCCTGGCCTTAGCCCTGAAATTAGAATGAAAAAATTGTCCACGCCAGCATTTTCTTAGTCGCCCATGGTCAGAGTCAAGTAAGTGGGTTTCTTGAAGGAAAACTATTCCAGCCCTGAGCCGTTTTAGGTGGGTTAAGACCTTACCCCTTTTCACTTGGTGATTTAGCCCCTTGACATTCCAACTAATTAAATTAAGATTGCCCTTCATCTAGCTCAGTTATAGTGAGAGTAAAAAGATATGCTCCGATAACAAAAAGAGTAGCAAAATACAGAGGAAAAAAAAAACACACAAAAAAAGGAAAACACAGATAACTGAAAACACAGCAGGTGATAACCCATCAGCTAAACCCCCAGTTAACACCACCCCATCCCACCCAGAACCCACCCCATATATTGTTCTAAACAGCAAACCCCGAAAGACCCTTACTAGTCTCACAACAAACATTCCAAGCCTTAACTTTCTGACCTGTACTAGCTTCCCACATAAGTCTTGTACAATTCACCCCATAACAGCTAGTAACACTATGAACAATCCAGCAAACTGTCAAAATGACAACACACTAAACAAACATACCGTGCTCAACCAACAAATTCGAAATACAAAAAAAATAACAAGGCGTGAGTTAGACAATCTGTCCAAATGGCAAAAAAAATAAAATAAAAAAAATAAAGAACAGACACGCTTATCTAGCCGTTTTAAAATAGAGATACAAATAAAAAAAAGCGAGTGAGCTAGACAATACAACACAAATGTCACTTTCACCCAGCTAATTTACTCATTTCTAAAAAAAAAATAAAAAAGGGAGAAAAAATGCGTATAGCATCAGTCTGAGAGTTTGACTGAGGATATGAAAAGAGCATTTGTCCATATTGTTTACTCACAGCAGGCAATCGTATTCACTACGGACTCACACCCAGTGTAGATAAGTAGTTAGATGCTTCAGAGACAGACCGCAGCCACTTTCTCTCGCCGCTCTGGAGAGTAATACGAAGCCTCGCAGGATGAAGAAGAGAAGGACAGAGACCGCGCTGATAAAGCTCAGCCATGACCCGCTTGTATTCACCACAAAGCATCACAATTCAGAATCCCCAAAGCATTACAATTCAGGATCGGTTTGAATACTGTGTAATCACATATACAGTATTACAGGAGAGAGAGTATATAATAGTTTATTGTAAGGGAATTTGGTGACAAACTTAACCTCAGTCTTTTCATGTTTAGTTATTTATACATTTTAATCAACTGAAATTGTGAGTCTGGCACATTGCCTCTGTAAGGAGACCTCTCTCTCTCTCTCTCTCACACAACTCAGTCGTGCGCTGGAATGGTGCAAAATATGATAATAGCGGGAAACAGGTGAGTGTGCTGTTTTGGCGCTGACCTGCTATAGGCTAATCACTACACTACCATTCAAAAACTGTGAAAACAGATAGTCAAAAATTTGAGGTGACACACACGTAGATCTGCAGTGACAATCCACGAGTCACGGCCGATAATCAGTGTACATTAATCAATACAATCGGCCATATAAAACACGCAATCTTTCTCCTTATCAATCTTCCCGTTTTCTGTTTTCTGCCCCTGAGAGCTTTCTTTTCTGCCTCTCCAACTTTAGGTCCCTGTCATCAGATGACAACACGATTCAAATGAAAGCTCTCGCGCTCCAGCGCGTGCTCGAGGAGGCGCACACTGGAGCGCCTATAGCAGGCCTATTCAACTAGCGGCCCGTGGGCCGAATCCGGCCCGCCTTAATTTTTTCTGGCCCGCAAGAGGTTGCCTGCAAACTGAAAAAAAAACTTTGAAAAAAAAAAAATATATATATATATATATATATATATATATATATATGTATGTGTATGTATATATATGTATGTGTATGTATATATATATGTGTATATATATATATATATATATATATATATATATATATATATATATATATATATATATATATATATATATATATATATATATATATATATATATATATATATATATATGTATGTATGTATATATATATGTGTATGTATATATATATGTGTATATATATATAGCCAATAAACTTCCGGCAACAGGATTACACCCGCACTGTCTGCACCTGCCATTGGCTCAGTCAAGCTCACGTATTTTATGCTTGCGGCCACGGCGAAACTCTTTAGCTAGCAACAGCTTCAAGATGTCTCTTTCCAAGCCAAAAAGTCGAAAGATTGATGCAGAAAATCGCCAATTCAAATGCGAATGGACTGAAAAATATGTATTTACTTTGCCATCCGCAACGAGCAGTAAACCGGTGTGTTTATTGTGCAATGAATGCGTTTCAGTTATTAAGGAATATAACGTGAAGAGGCACTACCATGCAAACCACGACTCATTTGCTGCCAGTTTTCCTGCGGGCTCGGAGGAACGGAGAAAAAAAGTACAGGGGCTGCAAGCATTATTTGAACAGAGTCAAATGGCTTTCAGTCGGTTTTGCACGGAACAAGAGAGAGCCATGATCGCATCCCTGTGTGTAGCCTGGACTCTCACCAGACAGAAGAGGCCCTTTACCGACGTGGACACCGTTAAAGATTGCATGCTTGCTGTCATTGATGAAGTGGTAATTGACCAAAAAGTAAAAGAAAGCGTCACATCAGCCATTAAAAAAGTGCCTCTTTCAGACACATCAATTCACCGCAGAGTGGAATTACTGGCAAAAGATGTGTCGGGGAAGCTTTTTGAAAACATTCGAAAAGTGGAACATATATCGATCGCTGTGGACGAATCAACTGATTGTACCGACATGGCCCAGCTTTTTTACGTGAGGTTTTTCGATGGAGTGAGATTTCGGGAAGAACTTCTTGGGCTTTTTTCCACTGGAGGGACACACTACAGGTGAAGTGATTTTTCAAAAGATAGTGTCATTTTTTAATGAACATGAACTGGATTTACAAAAAGTGTGCCTGTTGGTTACTGATGGCGCTCCAGCTATGATTGGCAGAGTGCAGGGGCTAGTGGTGCGGCTATCATATATGCAGTATTTTGCACTGCATCATTCATTAATCGGTGCTGTGTGCTAAGCTCAGCGGTGATTTGAAAAACACCATGGACACCGTCATGAGCATTGTGAATTTCATCCGCTCAACCTCCAGCCTACAACATCGCCTGTTCCGTCAGCTGCTTGCGGACACGTTCGCTGAACACACTGACTTGCTCGTCCATAACGACGTGAGATGGCTGAGCAAGGGAAAAGTTTTGGACCGTTTCTGTGAGCCTTCAAGACCAAGCTATCGATCTTCAAAACAGACCTGATCACAAAAAAACTGCTGCACTTCCCACAACTCCGTGCATTCATGAGCACATCGCAAGGGGGAGAAATAACGCCTGTCATGACAGACTGCATGACAAAATTGACAGAGAACTTCACTGAGAGATTCCAAGGCTTCAGCATTCCCATTGAGGTATTGCAGTTTGCTCGTGACCCATTTTCCATTAAGCCTGATGCAGACTTCTGTGTAAAAGTAAAAGAGGTATTATCCTGTATTGATGAAAGCATATTTCAGATGGAACTGGTTGATGTGCAGTCTTCCTTTGCTTTAAAACAGCACTTGCAGTCTGAGGGTGTAGCCGACTTTTGGTGTAACCATGTTAGCCAGTATCAGTACCCCACAATCAGGAAAGTGGCATCACTAATTCTGACAATGTTTGGCTCAACCTATACTTGCGAGTCTAGCTTTTCTCATATGAATGCCATCAAAACAAGGGCACTGAGAAGCTGCATGAGTGTCTCAGGATAGGCCTTAAAACATATGAGACAAACTATGCTGAAATAGCAAAATCAAGACAAGTGCAATTTCTCTCACTGACTGAAACAGGCTAAAAATGTCTCATATGTACAGTAGTTCTGTTTTGTGATGATTCAAACAACATTGTTGAATTATAAAAATGTGTTGAAAATATATAAGAACAACAGTTATTATAAATGTGTTCAAAATATGTAAGAACAAATTGGTATGATACAATTAAAAGTGAAGAAGAAAGGAATGCGTCTGACAAGTTTATTCCATTTAGCAGTACTATATCTATTGAGTTAACACTACTTTGAGTACGATTTATTTGTTGCGATTCATCGGCAGTTTTACTGTATGTGTGGCCCATGAACCCCCAGCGGTTTTCCTTTTTGGCCCACCTGTTAAGGAGGTTTAATAGCCCTGGCCTATAGTGTGGGGAGGAGAAGGCGAAGGAGCGGGGGCGCCTATCAGTGACGTGCCTCTGTTACTGATCATATCATTTACACTAACGCTGTTAAATACAGAAAAATGACGACTCCAAATCATTTTCCCCCGATCACTTTGGCGCCGCATATAGTGCATACCCACTTTTTGCGCCACTGTAGTTAGGCTTTACCTACTAAATCACGCAACACATTTATTGTGTTAAGTAAAAATGTTTATCTATCTAGGCTTTATTTATCAATGAATAGCTGCTCATCTTCTCTCTCTCTCTCTCTCTGTCGATTTCTTTCTCTCCACTCGGCTCTCCCTCTCTGACGGCTAGATAAAAACTATTTCCGATCGTCCCATCAATCGCAGATAGTAGCCTACGTTTCCATCACTAATCAGTACCTAATACCCGCGGTTTATTAACCTGGCCACCTGCAACAATATATAAATAATATATTAATAATATATTAATAATTCTATTTTACATTCATTTATTTTACCCTTGTTTCATTCTATATGTGATTGACCTCACATTCTTTACATGTTGTTGACTTCTACCTGAAAGCTACATCCTACCTATATTGCAACTTCAACTGACAGTTATTTTTTTTATCAAATTTGTATTAATTTATAACATACAAACAAAAACAACGAAGACATGAGACGGACCTATAACCTTTCAAGGTTTCTTGAAGAAATTAAAATATTGGACCAGACTCTAGGCCAATTTATAATAATTTGTCTTTTCTCCATATATTGTCAATTGGCATAGGTTTGAATGTTGCCTTTATCAACAAAAGATATCATTGCGAGACCAGACCTCGCGTACCAATACATGAATGAATGCAGTGGTAGTTCTTGCCCCCAGGGGATTCTTAGGGCATTTAAAGTAGAACGTAACTGCCCGGCTCCTGTCTTCCTCAGTGTGAAAGGGGTCCACACCAAAGGCTGCCTCCCTGCTGAGAGAGCTTCCAAACTCCTCATATCGGTCAGCAGCAACAGAAGCACTGGGTAGCAGGTCCTCAGATATATGTGCAGGGCATCCTCCTGCAGCTAGTTCATTAGGTATTCCTCTGCCTTGTAAAGGAAACATTTTAAGCCAAAGTAAGGTTATTTTGAATAGCATATTTTCACATTTATATCAAATATTATGTAGATATAGAGTATCTCACAAAAGTGAGTACACCCCTCACATTTCTTCAAATATTTTATTATATCACTGAAGAAATTACACTTTGATACAATGTAAAGTAGTCCGTTTACATTACAACTTGTATAAGAGTGTAAATTTACCGTTCCCTCACAATTACTCAACACACAGCCATTAATGCCTAAACTGCCGGCAACAAAAGTGAGTACACCCCTAAGTGTTAATTTCCAAATTAGGCCCAAAGTGTCAATATTTTAAGTGGCCACCATTATTTTCCAGCACTGCCTTAACCTTCTTGGCCATGGAGTTCACCAGAGCTTCATAGGTTGCCACTGGAATCCTCTTCCACCCATTCATGACGACATCACGGAGCTGTTGGATATTAGAGACCTTACGCTCCTCCACCTTCTGTTTGAAGACATCCCAAAGATGCTCAATAGGGTTTAGGTCTGGAGACACGCTTGGCCAGTCCATAACCTTTACCCTCAACTTCTTTAGAAAGGCAGTGGTTGTTTGGAGGTGTGTTTGGGGTCGTTATCATGTTGAAACACTGCCCTGCAGCCGTAGTAACTGCTACTCCATATATAAAATATTGTGCTCAAAGCTGTGGACAAATCTCCACGAAACAAATAAGAAACAACGCAAGGCCAAGATTCTGTCAGTTTTGACTTTGGCCATATCATTTGATTTTACCTTTCGTCTCCCTTTTGAGTAGTATAGAGACTTACCCTTGAAGATGTAGTCTGCAGGTAAGGTTGCCTGCTGAGGTTGTACCTGTGGCTGGAAAGGATTTCCTGGATGTACAGGCACAGATAAAACTCCTTGCCATGGTCAACTCTGACTTGGTCCCACATCCCATTGGCAACCACTGCACATCTGGTACAATTAAGACACATACAAGTACAGTGAGTCAAATGCATTACGCTGAAATAAATAAAATACTTGGATCATACTTTCAGTGTGAAATGAGGGGCCATTCAAAACATAATACAATAAGTTTACTTTGCAATTATAGTGTAGCACGCACCTGTAAACCTGCTCATAAATAATAAGATATTTTTTTACAGGCATGGTGGCATTTGCAAAACTTTTGCTGCTGTAGCCGTCAACTGCCACAACGTGTGACACCGAACATGCCAAGCTTCTCGTTCTGGTCCATGTGGAGTTTATGGCCCATATAGTCTGCATGGTAGGGAATCGGATTCAGATTACAAGCACCCTGCAAAAGGAAGAGAAATATAATTCAAACCTTTTTGCTCCTGTGTTTTCATGAATATTTTTTTTTTATGTTTTATTTAATTGTACATATGTTTTTATCACGAGATCCATACGGTGGCGCTGAGCATTCACCAAATAAAAAAAAGTTTCACAGCTAATGTAGCCGTTAGCACACTCAGGATCTCGTAATTACGAGAAAATATCTCGTAATTACGAGATAAGGATCGCCCCTCTCATTCATCAATAACGATGGTTGGCTGGCTGCAGGACGGCAACGACTCTGCCCGACCATATCGTCTTTTATTCCTGCCCTAAAAGCACACTTTACATGACCAGGATATCAAGTAGGCCTATGAGAATAATGGCCTAAATGTTGATTTAGCAATTTAGTGGTTGCGGTGCCAAACTTATAGTGTGTGTCTGTGTGCGTGTGTGTGTGTGTGTGCAGACGAGGTGAACCTAGCCATAGGCAAACGTAGGCAATTGCCATTGGTTCCCGGACTACAATGGGCCCCATAGTCAATACAATTATTTTAAATATGTTTTGACTGTTCATTCATTAATCAGCGATCGCATCGGGTAGCCTACACTGAGGGACAGACTTTCGGCTTTACGCCCGTGATCAGCTGCTGAGGTCCAACTGGGCTTTTCTCCTGTACAGTCCCAGTGACTGCATATCTGCGCAAAGTTGACATGGCTATACTCATTGTCATGCCCTCCTTGTAGACGTTCTTAAGTGTTTGTATGAGTCAAGGATCACACCGAGTTTAAACAACTGCATTTAATCAAAGCATTCAATAAAACAGCGCTCCAATACAGTAACAAACAGGAGGTAAAAGTGCCCACCGGGCATTCTGATTGGATGAGGCTACACAGTACGGTGGCTCCGGTGGCTCATAATGAACAAACTGCATATAATTTAACCAAATGCTAATGTCGTTAGCACACTCAGGATCTTATTTTATCACTGGTAATAGGCTAATTCTGATGAAGTGGGGTGTTATTATAGGTCAGACAGGATTGTGTGTCGATATACGCAGACAACATTAGATGGCGCCAAAAATCAGTCAAGCCATTGTTCTCTGAATGTAGCGCATAACTATCACGCATAGCCGGCCTATGTAGCCTGACGCCTAGATGATTTACAGACAGTAGGCCTAGGCTCTCTGTCTGTATATATGGATAGATAGATAGATAGACAGAGGACAGTAAACAAATATATATTTATACTTAGGCCTGTGTGTGTGTGTGTGTGTGTGTGTCTGTGTGTGATGGCTCCATAAGTACCTACCTGCTGTCGCCCCCTCACTGTGTGTGTCACACACACACACACACACACACACACACACACACACACACACACACACACACACACACACACACAACCTAACATTCTGCAAAATGTTAGGTTTGCAAAATGTGTGTATTTCCTGTCTTTATTCAAGATTGGCTCTTTCGATTTGAAAAAAATATTTATTGATTTCACGAAATTTGTTTTGTAATTTTTAGACAGACTGACATATATTGACCGGTAAAATATACATGGGTATGGGTATGCTTGTATGCATGTTGGCCTATGTATGTATTAGTAGTAGTAGTCTAGAAGTTATTTATTCAGTCATTATAAAACAGTAACGTAAAAAAATATCACATGTGTGGACACACTGCATTCAACAATAAATAGAGACTGAAAAGGCTTAGGCTGAAGTAAAAGCTTATATATGCCTATCCAAATTTACTAACTCACAAGATAAAAAAAATAAACAAGATTTAAACAATTAATTAATAATTAAGTGTTCACATTTGTAACCTTCAAAAATAGCATCACACATATTGTGTATATTGACAGTATGTTATGAGTCAATTTAAAAAAAAGTTAATATTTTACTGAATATTTTGTGTTATTTTCATTTACAGAGATGATGAGCAGCCTGGTCCATCAACGGAGTGGCAGAGCACGTGGGAGAGGACGTGGGAGACTTCACTTATCCAGGTCCAGATCTCCACCGGTGGCACAGCCACACCAAAGCTCTGAGCCCTGGAAAACTGCGGCTGAGCCTGATTCTGCTCCACAAACCAGTAGGTTTGTGCCCCGGGGAACACCAGGAGCACAGGTCCCAGGTGACCTTTCACCCCTGGACTATTTCCAGCTCTTTTTCTCAAAAGAGGCGGTGAGAAAACTCTGCAGCAATCCAAACAGCTTTGCAGCAAAGAAGCAGGAAGGGGGGAAGAAGTACAAGTGGGCCAATGTTGGAGTTGAGGAGTTCTTTAAATTTCTCGGGCTCCTCATATACACCGCCCTGGTGCCTCTGTCCAGCCTCCTAGACTACTGGAAGCAACAACACATCTTGTCTGTCCCTTTTCCATCCATGGTCATGACGAGAGACCAATTCAGGGCACTTATGTGGAACATCCATCCAAGTGATCCAGAAGAAGATGTCAAAAACTACATTAAAAAAAAGGTACACCACTACACGACAAACTGCACAGAGTCAAGCCACTTATGGACGACATCAGGAGTGCCTGCCAGGCTCACTACCACCCGAGGAAGAATTTAGCTGTGGACGAAAGAATAGTGGCAACTAAGGCAAAAACTGGGATGACGCAGTACATGAGGGACAAGCCAACGATATGGGGGATGAAGCTCTTTGTGCTGGCTGAGTCGAGGAATGGCTACATAATTAATTTCAATATTTATCACGGCAAAACACACGGACTCTCCTATGATGCTGTGATGAACCTCATACAGCCATCATATCTTGGCACAGGATACCACATCTATGTAGACAATTTTTACACCTCACCCAAATTGTTCCTCGACTTGGCCAGCATGAAGTTCGGTGCTTGTGGCACCTATAGGGACAACATGAAAGGGTGTCCCAGTGGCAGAGAAAATGCTCTCACTAAAAAATCGGAAAGAGGTGCCCTGAGGTGGATCCGAGAGGACCCACTGTTGTTCGTAAAGTGGATGGACACAAGGGAAGTGTCTGTGTGCTCTACAATACTGTACATCCCGCCTTCACTGTCGAGGCAGTCCAGAGGAGAGTCAAGGGTGAAGACGGACAGTGGGGAGTGAAGAACTTTCTTTGCCCCACCGCAATCATTGCATACAATCAACACATGGGTGGTGTTGACCTTTCAGACCAGCTCATCGGGTACTACTCGACTCACCGCAGAACAGCCCGCTGGTATCGTACCCTGTTCCTGCACTTTGTTGACATTGCCACCACCAATGCCTACATCCTGCACTGTGAGGTCAGTGCCACACAGCAGGTCCAGCACCTGACCCACAAGAACTTCATGGTCGAACTAGTTTCCCAGCTGTGTGGAGTTGATCAGACAGGAATACCCATCAACAGGAGCACTCCCCATGTTCCTGTTCCCATCGCGGTGGCAACAAATGCCAGTCGAAAGGCAACAGAAGGCCGCAGACGATGCCAACACTGTCAACAAGTCCACGGGAAGAGAAACATCACACCGTGGAAGTGCAAGTCCTGTGACGTTGCCCTCTGTCTCGTACTTGACCGGAACTGTTTTGAAGAGTGGCACATATAGGCCAAGAACAGATATACTGTCTGTATATATGTCTGTATATTTCTTTTAGCTTCCTCACAGACACTATGTTCTTGTTCTGCACTCTCTTGGCTAGTCCATGCCTTTACAACATGTTCAATGAATGACAGAAGTGTCGTACATTTGTCCTGTAGGTGTTTTGCTTTTGTAAATGACAAATGCATTTAACAAGCTGATCTGGAATAGATAGGTGACAAATGTATTGGTCCTCTTGTGTGATTTGCGGATAAAGGGGTAGTACACTATATTCTGGTCCAACTGGTCAACCCCATTCATTGAGTTGTTGTACTCTACAACGTATGTTGGCTTTTTCACTCTAACTCTATCCTGTTGGCCCCTCTGCCGAACCTGGGTGTCTTCCAAACTGTTCTGATGGAATGTGGTAGTCATCTTTACAATTTGTTTCTCACACCATGCCAAAATCATTACACTTTCACTGTGGCGCATCATTGTTTCCCTATGCCTGAGGTCAGCATTTCCTACATCTCGAATGACTGGTGGTTCCCCTCTGTTCTTTCTTAAGTGTACCACATACATGGGTATTAATACCAAGTGAGCGCTTGCGCAGAGCAACAGAGTTGTAGAAATTGTCCATAACCAATTTGTAACCATGACCTGCTAGCCGATCAAGGAGAAGGATGACTGTCTCTTCAATGGTAGCCCCTTGCCCACAATAGGGCTTCATGTTAGAACAGTACCCTGTTTCCGAATCGCAGAGGATGTGGGATTTTATCCCATATTTGCAGGGTTTTTGGGGATTGTAAATCCCCAACGCTAGGCGTCCACGCCACAGAAGCATACCTCGTCAATGCAGATGTTTGTGCCAGGTTGATACATTTCACGGAATTTGGACAGAAGGTAATCTAAAACCGGGCGGACTTTGTACAACTTGTCTGTATCATTGTCTGGTCTTGATTGGTTATTACTAAAATGAAGAAATCTTCATATCCTTTCAAATCTTTTTCGAGACATACAGTAACATTTCAATGTCTGGTTTCTGAACAATTCCAGTTAAGAAGAACAACCTTAGAAATGTTTTCATTTCAGGCCCACCCTGCTCCGGGGTGTAAATTAAACAGTTGCTCCACCTTTTATTGTTCGGGTGACCTATTTAATGTCAGATGCTCCGTAACATCGCCCCCACAAGTGTAACGGTAAAAAGGGGACTGCTGGAAAATCTCGTCATTGGCGGGGAAGCGTTCTATGAGGAATGAAGAAAATTCTCGTCAATGGCGGAGAAAGAGTTAAAAGGTGCTGATACCCTGAGAGAGGCTAATTTCTTACTAGCTGCTGATATAAATTAATATAACTTTGTTAAATAAACTTTGTAGTTCAATAAACATTGTAGGGCAGTGGTTCTCAACCTATGGGTCCCGTGGAATTTAAATGGTCGCCTGAAATGTCTTGTTATTGATTTTTTTATTAAAATTATGATCCCCCCCCCCCCCCCCCCCCCTCATCATCAACCGCTTATCCGAAATCGGGTCGCGGGGGCAGCAGCTTGAGCAGGGAACCCCAAACTTCTCTTTCCCGGGCCACATCAACCAGCTCTGACTGGGGGATCCCGAGGCGTTCCCAGGCCAGTGTGGAGATATAATCTCTCCACCTAGTCCTGGGTCTTCCCCGAGGCCTCCTTCCAGCTGGACGCTCCTGGAACACCTCCCTAGGGAGGCGCCCTGGGGGCATCCTTACCAGATGCCCGAACCACCTCAACTGGCTCCTTTCAACGCAAAGGAGTAGCGGCTCTGCCCCGAGTTCCTCCACGAATGACTGAGCTTCTCACCCTATCTCTAAGGGAGACGCCAGCCACTCTCCTGAGAAAGCCCATTTCGGCCGCTTGTACCCGCGATCTCGTTCTTTCGGTCATTACCCAGCCTTCATGACCATAGGTGAGGGTAGGAACAAAGATCGCCCGGTAGATCGAAAGCTTTGCCTTACGACTCAGCTCTCTTTTCGTCACAACAGTGCGGTAAAGCGAGTGCAAAACCGCCCCTGCTGCTCCGATTCTACGGCCAATCTCACGCTCCATTGTTCCCTCACTCGCAAACAAGACCCCGAGGTACTTAAACTCCTTCACTTGGGGTAAGGACTCATTCCCTACCTGTAGTAGACAATCCATCGGTTTCCTGCTGAGCACCATGGCCTCAGATTTAGAGGTACTGATCCTCATCCCAACCGCTTCACACTCGGCTGCAAACCGATCCAATGAGAGCTGAAGGTCACAGGCCGATGATGCCATCAGAACCACATCATCCGCAAACAGCAGAGATGAGATCTTCAGCCCACCAAACTGCAACCCCTCCCCACCACGACTACGCCTTGATATCCTGTCCATGAATATCACAAACAGGATTGGTGATAAAGCGCAGCCCTGGCGGAGGCCAACCCCCACCGGAAACAGGTCTGACTTACTACCGAGAACCCGTACACAGCTCTCGCTTTGAGTGTACAGAGATTGGATGGCCCTCAGAAGAGACACCCTCACCCCATACTCCCGCAGCACCCCCCACAGTATCTCCCGGGGAACCCGGTCATAAGCCTTCTCCAGATCTACAAAACACATGTAGACTGGATGAGCAAACTCCCAAGCTCCCTCTAGGATCCTTGCGAGAGTGAAGAGCTGGTCCGTTGTTCCACGGCCAGGACGGAATCCGCATTGTTCCTCTTCAATCTGAGGTTCGACTATCGGCCGAACCCTCCTTTCCAGCACCTTGGAGTAGACTTTGCCGGGAAGGCTGAGAAGTGTGATACCCCGGTAGTTGGAACACACTCTCTGGTCCCCCTTTTTGAAAATAGGAACCACCACCCCGGTCTGCCACTCCTTCGGCACTGTACCCGACTTCCACGCAATGTTGAAGAGGCGTGTCATCCAAGACAGCCCCTCCACACCCATTGCTTTCAGCATTTCTGGACGGATCTCATCAACCCCGGGGCTTTGCCACTGTGGAGTTGTTTGACTACCTCAGTGACTTCCACCAGGGAAATTGACGATGATCCCCATCAGCCTCCAGCTCTGCCTCCAACATAGAGGGCGTGTTAGTCGGATTCAGGAGTTCCTCAAAGTGCTCTTTCCACCCGACCGACTACCTCCTCAGTTGAGGTCAACAGCGTCCCATCCTGACTGTACACAGCTTGGATGGTTCCCCGCTTCCCCCTCCTGAGGTGCCGGACGGTCTTCCAGAAACACTTTGGTGCCGACCGAAAGTCCTTCTCCATGGTTTCTCCGAACTTCTCCCACACCCGCTGCTTTGCCTCGGTCACGGCAGAAGCTGCAGCCCTTCGGGCCTGTCGGTACCTTGCAACTGCCTCAGGAGTCCCCGAGATAACATATCCCGGAAGCACTCCTTCTTCAGTCGGACGGCTTCCCTGACCACCGAGGTCCACCACGGCGTTCGAGGTTACCGCCCCTTGAGGCACCTAAGACCTTGAGACCACAGCTGTCTGCCGCGGCTTCAGCAATGGAAGTTTTGAACATCGACCACTCGGGTTCAATGCCCCCAACCTCCACAGGGATGCTAGAAAAGCTCTGCAGGAGGTGCGAATTAAAGATCTCTTGAACAGGGGCCTCCGCCAGACGTTCCCAGTTCACCCGCACTACCCGTTTGGGCTTACCAGGTCTGTCCAGAGTCTTCCCCCACCCTTTGACCCAACTCACAACCAGATGGTGATCAGTTGACAGCTCCGCCCCTCTCTTCACCCGAGTGTCCGAAACATGCGGCCTCAGATCAGATGATACGATCACGAAATCGATCATCGACCTTCGGCCTAGGGTGCTCTGGTACCATGTACACTTATGAGCATCCTTATGTTCGAACATGGTGTTCGTTATAGACAAACCATGACCAGCACAGAAGTCTAACAACAAACGACCACTCGGGTTCAGATCGGGAGGCCGTTCCTCCCAATCACGCCTTTCCAGGTGTCTCCATCATTGCCCACGTGCGCGTTAAAGTCTCCCAGCAGAACTATGGAGTCCCCTACCGGGCCCCATGCAGGACTCCGTTCAGGGTCTCCAAGAAGGCCGAATACTCCGAACTGCTGTTCGGTGCGTACGCACAAACAACAGTCAGAGTCTTCCCCCCACAACCCGGAGGCGTAGGGAGGCGACCCTCTCGTCCACCGGGGTAAACTCCTAACGTAGTAGCGCCCAGCCGGGGGCTCGTGAGTATCCCCACACCGGCCCGGCGCCTCACACCTTGGGCAACTCCAGAGAAGAATAGAGTCCAACCCCTGTCCAGAAGTACGGTTCCAGAGCCAAGACTGTGCGTGGAGGTAAGCCCCACCAGGTCTAATTGGTAGCGCTCCACCTCCCGCACCAGTTCCAGCTCCTTCCCCCACAGCGAGGTGACGTTCCACGTCCCCAAAGCCAGCCTCTGCCGCCCGGGTCTGGTCCGTTGTGGTCCCCGCCCTTCACTGCCACCCTTTAGGCAGCGCACCCGACCCCAGCGGTTCCTCCGACGAGTGGTGGGCCCATCGGTCATAGAGGGGGTTGGTGCCACGTAGCTTCTTCGGGCTGTGCCCGGCCGGGCCCCGTGGCAGACCCGGCCACCAGACGCTCGCAGGCGGGCCCCCTTTCTGGGCCTGGCTCCAGACGGGGGCCCCGGGCTTCCTCCGGGCAGGGTCTCTCCTCCTCTTTGGTGATTTTCCATAGGGTCTTTTTGAACCATTCTTAGTCGGGCCCCTCACCTGAGACCACTTTGCCTTGGGAGACCCTACCAGGAGCACTAGGCTCCGGACAACACAGCTCCCAGGTTCACAGGGGCACACAAACCTCTCCACCACGGTAAGGTGATGGTTCCCGGAGAGGTTAATTAATAGAGATTAATTAAGAGATTAATCTTTATATTAAGAGAAATACTTTTTGTATTACACTTTGCCTAAAAAAATCTAATAAAATATGCAAATGAGGCAATATCATTATAGGTCATCAGTATCGGTCTCAAGATGACCAATATAGGTCATCCTGAGACAGAGGCTTGCTACAATGAATGATCTGAACGGGTTTTTCAGCAAACATTTAAAAAAATAAGTATTAGGGACTACTTAAACCATATAAAATTGACAGCAAAGTACATAATATGGGAGCTTTAAAAGAAGTTGTCAGGTGTCTCACTTTACCCCAGCTGTGGAGTAAACTGAGACGGACCAGAAAAATCAAGGAGTTAAACTGAACCACCTACTTTGTACACTCTGAAACTACCATAACAATACAAATTATAACAGCTAGAATCCTGACAGCTAGCTTGAAAACCAAATATTTCAAAACTAATGTCGGACTAGTAACAGAATCATGGGGTTTGGTCAATTAAGCAAAAAAAAATGCTTAACACGTAACATATGTTACCAGTGAAAACAGTAGCTTCAAAGTGTGATTTCTACAGGAATATCTTCCCATCCTTTGTCATGTTAAAAACGAGTCATTTTCAGACTGCTGTGGAGATAGTGATGGGTCAGTCGCGAACGAGCCGGTTCAAAGAGCCGGCTCTTTTAAGTGAACGATGGGAGTCGGCTCCCAACCGAGAGCCGTTTAAAAAAATAATAATAACAATATATATATTTTTTTCAAACATAAAGTTTGCCTAAGTCTGTATAGGTGTTTCTATCCGGAACACTTTGTGTATCAGAGAGGTCTAGAAACAAGTCAGAGCATTTATTTGGTGGTTTCTGCAAGTTACATGGGTCTGTAAATGTAATGAAAAAAACGGCTACGCAATGTATTGATATTAGAAAATGTAATTTTTACTTTTGAATACTACTGTACAATGGTATTGGATAAATGCAGTGATATATGCCTACACACACTCATCAGAAGTCAAAACAGGGCTACTTTTGGCTGAATTATTAAAGGTTTAATATGGTAATATGGAACCGAAAGAGCCGGCTCTTTTTGGTGAGCCGATCCAAATGATCCGGCTCTCTAAAAAGAGCCGAAATTCCCATCACTAGAATATATACAGCGTGTTATGAGCAAAAGCTGGTTGCTTGTCCCAAAGCTAATAGCTATACACCAGTCAGGCAAAACTACCAATAAAAACTATTATTTTAGTTTCACCGTTTAAAAAACAGCACAGGTAGCTTCCTATCCGTTGTGTTATTAAAAACGAGGCATTATTAGACTGCAAGGGGAAAGCTAAGTTAGTGTATTAGGAGCAAAACTTGGTGCTACAACCGAAGCTACATGGGCGCTAACGCTAAAAATAAGACTCAGACGATTTAAACCAGTGAAAACAGTAGCTTCAAAGTGTGATTTCTACAGGAATATCTTCCCATCCTTTGTCATGTTAAAAACGAGTCATTTTCAGACTGCTGTGGGGAATATAAACAGTGTGTTATGAGCAAAAGCTGGTTGCTTGTCCCAAAGCTAATAGCTATACACCAGTCAGGTAAAACTACCAATTAAAAATATTATTTTAGTATCACCGTTTAAAAAAAAGCACAAGTAGCTTCCTATCCGTTGTGTTATTAAAAACGAGGCATTAATAGACTGCTGTGGTTAAGATAAATGAGTGGAGTATGAGCAAAAGCATTCTGTGTTGGAGTATGTAACATTCAGGCTGTACTAAGGGCATCTTGTCGCTTAGCGGGGAAAACAACATGGCTGTCGCTCGGAAAATTTGCCATCGGATCTCTGGGCCGTGGACCAATAAGAAATGGGGGGTGGGGTTATCATAGACTAGTGCACGGTGGACATTTCTGGGGGGAAGCATGAACATATAAAGGCTGTTACATACTCCGCGAGAAGAAAGAACAAAGTTCTCGGTGACAGAGCTGCGAGAAGAAAATGACGTAATTTTCTTCTCTCAGCTCTTGTTTAGCTGTTCTCGCAGCTTGTTCTCGACACATCACCCGTGCTGAACTTTCTTCTCGCAGCTTGTCCGAGAACTATTGTGTGATTGGTCAGTCTGGAGTTTGGCAGTTGAGTTCTCGTGAAGTATGTAATGTCAGACCAGAAAGAACTTCTCGCAGCTCTGTCACCGAGAACTTTGTTCTTTCTTCTCGCGGAGTAAGTAACAGCCTTAAAGAAAATATGGGGATGTGGCTGTGCCGACTATTACGTAATAGTCGGCGATAATTCTGACTGGAGTATATTGGGGGGAGGGGTGGGGGTTTCAGAAAGGGGGAGAGTGAGAAAAGGAGAGATTGTTATTTTTTTGATATTTTGGCAGTCTCTAGGCACACCATGGACCCATGGATATGTTAGAACACATTTAAAAAGTGCATTTAGCATAATACGTGACCTTTAAAATTTTAGACCAACATTGGACTATTCACATCTAATGATTTGACACTGATATGGCTGTATATGGTGTTATACAGTTAGTTTACAGTCAAAGTTCTGCTTTCATTCCTGGAGAAAATTCCTTAGTAACCTGCTGCAGTCTTACAGCTTGTGATGGTGATTGGAGTCAATAATCATATGGTATGTATTAGCACCTATCTGGTTATGTCATCCCAGGGAAAATCCCTTTCCTAGAAAAATTAAGTGGAAGTCTGATGGCAGCATTTACCCTTCTTGTGCTCTTGAAGAAAGGAGAGAGGAGAGCACAGGCAAAGAGCCTCCACTGCCCTGTGTAGATTTACTGATCTGTCATGGCTTTATGTGGTTGAAATGGAAAAGAGAATTGGGCTATGTTTACAGCACAATAAACCTTTCTTTAAACCCAAGGACTTGGCCACCCTGAAATTGTAGTGTAGCACTCATGAACCTGAGGCTAACGCTGTCTTTTATATCTGATGAAACATTTATTGATTCTTGTTAGATCTTGTTTTATTTGCTCATCCTGTCTCACCTCCTGGTTAATAGAAGTGAATCTGAGGACGGCAGAGATACATAAGATGATGAGGGTTTACAAGCTAACGACATGGAAGATGGACAAAAAGTCCAAACAGGAAGCTAGGAATATCAGTTTGATGGCTTCATGTTGGTTAACACTTTTCTGCAGTCCAGCTATTATGATTATATAGTAGAACAGTTTCCTGTGTAATCAAGTTAAGTTTTTTGGGGGATTAGGAAAAGTATAAATTTTTGAGATAGTCAAAGAATAACAAATCAGAAAATCCATGATTCCGTTTTCTGAGGTGACAATATGAAGGCCATCTTGGATTAAAGAAAATTGCAACCTTTAAACACTAATTTCTCAATTTCTGTATAATTGTGTTGGATTATTTGGGGGGTTAAGAAAAAGTATACATTTTTGTAATTGTCAAGAATTAATCTTTTTCCAATTTGCACCCTTCAAAAACTAATTTCTCAATATATCACCTGCTAGTATTTAATGATGTTAACTTCCTTGTTTTGCCACACAGCTGGCACGGCAATATCAGCATAGATTCAGGGGTATTGAGAGCATTCACTTTCTAGCTGCCAATACAATTCTGGATGTTAAAGCTGGGGTGGAGGATTTAGGGAGAAAATGGCAGTTGGGATAGAGATTTGAATCCAAATACTTTGGACACGCTCTACACCAACAAAGTCGTGCCAAAGTGAATGGACAGTCCCATCAGCCAATAAGAACAGAGAATCGGAGCCTCGCTCTGATTGGTCAAAGTGTCAGCTCATGTTAACTTTGACCTATCAGAAATCACATACCCCAGCTTTAAGTTAAAAAGCCTTGTATTACCAGTATGTTTTTCAGGTACATATGGATTACCGATCTCTAGGTCGTCCTCAGACGAGCCCTCCATCGTTGCTTCCAGTCATCCCGATTCTCCATACATCTGGCCAGTTCATTGGTACTTTGCGCTCCTGCTTCCTTCTTGAGTATATCCACGTATGTTAGTGTAGGACGTCCTCGAGATCGATGACCATGATTTGGTTCCCATAGTACCAATTTGCTGGCTGGCAGCTCTTGGTGTCTTTGTCAGTGTCCCGCCAGTCTCATTCTTCTAGAAGCTACTTTCTCGCTAAACCTTGGTATTCCTTCATACAGGATACTGTTGGTAACATGAGTACTCTTGCTGATGTTAAGTACTGCACGCAGCATCCTGGGGCCTGTTTCAGGTAGCTGGTTTTGTGGCAACCCAGAGTTTGTTCGCTCTGAGTTAGTGGAAACCCTCGGTTTTCCGTTTCAAGAAGCAGGTTCAGCGCAACCGAGAGTCAGTTACTGCGGCAACATACGCCGTGGGTCTAACCTGCTGGATAGGTGGTTAGACCTACCCTGAGTTTGTTTTCACTTTACGCTGCAGCTCCGACTGAAGAAAGAGTCACTGTCACAACGCAACCCTGTACAGTTAAAAGCAAAATCACTCCATAGAAATCTCCATCGGGATGTTTTTATCATTTCCTGATGATTTTACGTTTGATCCATCATTTGATCAGTAGCCTTGTTCTCAGCCCTCGTTCGTTCATATGCGGCCACCTTACACATCGTGAACATGCTTTACATTCAGATTAATAAACCTATTGTATTGTATGTATCTCGTTATTTATTTTTATCATTATCAGTAGTTTTTTAACATCTGTGCCACTGAACATAGGCTATTAATGTCAGGTTGAAATGTAATTCTGCGGCTGCACGCGATCGTTACTGTTCACTTGTGTCATCCCAAAGTCACAGACAAGCCTCGTTAAATAGCCCAATATGAATATAGAAATAATATAATAATTTAAACTGTAATCCCTAGAGGACAAGGGATCTGGTAATAAAACAATCAGGATCTACAATGGAAACTGTCACCGTATGTGTCAAACGTTAATATCTTTCACTCCCCATTTAAAAGAAGCGACAGTCTGTTTACTGCACAGTAGGCCTATTATAGCTTGCCTACATAATAGGCTACAGCGAATATAAAACACTGTCAGCAGTGCTGTGCAGCGGCAGCTTGATAATTTTGTTGCTGCTGATATGCGTAACTTAATTCTTAAAATAGACTTGCTTCTCATACGGAAGCAATGATGCTCTTGACAAAAAACGTTTGCACCGTTTTTTTCTGAATTGCCGAAGTGATTAGATCAGAGTTATGAGACTATCCCCGTTCATTCTTCTCCATAAGCTCATAAGTTAATATTTCTTACTCTAGTGGGAGGAGCGGAGAAGTTTTTTTTTCTTTTTTGAGAAGTGGAGAAGTGGGAGGATCAAGCATTTGTTTCTTCTGTTTCCATGGTGAATCATGTTTTCAGCGATCCATTGACGATGGCTTTTATGCACACGCTCCACCCAGAGTGAACACGCTCAGAGTTGATTAACCCAACGCTGATCCACTGTTCTGAAACCGAAAACCCAGAGTTTCTCGTCAACCCTGCGCTCTGAGTTGACCAACTCAGAGCGCAGGATTAAACCCAGAGTATGTAAAACCAGCTACCTGAAATAGGCCCCTGGTGTAGCACCCGTCTAGAGACTTCTGCAAGGTTGGCTTCAGTGACCAGCAGTCGCTGCCGTAGAGGAGTACAGACATTGCATAGAAGAAGCTGAGTTTGATTTGACGGGGGGGGGGGGGTTAGAGTTCCAAACACAGGTCATTCCGTTCAGGGCCCTCCATGCGAGTGCCTTCCTCACCTTAAGGTCCTGCTCGGTTGAGTTGACCCATGAGCCCAGATACTTGAAGTCCTCGACTTCCTTCAGCACAGAGCCAGCGGTTGATGCTCCGGTGAGATGTTGTAGATGATGACATCTGTTTTCTTGACTGATTGCGTAGTGTTGTTTACTAAGACAGGCGAAGCATGCATATTTATTGTACATAAAATGTTCAACTATGAGACACAACTTAAATAGTTTTTTTAATGGAGGTTCTTTCTGTGTGCCTCTAAATATGACCACATATTTACTCTGAAATGCACATGAATAAAGTGTGTTTACAATTACAAACGTGTGTGGCATTAACAATAGTCCAAATCATAACATATATGGCATGCAATTTCTAGTATCAAAGCAAGTCCAGAGACAATCCAATGAATGCCAGAGAGTCACCACAGTATGTTTGGTCAGATTTTTCATCTTTGAATATAAGGCTATTAAAGGTGAAGTAAGCGATTTATTTATGTTAATACAAGTGTTAAATCGCTCTTTATTCATACAGTGATCACCTACATAGTGTGCGCGTTTCATAAAGCCGATCTCGCAGTCACCCGCTCTGCATGTAAAAGGCAAATAAACTTTTCGGGGATCCCGAAACTGATATCCAATCGCAAGAGAGAACGCTACAAACCGGTACCCGTCTCACTGCCGGTGCACGCGCAGAGCGACAGCTGGGTGAATGGTTATGTGCCTACAATGGCGGAGCAGGTAAAAATTCTTCCCAATGTCTGTTTTGATGGTTTTCATCATGTTTTATCACAATTACTTATCTGAGATGATGCTAGATAACTCGCTGTTTGAAGACCGCAGTGCATTAATGTGGTGACTAAGGAGGGGACTGCTAACTGCAGTCACTGACAGGAAGTTAGCTAAACTGACCATTCCGCTTACTGAACCCTTTATTATCTCAAATGATCATGAAGAAAATATCTTATTTTATTTCACTGTCATGCGCGGACATTAACTGCCATGCTAGTGTTCCATGGTGTACTGATAGTACAAAATGATCAAAATATGGCATCAATCATATGAGGAAAATATCTAAAATACATATTCTGATTATATCAAAGCGGTCCCAATCCTAACTTCACATATGATCCAGGTCTTGCCCATATACAGTGAGTATCCACCATCCCTTTAATCGGATTTGAATCATACCTGAATATCGGACACAAGCCTAGAAGTGATATCCCAAAGGTTTCCTGCAATGCATACCACACATATAATGCTTTATAAATAGCACTCCTAAACAAAATACATCCCCTCTCCCTTCTTCCTCAGTCTAACTGGGCCACATACTGTAAGTAGCAGAGTGTAGAGTTACATTTTAGGTCAGCAACTTATGAAATTTAACAGATGCCTTGGTCAGTCTACCCCAAGGTTAGGGAATTGCATTTGCGGTCTCCTCTGATAGAATGGCAGACAGTTATGATAAGAGAGCGAGACAGGGTGGAATCCATTTAACCTCCAAACACTGCATCGGGGGAAGCCAGCCAGCTCTGTAATCCCTCACAGCCAGGCTGGGCTAACAGTGAATTGTCCCAGGACAGGGAACGCAACACTCCCCAACTAATCACTCCCATTTCTACATAATCAACAACACAAATAACCAACTCCTGCTACTATAAGAGCACAATACATGGATTCCTGCTCACAGAAAGGTTGTAGGGGAGAGTGGCCTAAGTTGTGCCACTTTTTACTCAAAGTGATTTTAAAGTGAGGCCTTGACAGTAAAGTATCCAACTCAAATATGTACCAGTGTTTCCCCCACGTTCACTCAGCAGCGGCGAACGTGCGCCGCTGCTATAAAAATCCTTCTCCTCCGCATTTTTTATTTATTTTTTGGTACGTAGCTGCTTTTAGAAAATGGGCAGCGCGCGGCATCACGTAGCCAACATCAAAGAAGAAAAATATCCAAACAGCGTGTGGCAGTTGTTGGCAGTAGTAGCGTACACGGTTGCAAAGTTACGTTGATTCTAGCAGCGAGTGAAGCGGAAGAGCGAAGAAAGAAGGAAAGAGAGAGACAGACAGAGAGAGAGAGAGAGAGAGAGAGAGTAAGTTTCTAAAATGTGTCCACCAGTGTTAAAAACCCTCTGAGCCCTATTGTAAATTTATTTAACTTTATCTAGGCTATAAACCGCAACCTCCATGCCGTTTTTCCTCTAGTAGACTACATTGTGTGTGTGTGTGTGTGTGTGTGTGTGTGTGTGTGTGTGTGTGTGTGTGTGTGTATTTTCGGGAACTTTGAAAAATGAATCCATACTGTTAGATACGATGTTGTTTTTTATTGCCATATAAAATCCGTTTTCATCACGTATTTTAGTTAGGGATTTATGCTAATCGCCTGTAAGCATGGGGTCATTAGCATTAATGCAGGGAAAAAGCCTATGGACTTTTTAAAAGAGCATGAATAGTTTCTATTATGTATAACTTATATTTATTTTATAATTTTCTCATCACTTTTTGACTCCCAAGACTAAGAAGAAGTGTTAAAGCAATAATAAGCTTAATCAATGTGCCTTTTTGTGTCATATCAATAAATAATTGTGAGATATTTTTTGCTTTTTTTACTGTCTAATTCAGGGGTGGCCAACCTCGCGAGCCGCATGCGGCTCTTTGCCCAGCTTCGTGCGGCTCTTCAGTTCATATCAAATTATGTGATAATAATTTTTTTTTTTTTTTTTATATATACTTTTTTTGTGTGTGGGCCTATGTGTGTGCATGTTCGCAAACGTTTCATGCGGCTCTTACGTTCGTTTTACATGTTGTCTATTATTTCATTTTTTATTTTATTAATGTGTAGGCCCTATGTGTATGCCTGTTCGCAAATGTTTAATTGAGGACGCAACATAACGTTCGCAAACGTTTGGTGCGGACGCAACATAAAACTGCCCGCTCAGCTTGGAGGGAGGTTTTCCGTGAGTAAACTATTTGTCAAGTTCGCTCCGAAACAGAGTGGGAGAGTTCATATTTTTTGTTGAACGTTATGCCAAGCCATTCTGCCTTATTGCCAGGTGTCATTTGCGCATTTCAAGGCTTCAAATCTGCAGCGCCACTTCAGCTCTCTCCATGCTACAAGTAAGTCCCACAAAGCAACATGCATAGTAAGAGGAAAACGCTATTTTAAATTGTTATAATTTTGTTTGTGGACTTGGTTGAACTGAGAGTTTGTGTGTGAGGCAGTGCACACAATGTTCATTGTTGAAAATGACTGCCCTGTCGTCTTTAGTCCAGTCCTGTCATTATCACAGGGGCGGCCTTAACGATCTGGGGGCCCGTTTCAAGTCCTAGTGTGGGGCCCCCTTTTTTTTTTTAATAAATAATGCATGTGCAAGCTCCCCGCGAAAATAAAAACGCCCCCCCCCCCCTGAAATCTTACTGGCCACCCCAGTGCCCCCCCCCCAGTTCAAATGTTATTTTTTATTTTCATTTTATTTTTTTAATTACATTTTTTTCCTGATATGTATCCTAGTTCAGAGATGATATGTATTTTTTTTTCTTTCTTAACTTTTTTTGATAGGTAGTTGCCAAGTTCATCACACAAACACTCCAATCCACTGATATGAGATCAGTTTGCAATTTTCTATTACTACATTAATGGTAGGACTGTGGCCACTAGAACTGGTCTCTGGTCAGCAAAGGTCTTGAAAACAGCATAAGTGTGCTTGTGACATGCGTGCCACCCATGCATGTGTATAGGCACGTGTCCCAGCAGATTTTTGAAATCTGAATAAAAAAATTAAAGTTTGTAGTTAGCGAGTGTAACATGTTCTTAGCAAGGGCAGACTTTCATAAATAAAGGTTTATTTTTTTAGCAAGATATTTGGTCAAAAGCTAGTGGTCATCCGTCCCTCTGTCCAGTTGTTAGGCATCTGGCTGCTAGCAAGTTATGTTGTCTTGCTAATTTTACTATTCCTCTGAGCTGAAATAAATATTGACTTTTTCCTTTATTATCTTCGCGAGAATGCACCAGAATGCTTAGATTACATGTTAAAAACACAAAAAAATCTTCTGGGGGGGGATGCCCCCAGATCCCCCTTCAGGGGTTTAGTTTTCTGACAAACATTACAATGGATACTAACATGATTTGGGCATTTGGGATTATAAATCATCTTTGAATTGGTTGTACAGCATATCACATGCTATTCATTCAGGGGTGCGATGGCCACCCCACTCTAACTCTGTGGCCCACCTTGGCCACCCCCAGTCAAAATTTCCTGGAATCGCCACTGTGTGTACCCGTGTGTACGATGTGGCTCTTTGCAGTAACACAGTAAAAAATGTGGCTCTTTGTCTCTGACTGGTTGGCCACCCCTGGTCTAATTGATAATTTCCTACATTCAAACGACATCACTGTAGCACACAATATTCTGATAGTCCAGGTTGTGACCCAAATAAATGATAGCTTGACAGCTATGCATTATAGGGGTGATGAATGCAATCTTGATAAGAGAATAAATCCAGGTGAACCAAAACATCTCAAAAAATGGCTTAGGGCTCAGAGTTTAAAAGGCTGGTACAAGCTCTTAAGGGATGCACTGTGCACAATGTATATATACATAGTTAAATAATATATATTACATTTGCAGATGAGTCTAAAAAGCTGGGTGAAAAAGAAAGGCAGACGGGGACAATGGAGGAGCTGAGGTTAGTGAAGCAAATTAGGGACGCAAACTTTCAAGCTAATGAGAATTTTCTTTTGGATTTGAATGCATAATGCAAGGTGATATTATTTGAACATTACAAATGCATGTACATAGGGTAATTTGAAGGAAACAAATAAGATTTCTAGCATTTCTTACTTGTTGTTTAAAGGCCTTTAAGTGCTCAAGTTTATTACAGAAGATACAGGTAGACCAAGTAAGGGAGGAAAGAGAAGTGAGAGAGAAGCAAGGAGAACAAGAGAGAGGGTGCAGTGGTAGATCCTGAACAAGGAGAGGGATAAGGAGAATTAAATGCTCCCAGGCTGGATGTAACCTTTGTGGATGAGCAAAAACTTCACAGTTCTCCGTCTGTTGTCTTCTTTGTCCTCATCCTCCTGCAACTCTCTCTTGTTCTCTTCCCCTGACTCTCACTGTCTCACAAAGGAGCTCAGCTCACCAGAGGTCTATTTGTAGTGCTAAGGCTCACACTGATTGGTATTCAATTAGCTTTATTTTTTATTTTTCATTTGTGTGAGTCTGTGTTCTTTTCAAATTTTAGTTGTTGTTTGTAATTTAAAAAGTTGTGTTTTGCCCATTTTAGCAGGAGATTTCATTTTTGAACAATGTGTCTTGTGTAAAAAACAGTGTGTAGTGTTTTGAAAGAAGTGTGTTGGAGAATTTTAAACGCAGTGCAAACCACTTATTGTGTTTGTAGGGTTGGTGCTTTTGTTTAGGGCATGGTTACAAAAGTCAGAGGTTGTGATGCTTTGGGCATGGCAACCACGTTTAGTGTTTAAGCATTAGGCAAAAATCTGTAAATAAATTGTGCAAATTATTTTTGCGTTGTGGCATTTTTTGTTTAAATATTAATTTCTATACAAAAATGTCAAATCTGTAAATGAAGACACAAAAGGCAAAGTTACAAAACCAATAATCCCATCTACAGTAATACACAGGACTGTGTGAATAGGATTTAAGTGCATATTCTCCACTCAAAGTGCACCAGATTTGTGCATTCCAATGTAAAGGGTAAAAAAAAAATCGGCCGGTGTTCGGGGACCACAGCACCGCTGCTGAAAAAATCCTGCGGGAAACACTGCGTACATATATTTCCGGATGTTGTGCATCCCTGGCAATAAAAACTTTGGATCTGGAATAAACTGTTGAAGAAATATAGCTTTCGGAAAAAAAGTTGTTTTGTGGCACAACTTGCCCCCGGTGTGGTGTAAGTTGTGCCACAAGAGAGAATATCATGGGGTAAATTGTGCCATTGACATATATCTCATAAACTGCAATGCAACACTGCAAAAACTAAAATCTAGTCAAGATGAACTATCTTAAATCTAGGCAAAATATTCTTGTTTTTTGTCTGTCAAGATATTTCTGCTTACCAGGCAATTTTTGCGCAAGAGCATTTCACTTGATTTAAGTGTTTTATTCCTTAATTATCTTAATAAGGCATTATAACTTGTTATTGAGATTTTTTTCACGGGTTCTGAGTATGTTAATGCTTAAAATGAGAATTACCCTTATTCTAAAGGTGTTAGATCAATACTGATGATCAATACTGATAAGTACAAAAGTGCTAAGTCAAAATCTGGATGTCTTATTTCAACTATTATAATAATGTGAACACATTATTTTGAGAAAGTATTGATATGTTTCACTTCTCCATCTTGTGTAAACATATCCTGATAGTGGCCGTGCTGAAATTATTTAAATAATATATAATTTTTCCATCTTGTTCTACAGTGTTGGGAACGTTACTTTGAAAAAGTAATTAGTTATAGTTACTCACTACTTGTTCCAAAAAGTAACTGAGTTAGTAACTGAATTACTTTATAATAGAAGTAACTAGTTACCAGGGAAAGTAACTATTTGCGTTAGCCTACTGAAAAAAATGAAAAAAAAAAAAAAAATCTGAGCAGTTTTCACAAGTCAGTTGAAATGAGTAGAACAGACAGGTAGAGCTACTTGTAGGCTACATAACCTTCAATATTTATTGCACATCAACAGACAGCCAGAGGTTTATCCTGCACTTCAAGTATTTTGTTCTCAACAAAAGTAGTAGAGGAAACTGCTGAATGCACCGTGCTGATCTGCTATCACTGGATTCACTCCAGGGGTGTCGGCTAAAACACCACTTAAGGCCAAAAACGTCAGACTATGAAGCATGAGACGATGAGAGGAGGAGTATGGATTTATCCTATGTTTATTTCCTTCTTTAACATGCACAGCAGCATACAGATCCCAGGAAAAGAATAATAGCAATATTCGGCTCGTGCTAAACAGCTGTTGCAACCGGCGAATCGCGGCTGTTTAATAACGTGCATAAATTATAATTTATAGAGATCGGGAAACTCCGTGCACTTACTCACAAGGGCGATGCAAACAAACTCAGGGAAAGCACGTTTCAACCGTGGATTGATAGGTGGTTACTGCGGCAATGTGCACGCTCACACAACAGAGAGAGAAAGAAAAAGAAACTTCACCAAACAGGCGCTCCGGCTGAATGACGTGACGGCGCTAACTGACAGTTATAATGTCATCCACACTGAATAAAACACAACTTAAAACACAACGGTCTCCTCACTAGCAGTTTGTGTAGTATGGAGCCAGGGGTGTGTTCGGATTACACAGTTTATTCAATCAATTCATAGTAACGCACCGCATTTAACGTTCAGTAACGATAACGGCGCTGTAACGACGGAAAAAGTAATTAGTTAGATTACCCCGTTACTGAAAAAAGAACGGCGTTACCTAACGCCGTTATTTTAAACGGCGTTATTCCCAACACTGTTGTTCTATAACAACCAGAGGAAATCGTCATCTCCACCACACTGCATACATGTGGTTTTTAAACAAAACTGTGAACTTGGCCTGCATTTTTAAAATATCTTTGTAGTTCCACAGACAGATGTGACCAGATGTATAAATAATTTATTTTCAGGGTTTTAAAGCTAATATTTTACCATTGTGAAGATGACAATGTGCTTTTAGCTATTCAACTTAAAGGTGCAGTAAGCTATTTATTTATGTTAATTTAAGTGTTAAATCGCTCTTTATTCATACAGTGATCACTTTGTGTGCGCATTTCATAGATCCGATCTCTCAGTCACACGCTTTGCATGTAATCGGCAACTAAACTTTTCGGGGATCCCACTGATAACCAATCAGAAGAGAGAACGCTACAAACCGGCACCTGTCTCACTGCCGGTGCACGTGCAGAGCGACAGATGGGTGAATGTGTATGCGCCTACAATGGCGGAGCAGGTAAAAATCTTTCCAAATGCATCCACACTTATGGATCTGAGATGATGCTAGATAACTCGCTCCTTGAAGACCGCAGTGCATTAATGTGGTGACGTGGGGACAAGGGAGGGGACTGCTAACTGCAGTAACTGACAGGAAGTTGGCTAAAAGAACCATTTCGTTTACAGCACCTTCAATCAATTTCTTACGTGGCAAAATCATGATTTTTCTACATCAGTATAGTTTAATCGTAACAATAGCTAAACATTTTTAAAAATCATTAAAAAAAATAGTGCTATTTTTTTATTATCTATGATTTTTACTTCAAAATATGTGTTGTGTTGGTAACAGTGTTGGGAACGTTACTTTAAAAAAGTAATTAGTTATAGTTACTCACTACATGTTCCAAAAAGTAACTGAGTTAGTAACTGAATTACTTTATAATAGAAGTAACTAGTTACCAGGGAAAGTAACTATTTGCGTTAGCCTATACTGTAAAAAGAAAAAAGTTGCTATATGTCAACAAATTTGGATTTTTCTGAGCAGTTTTCACAAGTTAGTTGAAATGAGTAGAACAGACAAGTAGAGCTAGGCCTACTTGTAGGGTACACAACCTTCAATATGTATTGCACGTCAACAGACATCAAGAGGTTTATCCTGCACTTCAAGTATTTTGTTCTCAACAAAGGTAGTAAAAGAAACTGCTGAATGTACCGTGCTGATCTCCTAGCCTATATCACTGGATTCACTTCAGGGGTGTCGGCTAACACACCACTTAAGGCCAAAAACGTCAGACTATGAAGCATGAGACGATGAGAGGAGGAGTAAGGATTTATCCGCTGTTTATTTCCTTCTTTAACATGCACAGCAGCATACAGATCCCAGGAAAAGAACAATAGCAATATTCGGCTCGTGATGACACGCTAAACAGCTGTTGCAACCGGCGAATCGCGGCCGTTTAATAACGTGCATAAATTATAATTTATAGAGATCGGGAAACTCCGTGCACTTACTCACAAGGGCGATGCAAACAAACTCAGGGAAAGCACGTTTCAACCGTGGATTGATAGGTGGTTACTGCGGCAACGTGCACGCTCACACAGCAGAGAGAGAAAGAAAAAGAAACTTCACTAAACAGGCGCTCCGGCTAACTGACAGTTATAATGTCATCCACACTGAATAAAACACAACTTAAAACACACCGGTCTCCTCACTAGCAGTTTGTGTAGTATGGAGCCAGGGGTGCGTTCGGATTACACTGTTTATTCAATCAATAGTAACGCACCACATTTAACGTTCAGTAACGATAACGGCGTTGTAACGACGGAAAAAGTAATTAGTTAGATTACCCCGTTACTGAAAAAAGAACGGCGTTACCTAACGCCGTTATTTTAAACGGCGTTATTCCCAACACTGGTTGGTAATGACAGTGTGGTGGAAATGACAGAATGTGTTGGAAATTACATGTGACAAACAGTAATGTTGAAAAATATGTAGGCCTATATGAGTTAGCTACATTTGTTTTGCTCTTTAACCTATTATGCATATTTTCTAGGTATACAAGCCAAATGAAAAGCATTTAATAACAACGCCATTGTCATTTCCACCAGAGTCATTTCCACCACAGGTCCTTCATTACATTGAAAAGTGGTGGAAATGACATGTTGTTGTCACATTATTTGAAATGTCTGCTAATATATCAGCTTGGAAATGTCCTTTTTTTAGAGTTAGCATTAAATGTCCTCAGAATACACAACATAAAATATTTATTTTCTGATTATGTAATCATTTAAAGGAAATATGAGTTGTTTGGAAATGACAAACAATATACATTCTTGATTTAACCAATCTTTACCTTGACTTCTACGGTTGTCTGTTCCCACTATATGGAGCTGAATTTCTCTTCTTGCCATGTACTCTATACTGTCAAAAGACTATGCTGTGATCACCTAGTACACATAGGCTATAAGAAACCTTCCATAATTCACATTTTGTTCAGTGTGTTGGAAATGATGGTGAACCCAAGGGACAGGTGTTCTTGTAGGGTGAAATAATACATAAAATATCAATATTTCTAACAACACAGAATACATCTAATTAAAATAGACTTTTTTGTATTATTAAATGTTTACAGTAATATTATATAAATATTATTTTTTGAATTAAGAAGGGTTAAAAGTCCAAAACCGGGCCATGGGACAAAGGAGATATAGCCAAAACCACATTTAAAACACAACTTGTTATATTGCCTGATCTGCCATTTTTGTTTGGGACAACATTTAAAAAAAAAAGAGGCTTCTGTTTTCTTTATGTCTGCCAAGGACACCAGAAGGTGAATAATTGCCCAACTATTTAATGCGGATGTTTATTGCATTATCTAGCTATATAGGGGAGGCCAGTGAGTCAAGTTTTTTCTATAGGTGTATATGCCATAATAACTTCTGTGAATAACGTGTGGAATGAGTGCATATTCAAATATATTTAAGTAATTTCACCCATGACTGAATCAGTTTATGATATTCTCTATATTAACAATATTTAAAATTTCTCGTAACCCCTCTTTATGAAATGGTACCATCCAATGGGAAAGCGCGGGCATGAGGTCAGGTGCACGTAGCTAGCTTTAGCACATTGGTGGTTGGTTGGCAGGCTTTCACGTCGCCACACTCAGAGGCAGAAGCCGTCCATGCCGCACGACTGAGAGTGTCATCTTGTTAGCTTTAACTACGTGATGGACGACGGTGGAGGAGATGCCATATATCCGGGCATGGATTATATAACAACTGCAGTATTGAAAGGTATTGTATCCTTGCATATTAATTATATATTTGTTTATATCTGTGCCTCTCCTTTGCCAGATAAAATTGATTTGAATTTGAAAGTTGGCTAGCAAGTTATTGGGGGAGGGGGAGGGGGTGTGTGCACATTTACAAAACACGATGGACATTTTAACCATTACAAAAATGCACTATGGGGGATAGGGCAACACGTTGCGTTAGCATGCTAAACTAGCTAGCTACAGTTTACTTAATTACATTGTTGGCCGTAAGCTGCTAATAACTGCACTATCGACCAATCGCAGTTTAGTTAATAGTGGTTTAGTGCCAGACACAGTATGCAAATGAGCCTGAAATTGGTCTTAAATAGATATTGAATTGTTTAGTTTAGCGGTTAAGCTAAACAATTACTTTAACTTTTTGAAGGCGAAAGCGGCCCTCAACTTTTAAAATTACACTCGGCGTGGGTCACACCATGGACCACACAGGACGCGGAAGTGCGCGAAACGCCCCAAACTCTTTTTTGTCGACCATATCTTTCTTTATAGGTCCATTGGCCACATCCTTCTATAAAACTTCCATGGCCACATCAGGAGCGAGTTTCTCCTCGCCATTCTGGGTTGAGTTGGTCTTTACTATGGCTTGATAACAACCTCATCAAAATACAATGTTTTTATGTTTTCTCACGAGTGTGCATGCATGTACACATCAGGGGGGCCTAGTTTTGATATCTTAAATTTTATTTTCCCATTCCCAGTGTGAGTTGTTATCATGATTCAGTTAACACATCAGTTAAACCTTTGTTAACCTTAGCCTAGTATCACGAAACGCGCTTTTTCAAGGCGGAGAGGCTGTCTGCAATGCATTTCCTCTGGTAAGACGTGTTGGCAGCCCACCTATTAAAATGCCGCTGGCGTTTAAACGAAGCTCAGAGTGCGTTATGTTAAACAATTGAACTTTTGACTGTTTGCATGTATAAAAAAACTTTGTTTCATAAGAACCTAAATATTTACTGTTATTAAATGTGTTTTTCAGCTGCTAATATAAGTACAGAAATGCTGCCCTGCCTCTCTAAGGAGGACTTGCGTGATGTCTTTCCTGGGCCTGGGCACTTCTTAAGAAGACGAACCATTTGGAGACTCACTCATGATGAAGATAAGGTAATGATACATTTTAACAATTGAGTTTTTTTTTTGTATGTTGTTGTCACAGTGTACTGTTCGTTGCCTTATTATTACCATGAAATAAATGTATATTTCATACAGGGTCAGGAATCAGACCTGTGCACACCAGGCACCTCCTCTGGGACCAGTGATTTCAGCCCCACTCCCAACCCCTCAGTTTCCTTTCCCTCTCCCTCCACCTCCCTCCCCTCTCCAAGCCCAAGGCCTCAACATGGTTCAGGCAGAATCGTACAGCTTGTCAGCCCACAGTATGTTGTATACACAGATACAGAATTGGAGCAAGCAAGAAGCACCTTTTTTGAAAAACAGCGTACTGGAGAAGAGGGAGAATATATGCTTTCCAAAGAGCTACGCTGTCGATTAATCAGGAATACAGTAACGAGCATGAATACTATTAAGAGAGCAGCAGGTGACGACTTCCAGTATCCATGCAGCCGTGAACTCACTGTAATGGCTCAGCGTCTCATTGACTACTACCCAATGCTTCGGGACAGATCTGCAACCACTGGAGCTGAGTGGGTAAGTGGGTATGATGTAGCATTGTTTTCCACTGCATGACAGTCAAAATGCAAACATTTGCCTATTAAAATGGGAGGGATATGTTTCATCTAGTTCAATCGAGGTAACGTGCATCTGCTGGTTTGGCTTCATTTCCGGATACGACTTTGTTTAATGTGATTTATTAAACACTCTGTTGTTTGTCTGTCTGGTCAGGAATCTGTGAAGAAACTGTTTAAGAAAAGGGTCCAGAATGTGACAACCCCCAAAAAGAAGCAGGGGTCGACTCCTTCAAGAAAGAGGCCACGGAGCATTAGCTTTCAACAAAGCCAGGAGATGTCCACGGACACTGACGAGTTCACCTCCTCCACTTTTATCTTGGAGAGATCACCACCATCCAGTTGCAGCTCCCCAGATTTTGAACAGTTGCATTGTAAGTACACACATTGAAACAGCAGATAGCGTTTCAGTATAAATGCAACTTCTAATATTATATTTAACAAGGGACAATTCCATATTTTTCAAAGAAAATTCTACAATGTCATCATGCTGTTTTGAACCGTTCTTGTTCTGAATTACTCATATGTTATTGTCATATTTTAAGCACTGTGGGTGTTTGTTTGTTAATGCCCCATTTAAACTGTAATGTCTAAAAATGGTAATAGTGGTCTTAATGATAGTCTACATTTAAATGTTAATTGGTGGGGTTTATGTTTTCTAGCGTCAGAAGCTACCGAGAGCCCACAGAACCAGGCAAGACATTATAAAACTTTACAGGAGATGTACAAAACCAAGGCCAGACCCAACAAGAAGGATGTTTCTCAGCTCCTGGACCTTGAATTCCAAGCAAGACGGGCCTTCATTGACTCTGATGTCACTAAGGAGCAGGATAGGCCTACCAAGATCCTTCAAGCTTATCCCTGCTTCAGAGAACTGGATCATGTAAGCCAATCTATTCAATGCATAAAGCCCTAAATGCTTCTTAAGGTTAACACTAGACAAAATTGCAAATATTGTGACAATGGAATCAGATTAAAATTGTGCCTAGATTTACAAATGTACAGTGCCTTGCAAAAGTATTCATACCCCTTGGAATTTTCCACATTTTGTCACATTAAAACACATGTACATTTATTTTATTGGGATTTCATGTGATAGACCAACACACATTGGTGCATCATTGTGAAGTGGAATGAAAATGAAATAAATAATGAACTTTTTTTTCTTGTTTTTTTAGGCCGAGTTTTTGCAGTGAAGACACATCCATAAGACAATTACTTATTTAAGGTTTATTATAAAGTAAATATTTTACAAAGATTGAAGCACAATGTTCTTAAACAAGGCCTAGCAGATCTACACTCAACAAAAATATAAACGCAACACTTTTGTTTTTGCTCCCATTTTTCATGAGATGGACTTAAAGATCTAAAATTCATTCCAGATACACAATATTACCATTTCTCTCAAACATTGTTCACAATAAATGTGTGATAGTGAGCACTAAAAATTAACGCGATTAACAAAATTAATGCAGATCAATCGCACTTCTATATCGCCCTTTGACCCAGTGCAAAGAGGTGAGGCGACAGCGGAGCTGCAACTGTAGCTTGCTGATACGGCCCGCACGGGATTAAAGAGTAAAGAAAGAAGTATAGAGAGGGCTCTATGGATGTGTTATGGGCTGCTCCGGGCACATAAGCATGAAGGTAGGAATACCTTGCTCTGCGTAGTGTAAACAACGGCCCACGTGAGACGTGACTGTTCAATTTAAAGTTAGAAGTCATGTTTCAGTGATAAGATGTTGTGTCAATGTGTTATTGTTTGGTTTCCAATGTTGGTGTGACCCATACAGTGTTAGATTGAGTGCTACGTTTATGACAACGTTGCTAACCAGACTCTCCTCAATGTACGGAGCGCATTTACCATGCATGCTCGCCTCAATACCGTGACAGGGTAGAACAAGAAAAAACGTACGGGTGACATTCGTGGCGTTTTCATATCGCGAACGACCGTTTTGCGGGATATTGTTACATCCCTACTACTCACACACACCTCTGAAAACTGCAGACGTTTGTGTCCTTGCGGGCTCTGAACAGAGCGGACAATGTTTCTCCTCCTGTTGCTCCCGACATCAACTGTCAACCGCGGCAGTTGATTTTATATACTATGTCCCCGACACAGACGTGACGTTAGCAGTTTAAAACACGGCATGGGCTAGCGTGCTGTGATGTTTGGCTGCGCGCAGCTACTGATCCTGGGTCAGTCGCAACATTTGAGTGACTGTAGTACAGAGCCGGTGGGATGCACGGGGCGGATCATTCTGCACATGCGTTAATTGCGATTAAAAATTAACGTGTTAATTCCAGAAATTAATCACCCTGCGTTAACGCGATAATTTTGACAGCCCTAATAATATCTATACATATATATATATATATTTATATACAGTGTGTTCCAAATTATTATGCAAATTATACTTTTCTCAGATTTTCCTAAATAGTCGATGCAAATGACAGTCAGTATAATTTTCAAGTCATCAACCGTTAAAGTATGATTCAAATTGTATTGAACAAACCTCCAAATGATAACGGTATTTTTTCAAAAATAAAAAACTCAAAATGCACCGTTCCAAATTACTATGCACAACAGAGTTTCAAAACATTTTATAGGTTGTAAAGAACTAAAAATGGTCATTTGTTGAATTTGCAGTGAAATATTAGTGAAATCAAAAACATCTTAACAGACCAAGTTACATGTTAACATAGGACCCCTTCTTTGATATCACCTTCACAATTCTTCCATCCATTTAACTTTTTGGAGAGTTTCAGCTTGAATATCTTTGCAGGATGCCAGAATAGCCTCCAATAGCTGCTGTTTTGATGTGAACTGCCTCCCAACCTCACAGATGTTTTGCTTGAGGATGCTCCAAAGGTTCTCAATAGGGTCGAGGTCAGAGGAAGATGGGGCCACACCATGAGGTTCTCTCCTTTTATGCCCATAGCAGCCAATGACACAGAGGTATTTTTTTGCAGCATAAGATGTTGCATTGTCATGCATGAAGATGATTTTACTACGGAAGGCACTGTCCTTCTTTTTGTACCACGGAAGAAAGTGGTCAGTCAGAAACTAAACATACTTTGCCGAGGTAATTTTCACACCGTCAGGGACCCTAAAGGGGCCAACCAGCTCTCTCCCCATGATTCCAGCCCAAAAACATGACTCCGCCACCGCCTTGCTGACGTCGCAGCCTTGTTGGGACATGGTGGCCATTCACCAACCATCCACTACTCCATCCATTTGGACCATCCAGGGTTACACGGCACTCATCAGTAAACAAGATGTGGTGATCACAGCTGGCTGCTGTGCGTTCCTCCTCCTCCTTCTGCCACTCCCACTCCCTCTGTCTGTTGCACACCTGGTCTGCATCACCAATCAACTCGTCTACTTCTACTCCTGGTTTCCCTGCGGTCATCGCCAGATCGTCCCATGCGTTACTGTGGTAATTATACGTGCCTGGCTCCAGTATATTGTTCCTCGCTCTCTCGCTCTCTCTCTCTCTCTCTCGTTACTTGTTGCTTTTTTGACCACAACCTTACTTTGTTTTCAGTTATCCGGATCACTCTCTCCAGCTCCCCTGCTTTGGTTTTTCCCCCGGCTTCCTCATCCTCTACCTGCTTCCCCACCTCATATAAAAAACCTTTTTTACATATCCAACACCGTCTCTGTCTGCTCTTGGGTTCAGCATCGTTTATCGTAACACAAGACTGTTTGAAAATGAGTCTTCATGTATTTCTGAGCCCAGTGCAACTGTTTCTACTTGTAAGCATTGTTTAGGGGTGGCCGAATAATAGGTTTGTGCACAACTGCAAACCTCTGGAGGATCTTACACCTTGAGGTTCGTGGGACTCCAGTGGTAGACTGGCTCCGCCCGCCTACCTACTTCCGGCCAAATTTCATTTTCCCTTCAGTAGTCAGTCTGGGCCTGGGTGGTATTAGTGAAATCTAGCTGGAAAATTTCCGGCCGTCCAATCAGCGAACAGAGCGAGTGGCTGAGAACGATGACGTTGAAGTCGCACTCCAGTTTCAGTTGAATGCTGCATTCCTTTATACTCGGAAGAAGGAGATTTCCGACTTGGTAGTGCCGAGTTCCGACCTGTCTGTGTTCCAGTGCATCTGCTCGCGAAAGTATGGACGCCTAAAACCTTTCTCGTCCAAATAACTAAACGTTAGGCTCTAACAAGTTACCGTTGCCAGGTACCGGTAGATTCATAGACCACAATATGTAGTGAAGTCAGAAATTTCCGAGTTCCCTGTCCAACTTGAACGCACCATCAGAAGCCGGCTCATGACACACGTGACGACCAAACGTTATGCGATTGGTTGGTTAATCCAGAGTGGCACTGGGCAGATCCAATAGTTTTAAACTTCAACAGACACCCACCTCCAAGTGAGTGAACGTTTGCCAATTACAGCAGTTCCAGACCTTCTGTACAAATGAAATGAAGTACGATGGTCTGGTAGCACCAGGCTAAGGCTCCTCATATGCGGCCGAGAAATGCAGCCTTCGTTTCACGGTTTTGAAGGCTGCATCAGATGTATCCTTCGTGGCCCAACATGTCCCAAGATTCATTGCGTTTTTTTCAGAGATTGCATAAAATAAAATAAAAAATAACAAAACAGCAAGGTGTTGCTCCATCTTCTTAACTTTTATCTTCCTTTCTTTTTTTCTTGTACTTTTTTTTCTTTTCGTCTGGTAGGCAACTTCTTTTTCTTTTTTCCTCCATTGACAGGGCTGTCTCCGTTGGCAGCAATCAGAGTTGCTAGGCAGCATAGGAGCGGCGAGTCGTCACGCAAGGTAACGGCTTGTTACGTAAACCGGAAATGCTCGTAAACGGAGACCTGTGGAGACCGTCTCATTTAACAAGGCTCGTTGGCCTTGGAATCGGCCTTCATAGGCTATAGCCTTCATAGACCGCGAGACTGCGTCCTACCAAGTGCGTGGTCTCTGTAATGGGAAACAGCATCTGTCTTTGTCTTGTCTTGTTTTGGTGGTTCCCCGTGTTTCCTGTTTTATTTTGGTATGTCTGTCTTGTTCCTCCCCATGTCCTGTCAAGTTTCCCTCCTGTTTGATTACTGCTCCCTCCCCTAATGTGTTAGCCTGGTCCAACCAGACCACCGTACTTCATTTCATTTGTACAAATGGTCTGGAAGTGCTGTAATTGGCAAACGTTAACTCACTTGGAGGCGGGTGTCTGTCGAAGTTTAAAACTATTGGATCTGCCCAGTGCCACTCTGGATTAGCCAACCAATCGCATCACGTTTGGTCATCACGTGTGTCATGAGCCGGCTTTTGATGGTGCCTTCCAGTTGGACAGGGAACTCGGAAATTTCCGACTTCACTACATATTGTAGTCTATGAATCTACCGGTACCAGGCAACAGTAACTTGTTAGAGCCTAACGTTTAGTTATTTGGACGAGAAAGGTTTTAGGCGTCCATACTTTCGCGAGCAGATGCACTGGAACACAGACCTACTCGGAACTACCAAGTCGGAAATCTCCTTCTTCCGAGTATAAAGCAACGCAGCATTCAACTGAAACTGGAGCGTTCTCAGCCACTCGCTCTGTTCGCTGATTGGCCGATCGTAGATTCTCCGGAGAATCCGGGAAATGCGCTGTACACCCAGACTGACTACTGAAGGGAAAATGAAATTTGGCCGGAAGTAGGCGGGCGGGCGGAGCCAGGCTACTAATGTGTTACACCTGTCCCTCATTGTCTACCCTGTCTTGTGTGTGTGTGTGTGTGTGTGTGTGTGTGTGTGTGTGTGTGTGTGTGTGTGTGTGTGTGTGTGTGTGTGTGTGTGTGTGTGTGTGTGTGTGTGTGTGTGTGTGTGTGTGTGTATTTAACCCCCTGTGTGTCATTGTTCTGTTTCTTTGCATTGTACCTGATGGTGAGTCTGTCCCTGTATGTTCCCTGTGCCTAGCCTTTTTGCTTTTTTGGAGTTGCATGTTTGGAAAAAATAATGTAAAAATAAATGACCTTAACTGGAAACCTCCTGCTTGCCTGCCTGTCTGCCTCGACCGTAACAGAAAGAGCAGCATTTTCCAAAAGGCTTCTAAGACTGTTAAGCTTGAATGAACAAAAGCCATTAATCAGAGTCAAAGTTGACTCTTAGATGGAACTGTCACTGAGAATAGTGCTTCTTTTGCATCCACAGTCTTCGCAGCTTCTCCATTATAAAATTATTTGCAAACATACTGCACAAGTGCAAGTGTATAAAAATAATTACAGGGAAGGAGCAGTGACAGTGAAGCAGTACAGCCTTTTGCAGAGGACATTCCCAATGAATTGACTTGCAGCATAATGTAGCGGTTACAAGTCGTTCAGATTAATTTGCTATTAGAAATTACCTTAATAATGTTTCAAAGTTTGGCGCACCAGCGATCCACTTAGGAAAGCAAATTATGGCAAGTTTGTCTTGTTTTATCAATGGTTTATTCTCAAATGTTTAGTTTAATGTTCAGTTAAATAAATCAATATTAATAAATCCTAGTCACAATGATCATTTCCATAAAATACTATAATCAAATCATTACTATTATAAATGTGGTAATATGACCATAACACCCAAGGCTAAAGAATTCTTGACTTGTTGTTTCCAATAATATCCACACAAATAAGTCACAAAACACAATATAAGAAAGTTTATTTTAACCACAATGAAACTTAAGGTAACATTCTTTTTATACAAGTACAAACCAAATACACTTAACAAACTTAATAAAAGAAGCGTCTAGAACAATGTTATATCTATATCCATACACCTGTGTGTGTGTGTGTGTGTGTGTGTGTGTGTGTGTGTGTGTGTGTGTGTGTGTGTGAGAGTGAACGGGTGTGTGTATGTGGGTGTGTGAAGAAGAAAGTAGGAAAAGGAGGGGGGTTTCCACGTGACTTAAGACCCGAGGGAGAATCAAAACGCACGGGGGAGCTCGTGAGTCGATCAGTGAGACTAGTGGTAGACCTTTACCAAAGGAAAAGGGAGAGGCGATAGGCCCAAAAGGCTAGTGGGGGTTAGAATAGGCTATTCTACCTTCAACCGACAGGGGTTAGTAACGACCACAAGCACTCAAAATGGCGCCTAACTCAGAACAAAAGGGACAAAGAAAAAGGGGGGAAGGTAAAATTAGTGATGGTGAGAGGAGGCCCCGTGAATTGATCGAATCTTTCGGGCCAAATGCTTCACCTAAAGGCCTGATCGACAAAGCCCCATTTAACAGCTCATTTAGGAATACTGACATCTGCTGGTATGTTACAGTAGTGGCTCTCTGTTATTTTTCCAGTGTGTAAAAATCTCCATTAGAGGTATTTTAAAGCCAGATGAAAAACCTAATCTATCCTGATCCTGGTATCTTGATAGAGTAATAATGATTGTATATAAAAATATAAATTGGTCATTTGTGATATATTGACACATAATATAATAATAGTATATTATAACATAATACATATATAGAGTGTTGGATGAGTGGTGTTTATATACGTTGTTGGATGAGTGGTATTTTTTTATGGATAAATAAACATATGAAGTGCTTGCGTGACTGGGTTATAACTGGGATTGGGGAAATTGGCTGGGGGATGGGGAGGTGTTATCAATGATTTTTATTTAGGAACAAGATTTTCTCGACTGTGTTGGGGCTGAGGCGATTCCTTCTTTTAGAAACAACTTCCCCAGCCTTTGAAAATACCCGTTCACATGGGACTGAAGAGGCAGGGATACACAAAAATTGAAGTGCCAACTTGTACAAGTGCGGATAAAGGTGCTTGTGATTGTGCCAGTACAGCAGTGGATCCTCTTGTCGTGGGAGGTTATGTCCTCCCAGGTACCGCTGAACCTCCACAGAAGCCTCGGCCTCCGTATTGGACACTCCACGCCTCTGTGTCACTGCCGTGTCCAGCAGCTGCCACAGGTTACTACTACCTACAAAAAGAGTACACACCAGTATGTCATTAAACATTTATAATATAGATGTCATCATAGGAACACTTGCTGTACCTGAGCTGGATGTGGATGATGTTGAAGCCACTGGTGCAGCAGCATCACAGGTGGCAGTTGGAGGTGTCTGCATTTCTCTTACACATTCTGTTTGCAGTCGTTTGACCGCCTCATTCGCTTTCAGCGGGCTGTGGAACCCCAGGTCTTTAAACCTGGGGTCCAGCAATGTTGCCTGTGTCATCACACTGACAGACTCCAAATTTCCCATGTGGTCAATTAAGCGATGGATGAGGTTGACAGCTAGATGTTTTGCTGGTTCAGTTTTTAAATTTGCAACCTCACACTGAATAGTGTGGTGGAGCATCTTCATCAGTGGTATCACCTTTGAGCCGGAGACACGTTTCTCCTCAGAGAGCTCCACAGTGGCTCGCTGAATTGGGCCCAACACCTGTAGTGAGAAAGTTAGATCAGACAAGATTAGCTGTATTAATAACACTGCAGGGTGTGTCTGAGGATGGGGGGGGGGGGTCAGAAGACAATAGAGGGGGTGTTGTCTGAAGTTTCTAGAATAACCATTTGATATACAGGAGAAATACAAGATACATACAATGTTTCTTATTGCAGATATAAGCATTCTATCATTTGAGTCCAGATATATCATGTGCAATATTTTGCCATTACCCACCTTTGTCACTTCCTCAATTGCGTCATTTTCCAACGAGGTGAGTGGGAGAAGGTCTGTATGAAGGGAAGCCAGGGCTGCTCCCACAGCTTCACGCTGTTCAAACAGCCGTTCCAACATTAAAAACGTGCTATTCCACCTGGTGTCTACTTCGATCAATAGTTTGTGCTTAGGCCTGCCCATTGATGCTTGTAGTTGGCCCAAATGCTCTTTGGCTGTCGTGCTGGTCCGGAAGTAAGTCACGATCTTCCTGGACTTTTCACGCAAGTCTGCCAGCATAGGGACCTGCTCAAAGGACTTGCGCACAATTAGGTCGAGGGCATGAGCCACACAGATGCTGTGCCTGACCCCCAGTAGCCTTACAGAGGCTTTCATGTTTGCTGCAGCATCTGTGACCAAGCAGCTCACCTTGCCCTTGATCCCCCAGTCGTCCAGGATCGTAGCCTGTGCCAGGGCTAAATTCTCAGCAGTGTGACGCAAAGGAAAGTATTCCACTCCTAACATTGCCGTATTAAGAGTGTCTTCCTCTGTAATATAATGGCACGTGACACCCAGATATGCCTCCATGTTCATGGAGGACCACATATCTGCTGTAAGACTTACAGCTGCAGCCTTCTGGACCTCTTCCTTTGCCTTCTCCTTTGCCAATGTAAATTTCTCTTCCACCATAGCCTTTAAAGCCTGTAAAAGAAAACAAAGGTGCGTGATAGATATAATATTACTGCGGAAATCTTTGTAATAGTAATTCCACTAGCATCATCGATTTGTAACTCATGTCTTGATGGAAGAGTGTAATTTGGATCAAGGACATGGGTGAGATTCCTAAATCCCTCATCCTCTTCCACTGAGAATGGTTGGGAATCTTTGGTGATCATATCAACCAAGGCTTCATCCACATCATGCTTCCTGGTACCTATACAGAAGAAAAAATATGTCAGCGTAGTACAGGAGTATTAAGGGGTATAGGTGGGTTTCACGTGACGTCACGTTGCTGCATCGCGAACGCGCGAAATCCAGATGGAGGGCAGGAAGTGATTGTGAAGTCTGCCCATAGAACTGCTGTGTGAATAAGTCAAGATGCCTATGTTCTGTGCTGTTTATGGCTGCTCAAATCGTTCTACCCGTGAAAAAGACAAGAGTTTTTTTAGAGTACCAAAGGTTGTCGTCCATAAAGGTGAGAAATGTAAAAAGCTCACAGAACAACGCCGTAAAAAGTGGATTTTAAACCTACGTCTGCGGTCGGGAGGAGCAGAGTCTGTTTACTCTCGTGTCTGCAGCGACCACTTCGTCAGAGGTATGTTAGCAGCTAGCTAACTAACTTTGTTTTTTGTGGCTTTGTTTATATAGCATTAGGGTGTTGTAATAGTAATGATTTAAGTTACCAGTAGTCTAATATGGGCTTCATTGGGATTTTTTAGGCGTCCCTAGTGCTTTGGGTGACGTTGAGTCGGTAGACTGGGCTCCGACGGTCAAGCTCGGTTACGAAACCACTCAGCCGAAATCTGAGGCATCTCTTCAACGAGAGCAAAGGATGAAGCTGAAGGAGGACCAACAAAGACGGTCGGCATGTGCAGTGGCTATGTTGGATCTCCAACAGACAGCTGAGAGCCCAGGTATGAGCCCAGATCTGATGCAGCCAGCTGACAACCCACAATCAGAGGACATCAGTGGGAATGGGACATTAAATTATCAAGGTAAACTATTGTACTAAGATGTGTAACCAGCATATTATTACATAATACAAATGTGATTATCAGAAAATGTAGGCAAACCTCAAATTAGGTTTTCAAAATAGACCCTATAGCTTTCCTCCCCCATAGGTCCATCCCTGAAAGACAGGCCATAAGTTAATGCTAAGGGTTAGTATGTAGCCTGTCTGTCAGGGATGCACCTATTGGTTAGGATGTCTGCCATACTTAATCCTGTTGTTTATCTGAGTCTGCATATCCGATTGTGTTTCAATAAACCACAATACTCATTGAAATACACAAGTGCAATTTGATTAAAAACTTTGATAACCACTGAATACATAGAACAAATCTGATTAACATATCAACTGCTTTTAGGATACATTTTTTAAATGGTAAAGAGACGTTGTGGATAGTGGACACCCTGTATAATTGGACCAGAGAACTTGCATGTTTGTAAAAAGGTTGCCAAAAAAGATAACTTCACAAGAATTCACTTAAGTCATATTCATGAATGAACTAATTATGCTCCCCACTGCAATATTGCAGGCTATGTAGATGCCGGATGCCAGACTGAGCTAACGATGGATGACATCGAGAAGATGGAGGATGTTCTGAGACAGAACACAACAGAGCTGGGAGATCTTCGGACCAAGGCACTGGACACACAGTTCAACCAGGAGTCCTTTGAAAAAAATGAAGAAAAGACTAAGTTCTACACAGGGCTCCCCAACTTCTTAATTTTAATTCAGATTTTTGAGCTGTGCGAGCCCTATATCACCTGTGGCCCTATGTCTGTGTTGTCTAAATTTGAACAGTTGGTTTTAGTTTTGCTGAGGCTGAGACTAAATCTCCCGCTGAAAGATTTAGCTTTCAGGTTCAAGATCTCTGTGCCCACTGCTTCTAGAGTTTGGCATAAAATAATTGACATACTTCATGAAAGGTTAGAATTTCAAATTGAGTGGCCAGAGCGACATGTACTTCAAGCTACAATGCCAATGGGATTCAGACAGTCATTTGGACGTAGAGTTGCTGTGATAATTGACTGTTTTGAGGTTTTTATTGAGAGGCCCTCTAATTTACTTGCCCAAGCACAGACATGGTCGAACTACAAGCATCACCATACTGTAAAATTTCTGATTGGTATTGCACCCCAAGGCTATGTCACTTACATATCTTGTGCCTGGGGAGGGAGAGTCAGTGATAAACAGATCACAATAGAGAGTGGCCTCCTTAAAAACCTGTTACCCGGGGATGTTGTCCTAGCAGACCGTGGGTTTAATATTGGTGATATTGTTGGATTTTACTGTGCTTCTGTACAGATACCTGCATTCACCAAAGGGAGAAAACAGCTGTCAGCGTACGAGGTGGCAGAAACTAGAAAAATTGCGAATTTGCGTATTCATGTTGAGAGAGTCATAGGTTTAGTCAGAAGAAAATATCAGATTCTGCAAAGCAGGGCTATGCCCATAGAGAACATGGCAACAAAATCAGGTGAGGCACTAGCATTGATTGACAAGATTGGGGTTATTTGCTGTGTCTTGTCTAATCTTTCAGAGTCTGTCGTCCCATTGGAGTAAGGAGGAGGGGCAGAGGTGAAGAGAGGAGGCAGGGGGATAGGGATAATCAATCAGTCCAGTACCTGAGCCCTAAAACATGTTGGTCTGGAGCACCTGCTTGGCTCACAGGAGAGGGGGGAAGGGGAGAGGTATACAGTAGTAGTAGTTTCACCTGACACACGTCAGTCTGTAAATATGTTAATATTTTTCTCCACTCGTCCAATTGTACTGGCGATATGTATTTTATACAATGAAATGGATTCCAATGTATTATTGCACATATTGTATTTATTTTAACAATTGTTAAAACATCTAATCTTATAAATAAACCACCATGTATTATTCTGTATTCTCAATGGCATTTCATCTTTTTATATCCTTTCATCACATTAAACATGCAAGTTTGTAACTTGCTGTCCCAGTATTTCTGGAAGTATACTCTTTCTAAAAAAGCACTCAACTTTAGGAATCACATCATCCCAAAATTCAAGATCGGGCAAAATCCTTTCAACAAAAATGTCATTGCGGTTCCACACAACAAAGTCACAGTACTCAGCATCTACAATGTGAAGCTGTGCTTGAACTTAGTAGTAGTACTCATGACTCCGGTCCAGCATGACTTCATCCCCATCATTGATGAGGCAGAAGCCCTTTTCGTCAGCACACAAACGCAGATTGGTCTCCTCTTGGCGAGAGTGTGGGCACTAAAATCACATTGAGAAGGACGTGAACAATAGATTAGCCAATTATTTTCTGCCTTTTTGCTCAGTTCACTGATTCTTATGGAAAGAGGTCGGGTCATAGGTAACACTGACGGCCTCCACACACATCCTACCTCTACTGCGCGTCTACCTCGCGTCTGACTTTTTGTCACTGACCGTGTAATCAACCTAGAGCGGGCACACATCCAACCTCAGACGCACTTCGGGGGCACGTCTGCAGCGACGCTCCCCTTTACCTCAGGAGGCTCGCCTATTTTTTTCTGAGAGCCATGCGTCTCTCTCGGGTCTCTCTACTTTAACTGATAGAGAAATACTTTGCTGCAAGTCATATTGACTCAATATTAGACTCAATATAAATCATATGCATCATAAATGACAGGAAAGAACTTAATTTTTAATGGGAATTATCTATGAAAACTCTATGTAGAAAGATAGGGCTTTTAGAAGCATCGCTGCAGCAGCAGCTGCTGAGACGTTCCATGTGTGTCCGAGAAAAGTCCGAGAGATGCAGCAGTAAGGTAAGGCGACGCGCTCCAGAGGTAGACGCAGGATGTGTGCAGAGGCCGTAATAGTGTTACCTATGACCCGTAGTACTCGAGTCCAGGACTTGGACTTGAATCAGACTTCAGCATTCTCTTCTATGGTACCTCCTGTCCTAACTTACAATTACTTAGCACTACTTGACGACAACAGAGACTGTAATATTACCTTAATCTCGCAGATGCCAGTTCCCATCAGGGGAGGATCCCATGTAGGGCCACTTGGGGTTCAGCCAGAGACCACTGTCCATACATGAGAAGCCTGCATGCTCCCGACCAATCAGCTTCTCATATGCTCCTCTGGCTGGTGCTTCATGTTTGCATCCATAACTGTAAACAGAACACATGCACAGGAAATTATTACTTAGTATTGGATGTGTAGAGCCAGTTCAGTGATTTAAATGCCATTACCCTAACCCCTAAACGTAGTCCTACTCCTGCATAACCCTGGCCTTATAACCCTGTAACTAATGTTGACCCTTCAGGGCTGTCCATACCATGAATTAACTATGAAAACAGTAAATGTCGAGCTTCATAGTTATGGTATGGACTCTCCTCCCACTTCATAAAACACTTTTTTAGTTGCAGTTCTTAATGTGGACAGCCTCAAACCACAAATCTTACCTCTGCCTTACCCTAATTCAAACCCTAAATACCTTGTAGCGGCTGTGGTGAACCGTAATTCTTCTGGGTAGCATACGGCCTTGATCAACCTCTTCGATGGTTGCTGGGGGTTGGTCTTAAGCACTTGTTTTAGCTTAGAGGCAGTTATGCGTCCAGCTCTCTGGCTAAACCAAATAATGCTTGCACTCTTATTTCGAGTTGCCCTCTCTACAGACTGGACCTGGGACAGGGTGAGCTCTTCCAGCTGGAAATCTTGGCATAGCTTTTCAAGGTCTTTGGGGGGTAGCTGCAGAGTCTCTGGTGTCCTGTATTCAAGTAGAGTTTTTGGAAGCATGCTAGATATGGGGATGAAATCTTTGTAGTACGGCTCCCTAGCCATCAACGCTGCACTCCTTGGGAAGTTTTTGTTTAAGGTATCAAAAAACCTAGCATAAGTTTCTGACCCTCTCGTAACTTTTGGGCATGGAAGTGATTCCCCAACCTTGTTTACAGTTGTCCCGCCATCGATGGAACGGTCAAGCTTTTTTTTTTTTGATTTTGCAGAGGAGAAGTCAATCTCAGCTACTGGAGCAGCAGGAATCAATTAGCACAAAGAAGATCAATAAGTCCACATTTCTGTAGTCCATTTCTGGTTTGCTATGAACGTGTCACCCTACCTTTTTCACATGTGATGGCATCAGCCACTTGCACTGCTCAGTTGTGCAGGAAGCTATATCTCTCATCTTAACCCCAGCTTCAACGGAAAACAGAACGGCCCCAACATGAGAACAAGATTCTGAAAGTCTGTGAATAGAATACAATATGACATTTATTTATTTTTAAACCTCAAATGTAATCTACACCAGGGGCAACGTTCAATCTATATCAGCACATTTTGATAATCTGCAATATAGCCTACCTATACTAATATGGAGTATCACTTTAGACTAATTAACATTTTTATCCCTTAAAGCTCTCTTCTGAAGTACACTGGCAGTGTGTGTGTGTGTATGTGTGTGTGTGTGTGTGTGTGTGATCTCGTGGTAAACATCCTAGCCTACATAAATTACTAACCCTGCCATGCAATTGCAATGAGCTGCAATGACATCCCCATCCTCTTTCGCAATTATCCAAGTCTTCAGCAGTGTTTCGTTTGCTCTCTGAGAGTGATTTACCTTGAAACATAAACGACTGTCAGGCTAACGTCGTCGTTAAGATGCGTTGCATGTTTGTTTACATGTATAGCCGTTACTGCTAGCTGCTATCATCTTAACACAGCAAATAATATAACAATATAACTCACCCTGGCGAAGACCAAACAATATCCGTCGTGGAGCCGTTTGGTACCAAGTTAGTGGACCCATCCGCTTACAAAAAAATTGTACGCATCCATACTTTTGTAGGCCTTCATCTGTTGTTTTGTGTAGTATGATGTTTGAAGGACCAGATAGTTGGTTATGTCCACAGCCTCGATGGTCGGCAAATCCTTATATTCTCCAGAAAACTCACTCATCTTCATGAGGTATGGGTCACTCCCAACATATTTGCTCACTAATTGTTTGTATCGTATTCTAGAAACTGGCTCTAAATCTCTACAATATGGACTCTCTGGAACGGTTTCCTCCATAGACGTAGTCGCCATTTTTACTTCCGGACAGCCATTTGGAAACCGCGCCACCTTACAACCACGTGACTGAAACCAAGCTATTGCATGTAAGAGATGAGGTATTACTTGTCCTTGTTTGTGGCTGTGCATTCTCATGCAATGCACGGTAATGCCTCCACATACAGGTGGTGTTGTTGCTGTAACAGAGTTCTTTCTGGCACAGCCGACACTTAACCTTAAAAAATAACATTGTTAGGAGAATTTTTAAAGAACATTTCATATTGTATGTTCCAGCATACGTCTAGTGAACATTATTGCTGTATCAACATGTAAGACATATGTCTTATTTATCTTATGGATTTTATCTAGGCCTATGTTATGTAGGCTACCTCATCTATTTTCTATCATTAATCTCATACTTTACCTTTTTGGGAGAAATCAGGTCAAAATGCTGCCAAACTGAAGATGTCCTTCTCTTACTTGGTGGTTCCATAGTCTCACTGGAGAGTTCTATAACAATCACCAAACTTACCACTTACCTGATCCGCAGCTAATCTGCAGAACATTTCCTCTATTTCCCGCATCTTTTTAAACGAATCGGATCACTTCACGAGGCAGTCACGTGACTAAACACAAACGAAGCCCCGTTTGTCAAAAGGGGCCTCGTTTGTGTTTAGTCACGTGGTGCTGTGACAAACGATACAGGCCTCGAGACAGGCTTCATGTGGACACGCCCCCCTTTGCTCGACACAGGCTTCGGGGCTTCCGTGTCGGACGTAACATCACTAGGTAAATTAAATGCGGAAGGATTCAAAATCTCGGCGCGACCTTTGAATTTAGAACTACCACCGATCTTTACACAAATTTTATCTGTTCAAGCTTACATAAAGGGGATCTAACGTGTGTAGGAGAGGGGGGAGAAGGAAAGCCACGCTTGAATGAATGATTTTATTTGACCATTTTGATATAAAAACATGAACAGCACTCAGTCACACCAGGGATAGACACAAAAAAGCCCAAAGGCTTATTTCCATTGTGGTCCCTGATTTGGGCAGGAGAAGAGGGCAAGCAGCAGGAAATCATACATCAACATACACAAAATGTACACAATACAGTACATAAAAATCACACACATAATGACCACCATTAAGACAAGCCTAATTATGGCGTCTAAGCCATCTTTTCAGGGCCTTTTTAAAACTGCCTAAATTCCTGACTAACTTGAGTGTACCGGGTAACCTATTCCAAAGTGTAGCTCCAGCATTAAAAAAAGGAATCCTTTCCCATGTTAGTATTAAAACTATAATAAATACGTGTTTGTTTGTTCGGATGTATGGAAGGCAAAAAATAAAGAATGTCTGAAAAAGGTTTCAAATTTCTCAAGTGTTGTTTAATGAATGAATGCACAGGACAGCGTATGCAGAGACAGCAAAGTGAAAGTCAAAAAAGTGCCTCCTCTCTCTACAGCAGAGTCTCTTTGACATATCTTGAAAATGTCTATTGATTGGTTGATCTCGTGGTCAGCAGGGCCGGCGGTAGCCAGGGGCCAGGGTGGGCCGTGCCCACCCAAATGTGGGCTGTGCCCACCCAACCAAAAAAAATTTTTTTTTTTTTTTTAGTTGGAAGTCCAGACCTAGCCTGGTGCTACCAGACCATCGTACTTCATTTCATTTGTACAGAAGGTCTGGCAGTGCTTTAATTGGCAAACGTTCACTCATGGAGGCGGGTGTCTGTTACAGTTTAAAACTATTGGATCTGCCCAGTGCCACTCTGGATTAGCCAACCAATCGGATAACGTTTGGTCGTCACGTGTGTCATGAGCCGGCTTCTGGCAACTGAAACTGGAGCGCGACTTCGACGTCATCGTTCTCAGCCACTCGCTCTGTTCGCTGATTGGACCGGCTGTCGAATCTCCAGCAAAACTGGGAAATGGGCTGTACACCCAGACTGACTACTGAAGGGAAAATAAAATTTGGCCGGAAGTAGGCGGGCGGGCGGAGTCAGGCTAGTCCAGACCCACTATCGGACGAACCTGTTCATTCGCTGTCCAAGAAAATGTCAAATAAAATTCAGACAATTAATTAATATTAAAGAATATACCATTACCATGCATTGCTTCTAATTGTATTATTGGGTGGGCAGGACAGCCTGCCTCCAAGTTACCCACCCGCTTATAGTGGTCACTGGTCAGCAGAGCCGGCCCGAGGTATAAGCGAAATGAGCGGTTGCTTAGGGTCCCGAGGGGGGCCAGGCCCCCCCCCCCCCCAATTTTTTTTTTAGTTTGTGTGTTTGATATCAACATCATGTTATGTAAATGTAAATCATCATACAATAAAAGGAATACAATGTTTTGGTAGATAGTTATTAGCTTAATAATTGAATCAGTTCATCTGGGAGGTATTCCGAGGTTAACTGATCACGTCACGTTCAAGTCCATGGCATGCACAGTGTGTATTGAGTTTATTTAAAAACATTTGGAAATGGGGCTGCCCTCAAGTTGCCCATGCACTGTGTATAGTATATAGCCTATTTCAGCCTCGTCAGTGGAAAAAAAGATAACTGGACAATAACTGGAGTTCTTCTGCTTCGTTCCTCTCACTGCATTTAAATGAATTAATTATATTACAGAAAAATATGTCCCGTAAAAGAAAAAGAGCACCAAGCCCATCCCAGAGGACCCTGCATAATATTTTATTTCAAATTTATATTTCTATGGAAAATCCATGTCTTCCTTCAATAGCTTATAATTCATCCGACCCAGTGTCTCCAAATTATTTTTTCACACAAAATTCCTCAGATTTAGCCTCTTAATTTCCCTCTCAAAGAACACCAGATTCATGCATTTCAATTTAAAAAGGTAAAAGAAAATCTCCCGGGGGGGCATACCCCCGGACCCCCCTAGGAGGGTCGGGATTTCGGCTGGCCACTATTTTCACCCAGGTAGACATCGGAGCCAATAGTGGAAAACTATATATCTATAGTGTGTATAGTATATAGCTCTGGACTACCACCATCCAGGTTGCCCAGTCCCAAAGCTTTCTCTTCAATCAGCTCAAGCTGCCTACAGTTAATACTGCGATTAAAAAAATAGATACATTATGCTGTATATAAATGGATATTATGTTATTCATAAACATTTGGGAAAAAAAAAACATGCAAGAATTAAATCTCCCACACAGCAACACTCAAAGTTTATTGCATATTGTGTTCTACAAAGACGCAGAGATCTTACAAGGGCAAAAAAATCTGGCTCGCGCGCTCTGCGCGCGCTCGCATCGTCGGCCTCCCTGCACAGTGTGCCCACCCAAAATTTCCACAGGCCCACCCAAGTCTGACTTTCTAGAACCGGGCCTGGTTGTCAGGCAGTTTTCTAAGTCCATCCTTCTTCTTCTTGGCCTCCTCTTCATGAACCTTGAATGTGTCTAAAGATTGGGGAACGGAGTGAGAAACTATGAGAGGGCCTTTGTTATAAAACAGATACATCACCTTGCCCTCTAGGCTTATCTCATGGGAAAGTTCTACTACAAGATGTATTGCTACTTAACTCCCTTCTCCTCACTCTGTCCCTGCTCAGGGCCTGGAATGAGAGAGCATTTTAAATCACAAGTTAAGAATATATCGATTGTTTAATTGATTATATGAGTAAATGCAAATTAATGATGGGGGCTATAACATCATTAATATTTAAAAATTTAAATTCTAACATTAGTCTTCACTCTGGGGATACAGAATCAGTAGAGCTACCCTTAGTGGAACGCCTGTGAACTTCACTTACTCGTTTAAAATAGTTTCTAAAATATTTGGGAACATCCCCATTTACAATCCTATGTACCATACACAGTTGTATCTGAGATACACAATCATCTACTTTCAACCAACCCAACCTCTCAAAGTGGGAAGATTCCAGATGAGTTCTCACGGGGAGGTCAAAGATAAGCCTAACCAATTTATTTTGCGAGGTCTGAAGCCTATGTTTCAAATGCACCGTGACGCCACTGTACCATAAGCCACACGCATAATCATAATAAAGCTGAATTAAAGTTCCTGCTAAAATTTACATTGTTCTTTAATCCAGAAACTTTGAAATTCTGGCCAAAAAAACGGATTCTATGATTTATTTTGGTGATTGCCTTTTGAGCCTAACCTACACCAGATAAATTGCAATCTAAGAACATGTGCCTCAGACACCTTTTCAAAGAGGAAGCCACCTGTCTGAATCCCTAACAGAGTAATAATCTCGCACATCTTTCACCATATTGACCAGTCAGGCCAGGTAGTTTATCCACAAGATTGCTGGCAACAGATGAAAAATGTTTATTAAAGCCATCTGCTACTTTCTCCTTCTCTGATGTTATATTATTACCAAGATTTAGAGTGATGTTGGTGTTTTTTCATCTTTTTACTGTAGCCAAGCTGCTGGAGGGATTTCCATAGTTTTCCTGAGTCATTTCTATATTCAGCTATTTTCTCATTAAAAAATGCCTTTTTGGTATGAACCACTAATCTGTTAACTTCATTTCTCGCCTTTTTATAATCAGTACAACTCTGCTGATCCTTGTTTAACCGGAATTGACCATACTTGCTATTTATTGCTCTAATTGCCTCAAGGATGTCATCATTTACCCAGGGTTCTGTCCTCTGTTTTATTCCTAATTCTTTACATGGGGCTACTTTATCAACAGCTTCTAAAAACATACGTCTAAATGAGCACCATGCTCTATCCACATCCATGCATTGCAGTACATTAGACCAGTCCATTTGCTTTAAACAATCAGTTAGTGCTTCTTTGGTATACCTTTTTAGTGACCGGGTTTTAATAGAAGAATTAAAAACTGCTTTCTTGATCTTTCTAGTACAGAAAATAATAGAATGGTCGCTCAGCCCATAATGTATAACCCCACTCTCTGCTATCCTAGACTTATCTGAAACTAGAACAAGGTCAATGGTGGTTTAGTGTTAATCAGCTGATGTAAACAAAAAGAACGATAAAAGTTCATCAGTGCTTTATACCCGGGAACATCCCGTTTCTGAATATCAGTGTTAAAATCTCACATCATAACTTCAGATTTAACAAAATCAATACTCTTTGAGCAAAGCTCTTCTAAAAAATCATAAAAATGGGTTTGATCAGGTGGTCTGTAACATGCACCGATAAGTATAGGCTTACTCTTAGGTAGCAAAATATCTAACCAAACCGCTTCAATCTGATCGCTATACAAATCCGTTCTGAGATTAAAACCAATGTCCACTCTCACATAAATGCACACACCTCCGCCCTTGCGGTTGCGAACTCTCCTAATTATCAAATAGTTCTCTAATTCAACTTCCGCATCCTCAACGGAGTCGTCCAGCCATGTTTCAGTCAAACAAAAGATTCCCACCTTTCTACTTTTGCTAAGGTGTAGGATCTCGGTGACTTTTGGTAGAAGGCTTCTTACGTTGAGATGAAGCAGGTGTAGTCCTCTCGCAGACAGGGAAGAATCAGGGGGGCCCAAATATCCTATCTGGCCTGCTCAGTATCACGCTGCCCGAGGATCGCATCTTCCAGTGTCGGATCTTCGCTGCGTCTCCCGGCTTCTCCACATGCGCTCCCACTTCCGTCAGTGAAAATGGACAGAAGTTGGTTCCCATTGTTTGGATGACTAGTGCAAACCATCGCACCTGTCGTTGGACTTTTTGTGAACGTATCTCTCCGTCCAAACTCCGGCATCGGACCCGGGCATTGATGTATATCCCCAGATAGTAACAGGGAGATGCAAATGATGAATTTTTCGCCGTAGCCAGGTTTGTTATTGCGGCTCGTAAAATACCTGCATGGGTAGAGGAAAGGATTTTCTTGCCATAACCAAACTGTTTTATATGTCAAAGTTTGTTTGTGTGGGCACAAAAGCTTTATAAATGCCCTTCCACCCCGATTTTAGGTCCAGTGTCTAAAAAGGTTAGAATACAAATGTATGCTAAAAACACCACAAGCACACCAAGCTTTCCAGCTGCCATCTTGCCCTCAGCTGATCCACGCAGTTGGAAAGACGCTGGTAGACGCTACCGCAGCATCCGGTCTCACGCTGCCAGACTCAAGCGCGGGGAAAAAGAAAAGTTTGAGGTCTACAAAGCAAAATCACCACATTTGGGGAATAACACAAAGCCAATCGAATAACAACACAAGCTCAAAAATAAAACAGTATTGGGGCGCCCTTAGCTCAGTTGGTAGGGTGTCCCCCCCATGGGCCTCGGCCTGCAGTGGACCAGGGTTCGATTCCAGCCCGCGGTCGTACTCTGCATGTCACTCCCCTCTCTGCCCCATTTCAATTCTGTCTCTACACTATCAATAAAGCATAAAAATGCCAAAAAAATATATTAAAAAAAACCAGTATTGTTCAACACTTTAGAAAATGTAATATCTAAACACATCTGCCCAGGTTAATAATGCCAAAAATCTTACTTGGCGATACTCGTCTCCCTTTTATTGCGCGTAGGCAAATCCTTTTTCGGTCGGGAATACACACACTCGATGGTGGCTGGACGGTGATCCACTTCAGGCTCCGGATGCTTGACGGTCGGGGCCGGCTCCTGCTTCTTCAGGTCGCAGGAAAAAGGCGCAGCTGAATCTGCGCTGAGACTGCGAAGGGGAGGAATCACTGGGCTTACCCTTCCAATGTTTAAAAGGTGGTTTCTCGGGTTAACCACCTGAACGAGTCCTAGTTCTTCTCTTGATGTTCCACAGGAACGGTTTACAAACACTTCGTTATTCTGGAATCACCGCGGCCGCAGGTGATCATTTGCCCCAATGTCCACCATAACATATTGTTCCTAAAGCTTTCCATTGGCCCTGAATAATCAGCCAAACAAATTAATTGGTGCACCATTACTATACTGTCAAACCTTGACATATTTAGAGAAGATGGGTGTATTGTGAAAATATAGTTACATCCCTTTTCCTACTGCTCAACATTTCTGTAACTCTCATGTCTTTGTTTCTATTGTAGCCGACCAAAGAAATGCTTCGGTTCAAAGAGTGTTCATTTTCAAGCATAGACGGGAGTGAAGAAGAGTATGTCCCAGCTACATCAAGCTCTAGTGAGGAAGATGATTCAGGTGAACCAAGAGTGAAATCAAAGACACGAGGCAAAAGGAGTGTCAAGGGAGGTAAAACTGTAGCAGCTAAATCAGTCAAAATAAAGCGAAAAATAAAGACTTGGAGCAACCTAGCCAAAGTAATTCTGGCACAGATTATCCTTTTCAATCGAAGGAGAAGTCTCAAGTATGTATTTGGAAGCATTTGTCTCCAGAGACAAATCCCCACTTAAAAGATATTGCAGAAGCGCTATCAGAATTGGAGAAAATGCTCTGCCAGCATTTTGAACGGGTAGAAATCCGAGGGAAGCGTGGCAGGAAGGTGCCCATCATCCTTACTCCAACAATGGTGCAATCTCTGGAGCTACTTGTAGAGGTGAGGAGCTTGTGTGGAGTGGGTGAAAACATCTACTTATTTGCCAGGGTTTGACACAAGATTAAGGGGGTTTGACTGCATCCGTGAGTTGGCAAAAAACTGTGGGGCCCAAAAACCTGAAGCTCTCTACTCCACAAAACTGAGAAGAAAAGTTGCCACTCTCTCCAGAGTACTGAATCTAAATGACACTGAACAAGACCTTTTCGCAGACTTTCTACGACACGACATAAGGGTGCACAGGAAGTTCTACCGCCACCCAGAAGGGACTTTGCAGTTGGCAAAGATCAGCAAGGTACTGATGACCTGCAAACAGGGCAGACTAGCTGAATTTAAAGGGAAAAGTCTGGACCAAATCTCTATCAACCCCACAGGTATTAAATTATCAATTTCAATGAAACAGTTGTAATTTGTATAACTTTTAATCTGCAAATATTTTATTGAATGCCATTTGCCTTTGTTTGCTGTCTTGAAGACCAATCTGAAGTGATGGAAGAAAGCTTAGGGGAGCCATCTGAAGATGAAGATCATATAGATACTCTAACAGGTATGTCTATGGATCAGCAGTTTTGGGCATCTGTACACATTACACATCATGCATAAGTCCAGTCTTGCCATGTGTATGATATAATTTTTTGTGAATGTTTTCCAGGGGGAGCTTCAGGGACTGGAGAAAAACAGAGCACTTCGAGGCTGCAGCTGGGAGAAGAGCACAATTCAGGAGGTAAAGCATGTGGCGTGGATCTTACATTTCCAACCCTGCTATTTTTTGACATACGTCTAATTTGTGTTTCCAGGAGAGGCATCAGTGACTCAAGAAAAGCAGGGCACTTCGAAGCAGTAGCTTGGACGAAAGCGAGACTTCAATGGTAAGGATGTGGCGTGGCTGTTAACATTGGAAACGGTAACAGCAAACGCTAGCTTGAAAACGTAAACTTTTGAAACCACCTTCCAGGCTGGAATCTATTGGAAACGCAACTGCAGCGGCACCCTGTGAATGAGTGAAACGGTCTCTATTGTAACTAGGGATGGGCATTTTAAGAAATTTCCTTGATCGATCGTCGCTAAAATTATCGAGCAATTATCGATTAATCATTAACTTTTTCTATAGGCTATATTAAAATTCCTGTTGGGTTCTACAAAATGCAGCATGTTTTTATCAATGAAATCTTTATTCCAACAATTATGTATAGGCCAACAATAATACAAGACAGTTAACTTGAAGACCTACAACTGTTTAACAGTTTTAAAATAATAAATACAGGCAATATAGGTTATAGGCCTATGCGGCGCTCGTAAAGGCCGAACAATGCGCCTATAGGCGCTCTTAAAGGTTTGGAAACGCTTCAACAAGACTAAATCTATATTCCAATTACAATAAGTAGCCTACTATCGGCCAACAATAATCAAACAAGGCAGTAAAAGTAGGCATTAAACTGTAAAACTGTTTTGAACAAAAAGGGAAAAAAGGCCGATACATAGCTATGCCTATAGGCTGCAGCCGGCGCTCGGAAAGGCTCGCAACAAAAAGATGAGCCACACATTTAGAAACAATTGTATGAACTAGCCTATACCTATCTAAAACAATACCTTAGTGAACATATATAAGGCTGAACTTGTTGCTAAAATGTCACAGTTTTGACAAAATGTAACAACTCCAAGAGGCACCAAGCCGAAAGAAAAGCGGAGGGAGAGACAACACATTAAGAAAAAAAAGAAGAGCGACTTACATACGGTGGTGACTGTCCCCACTGTCCATAGCATACAGTACCTCCAGCCTACAGATTTGTTTAGGAATATAAGCATGTTAACATGCTCGGGGGTCAGACGCGAACACAGCCTTGTAACTGTCAGTCCAGCAGCAGAAAACACCCGCTCTGACGGGACCGAAGTTGCGGGGGATGCAGAGGTATTGTCGCGCCAACTTTGACAGCCTGGGGAACCTTCTTCCATTCACTTTCCACCAGTCGGTAGGGTTGCAATCAGATTCCCAAAACCTTTCCCTTCAACTATACTAATAGGCAGCATGTCTGTCTGAATGAACTTGCAGATACCTTTAGTAATTGTAGAGGAGGATGAACTGCCGGCCAACAAGGTCAGATGTGCGTTGTTCAAGTGATACATCATATTAGTCATAGTGGAATTATACTTGTACACGGCATCACAGTGTACAAGTACACATCACCGTGCACATCTCCATTTTTTTAAATCGAAGTGGTCCCGCGCAACACTTCGCTTGTACCCGGACCGCTTCATGTTTAGGCTAATCTTGATTTGCTGGCAAGTTTCCAAATGAGCTGCGTCACAAGTCAACTGGCGCTCCTTTGGCTGTTCCGTTTTTGTCATTAGAAATAATAAAACATCACACCCTGGAGGTTAGATTTGTTATTTCTTCCACATAGTGATATTCAATTAAATGCTTCAAGACTCACAGTATGCAACACAACGTCCTTTTGATCGATAACAATATAAATTGATCGACACATTTCTTAACGAGCAATTATCGAGCATCGATTGAGTATGCCCATCCCTTGTTGTAATGCTGACGTCACGGCTCCACTCCACACATTGCTGTCAAAATACCCACACGCGAGCTATAAAGTTAGAAGACAACTTAACATGCACGGTGTCTCCGCGACACCATCACTGTGATCAGCGGAGAGTGTCATGCAGGGCTCAAATATAACACTCACCAATTTAGTCTAAGCGATTAGTAAGTTATTGAGACCACTAGCCACTTACGCTGGGAAAAGATTTGTGCTCTGCCGGTTTTTCTAGCAAAATAAGTTTGTGTCACCACAGGTCATGTCAGTGACATAGCTTTCTACATTAAAAACCGCTATCTATAGATCAGCGTGCAGCGGTTAAATTACTAACGAACAAATTCCTCACATACCCAACCGTCACATACTCAAATTGAAGTCAAAATGAGTATGAGTAGGATGTTAGTATGGCTTTCCGAACACCGCCCCAGTCTTCTGTTTTCACGAGTTCTACGCGGTGAAAAAGGGATCGAAAACTTGTCATTTGCAATACTTGTAACCCTAAGCTTACACTAAAACCTTAATGAGCCCTGAAGAGGAGAGCTGCTCCACAATAGAGTCCACTGTGGCTCTGCTGAGAGTTTGTAGCCACAAGCCCCTAACTGAGCTCAGAGCCTCCCTCAAAGAAGAGCTCCTCCTCAAGGACCATACAATCCACAATCTGACAAAGCAAATTGAAGACATCAAAGATAAAAAAAACAAAAAAAACATCTGAAATCCCCCCCTCAACCTGAACCTTCCCACAACACCTCAACCAACACAAACGATCACCACCACAGCAACCCCTCCTACCAACCCCAAGGCAAAGATACCGACAGACGCTGACGTTATAATTTTAATTGACTCAAACGGCAAATTTTTCAAAGAAGAACAGCTGTTCCGGGACTTCCGGTTTAGCATGTGAAGAAGAAGAGAGTGTTGCGCCGGTGCTCCCAGGCGTTCAATGCTTTTTTATATATTATAACACCACACACTACCTAAAAGCCGTTTTTTTTTGCTTGGTTATTGATTTTGTTATTGTTTGGTGATGATGTGCCGCAGCAAGTAGAAGGAAAAAGGGCTGAATTCGCCGGAGAAAGAGGCAGCCACAAGGTCGGACTGTCATGGCGGAGTCGACTGCCTGCCGCCTGATCTAGACAAGCTACGCGCCGTGCTGCTATCCGACCTAACAACAACCCTTACTACAACCATGAAAATGGTAGTGAGTGAAGCCTTGAGGCCCATTTCTGCTGCCTTAGATGCCGTCAAGTCGACCACCGACTCGCTCTACCTGAAGATAACCGCCATGGAGACAGCACTGTCCGACCACAGCGACCGGATCACTGCCCTCGAGCAGACGTGCTCGTTTGCAGTCTGAAAATACACAGCTGATGGCTAAAACCGAAGATTTGGAATCACGGTCACGTCGCAATAATCTACGCGTGATAGGAATCCCGGAGAAGACCGAGGGAGCAGACCCAGTAAAGTTCATGGCTACCTTTTTCAACGAGGTCCTGGGCGCCGGCTTCTTTCCATCCCCGCCGTTTCTGGATAGAGCTCACCGCTTTTGCCCAGCGCGCTCGGTGGAGGAAGGCAGGGAGTCCAGACCTATCGTCCGTTTCCACTACTTCAGCGATAAGGAGTGTGTTCTGAGACGAGAGAGAGATGCACAGCAGCTCAGGTACCATGGACAGAATGTTTACTTTTTCCCCGACATGACCGCCAACATCGCTAAGAAGAGGGCATCCTATACGAGAAGCAAGTCAGGTTTTCTCTCCTTTTTCCTGCCCGTCTGCGCGTGGACCACGACGGAGAGAGGAGATTCTTTGACTGCCCCAAAGAGGCCCAGGCTTTCTACGATTTGCACTTCTCTACTCGCTGAGGATTTTCAGACTACTGAACTCTCTCAGCCTGTAAGGTAAAAACAGACTTTGCCCTAGGTCTTGGCCAATATTTTCCCAGCTGACGTGTGTGGGGTGTGGTTGTTGTTTTTGTTTTTTAAACATTTGTACAGGACAGTCACGCATTTCCATTACTTTTCACACGTCCCACAAATTGAGACGTTGTCCCGCATTGTTATTGACAGTGAGCCCCCCTGTTCAAATGCGTGTTTTGTAATCTGGCATTTATCGGATGGCTGTGTGGGTGGATGGCTGTGTGGAGACGGCAGTCTCCGTTTGTATGTGTGTGTGAATTTGCGTCTCTCCGTTTGTCTGTGTGTGGGTGTGGCTGCTTCAGCGTTTACTTTCCTGTTACTTCAAAATAAAAGCCAACTCACGTTTGTCCAGTGAAATGCTTTGAATGTGAAGACGCAGCCTTAATGCTCAAGTAACGTAACTGCAGCGTGCTGCTAAAGATAGTGTTTTTTTAATATAGAAAGCAGTGTCTCTGGCATTACCGGTGGTGACACAAGTTTATTTTGCTAAAAAAAACAGCACATTGTCCCGCATTGCCCCGCACAAACGTAGTCTTTGTCCCACACCTGGTGAATTGAGATCTGGTCACCCTAATCTAGGCTACTCCATCCCCACTCGAGCCTTAAGATACTGTTATAAACCACACTGTTTTGGTGTTGACCATTGATGTGGTTCCCCAGCTGAGTTGCTTGTGTGTTTTTTTTTTTTATTACACATCGTCTTGTCGACCACTGTTGGCCGGCCCCATCCAGCCGCCCAGAGTTTTATTTTGTTTAAATCAATCTATTTAATTATATAGGCCTTGTTATTTTAAAACTAATATACATCCAGATCAAGGTGTCCTTTGCGGGCTGCTGAGGTTTTTGCTAATCGCCCTGTGGCCGAGCTCTGATCCTCTGTGTTCCATGCCCCTTTTTATTTTTTTAATTTTTTCCTCTCTTTCTCGTTGGGCTTGCTCATTGGCTGGGTGTGGTAGGCAAACAGCTTTCTGGACACCCCACATGCTCAGAGTAAAGAAGGCATAGACATTGCAGTAAGTAAAATTAACCAAATCTTTATGACCACAGCCCATAAATCACAATTGAGAAAATCCAGCCACAAACCACAAAAAAACAAAAAGAGAATAATTGGTTTGATAGAGTGTCAAGAAAAAAGAAAATAACTTAAAAAATTATCCAATCAGAAACACAGAGACCCAAGCAACGCAGACATTCGCCTTCTTTACTGTGACATGCTCTAACAATATAAACGTACACTCAAGATCAAGAAGGCTCAGTACACACTCAAACAACTGACAATAATTGAGGAGTCAATAAAGATAAACTAATTCTGGGAAAATTGGAAAAAGCTAAACAAAACCCAACAAACTAGCTATACAAGAAGGAGAAATTTTGATTAATCACTTTAAAAACTTTTACAGCAACATTCCCATCAAATCAGACTCAGAGCAAACTCAAATTATAGAAAACTTTCAGAAATTAGAATTGGCCATCAAAGACTCCCAGACTCCCAGAACCCTTTAGCCTCCTAGGATCTGAACTCTTGCATGGCATGCATTTTTTATTTCTCTTCGCTATTTGGGCTTATTGGGACCTAATGAGTGTAAAAACCAAGAATTATCTTTTTACATGATGTAGTTTCTGAGAAAAATTATGTCCAGTGTGAATTTTAAAATGTTGGCATTGGGCATCCAATTATCCAATACCACAATATTGTCTGGCAATAGGGTTTCTTAAATCTACTAAAAACATATCTGCACTGCAGAGCTCAGTATTCCTAAACTTAACAGTTCAATAAATCTATAGGAAGAGGTAATTACATTTGTTCCAAAAGGCCTTACTTGAATAACTGCGTCCTAATGTCTCTGCAATAACTCTGTCTTTGAATGTCTTTGTAGTCTTTTAAGCCCTGCAGGTATTAATTTAATTTAGGCTTAACAAACAGTAATACGCCTGAGAAGGGAAACTTGTTTCAAAAGAGTACCAAGCACTTGGCATTTCACTCATTAGCTTGAGCAGTGCAACAGCAATTATTTGCGTTTTCACTGTGAAAAGTTGTAAAATCTGGCCCTATAACAACTATATACTGTACGGGTGTCCGTTTAACAGTTTTATCATCAGTGAACTTTCATTCTGCGTGACTGAACAGCACATCATGTTTGCTTATATTATTATAGCTCCTTTGGTTTTTGGTTTGTGTCAAGTTATGTGCTGTTGAAGTGTAGACCACAGCTCTGCCCAAACTTGAAAACAGCAGATCAACTCATGAAGGACACGATGGACAACTCAATTCTTTTCATCTTCAGTTTCTTTTATTTTAGGCAAATGGAGATGAATGGAGTGTGACAGAATAGGTTAATAACCTAGGGTAAACAGAGAACAAAGGCATTAATTGCACATAATGTCAGTTCACATTTCTTAATGTAAAGAATAAATTATAATAATAATGTTAATTTTACATGATAAATGAAAACTTATTCAGATTAATTTAACTCAAATCACTTCAAAAGGGTTAATAATTAAAGTAACAAAGTTACATCAAGGGTTACGATCATCATTCTCATCATCATCATCATCATGATAGAGTACCAATAACAAAAGCACGAGTACCAAAGTACTCCTATGAAATAATATAATAAATTCAAACATTGCATCACCAAATACACACAATCAAAGCATTTGGGAAGCATGGCTTCTAGTGATGGCAGTGTGACACTGAAGCTTCGATACGTGCTTCAAACCCTGATCTACAGTTCACAAGAAGCACTGCCTCGAAGCTTGCTTCAGAGGAAAAAAAATCACGTGACATATGACGTCCGAAGCAGCAACTGGTTCGTTGCCTGAATGAATCACTTACTGGTCCGTGGCTCGGTGGAGAAGCTTTGAGCAAAACAAAGAAACCGGCTCAATCCATAAACCGTTGAAAAACTAAAGCAGTCTACCTCAATACAAAATTTTTGAGTGTCTAACCCCATCCCACCCACATAATCACCCCCTAGAGTTACTCAAGCACACCCAACCACCTTGCCCGAAGCCAGCTGGTCACCGCCTAATTATTTAATAAAATAAAATAACACAATCGATGCTACAATCGTTTACGGGAGTTGTGCATAGTATTTATGTAATAGAACAATGTAAAGCATCGATAAGATTAGACTAGGGGATAACACACTGCCTGGGGAGTTGAGGATCGGGGTTTGAATCCCGGTCTGGGGGGAAGGTATAGCCTAATTGCAGAGCGATAGGTTTTTATATGCTGTTTCAATTATATCCTAGCCTACATTGACAGAAGGCTAGGCATATCCATTTAAGAACAATTTAGACATCTGTATTTAGATCAATATTTATTCGTGTAAAGATCGTGATATTAAGTATTTGGGTTTGTGTGTGAGTGCGTCAAATAATATTCAAAGCAGGGATACGTTGAATCCACTGCAGCCTCGAACTTCGCCAGCAGAGGTCACTGTCACTCAGTGCGTTTCCATGGCACAACTAGATTGGATTATCACATATATCGAACAAGACACTCGAACGGACCGTGTCACTTGTCTGAGTATACATGGCCTTTCAGAAATCGGATAAATGTCCGATGCATGGCTGTCTCCACTATGTTAGGTGGCGCTGTAGCCCTTTCAACCATGCTTTCAACAAGTGGTTTTAGAGCCACGTCCGGTTCCCTTCCGTCAATAACCCATGGTGTAGCCTATCACGTGCAGGCACACAAGCACAGAACGAGAAGTCCGATATGCGATATCCGATCCCTGTATACATGCAGAGAGAAAGCCGACAATGAACAAATTATCTAGGTGTTCTTATCCGACTTCTCTTGTCCGTTATTGTGCCGATTTGTGTCCGAAGTAGATCGGATAAAGGTTTAGTTATCCGATTATGAGTCTGCATGTAAACGCACTGACTGAAGCTTCGAGTAATGAACCTATTTTCGAAACATTGGCTCAACTGGTTCAATGCTTCATAAAAGCTTCATTTGCCCATCACTAATGGCTACCGAACTTAAACTTCTACTATACCAGTGGTGTCTTCAATCATTGATCAGGAGCTGTGGCTGTGAGGTGTCTACAGGAGCAGGCAAGAGAGCTGACTGAGCCAGCTCCAAACATTTCAGCCCATGCTTCCTGCAAGGGTGCACCGGTGATTGTGCTCCCTCAGGCACTTCCTTCCTCTTACCTGGGGTTCAACACTGATGTGTTTGCCCCCTGCAGGTTTGGAGTGTCAGGGATCTGGGATTGTGGCTCTTTCCACAGTCAAGCAGGTTTTGACGCAACAGTTTGTCTTGTGTTCTATCAGAGTTGGGACATCTTGCATGAAGACTTTGAAATTCAGCTTCATGTCTTTATGTATGAAACTCTATTTCATTCAGTTTTAACTATAATTTTAGATCCTCAAGAAGCTCCATTTTGCCATCATAAATCCTTAAACTTGAACCACTTAGATGAGTGAACCTGACTTAAATATCCTCACATCTCAGTTCCAGTGGAGCAAATCTTCACTGGCAACAGTGTACCGTAAACCCAAAAGCACAAACTGTGTCTCTGCATTCCTATAATTTTCTAACTCTTAGCTGTGCTGGTTCCATTGTAGAAGGTTGGATTTATCAGACAGGGGAACATTATCTTTTTACAGACATGTATTGATTTATGGAGTTCATCATATGCAGTGGCACAGAGATGTGGAGGATTCCAGCTTTCTGAGACTTACACTTTAATGAAGTCATTTATCTCTGATCAAAGGCTTTCCTATCACGCCATTCATCCACACACACACACACACACACACACACACACACACACACACACACACACACACACACACACACACACACACACACACACACACACACACACACACACACACACACACACACACACACACACACACCAGCAGCAGCACTTCTTATCCTCTGAGAGGGCGGCAGTGGCGAAGTGGGTAGGGAGTTCGCCTCTGGTGTGCGGGGTCGGAGGTTCGATCCCCCGTCTCCCCGCCACATGTCGAAGTGTCCCTGGGCAAGACACTCAACCCCAAATTGTTCCTGATAGTTAGCTTAGTTAGCTTGGCACCCTAGTGCTAAGCCTACCCTGCATGGTAGCTGCTGCTATCGGTGTATGAATGTGTGTGTGACTGGGTGAATGTGTACAAAAACAATGTAAAGCGCTTTGGGTCTGTGATAAACAGACATATAGCGCTATACAAGTCCATTTACCAGTATGTAGTATGTAAGCGAGATGAGTCAGAACTGCAAAATGAAAAGCATTGATGATGCTTTTTGATATCAGCCATTATGAACTTTACCTTGTCCAAATCATATTATTTTTGTAATAAGATGATTCAGCACTCTCACATATTTTCCTCCATGACATGAAGATTTGCAGATCTTTTAACATGCTAATAGATAGTAGCAGATAGGACTTTTTCTGATTACACAGGTTTCTTGTTATCAAGGTTATCTATTATCATTTGCCAGAGTATATTTCACTATATAGTCAAATGTTCTTTTTCAAACTGGGCTGGGCAAGTAGACAGTGTGTGTAGAGCACAGCGAGTCACTTATCTAGGGTTAACTCCTCTTTTTGCCATTTCCTTCATTACACACTGTGTGCTCTATCTGGTGCCCCAGGTCCTCCCAGTCCAAGAAGCTTTTGTTTGATAAAGAAAAGAATGAATTTGGTAAATCTCCCACACATATCTTGTAAACCCCTGGCACCCACTGTATACTGCAAATCATGAATAATGCATGTGCGCTGAGCGCCCACTCCTGTTTGTATGTGACCTACAGGCAAAATGATAACGCAGATTTAGCTAAATTAATAAATAACCAAATGTTATAAATGGTCACCCAGGGAATGAAAAACCACTGTGCATTTATTAGTCTATGTGGGATAGAGTGAAGGCAGGGTTTTTTCCTGTTTCGATTTTTTTATTTTTTTCCTTTAGTAGAAGTGATTGGCCTGAATTAACACGCTAATGTGCTGGCTGTTGTTAGCAAAGCCATTTAAAATGTAATTATTTTCAGCCAGGCACATGGCGATGGCAGCTGAGGCCTGCAGCTCATGGATTAGCTTGTCTCAATAAAGCTTGAGATGCAGTCCTGCAGTTTCAGTCTCCACTTCTTTAAAAAAAAAAAAAAAAAAAAAAAAAAAAAAAACGTCTCCACTCTTCCCACTAGAGTGAGAAATATCAATGAATACCGTACGGAGAAGAATTAACAGGGATATTATCTCAGAACTCTGATCTAATCACCTTGATAATTCAGAAAAAAAGGGGTAAACATTTTTTGTCAAGATAATCATTAGCCTACGCTTCCGTATGAGAAGCAATAGTCTATTTAAAAAAAAGTTATGCACATCAGCAGCAGCAAAAGTATTGAGCTGGCACGGCACTAAATTTCTTTTGTTTTATATTTGCTGTATTATATGTAGTCAAGCTATAATCATGTGTCCAGGGTTCCCACCTCAGTCTCCTTATATATCCTACTGTAAAAAGCACTGTAGGTGTTTATGGTTATTATAGGTCATTACACTGGTCAGTCTGAACTGGTAGCCTAATAATGGCCGAGCCCTTTTTTTTTCTCCTAAATCCAAGGTGGCAACCCTAGTGCCTAATCGGTTTATGTGAATCACTTTTTAAATAAACAGAGTTTGTCAACCGTTGTTTTACAGCCATTTGCGTTGATGTATGCGTGCGCTGATTAACGGCCGCGATTGTCACTGCAGATTAACGTGTCACCTCAAGTTAATAATTTGCTTTTGTCTATTGCTGTTTTCATGTTTTTTTAATGGTGCGTGGTGTTCTGGCCAACACACATGAGGTGAATGTAGTGATTATAGCAGATCAGCGCCAAAACAACTCACCTGCTTCCTCCACTATCGTCCCATTTTGCACCATTATGTTCCAGCGCACGACTGATGTGTGTGGATGTGTGCGTGTGTGAGTGCTTGAACACGAGAGTAACTATGGTGACAGAGTGTATTCTTATGTGTTATATTGATGGTTGTGTAACAAAGATAAGACAAATCCTGTTTGCCACAATATAAATAGTTAGTTTATTGTAAGGGAATTTGGTGTGATTGATTTGAGGTTATTTTCTGTCTTATTTAAAGCTGGTTTTGCCAGCATTTTTAACCATTTCTCTAAGCAGTTTTTAAAGTTTTTCTTTGTAAATAGGCTACCTACACACTTTGTATTGGAAACGTCAAGAAGGTTGACTGACTAACTTGTTTTGCTCATTTTACTATTCATCTGACAACGTTTTTTTTTTCCTTTATTCTCTTCACCAGAATACACAAAATTGCTTCTCTTAAATGTTCAAATCACAAAAAAAATCTTCTGGGGGGGGGGGGATGCCCCCAGATTCCCCTACCAGGGTTTGTCTTCGTACTTCTCACCTTTTTTATGGTTTATGAGTCTGCATGCCTGCAAATTAGGCAACAGTTTTCATTGTAGAGCCTGATTGATTTATAACCAAATCCATTTTCCTCCAGTGATCACAGTTTAAATTATTACATTATTTCTACATTCAACCCAGTCTCTTACATATGCGGACATATCGCACGGTTTTACACTTTCAAAATGCGTGCAGTACATACGCCAAATGCCAATTTTGTGTTCATATGATACGCAAAACCCAGTAATAACGTCTGTGGAGGGCAGATGCTTCCAAATACCACGCATTACTTTATACCCATCCCGACGTCACCAGTGAGGCTCAGTCCATTCAACGCTGGAAATCTGCAAGACGTAGGTAAGGTGAAACGACCGCAGCATCACGGTAATATGCGACTCATTTCTGATGTTACCGTACATGGTCACGTGTCTTAATTATTTTATCCAGTCCTGTTGCAGTTTTAAGTAAATAAATAGTCCTTGTCGTGATTTGACACGACTGACAGGCTGTCATTCAGCCTGTCAATATGATGCTGTCAGTGACAGCGCCATACACCCGGCCGGCACGGATGGGGTTTAATACCTTTACATCTTGCCTGCAATAAAGGCCTGTTTATGCACCCCTATATATTTTTTATGCAACTGTATGCCATCGTGGTCTCCTTGTTTCATGTTATTCTTTACACAATAATAATAAGCGCGATCGGGATCCCAACGTCTTTGTTATACGATCCAGGGGTTTTAAAAATGGTGGGGCCCTGGGACCGGACTACTTTGCGTGCTTTGATTCCGTATTGGAGTGGTGACATTATGAAAAATTAAACCTGATAAGTCAATAGTCATTAAACATAATGACTGCAGAAAGAGGCGTGTTAATCCACACATCTATATATGTTTTCTGCAATGCTGTATGCAATCGTGGTCTCTTTGATTCACGCTATAAACTACACATTACCAATCCCGCAGTCGGTGACTTGGGCTGACGCCAGATCAGTTTAGGAGTTTACTGCTCACAAACATTCACTGTTCAAGCCGATCTGAGAACTGCTAAAATGTTTGGCGGTGGTTTATTTCAGCCAGACAGTTGCACGCAGATGCACTCATGTGTTGGATCAAGGCTACATACACAGTGAAATTAATGTAGTAGGCCTACTTGTATAATACAAATAATTATCAATAATTAAAACAACAACCTACTCATATCTATGATGTGGATAGTCAGAAAGTTGGGGTTGATGTCGGATGTAATTCATACCTGTTTTCCCCAGTACAATGTCAAGTGGAAAAAAAGTGTGAAAACTTTTTTTTGAAGCACTTTTTCTCCATGGAGATGCTTTTCTTCAAGATTTACAGGCAAGTTACATTTGTGTTTTACAAAAATACATCATACTATATATTTTACTCTAATTAGTTATTATTTCCTTCATCATCATCATCTTCATCTTCAACCGCTTATCCGAAATCGGGTCGCGGGGGCAGCAGCTTGAGCAGGGAACCCCAAACTTCTCTTTCCCGGGCCACTTCAACCAGCTCTGACTGGGGGATCCCGAGGCGTTCCCAGGCCAGCGTGGAAATATAATCTCTCCACCTAGTCCTGGGTCTTCCCCCGAGGCCTCCTCCCAGCTGGACGCTCCTGGAACACCTCCCTAGGGAGGCGCCCTGGGGGCATCCTTACCAGATGCCCGAACCACCTCAACTGGCTCCTTTCAACGCAAAGGAGTAGCGGCTCTGCCCCGAGTTCCTCACGAATGACTGAGCTTCTCACCCTATCTCTAAGGGAGACGCCAGCCACCCTCCTGAGAAAGCCCATTTCGGCCGCTTGTACCCGCGACCTCGTTCTTTCGGTCATTACCCAGCCTTCATGACCATAGGTGAGGGTAGGAACAAAGATCGCCCGGTAGATCGAAAGCTTTGCCTTACGACTCAGCTCTCTTTTCGTCACAACAGTGCGGTAAAGCGAGTGCAAAACCGCCCCTGCTGCTCCGATTCTACGGCCAATCTCACGCTCCATTGTTCCCTCACTCGCAAACAAGACCCCGAGGTACTTGAACTCCTTCACTTGGGGTAAGGACTCATTCCCTACCTGTAGTAGACAATCCATCGGTTTCCTGCTGAGCACCATGGCCTCCGATTTAGAGGTGCTGATCCTCATCCCAACCGCTTCACACTCGGCTGCAAACCGATCCAATGAGAGCTGAAGGTCACAGGCCGATGATGCCATCAGAACCACATCATCCGCAAACAGCAGAGATGAGATCTACAGACCACCAAACTGCAACCCCTCCCCACCACGACTACGCCTTGATATCCTGTCCATACCCCCCCCCCCCCCCCCCCCCCCCTCCAATATCACAAACAGGATTGGTGATAAAGCGCAGCCCTGGCGGAGGCCAACCCCCACTGGAAACGAGTCTGACTTACTACCGAGAACCCGTACACAGCTCTCGCTTTGAGCGTACAGAGATTGGATGGCCCTGAGAAGAGCCACCCTCACCCCATACTCCCGCAGCACCCCCCACAGTATCTCCCGGGGAACCCGGTCATAAGCCTTCTCCAGATCTACAAAACACATGTAGACTGGATGAGCAAACTCCCAAGCTCCCTCTAGGATCCTTGCGAGAGTGAAGAGCTGGTCCGTTGTTCCACGGCCAGGACGGAATCCGCATTGTTCCTCTTCAATCTGAGGTTCGACTATTGGCCGAACCCTCCTTTCCAGCACCTTGGAGTAGACTTTGCCGGGAAGGCTGAGAAGTGTGATACCCCGATAGTTGGAACACACTCTCTGGTCCCCCTTTTTAAAAATAGGAACCACCACCCCGGTCTGCCACTCCTTCGGCACTGTACCCGACTTCCACGCAATGTTGAAGAGGCGTGTCATCCAAGACAGCCCCTCCACACCCATTGCTTTCAGCATTTCTGGACAGATCTCATCAACCCCCGGGGCTTTGCCACTGTGGAGTTGTTTGACTACCTCAGTGACTTCCACCAGGGAAATTGACGATGATCCCCCATCAGCCTCCAGCTCTGCCTCCAACATAGAGGGCGTGTTAGTCGGATTCAGGAGTTCCTCAAAGTGCTCTTTCCACCGACCGACTACCTCCTCAGTTGAGGTCAACAGCGTCCCATCCTTACTGTACACAGCTTGGATAGTTCCCCGCTTCCCCCTCCTGAGGTGCCGGACGGTCTTCCAGAAACACTTTGGTGCCGACCGAAAGTCCTTCTCCATGGTTTCTCCGAACTTCTCCCACACCCGCTGCTTTGCCTCTGACACGGCAGAAGCTGCAGCCCTTCGGGCCTGTCGGTACCTTGCAACTGCCTCAGGAGTCCCCCGAGATAACATCCCGGAAGCACTCCTTCTTCAGTCGGACGGCTTCCCTGACCACCGAGGTCCACCACGGCGTTCGAGGGTTACCGCCCCTTGAGGCACCTAAGACCTTGAGACCACAGCTGCCTGCCGCGGCTTCAGCAATGGAAGTTTTGAACATCGACCACTCGGGTTCAATGCCCCCAACCTCCACAGGGATGCTAGAAAAGCTCTGCAGGAGGTGCGAATTAAAGATCTCTTGAACAGGGGCCTCCGCTAGACGTTCCCAGTTCACCCGCACTACCCGTTTGGGCTTACCAGGTCTGTCCAGAGTCTTCCCCCACCCTTTGACCCAACTCACAACCAGATGGTGATCAGTTGACAGCTCTGCCCCTCTCTTCACCCGAGTGTCCGAAACATGCGGCCTCAGATCAGATGATACGATCACAAAATCGATCATCGACCTTCGGCCTAGGGCGCTCTGGTACCATGTACACTTATGAGCATCCTTATGTTCGAACATGGTGTTTGTTATAGACAAACCATGACCAGCACAGAAGTCTAACAACAAACGACCACTCGGGTTCAGATCAGGGAGGCCGTTCCTCCCAATCACGCCTTTCCAGGTGTCTCCATCATTGCCCACGTGCGCGTTAAAGTCTCCCAGCAGAACTATGGAGTCCCCTACCGGAGCCCCATGCAGGACTCCGTTCAGGGTCTCCAAGAAGGCCGAATACTCCGAACTGCTGTTTGGTGCATACGCACAAACAACAGTCAGAGTCTTCCCCCCCACAACCCAGAGGCGTAGGGAGGCGACCCTCTCGTCCACCGGGGTAAACTCCAACGTAGTAGCGCCCAGCCGGGGGCTCGTGAGTATCCCCACACCGGCCCGGCGCCTCACATCTTGGGCAACTCCAGAGAAGAATAGAGTCCAACCCCTGTCCAGAAGTACGGTTCCAGAGCCAAGACTGTGCGTGGAGGTAAGCCCCACCAGATCTAATTGGTAGCGCTCCACCTCCCGCACCAGTTCCGGCTCCTTCCCCCACAGCGAGGTGACGTTCCACGTCCCCAAAACCAGCCTCTGCCGCCCGGGTCTGGTCCATCGTGGTCCCCGCCCTTCACTGCCACCCTTTAGGCAGCGCACCCGACCCCAGCGGTTCCTCTGACGAGTGGTGGGCCCATCAGTTGTAGAGGGAGTTTGTGCCACGTAGCTTCTTCGGGCTGTGCCCGGCCGGGCCCCGTGGCAGACCCGGCCACCAGACGCTCGCAGACGGGCCCCCTTTCTGGACCTGGCTCCAGACGGGGGCCCCGGGCTTCCTCCGGGCAGGGTCACACTTCCTCTATCTCGTTTTTTCATGAGGTCTTTTTGAACCATTCTTAGTCGGGCCCCTCACCCGAGACCACTTTGCCTTGGGAGACCCTACCAGGAGCACTAGGCTCCGGACAACACAGCTCTCAGGTTCACAGGGGCACACAAACCTCTCCACCACGGTAAGGTGATGGTTCCAGGAGAGGTAGTTATTATTACCGACTTTTAATTTGTCTTTGTGTTGTTGCATGAAATATAGAAATCCAAAACTGGGAGTCTGAACCAGGGTTCTGAATCTCTGACCTGGTGGAAGAGGGACCTTGATGGGCAACGGGTGTAAAGCAGCAAGCGGAGGAAAAGGGGATCATCTGCAGGTTAGTGTCCAATCTCATCTTATCTTATACAATTAATTTCAGTGAATATTTGTGGAGAGTGAGTAATATTATAACTTTACTTATTACTCCTTGCCAAAAGTAACTTGTTAGTCCTAAATTGCTGTTACATAACACTAAATTGGTCCTTAGCCAATTCCTCAAACTATGGACTTTGCAAAGTATGTGATTGGGTTAGCTTGGCAGTCAGGTTTGCCTTTGCGCAGTTAAAGCCCTAATTACACACTTCTTATCACCAGGCAAAGAGTTTTATTAAAATTGGTCTAATGTTGTCCATGTGATTCTTACTTCCAAACAGTTGGCACCCATCCATGCACAACTACCACAACTTCAGCATGTCCAAGCTTCCAATCTCCGGGTAAGAAGACAAACAAATTTTTACGATATGCTTAATTAAAAAAGTTAAGTAAAAAGGAAGCCTCAGTACAAATGCATCTTGGTTAGGTTATATTTTAACATGTATATGTTTATTAAGCGATAACTATTTTCCACTGTAGCTAATAGAGTAACTATCCATGTTTTTGTATTTATTCCTCTCTTTGAAGATTTTAATATGCAGAGGCTGAAGGACCATCTTCGGGACTCTGAAGGCGTTGAGGAGGAAGACGTGGGTCAGCAGCCACCATCCAGTTGGAGCAGGAGACCAAAAGGAGGGCCAACAGTGTTGGCAACAGGCGAAGCCACATAATGTTGACAACTTGTTGTCACCTCAAACCCTGTACCAGGTAACATGCAACCACTGTCATTATCACCTTTTGAAATATTTTTTTTAGTGCTGTCAAACGATTAAAATATTTAATCGCGATTAATGTCATAGTTAACTCGCAATTAATCACATTTTTATTTATTCTAGTCTGAATGTCCCTTGATTTCTTATGGTCTCATTATTTTTTCTCATTTTAATGCTCTTAGCACACCTATTCTAATTATGATATTTAAGAAGAAATACACTGAATTACAATGATGTCTACACCATTGTAATTCAGTGTATTTATTCTAAAATATCATAATTTGCAATTCAGTGCAAATAACAATATAGACCCCCCCATCCCTAGAACAGCATTCACAAACATATTAGAACTTATTTTTTTAATTTAAAAACCAAACCATAAAACAACATAGGGTATATAAAACAAATTAGTATTAAGGCTAAATTAAACTGATTGTTGTCGGCCTAAATGTTTTCGGAGTCTTTCATCCACGGCTTATTTCAGACTGTGTGGAGTGGACACACTATGCCTGCGTGCAGGTGGTTGCCATGGTGCTGCTGCAGCTGAGGCTTCGTAGCGAAAATTAAAGTGAAAATGAATGACTGCCGGCTGCCACTAACATTATGGAGGTTTTGGTGTGCTCGCAGGGTTATAAATAGGACTTTTGCAAATGACAGGCTTTCTTTTCCGTTCTTTTCCGCGTAGTCCCCGAGTCACACACGGAAGACTAGTGAAGGTTGCGCAGCTGACCTAGGAAGTGCTAGGTTTCCGGTTTCTGCTTCAAAATAAAAGTCAGAATTGACTTGACGTTTTGCCAGTTGAATGATTTTATTGTGAAATTACGCTGTAGGACATGTTCCGTTTGAACTAACAGTAACTTAAATGCAGTGGTGGGCCGTCAGGGCCAGCAGGGCCTTCTCTGCTGGCCCTGTCAAAATCCAAATAATATATTTTTTTTTGTTGTTTAAAATTATATTAATTTGTGTTTAAATGTGTCTGAATTTAATAAAAAATGTCAGTACGTTACAATAATAATAAAACTTTTTTTGCAATATAGTTATTTTTTTGTGAGGCTGAGCTGGATTTCCCAGGCATATCTCATCTAAACGCATCACAGCTATGTGGAGCAGCGGGACCTGCTCTAGAAGTATTGCTGGCCTTTCATTGAAGCTGCCGTCTCCTATTGTATAATAACGCTGACTGACGTGTCTCATCAGCCAATCAGATTTTGATGTGTAGTGACAGCCCGCCCCAAGGCCCAGCGATATCTCAGCCGCTAGCCCCGTGATATCATCAGCGAAGTTTGAAACTTCGGCGCGCGCACTATTAGCATTGTGATGATGTGAGTGAACTACTATGGCCATCGCTTTCACACGACCTACTGCTCCCACTGCCGATCTAGCGTGGCTATTTAAAGGTGATCGTTTAACATAGTTTAGATATAGTTTCGACAGGAATATTACACATAAGCTGGATGGGCTGACGTTTTTTTGCGGCACTTCACTGACTGTAACTACGACGCTATGACTGGCTAACCGCTAGCACCGAGCGGAACAAGTTACCGGTATTGCTGGACCTGTCTGCTTTTTAAACCTGTGAAGGAACATGGCACATCACGGATTTTAACAGCCTTAATGGCTTATAGGATCCGAGGACGGATTTCCTGTACAAGTGATGGGTGAGTGTGACTTTTGGCTGTCTATCTGTGAAGAGATAACGTTTTTTATGGGGTTTTAAAACCATTTTGTTTGTTTGTTATGGTCCTTGTAGTAGCCTATATTGCTGGGACTTGGGCAGTAGGTGATGCGGTTTTTCATTGTTACCGCTTTCTAAGCATAATATGGGAACCAACTCTCAACTACACTTCTTCTTAATATGCTGGTTGGATTGGCTGTTGTAAAATATTTGGCATAAAAGACCCTTCTTGCATGTTTCATTTTTGTTATTGAAGCGAATGCGGCACACTGGTAATATTGTCGCTATAATAAATTGAATCCATTGAAGTTGCGCAAGCATCCGGTGAACCCTATTGCAATAACTGGATGCTTGTGTTGTGTCATGTTATGCGTTTGCAAACAGTTGTCGAGTGACATGAAATATCTGATGGTGATGGTGCAGTAGTCTATCTGGTGTAGGATAAACAACAGTGGTGTGTGCAGTGCGCTGCTCTGTGGTTGTTGAAGATCAACTGTCAAGCTCTTCATGTTATGCATTAGTGTATACTGTGATTGTAGCCTATATTTTGTATGTGGCTGTATCGGCACCTGACGTGTGCGTTTCTCAGTGTTTGGGGGGAGGAGGAGGGGGGCGGGGGTTGGTCGGAGTTCGCTACTGAAGGCCCTGACTGAAACCCCACGGCACGCTACTGCTTAAATGCGAGCCATATGAATAGTTTGTGGTGTTTCTGTCACGACTTCAGCCAGTATTTAGTTTGTTTTCATATGTCTGTTTGTTTTCCTGGTTTACTTTCTACTCTTTTGTCATTTCAGACCCGGCCACTCCCCCTGCTCTGCACTCCCTGTTGATTACTTTCACCTGGCCTAACCACACTCACCTGCTCCCCATCAGCTATCAGCCCCTCAGTATTTATTCCACCCCATTCCCTTCAGTCATTGCCAGATTGTTAGATGTCCTATCATAGTGTCCTTACCAAGCTCTCCTGCTTCCGGACATTATCCTGCATATTGATCCTGCCTGCCTGTTTGTGTTTTACCTTGCATTCTGGACTTTGGACTTCCCCCTTGCCTGCTCCTTCCGGTATTGTTACTGCGTCATTTGTCTACCTGGTTTGGGCATCCGATTAAAAGTGTTTCTGATCCTGAACCGTTCATGTGTCGTGCATTTGGGTTCTGGCCTGCCATTTTGGTACAATCCTGACAGTACAATCTGGCCAATAATGAACCCAGCAGACACTCATTTTGCACTGGAGTTGAGGGAGGTGACATATATCCTCACCTGTCTTAAGAATGACTTCAAGTATGCAGTGGATGGTGTGGAGAGAGCGGAGGTCCTTTCATCAGCCCGCAAGGAGGTTGGGTCTAGACCTTGGCTGCGTAAATTGCTGCCTGACTGGGCAGAGCAATTTATTAGCACACCATCCCAAACTTCCAGCAGCAAGTTCAAGTCACCGGTCTCCAGCAGCAAGCCCCAGGCCCCGGTCTCCAGCAGCAAGCTCAAGTCACCGGTCTCCAGCAGCAAGCCCCAGGCCCCGGTCTCCAGCAGCAAGCTCAAGTCACCGGTCTCCAGCAGCAAGCCCCAGGCCCCGGTCTCCAGCAGCAAGCTCAAGTCACCGGTCTCCAGCAGCAAGCCCCAGGCCCCGGTCTCCAGTAGCAAGCCCCAGGTCCCGGTCTCCAGCAGCAAGCCCCAGGCCCCGGTCTCCAGCAGCAAGCCCCAGGTCCCGGTTTCCAGTAACAAGTTTCAGGCCCCGGGTCCCAGCAACCAGTCCCTGTATGCTAGCCACCTGCCCCAGCACGCTAGCGACCTGTCCCAGTATGCTAGCTACCAGCCGCAGCATTCCAGCTACCAACCTCCTTCTGCCTCGCAGATTATTAGAGTGGGGGTGTGGAGTTTGGGGTGCCATCCATCTCCTCAGAACTCTCCAGCTGGTAAGCTTACTCCGGCCCCCGAACCTGTTACTGTGACAGAGAAGGAACCAGAACCAACTCCAGAACCCGAGGTCCTTCCGGAACCAGAGCCTGAGCCGGTAGCTGAAGTCCATGAGATGATTCCCGAGCCCCTGGTAGAGACCGTGGTTGAACCTGAGCTGATCTCTGGACCCTCAGTTGAGCCCTCTCCACCTCCTGATGGGGGGGCCCACCCTCCGGGCCTACCAGGGGAGGCCTGCTTTCTACAGCTTCCAGAGGGGGACCGCCTTCTTCGCCTTCCTCCGGAGGGGGTCCGCTCTATACCTTGCCTGCCCGAGGGGTCCCCTCCTCCGTTCCTGTCCGAGGGGCCTCCTCCTCCCGAGGGGTCTCCTCCTCCGTTCCTGTCCGAGGGGCCTCCTCCTCCCGAGGGGTCTCCTCCTCCGTTCCTGCCTGAGGGGTCTCACCCCCTGTCCGAGGGGTCTCCTCCTCCGTTCCTGTCCGAGGGTCTCCTCCTCCGTTCCTGTCCGAGGGGCCTCCTCCTCCGTTCCTGTCCGAGGGGTCTCCTCCTCCGTTCCTGTCCGAGGGGCCTCCTCCTCCCGAGGAGTCTCCTCCTCCGTTCCTGTCCGAGGGGTCTCCTCCTCCGTTCCTGCCTGAGAGGTCTCACCCCCTGTCCGAGGGGTCTCCTCCTCCGTTCCTGTCCGAGGGGTCTCCTCCTTCGTTCCTGTCCAAGGGGCCTCCTCCTCCCGAGGGGTCTCCTCCTCCGTTCCTGTCCGAGGGGCCTCCTCCTCCCGAGGGGTCTCCTCCTCCGTTCCTGTCCGAGGGGTCTCCTCCTCCGTTCCTGTCCGAGGGGTCTCCTCCTCCGTTCCTGTCCGAGGGGTCTCCTCCTCCGTTCCTGTCCGAGGGGTCTCCTCCTCCGTTCCTGTCCGAGGGGTGTCCTCCTCCGTTCCTGTCTGAGGGGTCTCACCCCCTGCTTGAGGGGCCCAGCCTCCAGTTGCCTCCCGAGGGGCCCAGCCTCCAGTTGCCTCCCGAGGGGCCCAGTCCCCAGTTGCCTCCCGAGGGGCCCAGTCCCCAGTTGCCTCCCGAGGGGCCCAGTCCCCAGTTGCCTCCCGAGGGGCCCAGTCCCCAGTTGCCTCCCGAGGGGCCCAGTCCCCAGTTGCCTCCCGAGGGGCCCAGTCCCCAGTTGTCTCCCGAGGGACCCAGTCCCCTGTTAACGATCGAGGCGTCCTGCCTCCTGCTACTGCTCGAGGAGTCCAGCCCTCTGTCCCTGTTAACGCCCGAGGGGCCCAGCTCCCTGTTAACGCCCGAGGGGCCCAGCTCCCTGTTAACGCCCGAGGGGCCCAGCTCCCTGTTAACGCCCGAGGGGCCCAGCTCCCTATCCCTGCCTGAGGGGTCCTGCCTCCTATCCCTGCTCGAGGGGGACCGCCCTCTGCCTCGCCGGCCTCCAGAAGGGGGATGTCGACCTCGCCGCCGGCCTCCAGAAGGGGGATGTCGACCTCGCCGCCGGCCTCCAGAAGGGGGATGTCGACCTCGCCGCCGGCCTCCAGAAGGGGGATGTCGCCTTCGCCGCCGGCCTCCAGAAGGGGGATGTCGCCCTCGCCGCCGGTCTCCAGAAGGGGGATGTCGCCCTCGCCGCCGGCCTCCAGTAGGGGGATGTCGCCCTCGCCGCCGGCCTCCAGAAGGGGGATGTCGCCCTCGCCGCCGGCCTCCAGAAGGGGGATGTCGCCCTCGCCGCCGGCCTCCAGTAGGGTTCCGTCGCCTTCGTCGCCGGCCTCCAGAAGGGGGATGTCGCCCTCGCCGCCGGCCTCCAGTAGGGGGATGTCGCCCTCGCCGCCGGGCCTCCAGTAGGGGTTCCGTCGCCTTCGTCGCCGGCCTCCAGAAGGGGGATGTCGCCCTGCCGCCGGCCTCCAGTAGGGGATGTCGCCCTCGCCGCCGGTCTCCAGAAGGGGGATGTCGCCCTCGCCGCCGGCCTCCAGAAGGGGGATGTCGCCCTCGCCGCCGGCCTCCAGAAGGGGGATGTCGCCCTCGCCGCCGGCCTCCAGAAGGGGGATGTCGCCCTTGCCGCCGGTCTCCAGAAGGGTTCTCTCGCCTTCATCTTCGTCACCACCGGCCTCCTGAGTGGTTCCGCCCTTGCTGTCCTCCTGCGGGGGTCCCTCGTCGCCGAGGCCGGCCTCCAGTAGGGGTTCCTCGTCTTCGTCGCTGCAGGTCTCCAGAGGGACTGAGCCTTCACCGTCCAGGCCGGCCGCCTGAAGCCCCCTACCATGCCCCTGCTTGTCCCCCAGGCCGTCCGCCTGAAGCCCCCTGTCGTGTCCCTGCTTACCCCCCAGGTCGGCCGCCTGAAGCTCCCTGCCGTGCCCTTGTGCCTTTTTCTGGCCGCCCGCCTGACACCCCTCCATTCTGTCCCACTCCTGGTCCCTGGCCAGCCGGTCACCCCATGCTCTGCCCCGGTCCATTTTTTTTTCTTTCCCTCCTCCTGGCTCCCCTCCACCCACCCTGTTTGGGTTTGACTTTTTGTTAGTTTCAGGTTTAGGTCGCCTGGAAGTCGACCTTTAAGGGGGGGATTCTGTCACGACTTCAGCCAGTATTTAGTTTGTTTTCATATGTCTGTTTGTTTTCCTGGTTTACTTTCTACTCTTTTGTCATTTCAGACCCGGCCACTCCCCCTGCTCTGCACTCCCTGTTGATTACTTTCACCTGGCCTAACCACACTCACCTGCTCCCCATCAGCTATCAGCCCCTCAGTATTTATTCCACCCCATTCCCTTCAGTCATTGCCAGATTGTTAGATGTCCTATCATAGTGTCCTTACCAAGCTCTCCTGCTTCCGGACATTATCCTGCATATTGATCCTGCCTGCCTGTTTGTGTTTTACCTTGCATTCTGGACTTTGGACTTCCCCCTTGCCTGCTCCTTCCGGTATTGTTACTGCGTCATTTGTCTACCTGGTTTGGGCATCCGATTAAAAGTGTTTCTGATCCTGAACCGTTCATGTGTCGTGCATTTGGGTTCTGGCCTGCCATTTTGGTACAATCCTGACAGTTTCAGTTGTTCTAACATTACTTGTTGATACAACAGCATGTGAAAAACTACAACGTTTCCAAGGCCATGACGAGCATTAATCGCGCGATAAAATGTATGCCGTTAAAATGGGTTTGCGTTAACGCCGTTAATAACGCGTTAAACTGACAGCACTAATTTTTTTCCGAGTAGGGGAGAACAGGGGAAAGTGAGACATCGGGTAATGTGAGACACCTTCTGTATCTAGGCAATGGAACACATTTTTGGTCATGTGAGATATATGTTTTCAAGCCCCTCTCATTTCCCCTTGGCCATGAAAGAGAGGACCTCTTTGTAAGCATGTTTTCTTCACAAATTGATTTTTAGCATGTAAAAGTAAATATTCTTGCTGTCAACTTAATGATTGTTGTGCCAAAGCAAATTGATTCAGGTTGAAAAACTTCTATCATACATGTTGATGAACTACCAACATATGAAACTATGTGATGATGATAACTGAAGATCAGCCTGAATTGCTGGGAGAGGTAGTTTTCCTCAAATTGTGGCAGTGGGGTAAAGTGAGACAGTGTCTGTGCCCTCTTTTAATGAATCCATTATATTTGAGTTAGCAAGGAGACTAGTTTGAATAAGACAAAAGTGTGGGCCGGAGGTGGGGGTTGATGGTTGAAGGGGAGTCAGCAGGGCATGGTTTGGCACGTATGTATGTTGGGGACAGGAGAGTGACCTTTAACATCAATAGACTCTACAGTAAGTAATATGTATTTATTCAAAGAATGATCCCAATAAAACAAATGCAGAAAAATATTACTCAAAGACTCAAAAGATGGAAACTGACAGTTGGGCCTAGTACTGTGTTCAGAGTCCCAGGCTGTTCTAGCTGGTTCTGATTGTTCTTTACTCTGACCCCCAGACGCTCTAATGGTCCTGTGTTCTGTAAAAAGTGTCTCACATTACCCCGTTCTCCCCTACTTGCTGCGACCGAAACATTCCTAAATTTCTTCCTGATTGTCCTTCCAGATTGTTTCTTGCCAACTGCGTTCCCCCAGAACATCTGATCTTGTGAAACCAATGATGTTGCCATCTCCGTTGGAAGATCAGTGACATTGTAGGATTGCATGAAATATAAATAAAAACACATTTTTATAGTTCCGTGTTAATTATTTTTCTCTCAGGCCAGTATGATCTACGTGTTCCAGTCCTTACATGCCGACATTGACTTTGTCAGGAGTGGGTACTGGCCTGCTACCATGCAAGCACAGACCAGTGTTAATTTTGGCAGCAAATTCTGATTTAGTCTTGGTCTTTTGAATATCACACCATTTAGTCTTAGTCCTATTTAAGTCATCTATAATATTTTAGTCTTAGTCTAGTTTTAGTCTACTAAATATAAGCAGATTTTAGTTGACTAAATCTACAGCGGACTTCGTCGACTAAGTGTTTTTCTTCATTGAATGGTATTAAGGTCTGAATATGCAATACAGACACAGATTTAATGGTTGTAATACAAAACATGTATTCTATTTCATTCGTAATAATCTCATATAAAATCAGTGTACCTGACTGGATAGGGGGGAGGGGGGTTTTTATGACTGAGCTTCTCACCCTATCTCTAAGGGAGACGCCAGCCACCCTCCTGAGAAAGCCCATTTCGGCCGCTTGTACCCGCGACCTCGTTCTTTCGGTCATTACCCAGCCTTCATGACCATAGGTGAGGGTAGGAACAAAGATCGCCCGGTAGATCGAAAGCTTTGCCTTACGACTCAGCTCTCTTTTCGTCACAACAGTGCGGTAAAGCGAGTGCAAAACCGCCCCTGCTGCTCCGATTCTACGGCCAATCTCACGCTCCATTGTTCCCTCACTCGCAAACAAGACCCCGAGGTACTTGAACTCCTTCACTTGGGGTAAGGACTCATTCCCTACCTGTAATAGACAATCCATCGGTTTCCTGCTGAGCACCATGGCCTCCGATTTAGAGGTGCTGATCCTCATCCCAACCGCTTCACACTCGGCTGCAAACCGATCCAATGAGAGCTGAAGGTCACAGGCCGATGATGCCATCAGAACCACATCATCCGCAAACAGCAGAGATGAGATCTTCAGACCACCAAACTGCAACCCCTCCCCACCACGACTACGCCTTGATATCCTGTCCATAAATATCACAAACAGGATTGGTGACAAAGCGCAGCCCTGGCGGAGGCCAACCCCCACCGGAAACGAGTCTGACTTACTACCGAGAACCCGTACACAGCTCTCGCTTTGAGCGTACAGAGATTGGATGGCCCTGAGAAGAGACACCCTCACCCCATACTCCCGCAGCACCCCCCACAGTATCTCCCGGGGAACCCGGTCGTAAGCCTTCTCCAGATCTACAAAACACATGTAGACTGGATGAGCAAACTCCCAAGCTCCCTCTAGGATCCTTGCGAGAGTGAAGAGCTGGTCCGTTGTTCCACGGCCAAGACGGAATCCGCATTGTTCCTCTTCAATCTGAGGTTCGACTATCGGCCGAACCCTCCTTTCCAGCACCTTGGAGTAGACTTTGCCGGGAAGGCTGAGAAGTGTGATACCCCGGTAGTTGGAACACACTCTCTGGTCCCCCTTTTTAAAAATAGGAACCACCACCCCGGTCTGCCACTCCTTCGGCACTGTACCCGACCTCCACGCAATGTTGAAGAGGCGTGTCATCCAGGACAGCCCTTCCACACCCATTGCTTTCAGCATTTCTGGACGGATCTCATCAACCCCCGGGGCTTTGCCACTGTGGAGTTGTTTGACTACCTCAGTGACTTCCACCAGGGAAATTGACGATGATCCCCCATCAGCCTCCAGCTCTGCCTCCAACATAGAGGGCGTGTTAGTCGGATTCAGGAGTTCCTCAAAGTGCTCTTTCCACCGACCGACTACCTCCTCAGTTGAGGTCAACAGCGTCCCATCCTTACTGTACACAGCTTGGATGGTTCCCCGCTTCCCCCTCCTGAGGTGCCGGACGGTCTTCCAGAAACACTTTGGTGCCGACCGAAAGTCCTTCTCCATGGTTTCTCCAAACTTCTCCCACACCCGCTGCTTTGCCTCTGACACGGCAGAAGCTGCAGCCCTCCGGGCCTGTCGGTACCTTGCAACTGCCTCAGGAGTCCCCCGAGATAACATATCCCGGAAGCACTCCTTCTTCAGTCGGACGGCTTCCCTGACCACCGAGGTCCACCACGGCGTTCGAGGGTTACCGCCCCTTGAGGCACCTAAGACCTTGAGACCACAGCTGCCCGCCGCGGCTTCAGCAATGGAAATTTTGAACATCGACCACTCGGGTTCAATGCCCCCAACCTCCACAGGGATGCTAGAAAAGCTCTGCAGGAGGTGCGAATTAAAGATCTCTTGAACAGGGGCCTCCGCTAGACGTTCCCAGTTCACCCGCACTACCCGTTTGGGCTTACCAGGTCTGTCCAGAGTCTTCCCCCACCCTTTGACCCAACTCACAACCAGATGGTGATCAGTTGACAGCTCCGCCCCTCTCTTCACCCGAGTGTCCGAAACATGCGGCCTCAGATCAGATGATACGATCACGAAATCGATCATCGACCTTCGGCCTAGGGCGCTCTGGTACCATGTACACTTATGAGCATCCTTATGTTCGAACATGGTGTTTGTTATAGACAAACCATGGCCAGCACAGAAGTCTAACAACAAACGACCACTCGGGTTCAGATCAGGGAGGCCGTTCCTCCCAATCACGCCTTTCCAGGTGTCTCCATCATTGCCCACGTGCGCGATAAAGTCTCCCAGCAGAACTATGGAGTCCCCTACCGGAGCCCCATGCAGGACTCCGTTCAGGGTCTCCAAGAAGGCCGAATACTCCGAACTGCTGTTTGGTGCATACGCACAAACAACAGTCAGAGTCTTCCCCCCCACAACCCGGAGGCGTAGGGAGGCGACCCTCTCGTCCACCGGGGTAAACTCCAACGGAGTAGCGCCCAGCCGGGGGCTCGTGAGTATCCCCACACCGGCCCGGTGCCTCACACCTTGGACAACTCCAGAGAAGAATAGAGTCCAACCCCTGTCCAGAAGTACGGTTCCAGAGCCAAGACTGTGCGTGGAGGTAAGCCCCACCAGATCTAATTGGTAGCGCTCCACCTCCAGCACCAGTTCCGGCTCCTTCCCCCACAGCGAGGTGACGTTCCACGTCCCCAAAGCCAGCCTCTGCCGCCCGGGTCTGGTCCGTCGTGGTCCCCGCCCTTCACTGCCACCCTGTAGGCAGCGCACCCGACCCCAGCGGTTCCTCTGACGAGTGGTGGGCCCATCGGTTGTAGAGGAGGAGTGTGTTGCCACGTAGCTCTTTCGGGCTGTGCCCGGCCGGGCCCCGTGGCAGACCCGGCCACCAGACGCTCGCAGGTGGGCCCCCTTTCTGGGCCTGGCTCCAGCCGGGGGCCCCGGGCTTCCTCCGGGCAGGGTCTCTCCTCTTCTTTCACGATCTTCCATGAGGTCTTTTGAACCATTCTTAGTCGGGCCCCTCACCTGAGACCACTTTGCCTTGGGAGACCCTACCAGGAGCACTAGGCTCCGGACAACACAGCTCTCAGGTTCACAGGGGCACACAAACCTCTCCACCACGGTAAGGTGATGGTTCCCGGAGAGGTAACAAGGATCAATATTTCGGAAATGAGATTTACATTCATTGTACACAACGGTTCTGATACCTAACATGATTTGACACATTTGGAACACATACTATTTTTAAAAGAATATCTATTTCATTAACAGTGTTTAATCTTCTCACTAATCATAAACATTACAATACAACATACAATCTTATGCTCATTAAGAATTATGTCTTGTAGCCTACACTGCAGCAATAACACCCATTAAAAATAGTTAGCCATTAGTATGAATAATCATTTTAGTATAACATACAATCATGTGTTCCTGAGAACCTTATAAATGTAAGTTATAATTTTTTCTCCTGAGAATCATTCATTTCATCATCATTACCATCATGTATCAACATCACATAAACATATTTTATTTTAACTAGAACCCTTTAACACAAACTTTTTCTGAGAATAATTTCACATGAAGAATTTAAATAGCAGCAACTCAATTTATAACCAAGTTTGTCAAACTTCTTAAACATACAACTGGAACTGCTGCTTTTACCAATCACGTTTCCCCTCCCAATTGATTCATGAGCGTTTTTTGTGTTTTGCCCATATGTCTGGTAAGATGCAGAAATGTCTAGCAGAGGTGGCAGGTAGGGGTTCTGGGATTAGGTCCCGTATGTCCTGACGATAGTACCAGACCTTTTCTCCTTGAAATCTGATGCTCGGGACATAGAAGCGGTTTTCCCCTGTACGAGTCATGGTGTCGACTTCATGCTGCCCTTCAGCAATCTGTTTTAAGAAACATTTTAAGATTTTTTTCTGAACAGCATGTACTATAATGTAACTGGAGAGACATATAAACAAAAATCTTTAAATAATTAAACCTGTGTAATTCACCTGTGTGACTGTACCAGGGAACAAGTCACCATCATATTGGACGAGGACCCACTGTCCAACATCAATGGTGGCCTCTGTGCTGTCGGGTTCCTCTTCTCCTCCCTCAGACAGCACATGGCACATTGTAGGAAAGCACATACAATGTTCCCCACAAAAGCAAGACACCTCCCGTGTGTTGATGACACCTGGTTTTGTGGATGTCAGCTTAGGGTTACAATTCAAAGACACACATGTACATTTGAGTAGGGGAGAACGGGGTAAGTAGGCACACTTTTTACTACAGTGAGAATTGCTCATCACCTAAACATCTTTCAATAATCATTCCTACATTAAATTGAAGCTTAAGGTGCTTAAGCTTGAAATGTGTACCCTTCACTTTTTCTATCTTATTGTAAAAAAGAAGAAATTAATCATCAAAGACACCCTTACACATTGTGACAAGGGGTTAAGGGGTCGGTTGTCACAATGTTATCTTAATGGTAATAATCTTAAAAAGAAGGCAAGAAAGTAGAACTAAATTTGAAAGTTTAATTGCATTGTCAAGTTGACAAATAGGCCTACATAACTTACTGTAGCCTTGGCAGCTGAGGGGTATACTACGAAGCGAGATTAAGGGCTGAGCGAGGTCTGTTGAGTCTAAAGCGGTCTAAAGCCAGAGTTTTCAGTATCACGAAAGGTGGCTCTCTTTCTACCTGGCTAAATCACTGTGGTAACAGAGGCTGCACGGCTAACCTGCCCAGACCAGTTTTTGTTCCAGAGTTTTGAGTTTAAATTCGGCTCTTACACCTACACCTTTTGAAATCCCGCGGAGGCGCGGACCTGACTATATTGTCTGAGCGATACTTCTCACTGAGTAAACTACTTAAATCAGTAAACTTATTGATCAGTAAGATAATGAACGAAACAAATCCGTGACATAAGGCTTACATTCGAGTGAACTGTAACATTGCGCTGCAGCTTTTTGCCACATGCATAGTTATTGATGCAGAAAATGTAAAATAGCCTAGACCTATGTATGCAGCGCCATGCTCTCACCTCAAATGATTTTACCTGGCGATCTACACACACTGGCTCTTAATGAAGCGTTCTAGAAAATCACAGGTTGCAACATTATTTCACTGTAGGATTCTTTCTTTTCATCAGTAGCGATTAGAGTTAGGACGTGACAGGTGACAGCTGTCACAGTTTGGACATCGCTGCAGACTTTGCAGCATCGCAGGTTAAGCTTCTCACAGTAGATTCATATTTGTCCGGGAAATACAGACTAGCCTACAGGTTTTGTATCTAGGCTATTTATTTTAATGGTATTTATAAGATGCAAATAATGGTCTATTAGCCTAAATCAAAATCAAAATTGTATTAATTTTGATGTGGCCCAAAACTAACGTGATTTTCCACATAGGCTATGCTATTCATTAGGGGACATTGTCAGACTTAAATCAGATTCTTAAGTGTAGGATTATCAACTAGGCTAAATGGTGTACTCTTTAAATCCGAGTTCAACCTTTAACACTCTGAACCCTAGGGCTATTTTGGCCGTTTTGCATACTTTTGATCAATCCTTACTAAACTACAGTAAGAAATGTTTATCATGCCAAAGTTTGGTATCTTTTTGTTCAGAACACCCTAACACATATGACCTGATAGTTATTTCTTTCATTTTGACATGTTAAATGATCATATTGGACCAAAAACCACATGATAAATGTAAAAACGGATTTAAAAAATATATTATTTCTACCATGGGTAACTCAAACATTCATATTGAATTTTTTTGAAAGCTGAAAATAAATACATGGAATGTTTTTATGGTAATTTAAAAGTTTGATTGAGGTGGCATCAACCTTCATACAAATTTTATGAACAAATAGCAGGTGAATACAAAGGGCGTTTTCCCCAAATTCCTCTAAGTTCTGTCAATCATAACACAGAAGGCACATGAAAATGTTTTAAGCGTGCTGTGTTTGGTATATTTTGTTTCAGTAAAACTTCACCTATATTACCTGCCAGTTTTTTTTTTCAATTTGACATAATATTTGAACATTATGGACCCAAACCACCTAGGTAGACCTATATAATAAAACATACAGTATATGGATACATATATGACAATGTATGTGTAAAGAACAGATTATTAGGCTACTGTGTCTGTAGGCTACACGTTATGAAGGCTGGCTGCTGTGTGTGTACTCTGTGCTTGAGTCAGACAACAATGGCTTTATGTAGCCTACATAGTCATACTTTGACTCTGAGGATGAACTGTCCTCCTCCTTCATGTCAACGAACAAGCTGATAGCTTGACTTACGTTCAAAGTTTTCTTCAATATGACTAAAACATTCTCAGTAGTCTATCTTCAAACCTCTCAGTACCTCTCAATCTTCCTCCGCGTCTGTCAATTTTGTTAGCTAGCAGCCTTGTCTCTCTCTCGCATAGAGAGACTCTAATCTTGTGAGATTTTTACTTCGCCTCACTCTTCTTGCCGAAAAGGGGAATCGACGTCACGACGGGGGGAGGGAGATAGCTGACGTATACCTCCGAGGCAAAGTGAGGGACAACGGGCGGAGAGCTGTCACTCAAGAGATCGCGCCAATACATTTTAACCTCCAAAAGAATAACAACTAGTGTGGGCCAAAAAAATTCACCCCCTTCAGTGTTGTCATGGAGATATGACCTAAACATACAGACTAAAATGGTTTTGTGGCCCAGGCTGTAAATATATTTAATAAGACTTTGAAAACGGCCTATCTAACAAGTGAGTCAAAGAAAAACTGCTCTCTTGGCGCCACCCCCAGTGGCACTTTCTGGTTACTACAGTTGTAGGTCACTTCCTTATTGGATGCCGGTAAAAATCGCTGAGGTTGGGGCTTGCCGGAAACACGCTCCCACCTCTGTCCCAAAAATCCTCTGTGCCGACGGCTCTGAACTCGAATTTGTAACATGTTACAAATACCTTGGCCTCTGGCTGGATTCATCCCTCTCATTTACCACCCACATCAAGCACCTACAATCTGAAGTCAAAGCTCGTCTGAGCTTCCTTTACCGCAATAAGGCCTCCTTCACTCATGCAGCCAAACACACACTCGTCAAAATGACCATCCTGCCCATTTTTGATTACGGTGACACCATCTACAGAATTGCATCTCACTCCACTCTCAGCAAATTGGACCCACTCCACCATTCTGCCATCCGTTTTGCTACACGGTCTCCTTTCACTACTCACCACTGCGACCTCTACAACCTGGTAGACTGGACTTCCCTTCACACCAGACGGCTCCATCACTGGTTTCTGCTCATCTATAAAACCATTCTCGGCATAACACCTCTCTTCTCTTCTACACCTCTCCCACTCTACCCGCAATCTAAGGTCCAGGGGCCGGTTTCCCAAAGCCTTCTTAACGCTACGTCATTCGTAACCCCTACATAGAGTTCCTACTTAATGTTTCGCCTGTTTCCCGAAACGTTCTTTGCTACGAATCTCTTTTGTACGTCATACGTTGGTAAGGTTGGTCTGGAGCGCCCGCAGAGCCTTCTTAGCTCTAGGAATGTTTCAGCTCTCGCTTGTGTCATTTAACTAATACATCTGACTGTATTTCATATCAAACGGACACAGCGATGACTGTATTTAATAACAAACTGTTCAAAACGATACAACTGTATAGTGTATATCACGTATATTTAAAGTAGGCTTAGGCTATTATATATTTTAGCAGAATACCATTAACTCTAATTCACAAAGTGTTCAAACTATATGAACAAGTAGCCTACTTTTTAGTCATCTAACTGACTTGAAAATCAGCATTAACTGAATGGATGCGATGTCCCTCACGTGATACACTATAGCCTACAGTCGGATCGTTTTTATCAAATACAGTCATCGCTGTGTTCCTTTGATATGCCATACAGTCAGATGTATAAGTTTAATGACACAAGTGAAAGTCCCTGCGATCGCTGTGGCATCGCCAGAGATACAAACCCCCACATTTCCTTCCGTAAAGCACCATGCGTAAAACGGACACGAGTCACATCCCTGTTGCGCATGGAACTGCCACAAGTCATTCATGATGAAAATAATTGCTGTAAACAATCTTCATCTCCTCCGCTGTTTCTATATTTTTTTAAATTAGTATAGGCTATGGTAGTATGTTCGACATGGTTAACACTAGAACCTCTGCACTGTGTTCCACACCGGCTCAGCTGAGCCCGGGCAGAGTGCGTCGGATCCTCCGCCTCAAAACATGTAAACGTGCAAAAAAATGAATGAATAGTCAAGTAGAGCTTACCGTAAAATAAGTGTGCCATGTTACTGTTTATTGTATTTAGGATTTTAGCTCATTTGGACGCTGTTTGGGCCGTCTGTTTATTTATATAGGCTATTGGCGATATTATCTATATTGTCTACTTTCAGTTTCATTACTGACCCACCAAGTAACATGATTAGTTTTCTTAAAGATACTTAGATTATAAAACAAGAGTTCCAAAACACAGATGATGATTCAACAAACTAATTTATGACTTTATATTACACTAGAAATGCACGGGTAGATTTGATTAGACAGCATACAGATGCAGCTGCGCATGAAATGAGCAGGAAATGGATAATCGAACTCGGAGCAACCGATTTCAGCAGTGTACGAACAACGTAAGGAGTGTTTCTCCTAAGACACCGTTCGGGAACCACGACTACAGAGTTAAACAACTTTGGTAAGTCATAACATATGAGTCTTCGTAGCTCGCTAAGAGAGGACGTTATCGGGAAACCGGCCCCAGTGCATTCATCAACCTCTCCATCCCCAAAGTCCGCACTGTCTTTGTACGCAGTGCCTTCCGGTTTGCTGCAGCCTTTGACTGGAACACCCTTCAAAACACCCTTAAACTTTCTGTCTTCACCTCTCTCTCTGTCTTCAAACAAAATCTGCAACACATCATAGTTGACTCCTGCACCTGCTAGTAGCCCTTCTTGTCATACCCTATTGATTAACTGTGAATAGTAGATTAATTTGAAATTACCCTTTCTCTTTACATAAGCTTTTATTTTTGTTTCCTAGCTTTTGCGAAGTTTGGTGTTCCTCCGGTAACGGAAGGTGTGAAAGTGGTTGACAGTTCAGTCACTGAATTGGATGAAGATGTGTTTGAGGACATACTAAAGGATCCTTCAACAGGGGTACTAACCATCAAATATGACACAGGTTTGTTTCAGTAAAACATTAATCTATATTTAATTCACAAGTTATGTATTTGTAATGTGAAGCTTATATTATTGATTAGATATGGTAAGGCTCCTATGAAGAAGTGTGTAATTTTCTTTCTTTATTCTGCTTCTCCAATCATGGTTAGAACATGTCCACACAGTGGCATCCTCTTCTGAGCCGTCCCCACCATCATCACTTGATTTGTCTGACTCGCAGGATACAGTCAGGGCTGCCAAGTTTCACCAAAAGTTTGGAGTGAGATTTTTTGGCCGAGGGACCCAAAACCGTGTCCTCTTTCCCAACCAATCATTTTTGCTAGTGTCCTGCAAGTTTACATGTTGTTCATAATAAATCAGAAATAAAAGACAATTGGAAAATGTGATAAAACATCAAAAATCTTATTAAAAAAAACAATTTCATGAATTGCAAAGTCGTAGGACCAGTTTTAATTAAACATTGGGTGTGGACATATTGTAAGTGGGGGTCTGGGGTGCCCCCCAGAAAATTTTGAGCATTAAACACTTCATTTCCTGCATTCTGGTGAATTTTTAAGAAGCAAGGTGTGCCTTTTCTGCATTAATTTTTATGTAAAGTAAAAGAGAACATTCACAGTTTCGCTGACACAAATTTAATTGAGCAGCCCACAATGCATGTGTAGTGCTTTCAAATATCTCCTGTAGCCTATTGTTAAAACATTTGGTTAAACTGTAATAAAGGTAATTATTCTATATGTATTCAACATTGTATGGGTTATCCAATTATCCAATTTCAATTCACCATTATTATATTAAATCTATGACACTTGATGTCTTCTCAGAACATATTTTTCCCACAGTAACCTCTAAGCTTAGTTACTCAATACATTCATTCAATTAATGTTGACAACACTTTAGAACAAAAATGTGTTGGTGTGTCAACCAGCCCAATAACATAATGCAAAACAAGCTTGAATATCAAGTGAAGTGACTGATTTGAATTAAGGTGTTCTTACCTCTTTGTTCATTTAATACCGGCGTCCTTGTTGTCATTAATTTTCCATATAATTTGAACAAAGGGCGGGACTGGGAGGCGGCGGGCTTTTATTAGTTTTGTAGTGTAACGCAGGGGGGGCGTGGCCGTGGTGGTTTGCCAAGTGGCTGCTGCGGCTACGGGCTGCACACGGCCATGGACCTATAAAGAAACTGCGCGTGCAGAAAGCATGGCAGAAAGAGGATGTCACGGAACTCAGTCCGTTTAGCTTTTCAAAATAAGACTTTCAAAGTAAAAGTACCAATAAAAAATATATATATATATTACGGGGATTAATTTCTCTGCGTGAGAAATTGGAGGTGTGGCGTGTGAGCGTGTGAACTGGTTGATATGCGTGTGTCTCACGGCCAAAGCGTGAGACTTGGCCGCTCTGTACAGTTATCCTTACAGAGAGCCCTTCCAGAAAACGCCAGAGGGTTGATACAGAAGCTAAACAAGTAAGAGTTGACACACAAACTTCAATGCTTTGTGGTCTGTTATTGAATATTTTTTAGAGTTTAGTTCAGATTAGCACAAATGGAGGTTGTATATTACATGGGTTGAAGACTTTGTAGAAGCAATGATGTTATTTAATTAAAGCATTAAGATTTAACTTTGAATTAAAGTCGATGTATTTTCCAATATTGCTGAATTGTTTTGCATTGTGTTTTAAGTTGGTGGAGTCCATCCTTTCCACAAAACCTGGAGGGGAACGTATACTACAAGAATACAATCGAACCAAGTCTTTGGTGGACGAAACCAGGAGGAAAATGGTCAACATACTGGCAGCTGACTTGACCGAGAAGAATGGGTAATTTGATGATTGTTTTTAGTCAGACCGTATGTCCTTTATCTAGCTTTCTGGGGGTAAGTTGAACCTAGGGAATATGAGTAACACATTTTTTTTGTTGTTGTAGAACATCACCTCCCAGACAGTTGAAAGAAAAGTACGCCAGAGGAATTGTGAGGAATTATTCTCCTACCTCAGTCACCCATACGCTAAGAATGGCTATGTGAGTTGCGTACAGTAATAGTTTTTTCAATGGAAAATAGTGTATTAAAGTTTAAATCCTACCAGCTTTTATTAATTGTATTTTTGTTATCCTTTCCTCTGCCAAGCAGCATTACTATTATGGGGAGAGTGGTACTGGGTACTTGGCTTGGAGGATTAAAACCATTCAAAGATCTACTGCTAAAGACAGACAATCATCATTTGGAGGTAAACCTGTAATAAAACTGGCTAAATGTGTAAACAGAAACAATCACAAGATGAGTTATTGCCTATTTGTACATTATTTCTCAAGATAAATATATTTCCATTTGTTTAAACATGCATAGAATCAGCGGAAGGATCATCAGGTAAAGACATGTCTTGAGGACCAACGGGCAGAAGACGAGAGACCCAATTTGTTTCTGAGGCATCCTTAAGTGAAGATGAGTGCAAGGATTCAATGTCACTGATGAGACATTCAGCTGACGAGGATTTAGTCAAGAAGAAGATGAAGCTGACATTTTTCAATCGCAGCAACATGCTCCTCGACCCCCAGCAGTCAAGCAACATACTATCTGACTTTCCACGTTTCAAAGACGTCAAAGGCTTTATAATTATCTGTTATTACTGTTGACAGGAGTATAACAAATAAATTGTATTTCATAGTCAAACAACTAGCACCTATGAGGTCCTGAAATTCTCACCCACTGCCCCAATCCAGGTTGAACAGGATTTTGTTCTGATGTTCGGTGAGGGTGTGTCCGACAAGTTTCTGGAGCGATGGCCAGGCACATTCAAGAAAAATATCATCCGTCAATGCAGAAAGCTTCCCAACATCAGTGAGCTTGAAGAACTCCTGCTGGAAGCTGATCCTCCTCTGGATGGCATTGACGTGGACGATGACTTAGGTGACTTTGGGGGCGACTGTGGCTCAGTTGGTAGAGCGGGTCGGCCGATGATCAAAGGGTTGGAGGTTCGATCCCTGCCCTGTGTCATAGTTGTTGTGTCCTTGGGCAAGACACTTCACCCACCTTGCCTCGTGTGAATGTCGATAGTTAGCCTGCTATCGGTGTATGAATGTGTGTGTGAATGGTAACGTGTAAATGGGAACAGGTCTCCCTTGCAAAAGAGTCTTCGGACTCAATGGGATATACCTGTATAAATAAAGGTTAGGTAAGTTATCTGTAAACATACTGGTATTGTATTGAGTGTACTAGACTTGTAGGCTTAAAAGGATACTTCAGTATTTTTGGTGTTGCATAGGGTACTTATGCATAGTTAGTATTTTACCTTACGGGAGATGGCAGTCAGCGCAATAATTTTAAGGAGCAATGCCTTTATATACAGTAAAAGTCAAAAACGTCATTCCCTTGAATGAGAAAATGCATTCTAACTTTTGACTGGTACAGTATATTCAACAAAGTTTCAAATGAAAGAGTTGGCAAGATTTCTAGTCTGTGGCAGCTTTTTCTGCAGATTAAAACAGCTATCCATTCTTTTTTGTGAAAATGCTTACATTGCAGATGAATTATAATGTAAAGAGTTCACATAATTCAAGCCTGTAAACATAAAACTGGTGTTTTTACAGGTTGGGACAATGACCTCTCATCGGTTTTACTGCTGTCACACCTGATTCCAAGAGACTAGGAATGGGGCCGATCCGATCCAGTATCGGTATTGGGTCCGACATGGCCGAAATCTGCGTATCGGATATCGGACTGTCAGCTCTGATATAATTTTTTTTTTAAATATATATTAAAGAGCGAACGAGTCTCTGCGAAGGAGAGAGGACACTACTTTCTAGTTAGACATACAGTATCAGTTTGTTAGCCAGTGAGCTAACCAAAGTCAAAGAAGTGGAGAGGCTTCTGCACTGACAAATTCTACTTTGTAAAATACAGCCAGAGGAAGACTGTGCAGACACACACACCACCACATATTCTAGTGGGGCAGAAGTGATCATTGCGAAGGATTATTTTTGTGTGACTCTATAATTGATATTTTCATTAAAATATTGCATAGTCTGCCTTTACGATAAACCTATATGCATTTGTGTATATATCTTGCTCTTTTAAATTAGAATTGCTTAAGCATTCCTAACCTTACACCACCAACAATTTTTTTATAATAATTAGGATATCGTTTCATACAGTATCGGTATCAGCCGATATCCAAAACCCAGATATCGGAATCGGATCGGAACTAAAAATAGTGGATCGGTGCATCCCTAGAAGAGACCAGGGTCCGCGTCCCAAGCAGAGAAACATCTTGTCATCTTCAAGAAGGCTTATATAATTAATACAAAGATTATTCATTATTATAATATTGCATCCATTGTAACGTCCATTGATACACGCAAGACTCTGTTCTTTTCACAGATGTTTAATGTCGCACTTGTCGTCTTCAAACAGCTGCATTCTTCAGCGTGCCAACACGTTTCACCATGACATCATCACACCCAAACACCATAGGACCAATATACAGACATACAATTAGCTCAAGCTAACTTCTGGAAGCTTCCAGGGAATAATCAAAGGGTCAATCAAATAAACAAAGCAACAGGTACATTTACAAAATACTACTAGAGTCCACCTTGTGGTCAAAGAGTGAAAATACACATATAGTCCACAGGGCAAGAAAACACTGCCTGAAGTTACTACCATGTTCATTTAATCATCTATGTGTGCATATTTCTTCCCAATAATATATAAAAAATATTTAATTATTACATAACAACCAAGATAATTTTGTTGTCTGTTTACGTGTATCTTCTCAGACTGGAACATCTCGACACCATTACTACCAGCACCCAACCCTATCTTCTGGCTGTTGGAGTAAGGATGGATGCAGTCCACCAGTTCTTCATCATTCTGGATAGGAGTGCTATACCTTGCAGGTCAACTTCTTCTCTAGGGGCTTTTGATGAGATGTTTAAGGCACATTTTGTGTTCGGCACATCATACAACTCCATGCTCCATAACATGTACGTTCATCCATGGCTAAACGACTCAGACCGGGACGAGGACTTGACATTAACTGGGTTTGGAAGCCCAATCTAGACAGGTCACCGGAAATAACTGGGAAAACCCGTGGAGGAGGAGTGTGTTTTTACATCAACAAGAGGTACTGTAACACCGTTAAAATAAGGGAGAGGATATGTACCGCTGATGTAGAATTGCTTTCGATCTCACTCTGCCCATTCTACCTCCCTCGGGAGTTTAAACAACTATTCTACACGATTGTTTACATTCACCCGCGAGCCAACGCGTCAGCTGCTGCCCAGCTGATCGCTGACACAGCACACAAACTGGACGAAATTTGCCCCGACGCACCCAAATTCATTCTGGGGGATTTTAATAAATGTTACTTGGGTAAAACTTTGAGAACATATGAACAATATGTAACTTGCAGCACAACACGGAAAGATACCACCATTGATCTCTGCTATGGTTCAATAGGTGGAGCTTATCGTTCCATACCCATACCTGCCCTAGGGGCCTCATGCCAGTGTATAAACCGTCCTTCAGGCGCTTAGAACACAAGGAGAGAACGGTGAAAATGTGGTCGGAGGATAGTATCTCTTCTCTCCAAGCGTGTTTGGAGTGTACTGACTGGAACTGTTTTCAGGATAGCACAGATAATATTGATGAATTAGTAGACACTGTCTCATCATACATTACATTCTGTGTCGACTCAGTTATCCCAACCAGGAGCTCTGTCCATTACCCAAATAACAAACCATGGGTTACTAAAGAACTTAAATCCGTGATAGAAAAGAAAAAGAGGACATTTTACACTGGGGACCTATGGGAGAAAAAAGCTGTCTCAGAGGAAGTGAAAAAGGAGATTAGGAAGGCCAAAATGAAATATAGAGAGAAGGTTGAACAGATGTGTAGTGGGGGGGCTGCTTGGAAGGGAATTAAGTCAATGGCATCCATAAATCAGACTTCTTGTGAATCCAGGCAGCTGATAACTGTTAAAGGGGTTGATGTCTCTGATTTGCCAAATGTTTTTAATGTGTTTTACTAACGTTTTGAATCATCTGATTTCTCTGAGAATATTTCTATGTTGAGGGAATCTCTTGTCCCTCACAATGTAATTATGATAGCCCAGGAACTAGTAACAACTCTGTTAAGGAAAGTGAATATTAGCAAAGCTGCTGGCCCTGATGCTGTTTGTGTGGACGTACGCTGCATTACTGTGCTGACCAGCTTAGTGTGGTATTCACTTCACTTTTTAATATGTGTGCTAAGACAGGCCAGATACCTCAGATATGGAAAAGGTCCACTATCATTCCAGTAGCAAAATCAAAAAATCCGAAAGAGCTAAAAGATTTCAGACCTGTAGCACTAACAGCCTTGATAATGGAAATTTTTGAGAAAATTATTAAGAATGAAATCATGTCTCTGGTCAGTGGAAAACTTGAACCATTACAGTTTGCTTATCAAACTGGAAAAAGTGTAGATGATGCAAAGCTCTTTATTTTAGATACAATGTATAAACATTTAGAAAAGCCTGGATCTCATGTTAGACTGTTATTTGCAGACTTTTCCTCGGCTTTTAATAAGATGCAGCCGCATATTTTAATTGAGAGACTAGCTGCGGAGTTTGAGCTACCCCATCAGATTCTGTTGTTGCTTTTAAATTTCTTAACAGACAGAACTCAGAGGGTGTCTGTAAATGGACACTTGTCCCAGGCCATTATTTCCAATACTGGTTCACCCCAAGGGTGTGTAACCCTGTTGTTCATTATGTACACAGATAGCTGTAGGTCCTCTCAACCAGGAAGTTATCTAGCTAAATTCTCAGATGACACTGCATTGCTGTCTCTTTTCCAAGGTCCACACTGCAGCCATGGCTTTGCTTTGACATCATTTGTTAAATGGTGTGATAACAACTTCTTAGATCTGAATGTAGAAAAAACAAAGGACTTAGTCATAGATTTTAGGAAAGTGAAGGGAGAGCCTGAACTGAGTGTTATCCATGGGGAGGAAGTCCAACTTGTAAACACCTACAAATATCTAGGCACAGTATTTGATAACCAGCTTAAATTTCATGCAAATACTGAGGTCATTGTTAAAAAGGGACAACAAAGAGTTCACTTGTTGAGAATGCTCAACTCTTTCAGTGTCTCCAAAGTTATTTTGAGAACTTTTTCTCAGTCTTTCATTGAGAGTCTTTTAACTTTTTCATTTACATGCTGGTTTAACAGTCTGTCAGTGAAGGACCAGAACAGCTTAAATAACATTGTAAAGATCTCTTCAAAGATCCCTGGAATCCAGCTGAAGAGCATACGTTCATTGTGGAACAAACATGGCGTCCAGAAAGCCAAATGCATTATCAGTCAGCCTGACCATGTCATCAGGGAGGAATTCACACTATTGCCCTCCAGGGGGCGCTATCTTTCAATCAGGGCAAGAACAGTGAGGTACTCACACTCTTTTATTCCTGCAACCATCAGGTTACTGAATGATCACAAGGGTCAGGAGTAGGTGGATAGCACACCAGTGTAAATGGGTGGTTGTTACTGACAGGTTGAGTTGAAATGAATGTGAATTTAATTTGTGTGTTGGACTGCTGGTGATTTATGTTATTTCTACCTCGTACTGCTTTTTTATAGTATTTATTTAAATGATGTTTTACTGCGAACTGGAACTGTGAAGTAAATGGTCCTTCTTGGGATAAATAAAGTTTTTTCTGATTCTGATTTACTATGGTAAATCCTGGTAATTTTTTTTAAAAATATTGCAATCCTAAATTATGTTCTGAGCTATAGTGGGAAAATAATTAGTGGGGTTATCAGAACCATTTAATCCTGGAATACTCATTACACATGACATGACAGTCTTTATAATTTTGCAGTTACACTTTTTTGACAGTTTCATCTACAATATTTTATCATGCTTCATATTTCCAATCTAAGAGTCATGCAGAGAGTCCCCTACCTATTGTATAGAAAAGTGTGTTAACTGTTTTTTCTAGGGGACTCTTTCCCCCTAAGTAAATCAAAATGTGGCCTACCAATTATGGCCCAGCCATCCATAGCTTAACCTCACTAAGAAGTTCAATCTCTCACAAAATGTGGAGATTCTTTAGACCAGTGGTTCTCAATTATTTTCTGTCATGCCCCCCCACCCCTCCCCCAGGGGACAGAAATGTTTTTGCGCCCCCCACCCCCCCTAAATTGAAATACTGTTGAGAATCTGGATCTGATACACAACTGAGAAGATATCATTATTTGTAAAGGAACACCACATTTTTAGGCGAGCAGAAGTATGGGAACAGATAGACCTTAAATAAATTAAAGTGAATAAAACGTAATATTTTGTAGCAAATCCTTTGCTTGCAATAACCGCATCAAGCCTGTGACCCATTGACATCAGCAAACTTTTGCATTCTTCTTTTGTGATGCTTTTCCAGGCTTTCACCGCAGCCTCATTCAGTTGCTGTTTGTGTTAGGGGGTTACTCTCTTAAAGGGAAAATTCGCCGATTTTCAACCTTAACTCATCTACCATAATATTATTTGGGTCGCATTATATCCCCGTGTATTTTTTCAACACCGTCAGTTTCGCGGAGACCGAGCTTCAAAAATCCATTCACCGGTGACGTTTCTATGACGTTTCTGTATCAAGGAAGAGCTCGTGCAGACTACAGCCTCTCGGAGCCGAGCTCACCAACCCCCCTCCCTGTGAATCCAGGGGGCGGGCTCTAAAAGCACGTGCGAACCAAAACAAACCGTCTGTCCATGCCCCATGTCAGTTTACTTGTATCATTTCCTGCATTGAAAATTGCATCTTTTCACAGGAGCACAGACAAGATCATGGATGAGGATACCTTAAAAAGTGTGTTGGCTGACTGGAATGAAGCAGCATGGTATTTAGTTGAGCCAGAGAAGCCTACACTGCTGAAGAAATTCAGCGAGGAAATACAGTATGCAGAGAGGCCGAGGCTGCAGCTGTTTTAGCTTTGGTTAGCGTTAGCCTTGTAAAGACTACTACAACTGGACCACCACTAGAAACCGAGAGGCATTTTCAATATCCCAAAAATAATTTGGAAAAGACAACAAATACCAGAAAGACCGGGAGGGCAGATGATCATTGAGTGAGTAACATTATTTTTGTCTAGCATGTTGTAACGTTATCTTTGTCAAATTGTGTTGTCTGAGCCATTGCACTGATGTTGCACTTCATACCATGTCTATAGCACTTTCCAGAAGAACCCAGGTCAAATAAAATGACCAGTCTTTTGTTCTTACATTGGCTGCTATTGTTACATTATAGCTTTGGGGAGAGTAACCACTTGTTTTGTGTTTTACTTTCTTTAGACATAATCGACTTGTCGCACGTCGGTTCTTTATTGAGTGGGTGCTCCAAAGGGGAGAGACCTGGCAAGGGGACTGCATCATCTTACCTGCTTGTGTCATACAGCGCATCAGAGCCAAATATCCATCTCCAAATGGTCACTACAGAGGACAGGCTGAAGAAGATGCTACGTAGAAGCTACGGATGAGCTATGATCAAATATGTTGACCTGTAAATACTGCTGCTAACTATGGACACTGATTGAGATTTAATCATGTGAAAATGTGTCAATTCTCCTTGACTGTATTTACAAATAAAAATAATTTTGTATAACCATGATTGTTTTAGCATCATGTCATTGCACAGGTAACCATTTTAATACATAGGTTTGACTTATCAACTAAAAGTGAAATAGTTTCAGAGAATCAAACACTTTATAAGGCATAGATAGAGTTTAATATAACAAGCAAGTAAAACAGTGTGCATTATTCTACACACAACTGTAAAGTATGTACATATACAAATGTAAAAAAGAAAAATAACATTTTCAAAAGCTTTGAGTTTCCAGTGTGTTGGGAAAAACAATTGGAGCACAATGCTTCCTTTGTCAAGTTACTGTTGAAATATTGAGTGATGTTTAGCAGCAGCTTCTTCTGTAGTTGGTTTTGGACATGTTGTGAGGGAGGGCAGGCTGAGGGAGCTGTAGTCATGATGTCAGCACTTAGCAGGCAGCGGTAGGGTCGCTTCTACGTGTGATGACGTGTTCTACCAGGGATGCTCTGAACACCATCTTCCTTTGGACCTCACCTGAAATGACAAATTATGATTGTATCACAAGGCCAGCACTGAAGAGATGACAAAAGAAAAATCATGGTGTTATACTGTAAGATAATATGGCTGTTGCAATAAATATATAAAACAGACATACCAATATGTAACCACATATGTATGTGCACTAACACAACAGTAGTCTTTTGTCTAAGAAGACATCATGTTTATATTAGCAGCCAAGCATACTGTATGCCAGGGTGTGGCTGTGCATTTGTATAGGAAGAGCCAAGACGACACAAAGCTTGGGACATTCAGTGCTAATCACCTAGCCATCAGTTTACGCTTACTCCTTCTTTTCTGTTTCCTAAAGTTGGCGCATCCAGGCACATTACAGGACGGCATGTTTTCTTTGTGGTAGTAGTCAAACAGGGAAATAATAGGAAGCGCGCTACAACTGTTCTGTTGACACGGGTGCTGTGCCTGTGTGGTCACCATGGTAACGCGAGCAGCATGGAATCTGGGCGGGCTGCAGAGTGTAGCCCCCCGCACAATGCATCCTGGGGCCTGTAGGAACTGTAAAAACGGCTACGTCAGCCCCACGTCATCAGTTTAACCCTCTGAACCCGGAGCCCGCAGTACTGCGTTCTATCGGTGATTTCGTTATGTTTTAATACATTATTTAACATTATTAAATCGCAGCAATGTGGTTTAAATATCTCCGGAAAGCTGGGATTCTCCCCTTTCAGGGACATATTCTCACGATAGTATACGTGACTCACAGCCAGAGATATGTTGCTGAGAGGCGCGAAAATGTATCAATCCTTTCCGTTGCGCTACTGGCTGAGCCGCTTGTCAATCAACATTTTGCGAAAACGTCATCGGCCCTTTCCCTTGCGTGATTGGTAGAGCTGCTTGCTGTCATATTTTGTGAAAAACCATCCAATCAACTTGGTGTAATCACTAAGGACCTCCCCATTACTTGTCAAACATGTTTACAATCACTGAACAAAGGACTCCTATTCATGCTCCTATTTCGACCTCACCACGGCGCGGATGTTCGACAGCTGAGGCCCGCGACGAGATTCAGAGGAGCAGTGATGAGGAAGACGCCAATTCCGACATTGAGGGCTTTGACGAAGAGGAATATGAAGATGACATGGATCCATTTGAAGACGGGTAAGAGCATTTGTTTGACAAAACGTCTGTTTTTGTAATGGAAGCTAAGTGTGAACATGTAAACTAGCTTGAATGTTGCGTCCGTGACATGACCGATTTTTTTTTGGGAACTGACGTGACAGAGCTGTATACTCTTGTCGCCAGCCTTCTGTTGTTTGAAAACAAGTAATAGTTTTCAAAAGGTAGAGAATAGAAATATATTTCAATAGTCTTACTTAATTCTCCGCAGTGTCTGTGCATTATTGATTTAGTGGGTGCAACAATGTAGGCTAGGTTCAAAACAGTACAATTTTCCCCGTGTGTCTCAATTTTGTTTGCTAAGTGTCTCGCATTTTGGACACCCGTGTGTGTGTGTGTGTGTGTGTGTGTGTGTCAATATGTGTGTGTGTGGGCAATATGTTTGCGTATGAGTACGAAAATGGTGAATGAACCAGCATAGGCATTAATCGGTGGCAGTGCAGCGCTGTCTGTTGTGGGAGATGGAAAGTCGTCATTTAGTCTGGCTGAGGGGAGGAGACAGAAGTTACGAGAGAGAGAGAGAAACAAACATATTGTAGTAGGCTATACAGCTGTTTATAAACGGGTATAATAATTTATTTTAGAAATTGCAAATGAAGCTCTGTGTGTAAATGCAAGATAGCTTGAATTTTGCATTCTTGACATTACAGGGACTGATTTCTCTACTACTAGCACTACTTTTGTTTGAAAATAGTAGTAATAGGTGTGTATTCTGTGTAAAAGTATTTACCTTTACAATTTACAAATAGTAGAGAATGGAAATGTTTTTGCATCGACTTTTATTACACTGTTGTTTGCAAATACAAGTTGTGAAGTTTGAATATTTTTGTTATGAGATAATGAGACTGATTTCTGTGAATCTGTGGCAGCACCAGGTCCAGCAGAAGAGGAGAACCACCCGCAAGAGGTCCCGTGTCCCAACTCCACCAGCACCCCCTACGCAGCAGCGGGCTTGAAAGACTGAGGAAGACCAGGACACCGCTCCTCCTGTCTCCAGGTTTCAACCTGCACACACCCCTGGCCCACAGCTAGGCACACACTTCTACACACCAATTGAGCTCTTCTAATTGTGTTTCACTGCACACACTGTAGACACACTCTGTAGCAACACAAACAAACAGGCTGCCAAAAAATTGCCATGGGTAAAAAGTTTAAATGGACTGATTTGACAGTTGAGAAGTTTTACAAGTACATTGGACTCCTCTTTTACATGGCCCTGCTTAGACTGCACCACATTGCTGATTATTGGAGGCAGAACCACAGTTTAACCTGTCCATTTGCGGCAACAGTCATGAGTAGGGACAGATTTGGTGTCATCTCCTGGAACTTACACATAAGTGATCCAGATAAAGATGTAAACAATGATAGGAAGAAGGGAACGCCACAATTCGACAAACTCTTCAGGGTCAAACCTCTCCTCAATTCGATCAAAACCGCAGCAAAGACCTATTTTCATCCACACTAAAACCTGGCTGTGGATGAAAGGATGGTTGCCTCAAAGGTTAAAACCGGAATGACTGAATACATGAAGGCCAAACCTACTAAGTGGGGTTTCAAATTGTTCGTTTTGCCGGACTCAAGCAATGGCTACACCATAGATTTTAACATTTACACAGGGAAAAGTGACATCCCCTCCCGACATGGCCTCTCTTACGATGCTGTAATGTCACTTGTGCAGCCATACCTAGGGACAGGGTATCACATTTACACGGATTGTGATGCGTCCCTTTCATTACACATCCCATGGACCTTTTTATATGTGGTATCAAGTCATTATTCAGTCTCATTTTGCTTAATTCCTCATATGTGGTCAAAGTAGAGTAAGAGACAATTTGTATTTTGGAAAATTTGATTTTAGTCATGTTTTTTTGCACTTCCCAACTTTTTTTTGGAAAATGACAGTGCATTATAGAAGCCAATGCTTTGTAAATGGGGATAATGCTTTCGCTCAGCAGGATAGTACTCTTTTTGTTTTCATGCCTGTTCACTTTTCTTGGCTCATTTGTTGTCTGTCTGTTCTCTTCCAGTTTTCCCTGGTGGAGACAAGACGGTGTGGATCAGGTCCTTCCTCTGGCAGCATCTGAAGTCCTCCTGCATCCACACTATTCATATTTTATTTTAGTATTAGCATGTTAACATTAGTCAATTATTGTATTTCTTCATAATTTTTTTGTAAGTGACATCTATTATAAAAATCGGACTTCAAATTTCAGCATTTGGCAAAATATTTTTTTTTTTTACATTGGTCTAGGGCAATATTGAACCTTCCTTACTGAGAGCTGAGAGTGTTCTTAACATTTTGATATGAATCACCTGGGTATTATGTTATCTACTTGCCCTCTAAAATGGTAATATATAAAAGCATGTAAATCGAGAAAATGCCCTTAAACCTAACCCCATAAAACGTTGGGACAAAAAATCATTTTTGTCATGTTTTTTGTACTTCTCAACCTGTTTTTGGAAAAATTCCAGTGTATTTTAGAAGCTAATGTTTTGGAGAGGCAATTTCAAGAGCCAAAACAATTTGTCCTGGGGAATAAAGGTATTATTACACATAAGTTTCCAAATTTTTCAAAAATCTTACTTCAAATTGCAGCATTTGTGTCAAAATATTTTTTTTCACATTGGTCTAGGACAAAATTGAAACTCCCTAATATAGAGTTGGCAGTGTTCTGAACATTTTGATATGAATCACCTGGGTATTATGTTATCTACTTGCCCTCTAAAATGGTAATTTATAAAAGCATGTAAAATCGAGAAAATGCCCTTAGATCAAAACCCAAAAAACGTTTGGACAAAAAGATCATTTTAGTCATGTTTTTTGCTCTTCCCAACCTTTTTATGGAAAAATTCCAGTACATTTTAGAAGCTAATGTTCTGGAGAAGCAATTTCAAGAGCCAAAATAACTCAATCAGATGAATAAAGGTATTATTTCACACAAATTTCGACATTTTTCAAAAATCGGACTTCAAATTTCAATATTTATGTCAAAATATATATTTTTTACATGGACTAGGGCAAAATTGAACCTTCCTTACTGAGAGCTGAGAGTGTTCTGAACATTTTGATATGAATCACCTGGGTATTATGTTATCTACTTGCCCTCTAAAATGGTAATTTATAAAAGTATGTAAAAACGAGAAAATGGCCTCAGAGCTCAGAGGGTTAAATAAGAAATCATTGTGCTCTCTGCCAATTCGGATCAATTTTTGGGGGGCTTTTTTCTTTAGACTACTAATATACTCGGCCCTGATATACCATTTACATGAAAATCGGCGAATTTTCCCTTTAAGTCTCCTCTTTAGCAGGTAAAATGCATGCTCTATAGCGTTTACGTCTGGAGATTGACTTAGCCAGTCTAAAACCTTCCACTTCTTGCCCCTGATTAACTCATTAGAAATGTAAGGGGCAAAATTTAAAAAAGGATTGCTTTTTGCTCTGCTTTTGCAGCCGCTAAACATGTGCAAACTGTAGGAAAGAAATGTGTCCAATTCACAAAGCATGCAAGGGTAAAATGCAAACAAACCGCACTGCCAATGAGTGCATGTACATGTAAAGCATGTAAGGGTGTGGAGGGGCTGTCTTGGATGACACACCTCTTCAACATTGTGTTGAAGTCAGGTACAGTGCAGAAGGAGTGGCAGACCGGGGTGGTGGTTCCTATTTTCGAAAAGGGGGGACCAGAGAGTGTGTGCCAACTACCGAGGTATCACACTTCTCAGCCTCCCCGGCAAAGTCTACTCCAAGGTGCTGGAAAGGAGGGTTCGGCCGATAGTCGAACCTCGAATTGAAGAGGAACAACGCGGATTCCGTCCTGGCCGTGGAACAACGGACAAGCTTTTCACTCTTACAAGGATCCTGAAGGGAGCTTGGGAGTATGCTCATCCAGTCTACATGTTTTGTGGATCTGGAAAAGGCTTATGACCGGGTTCCCTGGGAGATACTGTGGGGGGTCCTGCGGGAGTATGGGGTGAGGGGGTCCCTTCTCAGGGCCATCCAAGTTTTGACACCCCTGCACTAGTGGGTTAACTAAGAAATACAATTTCAAAGTCAAGCAAAAAAAAAAAAAAAAAATTAAAAGGGCCATATTAAATTATATTTTTTAAATGTGCTTGCGGCCCGCGGGCCGTAGTTTGGACTTCCCTGTATTAGACCAACAATACAATTTGATTTAGCGTAATTGATACATACAGTACGTCATTATGTTAATGTTTATGTGTTATTTACCAGGGGCCGTATTCACAAAACATTTTATCTTAGCGCTAAGAGTACTCCTAAGGAGCACTAAAAGTTCTTAGTAAGGAGTAATTTCTTAAAACCTATTCACAAAGCTGCTAAGACCAACTTTTACTAAGGAATGGGAGGGACTCCTAAGCTAAGACTATAGGGCGGTATTGACCCTGTTGCTAGGGATGACGTCATGTTCATACCTTCTATGACCACAGTGATTGGCTGAGAGGGAATGAGAGCTAAGAGTGAATTTATGATAGAAACACTGTGGGATATATCCATATCGTGTCTCTGTATTAAAGTAAAGAGTTTTTATATACAATTAATGACAAGTGACACTGATTTAACATGAAACCAAGATACTGCAGGGTTTCCCACACATTTGTTCACAATTAACCTACAATAGCGCCACATAGGCCATATGAATTAAACTGCTGTTGTTTTGGGCTGTTTTGCAACTCCTTCTATTTTGATTTTAAAAATGTAAGGGGCTTTTGAGTTACATTAGCGTGCTTCGTGTGAAAGTGGCGACGTAGATAAGAAGGCTTCAGGCAGCTGTTTGCTAGCACCTCACTGCACACCACGCACTGCGGGCTCAGGGCAGTCTGTATCACCAATCCAAGTGAAGCCCAGAACCAGATAGTTTATCATATTTCCTTCTTTTTTTCCGCGTCTGATGTTCACCCTCTTCACCTCTTTTGCCTTGTTGCCATCTCCTTCCCTCCTTTGCGGTGTCCTCCCATTCATCATTTGGTGTCTCCGGCTAGTTTTCTTCTCCCGGATCCACTCCAATGATCTACTCTGTTGCCTCCGATGTTTCACTCTCTCTTGGTTCCTCTCCTCCTTCATCCCTAACTTTTACTTTAGATGTCTCGCCTAACAGTTTCCCTGAGTTCAGCCAATTCAGCATATTTGCGATAATGAATGTAGAGGCCACAAACTATGTGCGCATATTTTATATACAGCAGTTGGTTCGACCGTTAAGTTGTTTACGCAGTTGCTTGGCAACGCGCTCCGCTCCAACTGCTGTTGTACCTCTTACCTACGACCGAATCAAAGCAGCGCTGAAACATAGCGACACAACATTGCTCATGTGATATTGCTTAAAATAAATGAAGTTCATTTGTTTTATTAATTAAAATTACAGTTTTTCATTAAAATTTTACAAAGGAAATGTTTATTTACACGCCATTACATTTTTCATCTCGCGCACCCCCTAGCGGCAGCGCGCACCACACTTTGGGAATCCCTGCTTTAGAGTAGTGCTATCTGAAAGTCCATTCTAATCATTCAAATCTCTGCAGACATGTATTTATTTCATGGGGGAGAAAAACAAGAAGTTAAAGGTTTAATTTACGGACAGTTGGTGCGTCTTCTTCTCCCCCACCACTTATATTATGCCCGCACCTCCAGTTAGTGTTGCATTTCAGAGCAGCAACACGCTTTTTTTTATTGGCGATTCAGACCACTTTTTCTTCACCTAGGCTATGTAAAGAAATTGGGACATAAAATTGTATTTTTTATTTTATATAATTTGAGCGACAACACTGATGTAAAGCTAAAATTCACAATCCTCAGATGGAGATGGTTTGTCAACACCAACGCTGTTGACCGCAGCAATTATTTCCTTCATAACTGCCTTCTGGCGTTCTTTGATGCCGCTTTCAATGCTCCGAAATGAAACTTTATTTTTTTTGTTCTACTTTCGCTGTTATTCTGTCAATTTCTACGTCAGAGAAGTTCCTCTTCTTTGCCGTAATGCACATATCCATGTCGTAAAACCTCTGGGCGAGGCCTCTAAACTGAGAAAATATAGAGGCGTGATATTCAAATAACGATTGTTTTCAGCCGCCGTATTTATCAATAATGGCCTGGCGTACGCTGAGATTGGCGAGATACGACTGTTTGATAAATCCCATGCGATACCTGGCGTAGGGCTATATTTGCGCTAGGATCTGCACCAGTTTCCACGCAAGTTTGATAAATGAGGCCCAATGTGAGGAAACAGCAGTTGCTTGCCAGTGCAGCAGGTTACCATCTGCTTAGTCTGGCTTGACCACTCCCGCCAGCGTCTATTAAGCGCTGGCGTCGGCAAACAACGCTACGCCTCCATTGGCTGCTTCCCGGGGTTAGCCCCGCCGTAGATGATTGTGATTGGTTTAAATAAATAAAAACAGGCCAGCCCAGTTTCCCCCCGAATAGACGGCTCTAAACGGAGTGCTTCCAGACCATACTACTTGCTGTAGTTTGGTCTGGCTTTGCGAGACTACCATCTGCTCAATCGCAAGACTGTCCATCACCTAGAAGCCAATCAAGCAGCATGACTGTGACAAGGTGAAACTCAGGAGGCTGTAGAAGCAGATGGATTAAAACAGCCCTTAACAACAACACTGAAAAGCACTTAAACTGCTAAATGTACTGTTGATGAGTGGCTGACAACACAGCACAGCTCCAGTCTGGCCCAGCTGGACTGTCAAAACTGGACTGAGTTGTATAGGTGTACAGTAAAGAGGGTTGCCTGTGTACTGTATGATGCATGTTGAGTAACATGGTAGTCAAACATGATCCACTTTGAGTGGTTTCATGTTGTTGAAATGATTCTTCAAAATATTACTGTTGGTAAATTTAAACTGAACCACAAATATAGTTGTTTTGTAATGTTTCCTAAAATGGCCTTTCTTTTCCATATTTTGCTGTCTTATAATATAATATAATATAATAGCCCTTCAATTTTGGACACCATGCACTTTTCAGACTAGGAATTTAACTCAATACACAACACAAGTTTTATCCAGTTCAAATGTCTCATGTAAACTGTTGAACAATAGTCTGCTAAATACACAGGTCAATCCCTTCAGTACACATTATGCAAGCTGCATTGAAAGGTGCATGCTGTAACTTTACACTCCCATGGCCTGAATAAAGAATACACATATTTTGTAACTTCTGTCATTAGATGCAGGTATTCATCATGATCTGCTTCTTGCCTGATGTTTGCAGTTTAGATTTGACAAAGAAATGTATAAAGTTGTAGATACTCTTAAGTGTTCTCCTGTTGACTACACAATGATATTTTATGAATAAGTATGGTAACCAATCTTCATCTTCTTTCTTGTTCCAGTGCTAATTGTTATTTGGTAATGGATATGGTTTACTTGTAAGGAGCAACGTCAGCAACCTTAAAGGGCTTAAGGTGCGAACACACCAAACGCGTTAGCCGCGTACAGATGCGTATAAAATTGGCTATTTTTCCATAGGGAACCATTGGTTTACGCGCGTACATGGCGCGTAGATGCGTCACTCGCTCTAAAGCAACATTTTAGCCGCGTTAGCTGCGTATGAGCCGCGTATACCGATGCTGCTGTAACTGTGTTTGTTATGTAGCTGCCGTGAATATGCAATGCTGTTTTAATGCTAGGCTATTTGTGCTGTTCAGTTTGTCTTTTGGCACAGTTGTTGGCCGTGTTGTTGTTGTTTTTGTGCGGACATGCACGCTGTTGTGTCGGGTCGGGTCTGATCGCAGCCATGGTTGATTAGGGGAAATACAGTATCGGGAGGGAGACTAGGCACGTTACGCGCGTAGAACCATTTTAGCTGCGTTACGCACGTTAATATTACGCGGCTAACGCGTTTGGTGTGTTCGCACCTTTAGGTGTGTGCACCCCCTGTGCCTAATGGTTTTAACACTACTAAAGAGTGGATGGCAGAAAACATGTTGTCCTCTTCTATAGAATATTTTATTTTCTTTCTTGTGTGATGTAGTTCTGCTTGTGTCTTTTAATCTAATCTATCTATCTATAAAGCAAGAAACGTCTGTGTGTGTCTGTGACCCGCATATCTCTCTCACTGCTGGTCAGATCGGCCTGAGCTTGCGCACGGCACGAAGGTGTGCATCCTTGATTGATTATGACATTTTGGACCAAATATGTAGAAGTTATCATATGTATATCATGCTCGCGGCGAATATATGCGCACACTGAAGGCCACAGTAACAACGGGCATAAAGTAGTCTCTGGCTAAACCCCGCCTCCCTCTGGTTTGATTGGCTGCTGCGACCAAAGCTTGAAATGAGTGACGAGCGGGACACACACAGCAGACCTGCTTCCTACGGGCAATGCACTAGTACTTATGAGGAAGCACAGTACATTTGAAACAGGTTAGAACAGTGTTGGGCCCAGTTTTAGCCATGTTCTCAATGTATGTTTGCTATGTAAATCCAGTTGTTCTGTCACCTCTCCAGCTGACTCACCACTCTCTTCATCATCAAATCCCATCAACAATAGAAGCCAGGGATTAGTCCCAGCTAAATGCACTAAGCTTATTTGATAATCACGGCTTCTCCCCGGTCTCTGCTAATTAACAATGTTTGTGACGAAATGAATCTACACAAATGGCTGTGAGTATCCATCTGTGTTATCAGCATCATAAGAATGGATTTTGTTCCTGCATTTCACAGCCTTTGCGGCATGAAATCGTTTCCAGCACATGCAGGTGGCTTGATTTCACCATAGACCATCCACGGAAGATAATGTAGATATCACTATGTTCACTATGATTACTACAATTTGTTCATTCAAGTTTTTTTTCAAATCACGACATCACAATAGCTCACTGTTATATCTCTCTTTAAAGGTGGGAGGAGCCAAAGTGAAAACCAAGAGAACAAATGTTAAAGGGGTTACAAAATCTATTTAGTGAGTTGATATTATATTATTTTTCTGTTTGTTGTTTTTTTTATTGAAGTGCTCAGTAGTTTACATGTTTATATAAGAAATGCTTTGTTCAAAATTGCAGCCTATGGTTTTGTTTTATTTTATATTCCATTTTATATTCTTACTTTTTTGTTTCTGTTACTGTATGTAGCTCAACTAAATGTGAGTCACTGCATCAAAATAACTTATTATCAGCTTAACACTGGCTACCGAATAACCTAAGAATGAAATATCACAACAACAAAGCTCAATGAATGACACCAAATCAATACATACATAATTTGAACATTCCTTTGTTTAGCCATGGGCTAATAATATGCTATGCTATATATACCAACTGCTTTGATGCATTGCACTGAACTGGCACTTTTCTTTGAACGGTTAACGGCATATTACCAATAGGAGCTAATAATACTGAGGTAAGAGCAAACAGTGGAAAAGTGTGATCCAGATTTCAGCTGAAACCCTCAGTGTAACAGAATTCACTTAATTTCAATTGGAGCTGAGAGTGATAATCAATCTGAATAATGTTCCTGAAGTCTCCTAATCTCTTCAGGATAGAGAGAGCTGGAGACGGGTGAAGAGGATTGGTAATTTCATAAACGTGTTAGTTTAAGAATTGGAGGAGTCTGGATATTCAGGCCACATGGAAAAACCTCTCCCTCATCCTTTATTCTGTTATATATTACACTTTCTCCAACTGCTCACCCTACGCTTAGAGTCAATTATTCATCCTTAGACAAAGTGCAACATAGACTGGAGAGTGTCCCTGGGTGTATCTGTACCAGTAAACTGCTACTTGGGGCCAATATTAGCCTTTTATTAAAGTAGCTAGAAGGAAATGTCAGTCTTTGTTGATTAACCAAAGTGGTAGTGTTTTTACAATACCAGCGCCTGCTGTCCTAAAGATCTTTGCTCGGTGCGTGCATTAGTTTAGGAAGCAATTAAATGGAGACGGCAGGATGTATGGCAGCTTGTTTGGAAATTAAACCCTGTGGTAGACCCTGAAGAACATTGAAGGCCAAACAAGATGTGGCTAGGCATCTCTATTGTCAAACCAGAAGGACAATAGTGTGCGATTCTGTAAAACCCTGAATTACTGACATTTTTTTTGCACCTTTCAGTTTAAGTCAAAAGTGGTGGGGTTAAAAGAAACACCAGTGTTAAAAGTTAAATATGCATGATTTTCCTAAATCAATGAATATGCGTGATTACAATATCAATCAAAATAATCATGATTAAGATTTTAACCATAACCTAGCCGTACCTTGCAATTGTCATGGTTTGTTTCAATTATTAACAATCACTTTATTGAACTGGTAATCAGTTTAAGATTTTGACTTCATATTCAAAGGTTCTTTACAGTCTGTCACAAATTATTATGCAAATTGGAATTAAGTGTCATAAACATTTAATTTTTTGTATTTAATTTAAACTCATGGATAGTATTGTGTCTCAGGGCGCTTTGGATCATTGAAATCAATCTCATACACCTGTGATAATCAGTTTGCAAAGTAAGCGCAATCAAAGGAAATCTGCTTAACAAGGACGTTCCACATGATTAAGCAGGCCACAGGTTTCAAGCAATATGGGAAAGAAAAAGGATCTCTCTGCTGCCTAAAAGCGTCAAATAGTGCAATACCTTGGACAAGGTATGAAAACATTAGATATTTCACGAAAACTTAAGTGTGATCATCGTACTGTGAAGAGATTTGTGGCTGATTCAGAGCACAGACGGGTTCGTTCGGATAAAGGTAATATGAGGAAGGTTTCTGCCAGACAAATTCATCGGAATAGGAGAGCAGCTGCTAAAATGCCATCACAAAGCAGCAGATAGGTATTTGAAGCTCCTGGTGCCTCTGGAGTCCCGCAAACCTCAAGGTGTAGGTTCCAGAAGTTTGCAGTTGTGCATAAACCTATTATTCGGCCATCCCTAAACAATGCTCACAAGCAGAAACGGTTGCAGTGGGCTCAGGAATACATGAAGACTCATCTTCAAACAGTCTTGTTTACTGATGAGTGCCGTGCAACCCTGGATGGTCGGATGGATGGAGTAGTGGATGGTTGGGGAATTGCCACAATGTCCTAACAAGGCTGCGACAACAGACAGGAGGTGGCGGAGTCATGTTTTGGGCCGGAATCATGGGGAGAGAGCTGGTAGGCCCCTTCAGGGTCCCTGACGGTGTGAAAATGACCTCTGCAAAGTATGTAGAGTTTCTGACTGACCACTTTCTTCCGTTGTACAAAAAGAAACCTAATAACCCATACAAAACCTGGTGAAAAAACTGAAACTAAAGTTAGGTTTTTACTTTAGGAATAAGTCATGTTTCTCTCTCGAGGCCAGACGACCATTAGTCGAAGCTACCTTCTTGCCGGTTCTTGATTATGGTGATCTGTTGTACATGAATGCATCAGCTCACTGTCTACATATGTTGGACACTGTGTACCATGGAGCCTTGAGGTTCATTACAAACAGCAGAGCCTTAACTCATCACTGTACACTACACTCAAGAGTAAACTGGCCTTCTCTTTTTATGAGACGACTTAGTCACTTGTATGTTTTTATTTACAAGGCGATCTTAGGTAAACTCCCTTGTTATTTGTCATCGTATATGTCCAGAAAATGTGTCCCCCATGCGTTAAGGTCTCAGGACATGGTGCTCATGACTGTTCCTCAAGCTCGTACAGAGCTGGGTAAAACAGCATTTAAGTTTTTTGCGCTGTCGTCATGGAATAACCTGCAGAAGCATCTTAAGCTTCAGGACCTAGTAACTCTAAACAAATTTAAGGCTGTTGTTAAGAGTTTGAAGTTGGACTCCATCGGAAATTGTGAATGTTTTTAGTTAAGAATCTTATTTTTATGTTGTACAACTGTACTTAATATCGAACTTGTATTTTGTATTGTGTCTTATGTGTAACTGTGTTCTGCTGTCCATCTTGGCCAGGTCTCTCTTGAAAAATAGATTTTAATCTCAATGAGACTAACCTGGTTAAATAAAGGATGAATAGAAAAAATAAAATAGAAGGACAGTGCCTTCCGTAGTAAAATCATCTTCCATCTCATGCTGCAAAGAATACCTCTGTGTCTCTGGCTGCTTTGGGCATAAAAGGAGAGAAAATCATGGTGTGGCCCCATCTTCCCCTGACCTCAACCCTATTGAGAACCTTTGGAGCATCCTCAGGCAAAACATCTATGAGGTTGGGAGGCAGTTCACATCAAAACAGCAGATATGGGAGGCTAGTCTGGCATCCTGCAAATATATTCAAGCTGAAATTCTCCAAGAACTCACAAGTTCAATGGATGCAAGAATTGTGAAGGTGATATCAAAGAGGGGGTCCTATGTTAACATGTAACTTGGCCTGTTAAGATGTTTTTTATTGAAATAGCTTTTTATTTCACTAAATCTGACCTACTGCTGCAAATTCAACAAATGGCCAATTTTTTGTTCCTTATAACCTATAAAATGTTTTGAAACTCTGTTGTGCATAATGATTTGGAACAGTGCATTTGGAGTTTTTTTATTTTTGAAAAAAATACTTTTATTATTGGGAGGTTTGTTCAATAAAATTCGAAATATACTCTAACGGTTGATGACTTGAAAATTATAGTGACTGTGTTACTCTCCACCATACTTATTCTTACTTCTTACTTTTTATTCTTCCTCACATTTCTAGCTGCTTCTCCTCCCACACCGTTGCACGTAGAAACGTAAAAATTTCACACAACTTGCGTCCCCACCCCACGGGGTGTGCTATTATACAGTTTTTTGAATTTCCGCTAGGGGGCGCTGTTATGAAGTCCCAACTGAAAGAACTTTGAGAGGCCACGCCCCGCACACCGTAACTCCGATTGACATGAAATTTCTCACACAGGTGTATGTTAGGGTGCTCTACAAAAAAGCCTCTGGGACCATAAAAATTCTTCTGGGAATATTTCCCGCTAATTAGCATAAACTGAAAAACAGCGTGTTATCCACAACTTTCTGAAATTTGACTGTATCAACACCAAATTTCTCGTGAAGCCCCGGGGGACTACAATAAACATACCCGTAAAAGATTAGTAGGACAACTTGAAAAACATAGCCGCCATTGACCAAATAGTTTACGCAGGGGCGGGGCTTAATAACACGTTGGCCATAACTCCTTAACCATAGGTCCTATCATCATCAAACTTGCTGGGTATGTGCAGAAGTCATGTGGTAGCATGTCCCTTCAAGCTTATCGCGATTAACCCGTAGGGGGCGCCACAGGGGCTGGGCCTATCCACAAATTGGCCATAACTCCTTAACCATAGGTCCTATCATCATCAAATTTGCTGGGTATGTGCAGAAGTCATGTGGTAGCATGTCCCTCGAAGCTTATCGCGATTAACCCATAGGGGGCGCCACAGGGGCGGGGCCTATCCACAAATTGGCCATAACTCCTTAACCATAGGTCCTATCATCATGAAACTTGCTGGGTATGTGCAGAAGTCATGTGGTAGCATGTCCCTCGAAGCCTATCGCGAATAACCCATAGGGGGCGCCACAGGGGCGGGGCCTATCCACAAATTGGCCATAACTCCTTAACCATAGGTCCTATCATCATGAAACTTGCTGGGTATGTGCAGAAGTCATGTGGTAGCATGTCCCTCGAAGCTTAACGCGATTAACCCATAGGGGGCGCCACAGGGGCGGGGCCTATCCACAAATTGGCCATAACTCCTTAACCATAGGTCCTATCATCATCAAACTTGCTGGGTATGAGCAGAAGTCTTGTGGTAGCATGTCCCTGGAAGCTTATCGAGATTAACCCATAGGGGGGCACCACAAATGCCCCCTGACTCTGATTGACTTGAAATATCTTACACTTGTACAGCTCATGGTGCTCTACAATATATCCTCTTTACTGCATTAAGCTCCTCCCCTTTACCACGTTAGACTCCCCCCTTTACCACTTTAGGCTCCTCCCCTTTACCACGTTAGACTCCCCCTTTACCACTTTAGGCTCCTCCCCTTTACCACGTTAGACTCCCCCTTTACCACTTTAGGCTACTCCCCTTTACCACGTTAGACTCCCCCTTTACCACTTTAGGCTCCTCCCCTTTACACCATTAGGCTCCTCCCCTTCACCACTTTAGGCCCCCCTTTACCATGTTAGGCTCCTCCCCTTTACAACATTAAGCTCCTCCCCTTTACCAAGTTAGGCTCCTCCCTTTCTCACATTAGGCTCCTCCCCTTTACCACGTTAGGCTCCTCCCCTCATCATATTAGGCTCCTCCCCTTTACCTTTATAGCCTGTCGGACCATAGGGGTCAGCCATTATTAATTTTCATTTATTGATAGTGCAATATGTGTATAACTGACACAATTACAGCACTATTACAGCTCAAAATATATATAATATGCCATCAACAGATATCCTGCTGCATCCTGCAGTATTTTATAAATGCAAAACCCACAAATGTTTTGTTTTCTAGTTTGCTATGGTATGCCCATTGAAGTAAACTGTTGGTGTACTTTTTTCCTCCATACTTAAAATGGATTTATATTTATTACTCGTAGTTCATAACTTGTTGTAACCTCCAGCCTTTCTCTATACAGACCCAGCACGTCAGTGACGTCCCAACCATTTGCTCAAACGAGGGAAGTTGCATGTCAGACAGACCCAGCATGGACACGTTCTGTTGGGACACAACAGCCACACTTCAGGAGTGAAGGTTTGTACTAAATATGTTGTATTTTTGGTATTTTAATTATAAGAATTAGCTGTTGCATGCTCAAAATAGTAATAAGAATGCTATGTTTTTGTCTTTTGTTATATTGTTTGGATTTCATAAATATATACAACTCTGTTACAGGTGTCCAGGCTACTGTGTCCTGCAGAGACTTTGGGGTTGGCACACCCACTGTAACATCCTTACACTTGTCCTCCACACCAATAAAGAGACCGTCAAAAAGACCTCGTCTGGACCTTCAGGAGGCGGACGAAGATCCACTTGAGGGCAGCTCTTTCCTAGCGCCTTCACAGGAGCTGGACGACACATATGAGCGGGAGGAGGCAGGGGTCTCTTCTGTGTAGGGCATTATATATATATAGACAAGGGGACATAAATCTCAAACTAGTTTTGTTTAATTAATGTTTAATTAAACACTTTTACAAATTAAAGTGCACAAATTAAACAAATCATGTCATCACACATGTATGGATGTATACTGTGTCATTATACTTTGGATAAGCAAATATGGCGCAAATAGTCTGTTAATGTGGGAATTTAACCGGTCTACAGACCTAAACAGGCTGCAGTTCTAATAATGTAATTGTGTATAATTGATCTAAACCATGGACATTGCAAGGTTAGGCTGCTCAATTTTGACAAAAATCATAATCATGATTATTTTGATAGACAAGTATTCGTTGATTTAAGAACTGCAACATGCACTTATTTAACATTTGAAACCATGACTTTGGACTTTAAACATATCCTAATTGCAAATAAGTAAAACATATTTTTAATAATTAAATAAAAGAAGTGTCAAAATCTAAATAAACCGTTGCAAATGTTTTTGATAGGGCACGTCTTTTGCTAGCAGGAATGTGAGGGCATATTTTATTTAGGGCTGTCAAGCGATTAAAAAAATTAATCTAATTAATTACAGGCTCTGTGATTAATTAATCATCGCATACTTTTATGACACTTTTATACCTGTTTATAAACAGCTGTATGGCCTGCTACAGTTTGTTTCTCTCTCTCTCTCTCTCGTAACTTCTGTCTTCACAACAGACAGCGCTGCACTGCCACATATGCCTATGCCGATTCATTCACCATCGTCGTACTCATAGGCAAAAATATTGATACACACACACACGGGGCAGGCGGCGGGAGACGAGACAGCTAGCAAACAAAATTGAGACACACAGAGGAAGATTGAGAGATAGGCTACTGTTTTGAACCTATATTGTTGCACCACTAAATCAATAATGCCCAGACACTGCGGAGAATAAAGTAAGATGTCTTCCTACCTTCTTGCTTATTTTCCATATAGCCCTCGGCCCCACCCTTTCCTCTGCTTCTCTCTCCCTTTCACCCGTGCAGGCTGTAAGCTACAGGTGCAGCTCACCGAGCTGCGCACCACTTTTGCACCGGGTCAAAGGGCATTATAGAAGTGAGATTAATCTGCGTTAATTTTTCTGTGGTTAATTAATCGAAATTAACGCGTTAATTTGACAGCCCTAATTTTATTGATATCTCATGGAGCTGGCAGGATAAGCAAGTTGCATTGTTTTGTAGGCTACAGTGTTCTTAATTGATGACTGTTGTGGTGGCAAGAGTCAAGGAGCTTTAAACTTCCTGTGTTTTTTATTCCTTTATTGCTTGGTCATAGACCACTTGGATTTGACTAAAAGTGAGTAAACTAATTGGTCGTGATGTTTTGAGGTGCAGTTCGGTCGAATATGCCTTTTTTTCTCTCTCTCACGGTCGCGCATGTCATCTGACTCGCGTGTCCGCGCGTAACATATCTTGCACATTATTTTAGTCTATTAGCTCCCGGCAACTCGCACCGTCTCCATCCTACTCTGCACTGTTAAGCTGAAAGCTAAACTATCAGGTGAGGTGAGGGAGGGGCCGATCGCACGGCTGGATGAAAGGTTCGCTGCATTTAAAAGCCTTCACGTGCGGTACAATGATAGTTTAACTAGGGTTATTTTGTTTTAATGATAGAGGGAAGCAATGTTTGTTGTTATCATTTAGTCGCAATGTGTTCTCTCCTCCTGTCGATCATTCACTGTGTTAGTTTCCGGTATTGTGCCGTAAAAATAAAAGCTCCCTGCGATATTTCTTTTCTTTTCTCTTCTTTAGCCTATCTATTTTCTTTACTCAGTAACGCAGGTGATATAAAATGTAGCGGAGTACAATACTTAAAAATAAACATACTCAAAGTTAAAGTATAGTTTTTAAAAATCACTTAGAAAATTACAAGTACACCAAAAAACTACTCAATTACAGGAACGCGAGTAAATGTAATTCGCTACTTTACACCCCTGGTAACTGATCACGTGTATGTGATCAGTTGCCAATTTACGAGCAGACAATTATGGAGTCTCAATAAATTGTACTGCATGTTTCCAAAAAAATTACCAAAGTAGTTCACAGCATTTCTATCGTTGAAGATGTGCTACATTTTTATTTATTTTTTTAACCTTTATTTATACAGGCATATCCCATTGAGTCCGAAGACTCTTTTGCAAGGGAAACTCTTTTACATGAGAGATGAAGCCCTAATATCATATAACTTGTTGCTCTGTTTTTGTTTTTACAGAGCTGAAGAATCATGTCCCACCTAGGGCTGGGCGATATGGGCAAAAATCAATATCTCGATATGTTTTTACTATATCTCGATACACGATATATATCTCGATATATTTCAAATCTCCTCTAGAGCACATCCTAAATGCTCAATTTAATTATTTTTTTGCATAACATCTCACCAGTAATATGATTTAAATAGTCACTGCAAAGTGTGTCTGCACTAACAATGCATTAGGCTACATGAAACATGTTTATATTCTTTAGTGCTTTCTATTGGAACAATTTGAAACTTGCACATGGCAAAGAGTTTGCACATTGTATTGATTATTCCACATCCTTCCACTCCCATACAATGGATCCAGCATTATTTTATTTGGAAACAGTTTTTTCCATCTTCTGTTAATCTGTAAACTGAGGACACTAATTATGACTCATTACAACCACTTACTAATTGTTTATCACCACTAACCCCCTGAAGATAGCAGCCACACTTCAAATGCAGAACCGGTTTTGATCCATAATAGTTGTCTATGTGTATAAAAGGCTCTGACATGTATAATGGTTACTGTCGCTTTAAGAGCAGTTGCTCTTTAGTGTAAGTTAAGTTTCGTTTTCTGCCTGTTAGTCCGAGAGAGATTCATGCGAGCGCAAACAGCAGGTGGCTCATCCTCCCTCTGTTACCTGCCTTATTGTTTAATTCTCCTGTATTGAGTTAATGAAAATAAAACTAGAAGACAATCAGAGGATTTAAATAAATACGGCTGAGAATAATAGCATATAGTCTAAAGAAAGCAAAGTCTCATCATCATCATTCCTTGCATTCTAACCGATGCACCATTCCTGGATGCTATTCATACCTATTGATCTAGCCCTCCTGCATTATCACTAAAACACTGTTTTATTTTATAAAAAATACTCGCAAATGTAGCCTACTTTACATAGACTTTTAGTTAATAAACGGTGTGCACCTCCCTTGGTGCTGACATGGACCTATTATAAGAGGCTGCCCGTAATAAATGGGATGCCGTGTTTGTTGTGACGTTGGACCAAAAACTCCCCCGGTGCTCGTTCTCTGTACAGCGGCCGCTTATGCTGTCAAGCGCCCGTCTACAAAAAAGGTCCATGCTATGAACGACAGCCACCATCGCCGTCTTTCGCGCCCCCTCCACCCGCTCGTTCAGCTGTCATAAGAGCATCAGAGCCCTCGGGCCTATCCGAAAAGTCCAATCTCCTAACCTATAAGCCTCCTTTCCTATGCCTTAACCCCTAAACGTCATCGGGGTTAAGGAGAGATGAAAGGTGCTTCCTATCGAACATAGGAAAAGACAGCGCTGTTTCAAATGAATTCGACTCCACCTTTCCTAACCGACGTCATTGCGCGACGGCGAGTATTGCTGACGTGAGTCGCGTGAAACTACACTATTCTCCGAAAATTGACTACAACAAGCGCTCGTTTGATCCATGCGTTCTTTTCATATTGATTTTAATCAGGTTGTCGCCAACAGAGTGAGAATCACTCCCATATATCCCAATTCACATGTGGAATAAAAAGAGGCTACACTTAGCCTATGTTGATGTTGAAATGAACTGCCCCCAGTAACTTCATTAAATGTGAAGTTGGTATTTTATTTTCTTATGGTGTAAATGATGTGCTACAAAAATAACAAAATTATGATGTTGGTCTTTTATGAGTTCTTTATTATCTTAATGGGGGGGGGGGGTATTTTGTTTTAGCTGAGTTAAATCTTCCTCTCGTCTCCTCTCCTCTCTTCTGTTTTGCCTCTCGTTCGTATTCGTGAAGAGTCGGTAAACTCCGGCGGTGGCCTGTTGCTTTAAATCTTGCCGCCGTAAAGGATTATGGGATACCACTATCTCCTTTCCTTTAGCATAGGTTAGCCAGGAGTAAACTATGCTAAAGGAGGGTTAAAGGATGAATCGAGGCTCCTTTCCTATGCCTTTCCTAAGCATTTTGGTTATTCGGATCACCTATCTGCCGAGCACTTCCGGGTCATCTCGATAGGAAAGGAAATTTCCTATGCAAAAAAAAGTTTTCGGATAGGCCCCTCGTCTTTTTTTCTCCCCCTCTCGTCGTTGTTTTCACATGGCGATTAAAGTAAACACTCACAAGGCACAGACTACGTCACAGGTGCGCGCCCAGGAGACTCTGGTTGGGAGGGGTGAGTGAGTGAGTTGCCAATGCATGTAGTCTGAGGCAGAGAGCCACAGGAAAGAGCGAGAGAAGCGAACACCAGCGAGTTTGCCGGTGGCGGCGGCGGCTAAAAAAAACACATTACGTGCCAATTTGTATTCGATGGTCGCGATAGGGTCATTTTATACATCCCCTGGAGCACATCTCGCGATACATCGAATATATTCGATATATCGCCCAGCCCTAGTCCCACCCATCAGATTCAAAAATATATAGTGTATGAGACGTGCATTATGGAGCCGTTTGAAGTGTGTCCTGTGTGCAAGCGGGCATGCGACGTAAAGACCCGAAGGATTGGGACCTTTCTATCGGTGGACCAGCTGTGCCCAATTGTCAGTTCTCCAGATTGGAAAAGTCAACCTGTCCTCGGGAGTACTCCAGCTGGGAACATACACCTTTCTGCGGCAGTGTATGTTAGTGGAGCATCTTTTTTCACATTAGAAATGGTAAATGAGAAGTAACACTAGGCCTGTCAGCCTGGTTCTCCCGCCGAGGCTTCAAGGAAAAAGTGTCTGAAATGAGTGCCTGGAAAGGCGGACACAGGTTGCGACTAATGCCGCTCCTCCTGCATCGTGCTTGGTGCATGTGTGACCTTTGTTATAACTCTTCTGCTGCTGTTTGAATGACAGGACCTCAGGACAGGTTGGGTGGAATATTGCACTGGTTTTTATTCTGCAACCACATGGAAAAGCAACACAACCAGTGTGCATTAATTGAAAAGTCACGGAGAGTCTTCTTGCTCACACTACAAATACAAAGAGGACCTTGGCATGAGCATACAGTTCACGTGCACCTCGTGTAACTAGCTAATACATTCCTTACACATGTTGGCTGCTAACCCAAAAAGTTTTCAAACACTACGACAACAATTCGTCACAAAACAACAAAACTATTGGTTTTAAAGATGCCTCATTAGTCAAGCATGTTATACAGCAAATGCTGATATTTTACACATCATATGAACAGTAGTTTTCACTTATTATTGACTTAATGTCCAAGCGAACAGAGCAGCAACTCACCAACAGTGTTAAGAGCATTTTCCTTCTGAGCGCAAAGCAAAATGCCCAGCATTAAGTGCGAAACCAACTTCCGCTATAGACTTTCAAAATAAAATACACAAAAAAACTTTTGTTGCAGTCCCAGGTTTGACAGGAATTTAACATTCAAGACAAGTAATTATTTACACTGTTACATACACCCCCTTTAAATTCTGTTAAACTCAGACAAATCCAGAGTACCATAACGAGAAAAGAAACAGAGAGAAAAAAAAATTGTGTGGGATTGCTCAAAGTGAAACCATATCACTGATGTAAATTACAGTCGATACAAAATCCTCCCTTAGGGAGTGCAAAAGGATCAGGAGGTACCAGGCCCAATACTTTACACAGACCAGTAGAAGATGCCATATACACATTCTAAACATCTAGTTCAAGGCAATACACATTGCATACCCCAGTTCACAAAAACAACAAATAACACTTGGATGTAGCCCATACAAAATTGGGGGTAAAAAAATTCTGGTCATTTAGCCCTTAAACAGTCCGTGAAAGAATGCATACACAGGACTTGAAACAGGAAAGGTATGCTCAACCTTTTGTGTTGACATCTCATGGATCAACTTTTTGGGAGGTCTGACATGTCTCCCATATCTGGTAGTGACTGCATCACCTGAACCAGCTTGAACACTGTGAGGTTGTGAACAAACAGCAGTGTTTTCATCAACATATTCTGTGGGAGTCAACTGAGACATGTCTAGCACAGGTAAATGAACAACACTGACAGAGACTGGGTCAGGGGAATGAGCTACACTGACGGACACTTGGTCAGGGGAATGAGCTACACTGACAGAGACTGGGTCAGGGGAATGAGCTACACTGACGGACACTTGGTCAGGGGAGTGCATTAGCCAGTCCAAAGTTCGGTTGTAGCCATCTGCATCGTTCATCTCCACAGAGTCCCGACCACTTGCACATGCCACATCCTGGTTATCTGAGCCCATAAGAGAAGCAGGAGTCTCATCCACTGCAAGAAAGTCAACTGAGAGAAGAAGATTCCGGTGCACAACTCTCTCTCTGCCGGTAACGGCATCTCTTATTCTGTACACGTTGATCCCAGACCTCACAGACACAACATCATAAGGTGTAGAGTCCCACTTGTCAGCAAGCTTCCTTTTTCCTCTTTCACCACGGTTGGCCAACAACACTCGATCACCCATAGCTAGTGGAGAGCCCTTGACTTTGCGGTTGTACAGCCTGGCATGACGTGCTTGCTCGTCAAGAGTGTGCTTCTGAGCAATCCGCGAGGCTTCACTCAAGTCCTGCTTCAACCGTAAGACAAACTCATTATGGCTGATCACTTTGTCATCTTGAAGCACATGCTGGAACATGATGTCGATAGGGAGACGTGGAACCCGTCCATACATGAGGTAAAATGGGGCAAAGCCGGTCGTCTCATGTATTGTACAGTTGTAGCAAAAGGTTAGAGTCCGCAGCACCTGAGGCCACCTGGCTTTTGCAGTTGGGGGAAGGGTTCTCAACATATTCCCCAGCGTCCTGTTGAAGCGTTCTGTGACACCATTACCCATTGGGTGGTAAGGTGTGGTGTGAGACTTCTTCACCCCTGCCATCTCCAAAAGTTCCTTCAGGAGCCTGCTCTCGAAGTTGGCCCCCTGATCTGAATGGATTCTCTTGGGAAAGCCATACACGCAGAAGAAATCATCCCACAATCGACGGGCAACATGTTTTGCGGTTTGACTCTGACAGGGGAAGGCGTGTGCCATTTTGGAGAAGTGGTCAGTTATGACCAAGACATCAACAGTTTTCTTGTCACTCAGTTCAGCTGTCCAAAAGTCAATGCACACCAGTTCCATTGGTTCAGATGTGTGAATGGATTCAAGGGGTGCACGGGCTGCAGGTTCAAGGGTTTTGCCAACAATACATCTTTCACATCTTCGTACATGGTTTATTATGTCTTTTTCCATTCCAGCCCAGAAGAACCTTTGTCTGGCGAGGGAGAGGGTTCGTGCACGGCCCTGATGACCAGCATTGTCATGAAGACCAAGGAGAATCTGATGTTTAAGACCATCTGGTACAATGAACTGGGACAGCTTTTTGTTCAGTCGGTTGTCTTTTCTCACCCTGTACAGAATCCCATTTTGTACTTTGAGCTTTTTCCAGTGTCTGAGTAGCTTAATGACGCATGCAGGTTCAGCTGCTGCCTCGCGTTTGGTAGCTTTCCTTTTTCGCTGCACATAGAACAGGACTCTGCTTATCGTTCGATCTTGCTCTTGAAGGCTCAAAAACTGGCTCTGAGGGATAACTGTGGAAGGGTCTTCGTCAGGCAACTGTGGCAATGGTAGGTTAGCACTGAGATGACCACAACCATGATGAGCGCTTAGTGCAGCTGACACCTCGTCTGAGCTGATGGAACTTCCGTCAGTCACAGGATCATGCACACCACTGAGGTCTGTTGACTTTGACCTTGCACCCTGAACAACCTGACAGTTGTTTGTCAGTCGAAAAGCATCCTGCACTGTACCTCAGACAACTCCATTGACTTCATCCAATAATGCGATATAGGGCTCTTTCAGCAAGCGATGACCAACACATGACTGAACGAATGGCTCACGGCTCAAAGCGTCTGCAACAGTGTTCTTAACTCCTGGCACATACTTAAGATCAAAGTTGAAAGCTGCCAGCTTGGCCACCCACCTTTGCTCACACGCATCCAAGCGTGGTTTTGTCAGAATGTAGGACAGGGGATTGTTATCCGTCCAGGCGGTGAAGTGTTTAGCCTTTAGCCAATGACTGAACTTGTCGCATACGGCCCATTTCAGTGCCAGAAATTCCAGCCTGTGTGCAGGATAGTTCATTTGAGAACGGGTCAACGTCTTGCTGGCGAAGGCGACAGGCCTTGCAATTGTTTCACCAGGTGCCACTTGTGACAAGACGGCTCCAATGCCATCAAAAGAAGCATCGACAGCAAGGATGAAAGGCTGGTCGAAGTTAGGGTGAGCCAAGGTGACACCATGAGTTAGTTCACTTTTTAGTGTTTGAAATGATTTCTGACATGCATCAGTCCAGTCACTTGGTGTCATAGCTGGCGGGGCAGAGGACTTTTTCTTGAACTTCCCTCTTTTCTTGGCCTGGGATTGAACTTGCCGTCCAGAAATGAGCCTGAAGAGAGGTTTGGCTTTTGCGGAGCAATCAGGAATGAAATGCTGGTAATAAAAGACCATGCCAAGGAAAGATCTGATCTTTTTCCAGGAGGGCGTGACACCATCATTCTCCATTAACTCTGCCTCTCCTACATCAGAAATGGTCTTGACCTTGTCAGGGTCTGTTCTCACCCCATCTGCACAGATAATATGCCCCAGAAACTTAACTGAGCTCTTTAAGAGATGACATTTCTTGGGAGCAAGCTTGAGTTTGTGAGTTTTCAGACGAGAGAACACCATCTCCAGATGTTCAATGGCCAGCTGCTCACTGGGGGCGAAGACCATCAGGTCGTCCAAGTAACAGAGCAAGCTGCTGAAATTTTCATCACCGAAGATTGATAACATCATCCTCATGAAAGTTGCGGGACTGTTGGATAGACCTTGGGGCATCCTATTGTACTCATGGAGGCCAAAGGGGGAGGAAAAAGCAGTGTACTTCTTGTGTGCCTCATGAAGTGGTACATTGTAAAATCCAGAAGTCAAGTCCATGGTGGAAAAGAAGACATTTCCTCCAAGAGCAGCAAGGGTGTCAGCTTGGTGAGGCAGTGGATGTGCATCCTTCACAGTCTTTGCATTAAGCCATCTGAAATCGGTACAAATGCGCAGACTGCCATCCTTTTTCCACACCAAGACCAGTGGCGAAGCGTACTCACTGTGCGACTTCCGGATTATGCCTTTTTCCTCCATCTCATTCAGTGCAGTTCTCAGCTGCTCATACTGTGTTGGAGGCACTCGACGGTAAGGCAAGCGAAACAGTCTCTCGTCCACGAGGTGTATTTTGGGGACGAAGTCCGTAGCCTCCCCGCAGTCCATCTTGTCCCTTGAGAAGACCGACTCATACTTCACAATGAGCTGCAGGAGCCTGTCTTTCCACTGGTCAGACACCTCACAACCATCCAAGTCCAAGTCTTGTAGACCCAAGTTGTTTAAAACCTCTTTTCTCTGCTCAGGGGACTTTGTCGACACAGAGCCCTGTGTGACATCTTGAACATTGACAGAAACCATTTCAGGGGAAGGCAGCTCCTCAACTGCAACACATGGGAAAACGTCTGCAATCTTGCAATTTCTCCTCAGAGTCACTGCCTTGCTGCTAGGATTTATCAGTTTAAGGGGGATCCACCTGTTTCCCCACAGAGGTGTGACAACCCGGCCAACCAGTACATTTCTGGGCCTTGATCTTGACTGAGTCGGTTCGACAATGACTGTGCTCCCTACTGACAAAGGTGCGGATGCGGGCAGCTTGCCCCAGACAAGGTGTTCACGCAGAGGTTCAAGTGTAATACTCTGCCTTAGCTTCACTGTGCCGATCTTGTCAGGCATGGGCCCACCCCGCCATTTTTCAGTGTTGGAGAGCAAAGATAAGAACTGGCCACAGTCATCATCTGCAATGTCAACAGGTGCAGCCAGAAGTCTCCAATAGTCCTCAGACTTTTTCATCAAGTGTATAAGCAGTTTGATAGCATTACAACCGACAATCATGTCGTCTGTTTGTCCAGGGATGACCAGTGTTGGGATGAGCAACCTGAAGCCATAAATAACCACCTCCAAATCATAGACTGCCTTTGGGTAGACATGGTGACCTCCAGCACCAACAACAACAATGTCATCAGCAGGACTACTCTTCAAATCAGGGCAGTGTTGCAAGAGACGTGCAGCAGCAGCTTCACTTATAGAGCATGACATGGAACCACTATCAATCATTGCTTTCAGTTGAATTCCACCAGCAGCACAAACATCAGTGTAAAACAAGCTGTCAGACTTCTGAAGTCTGTGTGTCGATTGGAAAATCACTGTCTTTCCAGATGGTGCGAAGGAGCACAGAGATTCATACAACGATTCTAAGTCATCACTGTCACAGCTGGGAGACACACTATCATGATCCACACTGTCCTCCCTAAAGTGCGGACCCACTAGTTTTCCGGCTGCTGCTGTGTGGTTGAGGCTGTGCGGCCAGGACAAGCACGACTCGAGTGATTTGGTGAGTGGCACTGAAAACAGAGCTTATGGTCACGGCAGTGAGTGAAGGCAGAGTGAGCAGCATCACGACAGACAGAACAAGGCATTTCATGCAGTCCTTCAATCCATGGACCAGACTGTCTGGTTGGACCCGACTGAGCAGGTCTCTGCAGAAGCACCTTCTCCAGCATGCTGATAAGTCGTTCCAGGGTAGCAGAGTCTGTGGCCTGCGGCTGTGGCGGCCCCTGCCCCCCAGTAGGTGGTACAGGTGGTGGAGAAGCAGTGTGCTGTACGTTCATTGTTACCTTCTCTTTGGCTACTTTGCTCACAGTGGCTGTTAAACCTGAATGATACTCGCATAAGATTTCTTGGACTTCATGAGCAGTCCACTTGTCAATGGTCTTTGAACGAAAGGTCATCGAAAGCTCAGGGGTGTTTCTTATGAACATGCGTGTCACCTCAGTGCCAGGACTTTCCAGCATCTTGCCATGCTCTTTAAGCCGTTCAACGGCAATGTCAACGGCACGGTGCAGCCTGAGCCAATAATCAAATGCCTCCTCACCTTTCTCAGGCAGAGTGGTATAGAAGTCTGCTAGTGGGAGTGAAGAGCATGGGGCAGAACCAAAGTGCTTTCGTAGGAGAGCATAGATGGCTTCAGGGTCACAAGTGATGTCTATGACACTGTTTCTGGTACCCACCCGGGCGATGTCTTTAGCTTTACCTCTAAGGTGAACAAGGATCTCCTCAGCTTGTTCCTCGGGTCTTAGGTTACTTTTCTTAATATAAGTTCTCATGAGATCCTCCCACTCTCTAACAGAAACAGAGTCAGAGCTCTCCCCTTTGAAGCATGGGGGGTCTTTCAGCTTTCTGTGGGATACGAGCTGCACATGAGAGCTGTCAAGCATGTTTGAAGTAGACATTTCAGCATTGGTTAAAGGGGTACTCACAGATGGGCTGAATTACATCTCCCATCTGATTGACAATTTCATTAGCAAGGGCCACAGGGCTAGGGGCAGCAGAACTGGTATGTTGCGGCTCATTTGAAATACCCACAGGATTATTTAGGAGAGGGGACACATCCCTATTGATCGAAGGGAACCCTGGTGTACCCTCACTTCCCCCCAAAACAATACCACGCCCATTTACAGGTGTTTCAAACTGCAAAAACATAGGAGAACTCAACACTCCTCTCCCCCTGCCAACACCACGAGGGGTGCTATTTCCCTCCCGAATAACACTCATTGTAAAAAAAAATTCAAATCTAAAAAATCTAAATACTCAAAGTGCAATAGAGCTAGTACGGCTGAGCAGCAGGATTACCACAAAAATCACTATGCGCTCTAACAGCTCAACAGTACACATGGAATGTCCACCTGATTATATATAGAGTAACAGCAGTAGCAGAAAGAATCCCCGGATCGCGCTGAAGAAGCCACCGTCCAGGAGATCGATGAGTCACGGCACCAATGTGACCTTTGTTATAACTCTTCTGCTGCTGTTTGAATGACAGGACCTCAGGACAGGTTGGGTGGAATATTGCACTGGTTTTTATTCTGCAACCACATGGAAAAGCAACACAACCAGTGTGCATTAATTGAAAAGTCACGGAGAGTCTTCTTGCTCGCACAACAGTGTTAAGAGCATTTTCCTTCTAACATTGATCGTATAGTGGTATAACATTTTGGTTCTAAAAACATGCTTGTAAATAAAATATAAAAACATAAAATATCCTATCTAAAAGAGCACCCAAATATCAATTACACATAACAACATTGCATATAAAACAACACAAATAAACATACCTGCAACCACATGGAAAAGCAACACAACCAGTGTGCATTAATTGAAAAGTCACGGAGAGTCTTCTTGCTCGCACTACAAATACAAAGAGGACCTTGGCATGAGCATACAGTTCACGTGCACCTCGTGTAACTAGCTAATACATTCCTCACACATGTTGGCTGCTAACCCAAAAAGTTTTCAAACACTACGACAACAATTCGTCACAAAACAACAAAACTATTGGTTTTAAAGATGCCTCATTAGTCAAGCATGTTATACAACAAATGCTGATATTTTACACATCATATGAACAGTAGTTTTCACTTATTATTGACTTAATGTCCGAGCGAACAGAGCAGCAACTCACCAACAGTGTTAAGAGCATTTTCCTTCTGAGCGCAAAGCAAAATGCCCAGCATTAAGTGCGAAACCAACTTCCGCTATAGACTTTCAAAATAAAATACACAAAAAAAACTTTTGTTGCAGTCCCAGGTTTGACAGGAATTTAACATTTAGTAATTATTTACACTGTTACACATGCGAGAGTGTGACAGTGTTTACGTCATTTCGCTTCAGCCAACCCCTTAAGACTAACGATAATATCAAACATGTTTGATAATGTCGGAACGTCAAGACGGGAAGAAGACTGGCTGAAATCGGGTTGGATGACCACCTTAAACCAAACGACTGAGATTACGTGCGCGCGCCAGTGGCGTCACTAGGCTGTTTTATTCGGGGCTAAAGCCCCGGATATAATTTGATTAGCCCCAAATCTTTTTTGTAAAAAAATAAATAAAATTATAATCTTTTTTTTTTTTGCTGCATGCTGAGCCTGTGCCATATCTGCACGTCACACATGCTCCCATTGATTAGGACACTCGCGTAGCTTACTGAATTTCTGTTGAAAGTTCCACTGCTCAAGATTTTAAGCCATGAATTGATGAACTTGCATTGAAGAAAATATGTCAGTTTTCTGTGGGCTGTAAATAGGCCAATCTATGGGGCTACAGCATGCCAATATTGATGATTGATTGTGTCAAGTGTCTAAGGATGAAAGCTAACATGATTTGTTTTAACTTTTGCCTTTAGTTACAATTTAGCTTAACTAGGTAACGTTAGCTAGGTGCCCACCCTTTTCATTTCCAATGGTGGCTGTCATTTCATTACCAATGTAAGGTGTCATAAATAGTTAACACTGGTGCTGAGTCATGATTCCTAAAAAAGATATACCCAAAACATGTGATATGTTTTGAATGTGCAGAAAGTTTTGAAAAATCCAGGATGCCTGAGAGCCTTACTGCATTATATTCCATTATAGTTGTTTCTTTAGGAACCTGAATGTTGTCTTTTCCTTCACAGAAAAAAAAAATATTTCCACTAAATTGATGCAGAAAAGGCACAGATAGATGAAGAAAAATCCACCAGAATGCAGGAAATTAAGTGTTTGACGCTCAAAAATCTCTGGGGGGGCACCCCCATTCCCCCCACCTATAATTTGTCCCCCTAAATGTTGAAACGAAACCTAGCCTTTGACCCTGTACACAGGTTGTATACAAGATATTCATAGGTATGTTATTTTTACTTTTTGGATTGAAAAGAAGGCATGTCAGTAAACTCCATGTCGGCCCTTAGTGTGATTATCATATCGTAGAGTGGCCCTTTGTGAAAATTAGTTTGACACCCCTAATATGGGTAATGTAAGGTCCGTCTCACTTGTATTCATTTTACTACGAAATAACTTGAATGGAATCTTAAATGTTTGGGGATAAGCAGCAGTCAGGTAGCTATTTCAAGCTATAATTACCTGCCTATTTTGTTTATTTAGGTAAAGCATTATGAAAAACATTTTGCATTAGCAATAAAGTATACAAAAAATGTGCCGGGGGCGCTCCGCTTGGGCTAAGCCCCGGATGTTTTGGAAACCTAGAAACGCCCCTGGCGCGCGCCACAACTCCAGCACGACTTCTGTGATTTCAGTCCGACATTGGAAGATGGTCTGCGACTGTCAAATCGCGTGAAAAGTCGTGTAGTGTAAGCCCAGCATTAGTCGTAATGGTCCATAGTCTGCTCTGTATACGTTGAAAGCATTATGTAAAGAGAACGCATTCAGGCAAACAGGGTCCAAGCCAGGATGGTCTGTCATGCAGGCAACATTTACCTGTAGCTGCTGCATCCGTCTCATAACCTAGGATGAATAACATAAGGTAAGTGTCATGGAATGTGACAAATGTAAGCTGCAATTAGACAAATAAGCTAACATAAATATTACCTTTGGTATCTCCTTACAGCACATATTTTCCATTTCTGTGGGCATCACTTCACAATTTTCACATGTGCACCTACACAAAAAATTTAAATATTTATTTTGAATTTCTAATAAAAAATAAAAAAAATAATACAGGTGGATGAGCAGTAAGGTTTTTAAAATGTAAAAACGCATCATGTTTGAACTTTGCAGCAGACTTGATGCACGTTGTGGAGTTACAAAACACTGCAGACAGCCCAAATTTGAATAGGAAAATATAAATGAAATGCCATGAAATTCTGAATGTGTCAAAATGTATTAATATATATAGGGGAGAACGGGGGAATCTGAGGCATCGGGTAATGTGAGCCACCCCCTGTATCTAGGCAACAGAAAACATTGGTCATGTGAGATATGGTCATGTGAGATATGTTTTCAAGCCTCTCTCATTTCCCCATGGCCCTGAAAGAGAGGACCTCTCTGTGGTAAGCATGTTTTTTTCATCAAAATAGGTATTTTGCATGTAAAAGTAAATTTTCTTGCTGTCAACTTAATCAACTGTTGTGCTAAAGCAAATGTGTTCACGTAGAAAAACTTCTATCATACGTGTTGATGAACTACCAACATATAAAAACCATGTGATGATATTAGCTAAAGATTAGCATGAAATGCTAAGAGAGGTCGTTTTTTCTCAAATTGTGGTGGTGGGGGAAAGTGAGCCAAATGCTGTGGGGGAAAGTGAGGCACTGTCTCACTTTCCCCACCCATGAGGCACAAGTTAAGTTTAGTCTTAAACCTATTTCAATGTAATATTACATAACGTGTTTTATTTTAATGTCATACACATTGTAGAAAAGCCATCATGCCAAGGAAATACACCAGGAAGACGACCTGGGGCAACCACACGGAAAGAGCACCTTCTCATCTTTCCCTGTAACCTTCAGGGCGGGAATGTAGAGTAGGCCTAGTTGTAGAGTATGACAGGCTGATGTTATAATCCAGTTGGGTCTTCTCCTGTGTTCTGAGTCCCAGGCTGTTCTCGCTGGTTCTGATTTTCCTATGCTTTGACCCCCAGACACAAGCTGGCTCTAAGGGTCCTGTGTTCTGACCCCCAGACTGTGTTCTTTTCTAACTGGTTCTATCTTTCATTTGAATCGTATTAAAACCTTTTGAATTATAATGTGTTGTATTTGATTTTGTTCAGAGTTACTTTCAAGTGTTTAGAAAATTTGCTTTACTTAATTGACCAAACCCCAAGAAATCATTCTTTTACGAGTCCAACATTAGTTCTGGAATGTGTGGCTAGCTTTCAGGATTCTAACTGTTACAATATGTGTTGTTATGATAGTTTCAGAGTGGAAAAAGTAAGTGGATCAGTTTACCCCCTTGATTTTTCTGGTCTGTCTCAGTTTACCCCACAGCTGGGGTAAAGTGAGCCACATGACAACTTTTTTTTTAAAACATAAATCATATTTTCCTGCACTTTGTCTTGAAAAAAATCTGCTAATGCCCATTTCTAGGAAACATCCGGAATTAATGGGAAATGTGTAAATTTGAGTGATAAATAATTTTAGCTCGCTTGGAGGGGAGCAAATGTAAAAAGTGGCTCAGATTACCCCGTTCTCCCCTACATATAATATATTATTTTAAAAAGGCTAAGCAAAGGAAGCCGTTTTGAAAGGCTTCTTCAAAATATTGCATTACATATCATTATAGGTGAAGCAGTGATCTACCTGTCACTACTCCCCACATACAAATGATATACTAACTGCTCAACTAAAACGTAAATGCTTGTTGAACAACATTTCTAACAATATAAATAACACAGATAAAGTACTGGTGGCCAGTGTGTGTCATATTGTAGCCAGGTAGGTAGCTTGTTATCTTCAGGTAAGCCACAATACCAACACACACACACTGGCTGAACCATCCTGAGACTAGCTGAAAATCAGGGTATAGAGGCATGCTACAATAAATGATCTGAATGTTTTTTTCAGCAAACAACTAAAGAAAAATGTATTAGGGACCTCTTAGACCATATAAAATTTACAGAAAAATGTATAATGTGTGATCTTTATTGCAAAATGTAATATGTGGCAAAAAACTAACACTGCACATCACCCTGAACACACCATCCCTACCGTGAAACATGGTGGTATCAGCATCACGCTTTGGGGGTCCTGTTCTTCAGCAGGGACAGCGAAGCTGATGGGAATATGAATGGAGCCAAATACAGGGAAGAAAACTTGTTAGAGTCTGCAAAAGACTTGCGACTGGGGTGGAGGTTCACCTTCCCGCACAACTACCCTAAACGTACAGCCATATCTACAATGGAATGGTTTAGAGCAAAGCATAGTCATGTGTTAGAATGGAGCAGTCAAAGTCCAGACCTAAATAAAATTCAGAATATGTGGAAATACTTGAAAATGGCTGTCCACAGACGCTCTCCATCTAATCTGATGCTGAATCTGAATCTTGAGCTATTTTGCAACGATGAATGGACAAAAATTTCAGTCTGTAGATGTACAAAGCTGGTAGAGACATACACCAGAAGTCTTGCAGCTGTAATTGCAGCGATAGGTGGTTCTACAACGTATTGACTCAAGAGGGCTGAATACTTTCGCACGCCACACTTTTCAGTTTTTTATTCATAAAAAAATTTGAAAACCATGTTTCATTTTCATTCCACTTCACAATTATGCGCCACTGTGTGTTGGTCTATCACATAAAATCCCAATAAAATAAATGTACGTGTGTGGTTGTAACGTGACCAAATGTGGAAAATCTCAAGGGGTATGAATACTTTCGCTCTTCCATTGCTTATAGGAATGTTTGAGGATTTTGAGAAGGAAGTTATAAAATATTTGTCGGAGATGTTTAAAATCAGGGTCCCTTTCTATTCCAAACTGTGTGCTTGGAGTGTACCCAAAAGACTTTCCACATGCGTCAAAAAAAACAGACTACTTTAGCCCCAAATAAAACAGCCTAGTGACGCCACTTGCGCACGCACGTAATCTCAGTCGTTTGGTTTAAGGTGGTCATCCAACCCGATTTCAGCCAGTCTTCTTCCCGTCTTGACGTTCTGACATTATCAAACATGCTTGATATTATCGTTAGTCTTAAGGGGTTGGCTCAAGCGAAATGACGTAAACTACAGCACTTTGGATTGCTTAAAGCAAGGAGAGCCATTACAACTTTTGAACTGTATTGGACTGGAAAGATTGCCATATATTGCTAAGCGCAAGCGGAGAGACTTTGTTGAGCTCTAGGAGCCATATCATGATGGAGAGGAAATATTTGCCTTTTTTTCTGTTTCTTCGTTCTTTGTTTAATTTTTTATACGTATTTTATTTTAAGTTATTGTAATTTTTTGAGGTGGTTGCTTGGTTTGTGTCCTTGTTGTGATGTGTGTGGTTGTGTGTGTTGTGGAAAAAAGACAAAACGGCAATAAACATATCGTGTAAAAAATTTTAAAAAATTAAATTAACTCTAGCGATTTCAATAGGGCTTTGCATCATGTGGTGCCCGGGCCCTAATTATTGATTTTGAAATCATTAGCATTACTTTTTAAATAAGTAAAAAATAACGTATAACACTTTTTGAGTTTCTCCCATTTCCAAAGAGAGGTAAAATACAGACTTGTGTGACTACAGAAGTTAGTGCAAAAGCCAAATACAAAACTAGGCTAAAAGAGCAAATTATTGTAATTCTGACATTTTCACATTCCTTTATTTTCCACCAGTAATCAACTAATCTTCCCTTGTAATAGATTATATTTTTCAGGATGTTGCTGGTTTTTGTCATCTAACGGTGGCCTGAATAATTTAGTATTCACTAAAATTTTAGCCCCCTCCTCCTTCTTGGTAACAAGAAAAGCTACTCTGTGCACAGGATGCAAAGTCACAATTTATTCATGAGGAGATGCCACACAGGGATATTTGGAGCTAGACAGAGGAACATCACCCATTCATCAATGCTGAGCAGTGTGTACACTATACCGTATGTTTTCATTAGCAAGGTTCAAAGCTGTGTAGCAAGCTGACTCCCGGTAGCTGATACCAGGAGTGTTAGAAGTTTTCACACGGCAGCTGGTTCAAGTGAATAAAATATCTAGAGTAGTTCAGAATCCATCCATCCTTTCTAGCAATATTAACTTGCACAACACATATTCTGAATGGTGGATATGCTCTGAGGGGTGACTGACTTATTGATCACATTATATCTAGCTGGACTCAATGTAGTTCGGTGGTTAGCCTTAAAGGGGTAGTTCAGAATTTTGGACATGGAGCCTTTTTCCCAAGTTAGCCTTTGTGTTCTTTATCATTGGAGACAGTTTAACACATTTCATTCAGTCCTTCTAGTTGCAGCGTTGGCTTCTGCTAGGCTAGCGCACGACATTGGGGTCAAACTAGCCTGCTACTAAAACAGTCTTACCCACTCCACAGTACACCCGAGGCAAATCAATTATAACGCCAGACTATAGATGTAAATGTCTGTGTTGATAGAATAATGTTAGAAATGACCAAAAATGTGTTCTGTTGCCTAGATACAGGGGGCGTTTCACATTACACGATGTCTCACATTACCTCGTTCTCCCCTATAACATAATAATTCTGTGGTTGATGTTTTCCAAACTCCATTAATTTTTCCCAACATGCCTGCCACAATGTTTAAGTAGACTGATTGAACACTTCTCATACATCATCATTTATAAAGATAACTAGAACTGCAAGCAGTTATGATGGGGCCAAGCTTTCCGGCGCAACTCGGGACTCGGGCGTCGCAGACCGCGCCGCCGGCCGCTCACTTCACATAATCCGGGGATGTAAAGTTTTTGAATTTGGTATGTTCGGTGTTGGAGTGATAGACCAAAAAGCAAAGAAATAGCAAAGAAATAGCATAGAAATTAGGCTAAAGTGGATGAGGAGTTATATAATTTTTGTGTTTTTGGCGCCCCCTTATGGTGACATTTTCCTTTTTTTTTTTTTTTTTTTTACGAACGCTAATAAGGATAGCACCAACGTACGTCTAAAATTTGGACTCGATATAATTGATTGGATTTATATAGCGCTTTATTTCGATGTTGTTGACTCAAAGCGCTTTACAGGGTTCCAGGTTCAATTCGTTCACACACAGTCATACCGGTGGTGGTAAACCACGATAGTAGCCACAGCTGCCCTGGGGCAGACTGACGGAAGCGATGCTGCCATTCCGCGCCATCGGCCCCTCCGACCACCACCTCAAACACACAGCAATCATACACATTCACACAAGGCAAGGTGGGTGAAGTGTCTTGCCCAAGGACACAACAACCATGACACAGGTGGCCGGGCGGGAATCGAAACTCCAACCCTTTGATCATTGGCCAACCCGCTTAACCACCTGAGCCACAGTCGCCCAAATAGGGTTCCCTGCCCAGCAGGGCTTGGGAACCGCGTTGCTCTGCAAAACGCGGTCCCAGCTCCTGCTCGGGCTTGGCCTCCTAATGAATGAATGTGTATCTTCACCTGATTGACCTTGTCTGGAAATAAAAGATCAGGGGCCGTATTCACAAAACATGTTAAGGCTAAGAGTAGGTCCTAACGTACTGATTTAGGAGTAACTCTCAAAAATAAGAGTTGAGAGAAATACAGTGAGAGTGCATGGCGTGCAGCTCTTCAATGAGGATATTTTTTCCAATTCAAATCATTGTAAAATTTAGAATGAATAGACCTATGTGGCGCTATTGTAGGTTAATTGAACGAATGTGTGGGAAACCCTGCAGTATCTTGGTTTCATGTTAAATCAGTGTCACTTTTTACATTAATTGTATATAAAAACTCTACTTTAATACAGCGACACGATATGATATGTGTTTCTATCATAAATTCACTCTTAGCTCTCATTCCCTCTCAGCCAATCACTGTGGGCATAGAAGGTATGAACATGACATCATCCATAGCAACAGGGTCAACACCACCCTCTAGTCTTAGCTTTGGAGTTCCTCCCATTCCTTAGTAAAAGTTGGTCTTATCAGCTTTGTGAATAGATTTTAAGAAATTACTCCTAACTAAGAACTTTCAGTGCTCCTTGGGAGTACTCTTAGCGCTAAGATAACATGTTTTGTGAATATGGCCCCTGAATATGGCCACTGTGGATATCTCCCACAGTGTTTCGATCATAAATTCACTCTTAGCTCTCATTCCCTCTCATCCAATCACTGTGGGCATAAAAGGTATGAACATGACATCATCCATAGCAACAGGGTCAACACCCTCCCATTCCTTTGTAAAAATTGGTCTTATCAGCTTTGTGAATAGGTTTTAAGAAATTACTCCTAACTAAGAACTTGTAGTGCTCCTTAGGAGTACTCTTAGCGCTATGTTTTTATGTTTATCCGAAACATGGTAACGATTCCTCACAACTCAACGCATCCACTCCTCCCGGGTTTGTTTGTTTGTTTACAAATCAAAACCACGTGACACCGGCCGTGGGGGTGGTCTAGCGCTGATCTATCGCGAGAGCTGGAGAGTTCAGCCTGTGACTGCCCCCGTCTACAGTTCATTCGAATCCACTGTCTGTCAACTTTCTGGACCTATTCCCACTATCATTGCCACCATCTATCGCTGTAAAACAACGGTTGGCAAACTCCTTGAATTTATTTAAAAAGTGATTCACATAAGCCGAGTAGGCACTAGGGTTGCCACCTTGGATTTAGGAAAAAATGGGACACTTGGGTTGCGTTCCGAATCGCATACTCTTTTTTTTTTCTATTCTACATACTCCATCCGACGATAAAAATAATCTAGTGGGCATACTATTGGGACATACTTTACTCTTTTATTTCATCATAACATTGCGCCTTGATCTAGCCTCTTGTTTTTATATCCGTCGCATCCCCGTTTGTTTTCATATGGAGGCTTCGTCGATGTGACGTCACTTCACGTGCGCACTGGATTGTGGGTCAGAATCGCCCATATAGGATGCACTTTTCAACACTAACAATCTTGGCCGCATGAAGTATGACATCCGGGTACTTCTAACCATCCTAAATCTTGCCACAAGAATCGGGACATCCTAAATCTTTTTTCTACATACTATATAGTAGAAAGTATGTGATTCGGAACGCAACCTTGATGTTTGGGGCGGAGGGCTCGGCCATTATTAAGCTTCCAGTTCAGACTGACCAGTGTAATGACCTATAATAACCATAAACACCTACAGTGCTTTTTACAGTAGGATATATAAGGAGACTGAGGTGGGAACCCTGGACCTTGTAGGGGTCCAGGGTGTAAGAAAAAAATGCAACCTTTTAAAATAAAATTCATCAATCTGGTGCACTTTGAGAAGAAAATTGTATGCAACCAGGCTCAGGGGGGCCCTAAGCCAGAAATACTGATAGTATCTTTACATGTCGCATTGTCAAAGAGCTCAGTAACTCATGTCAATAACAGGGTCCAAAAAGGAATCACCTAAAATAAGGAAATAAATCATCATGGGCCCCTCAGCTAGTAGGTGAAAAATAGAAAAGCAAGTGCAAAACTAAAGCATTATTACCTCTGTCTTAGGGGCTTCATGAGGCCTTGAAGGCCCCCTCACACATACAGTAATAAGCTTTCTATGTGTAAATTCTACACTGTTCATAAAAAGTAGCTATCCACCCTTTATCTGTTGAATAGGGATAGGGAGGAGTGGGGGGGGGGGCTTTAAGAGTCTGGGCCCATTATCTCATAATCCGTCTATGAACGAAATGGTTTCCACAATCTTTTTTTTTTTTTTTTCTCTCGCGTTGAGCATGCACAAGCATTATTTATTAAAAAAAAAAAGTGGGGGGCCCCACACTGGGTCTTGAAACGGGCCTCGAGGTCGTTAAGACCGCTCGTGCCGCCTGACGACGGAACGCTGCGCCTTCTCTCTGCCTGCTCGCCTCTCCATTGAGAATGCATTAGTGGGCGCAACAAACGCCTCGGCCTGTGTGAAACAACGGCCTTAAATACTGAACGAAGGAAATCAAATGAGGTTTTGGCATTCCCCCCAAAAGTTCTCTCCAAAAGGAAAAAATTCAACAACAAAAAAGCATTAGTGTTATCCACTGTAATTACTGCTGTGAAATGTGCCCATCTGTGCATTCGTAAATTGTTATAGCAATTCCTTTACAACCAGTGACGTGCAAAAAAATACAAATAAAAAATAAATACAATTATTTTATTTTATCAACTTCTATTTGTATTACTACTGTTAGTTCTTGAAATTTTTATATATAGGTTGAGATAAATCTGGCTTTAAGAACTCAGTGCCTACCCACTCACCGCACGTCAAATGAGACCTTCACCATATCACACATTTCCCCCAGGGACACAGACATTGCTACTATAAAAAAATACAAGAAAAAAAACTTTGCTATAATCAGCTCAGTTTGCTTCAACAGGTTAGGCCACAGTAGCATCATGTTTAGGCAAGAAATTGGATATAGATAAATAGATGACAAATCTGTAATGTTGTCATTTATAGAGGTGTTACTTCTAAACATAAACACTAAACATTTTGTATAATTGCCTGGCGTTTAAACATTAACTATGCTTTATTTTACATCGTATGATAGCCTAACGTGCTTCTATCTGCACAAAGCCACTGTTGTTGAGTAAATGTACATTTTTTGACAATGAGTTGGTTTATGACGAGCCGTTGGAAATAAAACACTCGACAGTGACATTAAGTAGCCTAATGCTACACCAGCTGATTGTCCGTTTACAGAAACAGCCCGTGAAGTTTTGCGGCGCAGCTGGAGAGAGGCTGAAGTAGGCAAAAGGTGTTCTACTGTAACAAAGTTTACATTGAAGATGACAGACGAAGCAACGCACGTCTCCGTCATGACAACTGTTTTCGCTCTTATCTCAACAGCCAACTAAATGTGTTTGGACGCATCAGCCTGGGACAGGCGCGATACCCCCCACGTGCTTAGCGTTTGAAACGTTTGTAAACATTAACGGGGCACGTTAAACGGCCCGACATTTAGGCTAAATGTTTAGCAATTTGGTCAGTTTTTTCACCCGACCACCTACTTGTAACCTTTGTTTTGTGTATTTCCCACAAGGTTTGCCGGTGTGAGCTACATCAATAGGCTACTAGGCTAAACTAACATCTGTCTACATAGGGCTAGCGGGACATTGATAGACAGGGAAATTAATAAAACACACACACAAACCTCCCCCCGTCCCTTCAAATAAATCACGTCTAAGTTGTGACTGATTTAATGATAGGTTAACATTAGCCTGATGAGTTTTGGCTAACGTAACGTTTATAGTCCAAAGTTAACTGTTTGGCTACTTTCATTTCCGCCGTTTCAATAACGAACAGTTTTTACTGAGTTTTCTAAAATCACAATGTTAACTTCAGAGCTACATTAATGAATAGTTGTTACTGAGTTTGCTACCAACTGGCTCATTTTAAAACATTGTGTCTTTATAAAGAGCTCTGCTTACCATCGATTACCAAATCGCCTCGTCAAGTAGGCAAACTGACGGCTCGAGCTCAGCTACCGGTACTTCATTCCGAATGGGAAGGGGGTGGAGTTACGAGGTTTTGCCGTCAGTTTGAGGATCCAATGGAGTTACAAGGTTTATTCTCAACCTCTTTTTAGTACTTTTAATTGGTTAAAACTTTATAAAACCCACACACAGACGTGAAGCGTGACTAATAGGTGTGATTTATGAAAGAAAAAAAATATCAAAAAATGGAGATGCGAGGTTTCCGCCCGACAGCGACGTTATATTTGTGTACCTGCCTTGCTTTTAAACTGTATATGTTTTTGAATTTGAAAGGCGCCTCCAAATAAAATGCATTATTATTATTATTATTATTATTATTATTATGATAACATGTTTTGTGAATACGGCCCCAGGGGAAATGCTGGCAAAGTGTTGTAACATCTTATGATGAGGCAAGATGTTAGGTCATGTCATATCTTACACCTACTAACTTTTATGTCGTTTAACACATTTAAAGGTCACATATTATGCTAAATGCACTTTTTAAATGTGTTCTAACATATCCATGGGTCCACGGTGTGCCTAGAGACTGCCAAAATATTTAAAAAATAACGATCTCTCATTTTCTCACTCTCCCCCTTTCTGAAACCCCCCAATATACTCCAGTCAGAATTCTCCTCGTTTCTGACCTCAAAAACTGGAAAGCCAGAAGCTTCCACTGTGCAGCCCACACCCCTATTTCTTATTGGTCCAAGGCTCTGACAGACAGAGGGCGAGGCGTATCTGGCTTCGCTTCCGGACAGGGGGTGGGGGGAGCTCAAAAATTGTATATTTACGAGGGGAGCTGCAGCTCTTTTTAAAAAATAGGCCATTGTGAGATTAGCTGAACATCAGCATAGTACAATAAATTATCTGAAAGTTTTTTTCAGCAAACAATTAAAGAAAAACGTATCAGGGACCACTAAGACCATATAATATGGTGTATAATAGAACCGAAAAGTGTATAATATGGGAGCTTTAAGGCAACGTATTCCTCCACGTAAATGCATAATCTTTCTGTCTGACTTTGATGTATTTTAAAAAACAAAAATGCAAATGGTCTTGTGTTTTTATTCTTCTTGTTCTAAGTAGTTTTTGTTTTATTTTAAGGGATTTTAATGTAATCTGATTCCCCCTTGTAGTTTAATGTTCAGGTTCATGCGTCAGCCACCTTCCACACTTTCAACCCAACCAAGCGTTTCAGAGCTGTGCAATGTGTCTGGCCGTCCTGTAGTGTTTTCTCTCATATAAATCTTTCATGTATTTCACTGTGATAAGAGTGTAAAGCCTTGGAGACGCTTGGCACCATAGCAGATCCACAGATTGAGCCCAGCGGTGAGCCTGATAAAGCCATGGGAGATAGAGCCAGACTCTCGCTGAGCAAACCCCAGGGGACAACTGGAGAGCATCATTAAGTCCTGCACTCTTCTGATAGCAAAATCAATTCCACAGTAGCAACTGTCTCCACATGTCTGGCATGTCACAGAACCTTAACATTTACCTGTAGTCTCAAAGAGGAAGGATTTTCATCAAACATGTGAGCACAGCTAGAGGTTTGTCACAGTACAAACTGTGTAATAATTGTTGGGCAGCACACTAGACTAGAAATATTTCTGCACAGTGGTGGTAATAAAATGAAAGCCTTGGAACTTAAAACAGAATAATTTAGAAAAAATACAATGCATATATTTTGAACCATCTTGGAAATGGATTATAACTTTGAGAAAAATACAAGTTATTTCCATTGAACGGTATCTTCTTAGTTTGTACCTCAATCCCCCCCCTAAAATGTTAGTTTGGTAAGTAAACCAAATGTGCAAAAATATAATATCTGGTTGGTAATTATGTTTTCCTGGCAGCAGTATTTGTCAAAACATAATCCTTCTTTATTGACAGAATAAGTAGAATACAGGGGTTGTCACAATATATGTCAATTTTTTAGGGGCCTGGCTAGCTCTGCGTATTGGTTTTTGCCTGTATCTTCGATGAATTGAGATTGAGTCAAAAGTTGAGAGAATCACTTGTTCAAGAGACTTTTTTTTAAAGAAGAAAGAATGAAAGTGAAACAAGGATTACAATGTATTATTGGAGGGCTGGAGTGGGATGCTAACAAAGCAAGAATTATAAAAGTGACCAAAACAATACATTAAATTCAGATGAGCAAATAATATCATTTAGAAAATGCAAATAACATCATACATATGGCATGAAAAGTCACAGATGTGTGCTGACCCAGACTAAAGACACTGTTTCACAGAAAATCATTTGTACATACTTAATACAGTATGACTCCCTGCAGTAATAACCGCAACCATGTACACACAGATCACATACTAGCCCTGCTAGGGAGGAACAGATCATTGTCTCCCTCCAGTGGTTGTAAGGAGAGGTGTAGACCTAGGAGACAGGAATTAGTTTGTTCATGAGCTGTATTTTTAGTTCTATGACATGTAAAACTAGAGATGCAGTAACCAATCAGTCTTTTGTATGCATGTATGGAGATACATCTCAATTCCCGTGGGTGTTTTTGTGACACATAAGCACGTAGCAGAGCTGGCCCAAGCGGTTGCTTTGCCCCCCCCCCCAAAAAAAAAAATAATAATTTGTATATGTGTGTTTGATATTAACATCATATAATGCAAATGTCGGTTATCATACAAAAAAAGGAATCCAATGTTTTGGGGCCGGTTTCCCAAAGCCTTCGTAGAGCCTTCTTAACGCTACGTCATTCGTAACCCCTACGTAGAGTTCCTACTTAACGTTTCGCCTGTTTCCCGAAACGTTCTTTGCTACGAATCTCTTTCGTACGTCATACGTTGGTAAGGTTGGTCTGGAGCGCCCTCAGAGCCTTCTTAGCTCTACCGTAGGGATGTTTCAGCTCTCATTTGTGTCATTTAACTAATAAATCTGACTGTATTTCATATCAAACGGACACAGCGATGACTGTATTAAATGACAAACTGTTAAAAACGATAACTGTATATAGCGTACATATCACATTTAAAGTAAGCTATATATTTTAGCAGAATACCATTCACTCTGATTCACAAAGTGTTCAAACTATATGAACAAGTACATAGTCATCTAACTGACTTGACAATCAGCATTAACTGATTGGATGCGATGTCCGTCAATGTGAAAATACTTTATAAGGCCTACGTGATACACTATAACCTACAGTCAGATCGTTTTTATCAGTTTGATATTTAATAGTCATCGCTGTGTCCCTTTGATATGAAATACAGTCAGATGTATAAATTTAATGACAAGTGAAGTCCCTGCGATCGCTGTGGCATCGCCAGAGATAGGCTACTACAGACCCCCACATATCCTTCCGTAAGCACCATGCGTAAAACGGACACGAGTGACATCCCTGTTGCGCATGGAACTGCCACAAGTCATTCATGAAGAAAATAATTGCTGGAAACAATCTTAATCTCCTCCGCTGTTTCTATATTTTTCTATAGCCTAGGCTACCTTTTTTAAATCAGTATAGGCTATGGTAGTACGTTCGACCAAGGTTAACACTAGAACCATCGCACTGCGGAGCTGTCAGCTGAGCCGGCTGACAGCTCCGCAGAGCCGGCTCAGCTGACAGCAGAGTGCGTCAGATTCTCCGTCTCAAAACATGTAAACGTGTGAAAAAATTAACGAATAATCAATTAAAGCTTACCTTAAAATAAGTGTGCCATGTTACTGTTTGTTGCAATTAGGATTTTAGCTCATTTGGACGCTGTTTGGGCCGTCTGTTTTTATTGATATAGGCTATCGGCGATATTATATCTACTTTCAGTTTCCTTACTGACCCACCACGAAACGTGATTATTGTTCTTAAAGATACTAAGATTATAAAGCAAGAGGTGTTAAATAAATGTTTCGGTTTAGAAGGATTTCTAGTAATCTTTTATTCGCAAAGACTTGTCATGCAGCTTCGCATGAAATAAGCAGGAAATGGAAAATCGAACTCTGAGCAATCGATTTCAGCAGTGTACGTACGACGTAAGGAGTGTTTCTCCTAAGAGACCGTTCGGGAACCAGGACTACAGAGGTTAACAACTTTGGTAAGTCATAACGTAGGAGTCTTCGTAGCTCGCTAAGAGATGACGTTATCGGGTAACCGGCCCTTGGTCTAGATAATAAATAGTCTAATAATTGAATCAGTTTATCAGGTAATCCGAGGTTAACTGATCACATCACGTTCACATCCATGCACAGTGTGTATTGAGTTTATTTAAAAACATTTGGAAATGGGGCTGCCTTCAGTTGCCCATGCACTGTGTATAGTCTATAGCCTATTTCAGCCTTGTCTGTGGAAAAAAAAGATAGCTGGACAACAGAGTTCTTCTGCTTCGTTCCTCTCACTGCATTTAAATGCATTCATTACATATTACAGAGAAATATGTAATATTTGTATGGAAAATCCATGTGTCTTACTTCAAAAGCTTCTAATTCATCAGACACAAATTATTTGTTCACGCAAAATTCCTCAGATTTAGCCTCTTAATTTTCCTCTCGAAGTGCAGCAGATTCATGCATTTCACTTTAAACGGGTAAAAAAAAATCTTTTCAGCTCAAATCATTTCTATGAGGTGTCCAGGGGCCGTATTCACAAAACATTTTAAGGCTAATAGTAGGTCCTAACGTACTGATTTAGGAGTAACTCTCAAAAATAAGGGGCGTTTCACTCCTAATTTTAGGACTCCTAACTTTTTAAGATAAGTGTAATTCACAAAGCATTTTAGCGCTAAAACTAGCTCCTAAATCTATGAAAAGCTAGGAGTCCTAAGTCACTAAGAGTAAATCACAGACAACCATTTGATGGTGTTTTGGAGAGATGTAATGATAGTGAGCTTTATAAAAGGTACCTTTTAATAGCTGTAAGGGGTTAATACATCATACTTTGTGTTGTCCGAAGGGAGACGGAAGAAGCCAAAGGCTTATCAGGTCCCGCCCCCATTTTCATCAAATTCGGATTCAGATACACAGTTACTGTTACAGAAAATAAAAATAAAACAAAAAACATTTATATATATATATATAGCTATATATATATATATATACACACACACCCATACATTTTTTTTTTTTAAGAATCTGCAGTCCAATATATATATATATAGCTATATATACACACACACACACCCATACATTTTTTTTTTTTTTTAAGAATCTGCAGTCCAATATATATATATATATATATATATATATATATATATATATATATATATATATATATATATATATATATATATACATATACCCATACATTTTTTTTTAAAGAATCTGCAGTCCAATACACAGTCAATTTTAATCTAATTGCTTCAGCTTTTAAGATCAGTTCAGCACAGTTCAGTTTTTCTGTGACAATGCCAAGTGTATAAAGTGTGAAGTGGCCTTGTATTTGGCCTGTTCCATTTCTTAACTGGTAGTCTAAACACTTCAGCAAAAGTATTCAAAAACAAGTCTGTCTGCTGGCCTGTATTATTCTTTACAATATTGTTATGTAAGTGACATTGACATTGTGCTCAGGTTATTAGTCTGTAATTTTCAATAATTTTTGAAACATAATTTGCTTTGAAATTGCGCAAACTGCAACTCCCTGTGACAACTTCATCAAGTCCATTCCACAGCTTAATACCCTTTACAGAAATCGAAAAGGATTTAAGTGTGGTCCGTATATTTTTCTCATTGAATTTATCTTTTCTTCTTAAATCATGCAAAACTTCTCTGTCTTCAAACATTACTTGTAAACTGTTAGGAAGGCTTTTTTTTGAAGCCTTGTAAATAATTTGTACTGTGTGGTAATTTACCACATCACGTAAATTTGAGAATTCTACCTTCAATAAAAAAGTTATTAGTGTGTGCCCTGTAATTGGCTTGGTAAATAATTCGTATTGCTTTCTTTTGAAGAATCTCCAACGGATGCAATGTACCTTTGTAAGTGTTTCCCCATATTTCAACACAGTAATGCAGATGTGGGGAAACTAAACTCCAGTATAATACAAGTAAGGCCTTTTGATTGAAACAATGTTGTGCTTTCCAAAGTATAGAAATACTCCTGGCTATTTTGCCCCTGAGATGGCTAACTTGTGGTTTCCAGCTTAATTTATCGTCAATTATTACCCCTAGGACTTTGTGTTGCTTGACCCTTTGAATTTCAATCCCATTTACCTTGATTTTTACAGCGACATCTGATGCTCTCCTGCCAAACATCATGAATTTAGTTTTTTCTAAATTTAGTGATAACTTATTTCGGTTTAACCACTCATGTAACTTAGTCAATTCAATGTTTACGATCTCAACCATATTATTCAGATCTTTCCCCGAATAGAAGATGTTTGTGTCGTCAGCAAATAAAATTAACCTTAAGACTTTTGACACTTTACATATGTCATTTATATAAAGCAGGAATAATTTCGGCCCCAAGATTGACCCCTGAGGGACCCCACAAACAATATCTAAGCATGTCGATGTGAACTCCCCTAATTTCACAAATTGTTTCCTGTCATGTAAATAACTTCTGACCCAGTCATGTGCCAAACCTCGAATGCCATAATTCTCCAGTTAATGATCTTAGTAAAGCTATATTTAGAAAGTATAGACATATTTATATTTATTATATTTATATACAAATTATTTATTAAGTTCCTTTTCCTGCAGTTGCTTTGGGTTTATGATGCACTGAAAGTTACTGTTGGTGTCACGTTTGGGTTTAATTTCCTACTAGAGTAGGCCTATATGTGGCACTTCGCACCATCTCCTCCGTTCCACAGGTCTGCTACTGTATAGTTGCGCGTCTCGCCTTTTTCGTTCTGCATGCACTTTACGATTTCACCGGCTGTTGTTTCTAAATTGTGAATTTCCTGGTTTGTCGCTGTCTGACTATTGCTGCATAGTCCGCCATTGAGAGAAATACAGTGAGAGTGCATGGCGTGCAGCTGTTCAATGAGGATATTCTTCCGATTCAAATCATTGTAATATTTGAAATGGATAGGCCTATGTGGCGCTATTGTAGGTTAATTGTGAACAAATGTGTGGGAAACCCTGCAGTATCTTGGTTTCATGTTAAATCAGTGTCACTTGTCATTAATTGTATATAAAAACTCTTTACTTTAATACAGTGACACGATATGGATATCTCCCACAGTGTTTCCATCATAAATTCACTCTTAGCTCTCATTCCCTCTCCAATCACTGTGGGCATAGAAGGTATGAACATGACATCATCCATAGCAACAGGGTCAACACCGCCCTCTAGTCTTAGCTAAGGAGTCCCTCCCATTCCTTAGTAAAAGTTGGTCTTATCAGCTTTGTGAATAGGTTTTAAGAAATTACTCCTTACAAAGAACTTTTAGTGCTCCTTAGGAGAACTCTTAGCGCTAAGATAAAATGTTTTGTGAATACGGCCCCTGATGGTGCCGCAGGCTTATCATCATTATTAGCCTAGATCTCTACTCCAAAACATCCCACCCCCAGTCTTTTGGGTCCATCATTTGGTAAAAGACCCAAAGACTATGGAACTATGGAGCAGCTGAAGTTGGAGGGAGAGTTTAAGGTTCCACTGGAGATGAGTTACTTTATCACAGAATGGTCTGTATCTCAGCATATCTAGTGATTCATCTTTTTCGCCCCCATACAGTGATACTAGAGCTCTTTCACCTGCTGCAATGATGATGCCTTTTCTCACATTTTCCGGTGACTGGCTGAACACCTTAGCTTGTTTGAGAAAGCTAGTGTCATTCTTTACTTTTTTCAGTGCCATTCCCTTTCCTAAGCCAAATAGATGAGACGTAGAATCACAGCCTGAAATGGCATGGATAAAGAGAAAAGATTATCTGGTTTTTGTGGCTTTCTTTGGTTCTGGTGCCAGAAACAGCTCCTGTGCATTCAGATCAGCATGATGCAACAAGAGTACTAACAAGTGACAGTTGTGTATGCAAGTTTGTGTAGGCGAGAAATGCCAGGATAAGTACTAACTTGTGGGAACATTTTGTGTATGGATTGATAGTATACTTTTCCTATTCAACCGCCCCACAATGCATTGCTTCTTTTCAAACAACATGGAATTTTTTTTTTTTAGTCCGACCAACCTAGCATACACAATCGATTGTTAAGTAGACAATATGTAGTATATACATGTTGAGTATCTAGGAGGGAGTGTGTGATCACATACTAAGACTGTGTCTTTTGTTCTGGCAGAGGCAATGGCAGTTTGGACAATGACCACATCTGCATCGTGCTTTGCATGGTCTGTGATAAACCCAGCCCTGTCAAGTTTAACACTGAGATAAACCAAGAACCGTTGTCTGTTTTACCATACATGGAACAACCTGCTTTGTTGTACGTCACACAAGCCAGGATATTAGGCACTAGGGTGCCGTGGACGGCATCGGAGTGTTGAGGCTGTGCACCATGGCAGTGCTGAGGCTTCATCATGGCAAATTGCCGACTGAAGAGGCTAGCGCAAAATAACAGGAAGTGACCTCACGGGTAACAACAGAATCACACATCCCAGGGTTTCAAAATAAAAGCTCTCAAAACAAATATTCATTAATACAGAAGTGTATTAAGGAAAAATAATAAATTAAAGGCATAAAAGAATTGTTGGTGAGATATAATTATACACCGCTTACATAAGCAACCCCAAACCTTCAGTCTTTATACTCGCTGGACGAGTTCATGGACTGCTTGAAACATCTTCTTCTGTTTTCCCGGATTCGAGAGAGTTTATAGAAACCACTTCACCAGAGCTGATCCTGAAGCACACCTCAACCTCTCCTCAAAACAGGACCCCCAGACGAGCAAAGCGTGAGCAAAGACGCAGGATTCCTTTCTCAAGACGCAGCCTGCATTGCCCGTTCCATGGACCGGATCCAGCTAGCGGACCTGCCGTGGAGAGCCGTTGTCCCGCTGCCTTACCAGTTGAGCCGTTCCACTACGCTGCCACCAGACGCATCGCCAGCAGAGAGCAAGGCCCGATGCAGAGGGAGTTCTCCGCTTCCTCCTCTCCTCCTTACCTACGCTGCCCATCGGAACGCAGACAGCCCGCTCTTCCAAGAAGGGCAGCTAACCCCCTGCTTTCTATCCCTTGACATGGTGATGGCTGCTGCCCTTATCAGCTGAGTTGCTTCCACACCACTGTGTTCCACAAAACGCGCTCCATCCGAGCACAAGGCCCGACGAGTGGCCTCCTTTTTCTATCTTCATCTTCTCCAGCCGCCTTAAACCAATCATCGCTGGACCAAGCGATTCACATGAGGCTATTGTCTGGACTAAGATAGTTATTTCATGTTATTCATTAACTTGAAGTAAACGTAAGAGCTGACAAGCTCACTATTTCCTGATTTAAAGTAATTCTGACTCACTTATGTGAATTACCTATGTAAGTGTTTTTCGCTCACAGTGTTTTTCTCCCGATAACCGGGAATGCATTGATGTGTTTTTGTTGCTGTCACTCTTAAAGCCAGTGAGTTCTTTCCTCTTTATCAATTCAACTCAGTATACGCAAATGTGCATTTGCGGCCACTGTGTGATTGGAGGAAACAGTTCACTACGCGCTGGAGCTGCGGCTACTGTCTTTTGTTTTCTCTCCTTCTCATTTCTAACTACGCCCATCACACAAACACACTGACACTCGTGATTTTCCCCTCAAGTATTCTTAATGAATACATGAGTGTTGAGTTTCTGTAATTTTAAAGTTAAGATCGCGTAAAGACAAAACCAAAGTCTACCCGCATCATTCTTTATAATTCGTATGTGTTTGATTGAAGCAGTAGGTTACATACATGCTTTGCATGCTACTTCCCCTACTGATTAAAAGGTAGAATATTCAACTTTTAGAAGTTGTCCACATTGCTATTAGCAATTGATCTACCCGTGGCTTAAAAGCCACGTCAAACGCGTCTGCCATCTAAATTCTAAAGTGACGTTCCTCTGTCACACCCACACACATTACACATGCACACACCCGCACAAAAATAGAAATACATGGGTTTGCTTTTAAACTGTTCTTATTATTGCTTGTGCTATGTCTGCTTTCTTAAATTAGATTAGTTCATGGTTATTGACTTATGTGTATCGTTTTAATCAACTTGCCTAAGTAAATAAACCCTTACATTTTGATTTTAAGAAGCAGTGTCTGTGATATTTGTGTCTTGTATTTCACTAATTGCTGGTAAATAAGGTTTATGCTCGAATATTCACTCCTTCATTATTTTAAATGAACATTGTAACCAACTTTGACATTCCCAAGATAAATCCCTTTAACATTATGAGACTGTTTTTCTGATTTGATTCAAAGTTCCCTTTTTCAAAGGGTGGTGCTCCGTAGGTATTAATAAGTGATTTGATTAGCTGGACTAATTTAATTGATCATTAATTAACATTTTTTTCTTAATATTATAATTTCCATGAAATTAATAATATTCTTGACTTTGACCAAATCTACCCCTTATGAATTCCCAACACGTCTAAATGCACGTGCGTCATTATCTGACACTTTGGTAGCATTTATCATGACAATATTATATTATAACAGCATTTATATAGTACAGTGAATACACCCCTCACATTTCTTAAAATATTTCATTATGTCTTTCCATGGGACAATACTGAATAAATGACACTTTGATACAATGTAAAGTAGTCAGTGTACAGCTTGTATAACAGTGTAAATTTACTGTCCCCTCAAAATAACTGGACACCACCATTAGTGTCTAAACTGCTGGCAACACAAGTGAGTAGGGGAGAACGGGGTAATTTGTCACACGGGTTGGTTGTCACAATCGTTATATCTCGGAACCAGAAGGCGCTGTCTATGAAATTTTGGTATGTATATATCCAGAATTGGAATCAGAGGTCACTACATAGTCTTCCTTGGAGTTAGACTGCTGACTTTGAGGTGAGACGACTGTATTTATTTAGCTCCTCAGTATTTTTCTTCTAGGCTTTTACACAATGGGTTTATAACAAAACACTTGTTACCCATACAAAGTGTGAAGGGTAAACTATATTTTAGATTGTGGTTAGCAAGCTAATTAGTTGTCAGATGGTTGTTGGCCTTGATGCTAGCAAGAAATTCAAGTTGGGGTTGGTCGTCACATTTTTTGGGGGGTTGGTTGTCACATGTTATCTCAAGGCTGCAGCCAGAAAAGGAACCCAATAACGAAAGAAATTGTCGAGCTGTATCCTCACTGACACCCCAGAGAAGGAAAGAATAGAGCAGGAAAAGGCAGCTAGCATGCAAAAGAAAAAAGGGCAACAAAATCAAAACAACCCAGTGCATCCCAAACTAGACCAGCTGCAGAAAGTTATGTAGGCCTATTTGTCAACTTGACAATGCAATTAAACTTTCAAATTTAGTTCTACTTTCTTGCCTTCTTTTTAAGATTATTCCCATTAAGATAACAGTGACAAACAACCCCATAGTGTTTGACAACCGACCCCTTGATGGGGTTGGTTGTCACAATGTGTAAGGGTGTCTTTGATGATTCATTTCTTCTTTATTACAATAAGATAGAAAAAGTGAGGGGTACATATTTCAAGCCAACACCTTAAGCTTCAATTTAATGTACACTGTAAATAATTTATCTGTAAAATAACAGTAAAATACTGGCAGCAGAGACGCCAGCAAGTTACTGTAATTCTACAGTACCCTTACTGTTAAATTAATTTACAGCCCTTTACTGTAATCGAAAAAAAACAGTATATTTCTGAATTTACAGTAAGATACTGGCAGCAGAGACTCCAGCAAGTTACTGTTATTAATTATACAGTAGTCTTACTGTTTTTGAAAGTAAAGTGAAATGCAGTATCTGTGATTGTTTGAAAATAAATTAACATTCTGATTAGATGGTTGCAAGTAGATAACTGATAAATGTTTACTTTAGACAGATATAATTTTTTTTTTTATGTATTTATTGAGTTTTAATTTTTTTTTACAAAAGAAAAGAAAAAACACCAAAAACAGACTTAATAAAATAAAATAGTACAATATAAAGTAAAAATAAAAATACATAAATAAAAGAATATATATACGCATACATGGATACCGACATATTACATTATGAGAAAAAGTATGTAAATGTACGCATACACATACACCCATATATAAATGCTTAGATAAATAATAAGTAAACAGAAATATTACATTTTAAAAAGGACATTCAAATGAAAATAATAATAAAAAAAAAAGTAGGTACATTACCATGCATTCCCTATTATCCTCTGCGGGTACTACATAACCTCAAAAGCAGAAGTTGTACTTATCCCTCCTCCACTTCATCGAGCATCTGAGAGAGATCCTTGTCCCTGATGTAGTTAATGAATGGGCCCCATATTACTTTAAACTTCTCTTGTTTGTCCCTGAGTGTATAAGTAATTTTTTCTAGAGGCAGACATAATGACATTTCTTTGAACCACTGTCTAATACTTGGTCTCCCATTGCTTTTCCATGTTAATGCAATCAATCTGTTGGCCTGTAATAGGCAAATGTTTACAAAATTCTGTTTTCCACTACTTATATTATGTTTCTTTGGATAGATGCCTAGAATAAAAAGTTTAGGTTCTATTATTATTTGGATTGATAGAATGTCCTGAATTATCTTTCCAACTTCATTCCAGAATTCAATTATTCTCGGGCACTTCCATATACAATGAATAAGTGTTCCCTTTTCGTCCCCACATCTTGTGCACAAATCTGGAATATTGGGACTAAATTTATTTAGTTTTTCTGGTGTAATATATACTCTCATTAACCAATTGTATTGCAGCAATTTTAACCTTGTATTGGCAGTTTGAGACTGAGCATTCTTACATGCAACAATCCACTCTTCATTGGTAATTTCCCTTTGTAGATCACCTTCCCATGAATTTAGTTTAGAATCTGATGATTCAGGTGAATTGTCACTCAAAAGATTATAAATAGCTGAAATAATTTTTTTCTCAAAGGGATTTTTAAATAGATTATTCTCCAGTATAGATAAAGTTGGGATGGTAATGGATTGGTTCTGATAGGATCTAATAAAACTTTTTAGTTGTAAATATTTAAAGAAGTGTTTTTTGGGAATGTTATAGATACTTACTAGGTCCTCAAACGTTTTAAAATGACCGTCATTCGGATTATAAATATCCTTCATTTGTTTTATTCCTCTATCAGCCCATAACTTGAACCCACCATCAGCTCTTCCTGGTACAAAATGGTTATTACCCCAAATTGGACTAAACCTGGAAAGAACAGAAGTTTCCTTGTGGTATTTATTTACATCATACCATACCACAATCATGTTCTTAACTATTGGATTTGTTGTCTTCTTTTTAAGGTTTTTAAAAGTATCCGAATATATATATGCAGGTAATGGAATCTTTTCAGAGCCGGATTCAATATCTTTCCATACTGGCGAGTTTTCCGTGTAATAATAATACTTCATAGTTCTTATTTGAGTAGCCCAGTAATACCATAATAGATTGGGGCATTGGAGCCCTCCCCTGTCATACGGTAGGTACAGAAGGGACAAACGAAGTCTGGGGCGTCTATTTTTCCAAATAAAATTGCAAAAAAGTTTCTTGAATCTAGGAAAGAAGTCTGAAGGAGGCGGCAAAGGGATATTTTGGAAAAGGTACAATAGTTTGGGCAGAATACTCACCTTCAATATATTAATTCTACCTAAGAGGGAGATTGGAAGTGTTGACCATTTTTCAAGTGATTCACAAGTAGATGCAATAACAGGATTGTAATTGGCTTGAACAATTTCTTCAATTTTGTGAGTGATTTGAATACCTAAGTATGTGAAACTGTTGACTGAGTTGAATTGACTTACGCTAGTCGGAGGGTTATTCCTATCATTCGAATTACACAATAAAATGGAGGATTTGGAGGTGTTAATTTTGTAACCTGATATATTGCCAAATCTTTTAATAAGGTCCATAAGCGCTGGAACAGATATATCCAATTTTTTTAGAAAAATAATGACATCATCAGCATAAAGACCCAGACGATGTTCGACTAGACCTGTACATATGCCTGAGATCAGTGAGTGATGTCTTGCAATTGCTAAAGGCTCAATTGCAATCGTAAATAATAACGGCGATAATGGGCAACCCTGTCTACAACAACTGTTAATTTGAATTGGTTTGGATAGATTATTATTAGTAACAATTTCTGCATATGGCTCTCTATATAAAAGTTTCACCCAATTACAAAAATTATTCCCAAGCCCGAACCTATCGAGTACTTCAAACAAGAATGCCCATTCCAACCTGTCAAACGCCTTCTCTGCGTCTAGTGACAGGAAGGCTGTATCTGGTACCTCTCTCTGGTTATGTAGAATATTTAAGACTCTTCTTACATTATGAAACCCCTGACGACCTAAAATAAATCTGTTTTGATCTCCATTTATTATTCCCGGTAATAAATTCTCTAATCTTTTTGCTAAAATTTTACACAGTATTTTTAAATCAGAATTTAGGAGACTTATTGGCCTAAGATTCTCACATTTATCATTTGTCTTTCCAGGTTTAGGGAGAAGTGTGATCAAAGCACCCCTTAAGGAGGGAGGAAGAATGCCTTCCTGAAAAGATTCAATAAACATTTCGAGGAGGGGCGCCTTTAACTTAGATTCAAACTTCTTATAAAACTCAATGGGCAGGCCGTCCGGACCAGCAGCCTTCCCAGATTTCATGCCTTTAATTGCCAAAGAAATTCCTTCTAGAGTTATATTTTCCTCCAAAGCCACCCTCTCCTCCTCCAAGACTTTAGGAATGTTTAAATTGCTTAAGAACATACTTTGATCTGATATTTCCGAATTTCTTTCTGAGCTGTACAATTTTGCATAGTAGTCTCTAAATGCCACATTCATTTTAATAGGGTCAATAATATCATCAGCGCCATGCTTTTTCAGTACAGTAATAGCTCTTTCAGTTTGAAGTTGTTTTATGCGCCAGGCTATAATTTTTCCTGGTTTTTCCCCTTCGTCAAAAATAGTTTGTTTGAGTTTTAAAAGATTAGCTGTAGCTTTGGCGGATGAAGTTTCATTATATTGAGTTCTTAGCAGAAGTAATTCTTGGTGTAATTTAGGACAGGTGTTTTGAAAGTATTTGGTCTCCACAATCTTAATTTTTGACTCTAACAGTGCCAGCTTTTGTTTAGTTTTTTTTAATTTGGAACTTGTAAAATTAATGATCTGACCCCTAATAAAAGCTTTAAAAGCTTCCCACCTGGTATTAGCAGATGTTTCAGACCCATTCACTGTGAAATATAAATCAATTTGAGTTTCAAGAAAAGAGATAAGGTCTGGGTCCCTCAGCCACTGCTGCTTTACTCTCCATCTAGGTGGATCCTTTTTCAGCCCTGGATCTACATATTTTAAGCTATTTGGGGCGTGATCTGAGACCAGTATACTGTCATAAGTACAGTCCTTGATCTTAGACATCAGACTTGCGGAAACAAGAACATAATCAATTCGGGAGTATGATTTATATGTACTGGAGAAACATGAATAAAATGCCACATCAGGATTCCTATCTCTCCACACATCTCTTAGATTTAATGATTTGATGAAATGATGAATAATATTCCTACTTCTATTATGAGTCTTGTCTATATGCGAAGATCTGTCTTTATGGGGGTCCAGTGTACAATTGAAATCATATATATATTGACCATTAAGGGATGATAGAGTATAGAACAAGTTATTGAAAAATGTGGGGTCATCATTATTGGGCGCAAAAATATTAACCAAATTAAGCACTTCTGACAAAAGTGTCCCTTGAACTATTAAGTATCTACCTGCTTTATCTGCAATTACGTTGGTGATATTATAAGGAAACGACTTGTGAATGAGTGTCATAACCCCCCTTGCCTGAGTATTAAAGGCCGCTGATAGTACCCTGCCCTGCCATCTCCTTCTAATTCTAATGTCCTCTTGTGACGTAAGGTGAGTCTCTTGAAGGAAAATGATTTGAGGATTTATACTCTTTAACCTGGCCATAACTTCCTTTACCTTTTTAATTTTTTGTAACCCTCTGCAATTCCAAGATGTAAATTTAATTTCTAATTCACCTGTCATATAGAATCATAGCTTTGTAGATTGTACAACAGTAAGCAAAAATGTACCCAAAAAAAAGAGGAGAGGAAAAAAAGAAAAAAAAGAAAGGAAAAAAGAAAATGTGATCTCAATAAACTGGTAACACACAAACCCCACACCCCAATAGCTCCAGAACTGAGCCTCCCCCCACCCCCTAGCTGCACACTCCAGCAACCGAGGAAAACACTCCACACTATCTGAGGAATATTCAAGCTAAACGTATCATTCTCCCTCCACTATTTATAAGGAGATATCCAAACCATTATGTATGCGAGTAAATAAATTTAACCAGTGGTAACACCCTTTTGATATAAGGCAAATGTGCATTGAGATGCCGTCAATGTATAACTCCGCAAGATTACCTCACGTGCCAGTGACCCGGAAACAAAACAACCCGCGCTATGCGTTGTGGGATATGAAGTTTACTCTACTTGAATCGGGCATATTATCCCCTGAGCAGTTCTAACAACATTCAAGTGGGGCATGTTCCCTTAACAAAACCAAACAAAATGTTGATTATGTCACCTATACAGTAAACGTTGTAAAGTATGACAAACAATAACTTATGCGACTTTTTATAAAACAATTGGCCGCTGGCCACTACACCTTGTATAAAAAGTTGTCTATGAAAACAAGATTAGCAATTTTTATCTGAACCAAACGAGCACAATAATCCGTTAAACATGTACGGCAGTATTTCAGTCCCGCGAAACATTGCATGTAAACAAACTTACTTGCCCTTATACTCTGCCGTGGTCATAGCAACGTTTTACGTTGGCGTACACAGTCAACCAGTCCCATTTCCCTCTTGGATGTTCCGAATAAATTCCTCCTCGTCTGTTGGTGTACCAAAAGTATGCGTTTTATCCTTGTAAGTCACCAGCATTTTAGCAGGAATCAGCATGCCATGTCGAATCCCCAAGCTACGAAACCACTGTCTGGACGCGTCGAAACTTTTCTGTTTCTTGTGCTCTTCTTGTGGCAGGTCTTGCTTTTTGGTTCTGGTTGCTCTTAGTACGGCCACCTTATCTCTGTCGTTCAGGAACCTCATTATGATTGCTCTTGGGGGTGCGTCGGGCTCTCGGTTCGGACCAGTCCGATGGGCTCTCTCCAGAAAAATAGCCGACTTTAGTGTTGTGATGCCCAGTGACTCCGGGATCCACTTCTCAAGAAAGCCACAAGTATCTCCCGCCTCTGTCTTCTCTGGTAGGCCAACCAACCTTAAGTTGTTGCGCCTAGACCTTGCCTCTTGGTCCGTGGCTTTATCTTGCAGCTCTCTCTTATCATGTTCAAGTTTTCGGACCTTAGCTTGGAGTGTAACCACCTCGTCCTTAGTGCTGGAAATGCGGACCTCTGCTCTCGTAACACGCTCTGTGCAGACGCTAATCTCCTTTCTCACTCCGTCTATTGCACTTATTACCCCGTCAAACCTGTCCGAGAAATCGTCCTTCAGCCCTTTGATGGCGTCAAGGATTTCTTTGCCTGCTATTACTAGTCTCCATCTTCTGGTTCAGCTTCGTCAGGCATGGCGCTAGCATTAGCGCTGTCGCTAGCTTCCCCGCCAGTCTTTGTCAAGCCAAAATACGACATTTCTGCTTGTTTGCGTCTGGTCATTTTGGTTGCTGCAGGTTTCTTTGACAAAGCCAAACACGCTGTTCACTTTCGGTGGTCGTAAATTAAGTTTCTATCAGTTTTTAATAAAAGTTCAGTGGAGGGTAGAAAAACCACCTGCTCAGCTCGCCGCCATTACCGGAAGTCAGACAGATATCACTTAATACAATAACTCAATGTAGCAAATTAAAATATCAAACTTCAAACATTACATATATTTTGTTCTGTGGCCTAAAGACATATGCATAGCAAACATTAATTTTGAAGAGATGCAAAATAAGCAGTTAACAACTTAAAATATTGTGAATCAAACAGACTTTTATTAAGGGCAGTATTAACAAATACAGCTATACAATTTTGATGTATTTAATGCAATGCATTCTCTGTTAAACATCTATATGATCATTTGGGAAACTCATGGAAGCCTTGTGGTTTACCTCTTAAAATAGTCCTTTGAGGTAGGCTTGTCTTTTACCTCTTAAAGAGTCTTGTGAGATAGGAGCATTCTTAGCTTCAGAAAGAGTCTGGGTGTTTGTAGACTGCTGGTATCTGAGAGGCGTCTTCTGGATCGGGTAGAGATGACCATCACCTTGCTGTCATTGCTCCTCCATCTTGATTTGTTCTAGTGTTGAGACTGTAAAACAGCAACAAAACAATTGTCAAAATATATCTAGAATTGGGAATTTACAGAAACAACTCTGAGTACATGCTGAAAAAGCTGATGAAGTCTGTTGTGACTAAATGTTGCTTCATCACTCCATCAAAAGTGGAGAAGTGAGAGAGAGAGAGAGAGAGAGATGAGAGAGAACGCACTGACCTGATACATGTGTATTGACTGTAGCTGACTTCTTCTGGACCCCCACACCATGTCTTCTTGGAGGGAACTGTTCCCCGGATGGCCTTTGTGCCTCTCTCCAGATTAAGGCTATACCATTGAAGCATCTGAAGTCAGAATAGTCAAAGATTAGACACTGACTGTAAAAATGTAACTATTTTATGGGTTCAAAATTGACAATGTATTACACTTGAAACAGTTGATATATTAGGCTTCAATTCAAATGTATAGGTGGCATGATATGATAATCAGCTCCACTGCATCAGCTCTTAACAAGGAGCTAAAGGCTATCCACTAGCTAAAAACAACCAGTAGGCTACTACTCTAAAGAAAAGACTCACTAATGCTCAACACTCTTAGGTTTGAACACACATGGACTCTAACATGCACTTAAGTATAAATGTTTGAGCTAGTTAACTCATCCTCACTGGTAAACAATATTCTAAAATCACATACTCACTTGATAGACAGGCTGCTAAGCATTAGTTTAATTTCAAACATTATCTTAAGCCACCTTTTAAGAGTAAATAATTGATCAGGAACATATTACCATCAAATTTGTAGATGCTCCACTCGATCAATGCAGAATAGACCTAATGCTGGACTTTTTGTTGATGCGTAGCACATGTCCTTCGAAGTTTGTCCAATCTGGAATGGCTCATTTCAAACTAATGTTCCTGAAAAAGGCTGTTGCCCGCACACTTTCCAAAAATACTGTAATGTACTGTAATTTAAAACGTTATCATACTGTTAAGGGCTTCTGAGCTGTCTTTTCAAATTGACCTTCCCACAATGCATTGCTAAGTACAGTAAATAACCGTAATACATGAATACAGTAAATTAGTGTTAAAATTTGGCCGTAAATTAACAGCAATTGCTTACAGTGTAGGAATGACTATTGAAAGATGTTTAGGTGATAAGCAATTCTCACTAGAGTAAAAAGTGTGCCTACTTACCCCGTTCTCCCCTACACCCCTAAGAATTGTTTTTCCAAATTGGGTCCATAGTGTCAATATTTTGTGTGGCCACCATTATTTTCCAGCACTGCCTTAACCCTCTTAGGCATGTAGTTCACCAGAGCTTCACAGGTTGCAACTGGAACCCTCTTCCACCCATTCATGACAGCATCACAGAGCTGGTGAATATTAGAGACCTTGCGCTCCTCCACCTTCCGTTTGAGGATGCCCCAAAGATGCTCAATAGGGTTTAGGTCTGGAGACATGCTTGGCCAGGCCATAACCTTTACCCTCAGCTTTTTTAGCAAGCCACTGGTCGTCTTGGAGGTGTGTTTGGGGTCGTTATCATGTTGCAATACTCCTTTTAAACTTATTTTACACAATTATGACCTTTATAAACTTTGACAACTTTATAAACCTTTAGCTTTTCCACTTTTTCAACTTTTCAACTCAGCAGGAAATGCATTTTCTCAGATCGTTCATTGAACGCATGTTATCTTTGTCCTGTGGGTGGCAGTAATGTGCTGAAAAGGCATACAGTCTGCCGAAAATTAAAAGAAGAAGCCTGCATTCTAGGCTCCACTCCACCCAACCACAATCTACGCTACAGTATGATTAGGCCATGGTGAAGAGGACTTCCTTTTATTTTATGTTGTAGCCTACTGAGTTGGTGTAGCAACCTCGGACTGCTGCATTCTTCTAAGCATCTATGCTCAAAAGAGACAGTGCTGCAGAGACCTGACATGGATGGTTTAGTCGATGTGCTGAAAGTCCCAGAAAGTGTTGCCTTCCAAGATAGCCCATTCAGCTAACCGGAGCTACCGATAAGTACGTAGGAGCCCACGTACTTGGACATTATTCTCTGGACTTGTCTTTGCGTGTTAAGGTACATTTTGTAACCTGATCCTGTTCCTATGTTAATGTGTTTATTATACCTGTACTGTAGCTTTAAGAGAAGTCTGTGTTAAGTGACTTGTATGCAGCGCCAAGCTCAGTCTGCACTAACCTTACTGAGTGGAGGTATGTTGTTGTGTTAGTCGTCATATTTTAGCATATACATGGTTTTGTATACAATGAAAATGTTTAGTGTGCAATTTAATGTGTTAGGAATTAAGTATGTGAACATGCTTCAGCGCCAGGGCTGCCAAGTTTCACCAAAAGTTTGGAGTGAGATTGTTTGGCCGAGGGACCCAAAACCGTGTCCTCTCTCCCACCCAATAATTTTTGCTAGTGTCCTGCAAGTTTATATATTGTTCATGATAAATCAGAAATAAAGACAATTGGAAAATGTGATAAAACATCAAATCTTATTAAAATAAACTAATTCATGAATTGCAAAGTCGTAGGACAGGTTTTAATTAAACATTGGGTGTGGACACATTATATAAGTAAAAAATTTGAGCATTAAACACTTAATTTCCTGCATTCTGGTGAATTTTTATGAAGCAATGTGTGCCTTTTCTGCATTCATTTTTTATGTAAAGTAAAGAGAACAGTCACGGTTTCGCTGACACAAATGTTATTGAATAGCATTCAATTCATGTGTAGTGCTTTCAAATATCTCCTGTAGCCTATTGTTGAAACATTTGGTTAAACTGTAATAAAGGTAATTATTCTATATCATGTCTACTATTGAGGGATGAGTGGCTGGTGGTATTTTACTAGCAGCATTAGGCTTTATTCAAAGAAGAAAAACATTAGGGAACAGTTCAACACCAATGCAAACTACTAAAATAAAACATCTGGGTTACTTGGTCCCTCCTCTAGGCTACCTTGATTTGTGTTATGAAAAGTGCTATAAATGTGCAATACATAGGCTACAGTTCATTACACAGAAGAATAAAAGCATTTTTATTGGCGGATGAGCCATTTGTTACTTTGCAAACCTAATCTTCAAACTAAATTACCAAAAAACAATATAAAAAACGATCCAAAGATCTTCTGAATTTACTTGAGTGAAATTGAAGGGTTAATATGTTTGATGCACGCGCGCTCACCGGCCGGCGGGGACACAATTCTTATCAGCGGTAACTTGGCACGCTATCAACTCACACCTCGGAAGAGAAGGTGCAGGTAGGGGGCTCGCCTCCTTTATATGACCATGCTCGCCTCCCGCTTCGAATGCACTGTGCACATCAAAGCATAACTTTAATGTGCGTTCAGAAAGAGGAAGTCACGGCACTCATGTCTGTTAGCTTTTCAAAATAAGAATTTGTTAATAAAAGTCTCGCAAAACAAATGTTATTTTGGGGATTAATTTCTCCGCATGAGAAATTTGAGGTGTGGCGTGTGAGAGTGTGAACGGGTTGATTTGCGTGTGTCTCCCGGCCAAAGAGTGAGACTTGGCAGCTATGTTCAGCGCTGTTTTACAGACACTTTGTAAATCGAGGGCAAGGAGCGAAAAGGGCGTAAGTGACATTTTCAGAATTTTACAGGAGATCAAAAACAAACTTTTTATTGATCAATAAAAAGCAGCATATGGAAGCAATCTCTACTTTTATAGAAATTAGGCTTCAAGGAATTCATATTTTAGAAAAAAATAAAAATTATATATTTATTAAAATTAAAATAAAGTGTTTATTTTAGTGTCCATATTTTCTCCATCATATGTGGGTAGGGGAGAACGGGGGAATCTGAGGCATCGGGTAATGTGAGCCACCCCCTGTATCTAGGCAACGGAAAACATTTTTGGTCATGTGAGATATATGTTTTCAAGCCCCTCTCATTTCCCCATGGCCCTGAAAGAGAGGACCTCATGGTGCTGAGGTAAGCATGTTTTTTTCACTAAAATAGGTATTTTGCATGTAAAAGTAAATTTTCTTGCTGTCAACTTAATCAACTGTTGTGCCAAAGCAAATGTATTCACGTAGAAAAACTTCTATCATATGTGTTGATGAACTACCAACATATGAAACCATGTGATGCTGATAATTGAAGATTAGCCTGAAATGCTAAGAGAGGTAGTTTTTTCTCAAATTGTGGTGGTGGGGGAAAGTGAGCAAAATGCTGTGGGGGAAAGTGAGCCACTGTCTCCCTTCCCCCACCATGAGGCACAAGTTAAGTTTAGTCTTAAACATATTTTAATGTAATATTACATCACATATGTTTTATTTTAATGTCATACACATTGTAGAAAAGCCATCATGCCAAGGAAATACACCAGGAAGACAACCTGGGGCAACCACACGGAAAGAGCACTTTCTCATCTTTCCCTGTAACCTTCAGGGCTGGAATGTAGAGTAGGCCTAGTTGTAGAGTATGACAGGCTGATGTTATAATCCAGTTGGGTCTTCTCCTGTGTTATGAGTCCCAGGCTGTTCTCGCTGGTTCTGATTTTCCTATGTATTAACCCCCAGACACAAGCTGGCTCTAAGGGTCCTGCGTTCTGACCCCCAGACTGTGTTCTAATCTAACTGGTTCTATCTTTCATTTGAATCATATTAAAACCTTTTGAATTATAATATGTTGTGTTTGATTTTGTTCAGAGTTACTTTCAAGTGTTTAGAAAATTAGCTTTGCTTAATTGACCAAACCCCATCATTCTTTTACTAGTCCGATATTAGTTCTGGAATGTGTGGCTAGCTTTCAGGATTATAACTGTTACAATATGTGTTGTTATGGTAGTTTCAGAGTGGAAAGTGGTTTACCCCCAGCTGGTTCACTTTACCCCCTTGATTTTCTTGGTCTGGCTCAGTTTACCCCACAGCTGGGGTAAAGTGAGCCACATGACAACTGTTTTTAAAACAATCATATTTTCACTGCCCTTTGTCTTGAAAAAATTCTGCTAATGCCCATTTCTAGGAAACATCCTGAATTAATGGGAAATGTGTCAATTTGAGTGATAAATCATTTTAGCTTGCTTAGAGGGGAGCAAATGTAAAAAGTGGCTCAGATTACCCCGTTCTCCCCTATGTCTAATTCTCCAAACATATTCAAAAACACTTTTTCTGTAATATAAGTGTTGGTCTTTGATGCAATCCCTCCGTATTGTCAGCTCTTTTAGCATATTTATGATGCACTTATGCCTTTTGTGCACCAAGCTCAGTGCACTTACGCATTTTTTTGCTCCAAACTCAACTGAAGGTTTTCACTTACGCCTTTATGTTTTCAGCCTTTATTTCAAAAAGTAAAATGTTAAGTGACGTTATTCTGTTACCATTTGATAGACCTTTAAAATGTTATATACGTGTCATGTCATTTTTGCAAAATATGTCACTCCAAGCCCTCGAAATGCACTTTTTGAGAGTGTTATAGTATACATTTGCGTAAAGGTAATACAGGGTTTCCCCGTGTGTTTGTTTGCTAGGAGGGAATGTGGTCCTGTCTACGACCGTTTACATGCAGTGACACGTATTTCTTTGGCTTGAATGTTTTATCTATTCTGTGTATATTATCTATGCTGGTCATGTTTATGTTAGTGGGAAAGCAGCAAATTGCATTTAGTATGTTATTTTGTTTATTATTATTATTGTTATTATTATTATTATTGTTATTATTATTATTATTATTATTATTATTATATAAGCTCAGAATGCTGTTATCTGTCTTAGTGGAGGAGGGACTGTGGTCCTGTCTACGACCGTTTACATGCAGTGACACGTTTTTCTTTGGCTTGTAAATGTTATAAATGTGACCAGCCAGCCTCCCTTGTGGTCCAGCCTTCCTTGCACACATCCAGTGCATGACACCCAGAACACAACGCAGACCATTTTATCCGTTAATGGATGTGCGCCCATTAACGAACAGTAGCATTATTTATTTAAAAAAAAAACAGAACTGGACTCCTACAGTATTAAGACGACAGGCCAGTCATTTTCAACAATGAACATTGTGTGCACTGCCTCACACACAAACTCTCAGTTCAACCAAGTCCACAAACAAAAATATAACAATTTACAATAGCGTTTTTCTCTTACTATGCATGTTGCTTAGTGGGACTTACTTTTAGCAAGGAGTTAGCTGAAGTGGCGCTGAAGATTTGAAGCCTTGAAATGCGCTAATGACGCCTGGCATATAAGGCAGAATGGCTTGGTATAACGTTCAACAAAAAATATAAACTCTCCCACTCTGTTTTGGAGCGAACTTGACACAAATTGTTTACTCACGAAAAACCTCCCTCCAAGCTGAGTGGGCAGTTTTAGGTTGCGTCCACACCAAACGTTTGCGAACGTTATGTTGCGTCCTCAATTAAACATTTGCGAACAGGCATACACATACACATTAACAAAATAAAAAATTAAATAATAAACAACATGTAAAACGAACGTAAGAGCCGCATGAAACGTTTGCGAACATGCACACACATAGGCCCACACAAAAAAAAGTATATAAAAAAAAAATTATAATCACAAAATTTGATATGAACTGAAGAGCCGCACGAAGCAAGGCAAAGAGCCGCAGGTTGGCCACCCCTGGCCTAGGGAGTCATTTGGGATTGGGCCCTAGTCTCGGACTAGGCTCAAGCCTCGCCTGTAAAACCGGTAGTGATGGGAATTTTGGCTCTTTTTAGTGAGCCGGATCATTTGGATCGGCTCACCAAAAAGAGCCAGCTCTTTCGGCTCCCAAACGGCTCTCCATATTACCATATTAAACCTTTTATAATTCAGCCAAAAGTAGCCCTGTTTTGACTTCTGATGAGTGTGTGTAGGCATACATCACTGCATTTATCCAATACCATTGTACAGTAGTATTCAAAAGTAAAAATTACATTTTCTAATATCAATACATTGCTTGCCGTTTTTTTTTCATTGCATTTACAGACCCATGTAACTTGCTGAAACCACCAAATAAATGCACTGACTTGTTTCTAGACCTCTCTGATACACAAAGTGGCACACCTATACAGACTTAGGCAAACTTTATGTTTGAAAAAAAAATATATATTGTTATTTAATTTTTTTAAACGGCTCTCGGTTGGGAGCCAACTCCCATCGTTCACTTAAAAGAGCCGGCTCTTTGAACCGACTCGTTCGCGACCGACTCATCACTAGAAACCGGCCCTACATGTCACTGGCTTTAGTTGAAAGCGTAGAGCGAGGTTTTTTGTCCCACCCACTAGAATAGCAAAATGTGGTTGGTTGATGCATCCGTCACTCACTAAAGTATCATGACGTCTTAACCAATGATTGAGCTAGCTTTATCCCTTTCCTCCTTTTTGTTTGCCTAGAGAGAACAATAAATATTTTTTTTTGGATAACACTTTATCAACTATATTAGGCACTAATACCATGCACTAACACTGTCATTTCTGAGGCAAACTTGATAGAATTCAGACAAACATGAGAGATCATTTATTAATTGTAATGTGTTGAATATAAATAAAAAACTATATTTTCCAATAACAGTGTGTATTTGTGTGATGTATTTAGAAATAGATTTCCATCATATGATCATCTGATGGCATTCTGTAAACTGATCGAGACAGCAACAACCAAAATGATTAGGGTCACTAAAATCAAAAGAAATTATGCCACAAGCACAACTACTGAAGGCCCTCTAACCAGACCAACTGAAAGTATAGGCCTACCACCACACACACGCACACACAATGGACATATAATAGCCTAGAAAATAGACATAGCCATCATGATGTTTTCTACACAGTGAAAATAAAGTAGCCATTAGGACGTCGCCATGTGATGGCTGACAGAGAATGAAAAGTATGCTTCTAACAATTAACATTCATATAACATTAATCCATCCAGAAACTGTAGCCAATAGATGAGCTCTTCCTGTTCCTAATGTATCTGTCCACCGGCTCCACCCAGAGGGAGCTTAGTCACAGATTTACCATACACAGGGCAACAGTGAGTCGGATCATCGTGACATGGGCCAACTTTCTCTACAGAACAACTGAAACACCAGAATTTATACATATGGCTCGCATTTAAGTTACTGTCAATTCAAACAGAACATGTCCTACAGCGTAATTTCACATTAAAATCATTTAACTGGCAAAACGTCAAGTCAATTCTGACTTTCATTTTGAATCAGAAAACGGAACCTAGCACTTCCTAGCTCAGCTGCGCGACCTTCACTAGTAGCTTCTTCCGTGTGTGACTCTGGGACTTCGCGGAAAAGAACAGAAAAGAAAGCCTGTCATTTGCAAAAGTCCTACTTATAACCCTGCGCCCACACCGAAACCTCCATAATGTTAGTGGCAGCCGCCAGTCATTCATTTTCACTTTAATTTTCGCCACGAAGGGCAACTGAAGCCTCGGCTGCAGCAGCACCATGGCAACCACCTGCAAGCAGGCATCGTGTGTCCACTCCAGTCTGAAATAAGCCGTGGATGGAAGACTCACAACAACCAGTTTAATTTAGCCTTAATACTAATTTGTTTTATATACCGTATGTTGTTTTAAGGTTTGGTTTTTAAATAAAAAAATAAGTTCCAATTATGTTTGAATGCTGTTCTGGGGGGGGGGGGGGGGGTCTACATTGTTGCAAATTGTGATGTTTTGGAGGAGGTACACTGAATTACAATGGTGTAGATTCTGCGCCGTTGTGGTTCAGTGTATTTCTTCTTAAGTATCATAATTAGAATGGGTGTGATAAGAGCATTAAAATGAGAAAAAAATAATGGCTCAAAAAGAAATCAAGGGACATTCAGGTTAGAATAGATAAAAATGCGATTAATCGCGAGTTAACTATGACATTAATGCGATTAATCGCGATTAAATATTTTAATCGTTTGATAGCAGTAATATTTACTGATTTGGACTGTTCATTGTGGTTTGTAATAGGGTTGACATACTTTGATAACAAACTGAAACCTTAGTGGAGGCACAGAGGTCTCAGGCCTCCCATTCCCTTTTTCCTGAGGTTTTTCACACCTCCACACCCACACACACAGCCATGTTGAAGACAGGCTAATTTGCATCCAAAGACATGCACCGACACATGTTTTATCTTGTAAGTTAGTTTCTTGATGCGTTCTTTTTACTTTCTGTAAATAAATTACGTGTTTTTTTAATTGTGTTGGATTCTTTAATATTGCATAAGAATGAGCATTGCCATCCTCTTCCATTCAGAATTCATTTGACCTTCTAAACATTAATAACTTTTTATAGTTATTGATTTAATTATCAATTCAATTGATAACATGTATGAGACTGATTTAGGTAAAGCTATCATTTTCCCAGTTAACTCTGGGTGGTGCCCCTTGTTAAAAGTTAAGTTAAATTAATTTCTGTTATTTTATTTTTCTTGATAGACAAAACAGGAGGAAAACCCTCTGCTTTCTTATTGTTGCATTTCATGCAATTTATAGACAATCTATGACCTGTAACCACTACATTAGATATACAACAATACAAATAAATGCTGATTTAAAATAATTATCTAATTATTTGAACTTTGCCCTAGTTGGCCGCTGACCTTTCAAAGCGCAACCGGTGTGATACCAGCTGTAGGCTAAGTGACGTTACCAGAGGTAAACTATAAGCGACACCAAGCTCAGTAGGGAGTCAGAGATGATGTTTCCCATAACTTTATAACATAAGTGCGACCATGGAAGGAAAAGCATTGCTTCTTGAAATGCTATTGTTAGCTTAGCTTAGCTGATTTGTACGTTCAATATGCAGCGCTGCGCCCATCAACAGTGACTGGCTTGCATCATGGTAATACCCGGTCAATAATGGATATAATATGAACACAAAATAATATCAATATTGGGTCTTTGTATGGCTTTTTAAGTCCCCGAAAAGATGCATGTTCCGGGATGAATTGAAGAGCTCATATAAGGGCTACAATGGCACAGAGGACAGCTGATTTGGTACAACCGACTGTTCGCTTCCTCAGGGAAAAAGTAAGGAACTCCGATGTTCTTATCATTCAAAAGTTATTAAATCACCAAATTATGCAGATTACTGTCTTGTGCCACAAGTTAGGTTTCAGGGAGTAGGCTACAAAGGGATTATTAATGTTGTTTTTGATGGTGTGTTTTTTTAGAACAAGTATTCGAATATTCGCCTGGAAAAACCAACAAGTATTCAAAACCTATAACATGGTATTCTGTGTACAATTTGCTGATTGTTTCATACCCATACCAAATAAAACAATGGTAAAAAAGGTAAATGAATAGAAAAGGACAGAGATTCCTGGGGGCCACCCATTAATTTTGAGTATTTGCAACACAAATCACTTCACACTGTTCTGCTTAGTTTCTTGTTTTTATTTTTATCTGTTACTCCTGATACATTCTATTTCTCAAATCTCTGATATTTCCTAATTTAAAAAATATATATTTCACTGACAGATTGGCAAAGGCTTGGCATACCCAGTGACAACACAATCTAAAAGTGATATAGCAATGTTTTTGTATGATAACAATGGAAATGCTAAGATGATGTGATGTAATTTTGCTGAATGTCTGTTGGATTTGTTAGTAGGCAACCACCGTATTTGGTTATGACCAAATAAGTCGGTAAATAGAAGTAGAAGAAAGACTTTTTTAACAGCGATGAATTGCAGTATTTATGTGATCTCTCGCTGAGAGTTTGATGCAAAGTTATGCCCCTAACCTAAATGTGAGGTTTGCCCCAGTTTTGTTTTAGCTTTGTTTTGTTTCTTGTGTATTTATAGCATATTTTCGCCTTAGTTATTTATTTCACTTTTTTTGTATTTCTTGTCTGTTTATGTGAGGGAGGGGGGTGGGGGTTGTGTATGTATGTGTTTACTTATTCGGTTTTTTTTGTCCGTATGTAAAAAAACTGTAAAACCATTCAAATAAAAGTAAAAAAAAGAAAGATATGCCCCTGTCCTATCTGTCCATTCCCTAGAATGCTTTTGGCAGGAGCTTTTCAGCTTATCATAACCATAGGGGAGAAGGTAACCCAGATCTACCCAACACTAATACAATCAGCCTTCCAACACCTGTAAAGATCACTAGTCAACATTGTGTATCTACTATTTTATGTTGATTATTTTAACATTGGTGCTCTTTAGAGTCTTCATGTTAAGCTAAATGGCTATAACTTTAAATATTTACTGTTTATATATTTAGATACCCAAGAGGCAATAATGTGTATTTAGTGGCCTCAGTGATCATTATGCTGAATCAGCATGTCACATAATTTCATAATGCATAAATCCCTTATCACCAACATATCGGGGGACAGAGGCCTGCTCTAATGAGAGACTTAAGGGGACTGAATCCTGGCATTTACAACAGGGTACTAATCATTTAATCATAATAACGCTGTTGGGATAACTCAAATACTACTTTTACTCATTGAGCTGATGTCTGCTCTTCTGCCTTTTTTTCAAAGGCACATCATTTTCTTCTTGTAAATTTGATCTGAAGTGAAATCAATGAAACGACACAAATCTCAAAGTCTATGGAACATCTATCTTGCAGTTAGCTTTAGAATGCATAAGCTCCACTCCTCACCTCTTAAATCTGCACACAGCTATGGAGAGTTTACAATAAATAGAGATAAGACTTTACGAGTCGTTGCAGGCTTCCAACCCCCAACCATCAACCACTTTACCAGCCCCTTATCTTAATTGTACAAGACAGGCAGCCTCAAACTAGAGAAGAATCAAAAGAGATCAACACGTTTGATTTAAACTGCGAGGCCATGCAGGCAAATAGGAATCTGTAATTACTTATGCTAATACGAGGATGACAGGGAGGAAGAGGAGAAAGGCAGAGAGGAGGATGGAGGGAAGGCTACGTCTGGTGGATCATTCAGGGTGTGCTCTAATTAAAAACAATTAATCTTTTGGAACTACAGGCTGGAAAAGAGGCAGAACTCTCTCTCTCTCACGCACTCTCAGTGTGTCCCCAGTGAGGAGCAGAAACCACTGAGAGGTAATTACTGTTATCTGCTGGCTGTTTTATTAACATGTGTCCTCAAATAATGGAGAAGCTTAACTTGGCCCCTACTCTGCTTGATGCCACACTCGATAGACCAGCACAGAAAATGATTACAAAATGGAGAAAAGGTTCCCAGTCCTTTCCCCTTGCTCCATAAAGAAAAAGTAAGCACTTATTTTAGTTCCTCTGTGCAGCGCTCCCACTCTACACATTCCGTGGAGGGAGTTATGCTGCTGACCATATCTGGACTGAGTGACAAGACAGAACAGAGAGAGATGGGGTGAGAGACGATAGGAAGAAGAGGAGAGATCAATCAAGAGAAAGAGGTGTCTTGGCAGTGAGCAGTATGCCCAGAGAAAGCACAACATGCCATCAAGCGGTAATTACAAGCCAATCATCGTCCCACAGGCCAAGGCAGGGATTAACTAAGCGAATTCAATTAAAAAAAGGAATTAATAAGCAGGCAGCTTTTGCTATGGCCACAGGGACCGGCCAGGGGGAGGGATCAGGGGCCTCATTTATAAAGGTGTGCGTAGAAACCTTCCCAAAACATTGCGTTTGCACAAAGCCAAGAATGTACTGCGCAAAAAAAAGTTGAGATTTATAAAACTGTGCGGCACCCTGTTGCACGCAATCTTCCCTTTATAATTACCAACCTGCGGTGAATTATGCGCGGACGATCTCCACCCCGTGTCATCCAGGCCCCCAGGACTGTGCCTTCTCCGAGCAGCCAGCATGGACATGTGGCCAACCCATTGGTATTGCATGGTTGGGGGAGGAGCTTATTTTCATGCGGTCCGTAGGCAGATTTCCCTGTCCACACAATACAAGCGGCGAACAAGATTGTTTCTCTGCAAAATTTTGCTGGATATCAATCATAGGCTCATACTTATCTTTAGACCATATACTATTAAAATGGAAGTTTTCATATTTCAAAACGCCAGCTCAAGCGTTTTATTAGCCCAACGGCTTTTAACGGCTTTCAGTTTGTTTTCGCCAGGCTAGATGCTACAGAACGAGAATGATTCTACCTCCGCCTTCAGTCCACTACGCTTGCCGCCCTCTTTCTTGATAGGTCCATAATACAGCTACGTCCATGCTACGTCATGCTTCCAGGCCGCATGGAATTTCCGGATTATACTTCCGTGTTGCTTCTCTGCGCCAATGAGCAGCTTTCATAGGAATGAATGGGCGCCGTGTTTCAATCCGGTGTCCATTTCTTTATTTGTCCATGGTGTCATCCCACTTCACCTCCCAGTTTCATCCCACAATCTACCATACATGGAGAATGCTAAATAGCTCCAGAATATGATGACGCTCTTAATAAGCGCAACATTTTGACTGACATGAGGAAAAAAGGGAGGCAACCGGCCGCAAAGAAAGCGACTGGGAAGGAAGAAAGCCCGTGACACACACACACACACACACACACACACCCGGGCGCTTATCACATATCATGATTGACACAGTCGTTTGTCTTTATAAAGCAGTTTCGCCCAACTTTGTACTGTATGAAATATCACATATTTGCATGCCTGTAGTAGCCTACTATATGTATGCCTATATAAAATATGTTGTCACAAGTGAAATAATGCCAATAGTCTATTCCAGAGCATTGTTTCCCTTCCGTGAGATCCACACATTTCCAACAACGCCAGATTATAGTTTAATCTTCCAGGTAGAATTGTTATGAGAAAGAGATGCATCATAGGCTAATAATTAGCTAAATTCACAACATGATTTTATCTAACGAAATATACAGTTTTAATTAATATTTGTTGGCCTTAACTTTGTAAAAAACTGCTTTTACACAGTGCCTAAAAGATAGACTCTTGGCTCTCGCGCTGGCCACTCACGGATACAACTCCCGACGTATAGGCCTAAAATATTATTAGAGAGTAGCTCTATAGACCCCTTATCAGTCTACGTCACACAGCGTCACTCCCCGCTCAACTGCGCATGTCAGCCGCAGAAAGAGACAAGAGCGACACGAGCCACAATCATCATGGACGTCGATTTGGCTAAACAAGTGGGGGGGACAAACAGGCATTCTGGAGTGCATTTTCAAAAGTGGGGGGGACAATGAGGAAACATCTTTTTTTCTCTTTAGTGCAGGTAATGAACGGTTCTGAAAGACGGCATACCCGCTCACTAATGAATAAAATGTATACAAAACACTGATGTCTGACACATTTGATGAAAAAAGCATTTTCAAAAAGTAGCGGACATATGAGCCACTAGCTGCTCCCCGTAGCCCAACCAAACATGACGTAAACAAAAGGAGCTTGGGAAGGTAGTTCCGATTGAGCAATCTGATTGGTCGAAAGCATTTTGACCGTGCTCAAATCGAGCCGAAGCACGGCTGGACTGTCGCACAACAATATTACTCCGCCTCGGTCTCCATGGCAACTTAGCTAGTAGCATTGCCATGATCAGCTTCAATTACTTCTTGATAAACAACATCGTCAGTGACGTGCGGTGAGGTCAGTGAGTGGGTGGGCACTGAGTTCTGAAAGCCAGATTTCTTAAACCTATATATTGTTAAATCAAAAACAATAAACAACAAACAGGCACGCACGGCCGATTTCAAATAAGTTCCTCCCTTTCTCTCTCTCTCACACACACACACACACACACACACACACACACACACACACACACACACACACACACACACACACACACACACAGGGACCTATATGAAATGTAACGATGGTGACTTCAGGTTTGCCCGTAGCCTACTGTAGTTTGGTCTAAATGATTAAACATCGCATCCATCGAATTAACGGACCCGTCCCTCACACCGAGGGCCGAAAAAACGTAAGGCAACAAGTCAAACCTTCGCCGATTCAAACTACCGGTACTACTTCTATTCAACTTAAAAATAAAAGACAGCATTCATCATTATGTAGGACTACAGCATAACTGATGGCAACTCCACTCCATAAACTTTATCTTAATAGATAAAGTACCAGTAGCATATGCCCCATGGACCTGTCCAGCATCAGAATGTAACCATTTATCCACATTGCAGAGTTTAGGTTTGTCCGTCAGTAACAATGAAAACACAACTGCTCAATTGAATATAAAATGCAGAATGGATTGCACTCGGTATCAATTCATCCAACTTTATTGTTAAATAAACCCCAAAAAAAGTTTCTGACTCACCAATCTGACTCCCTGGCTGTAGAAATAAGCAAGACGATAGTAATCCAGTGACAGTCTGATTGACAGCACAGCTAGCTAGCATCCTTCCGTTCATGTAGGCTACCTGTCCGTTTGAAATGCTCAGACATTGTTTGTCCCTGTTGCTGCTGTACACCGTCCAAGGCCGTTCTCTTGCTATTCGTTCTGTTCCTTTTTAAATTATAATCCATTTTGTTAAAATTCCTCCAGTCTGAAATATCGAGAAGGGTCCAGCTGCAGCCCCGGAGAACGACACCCTGGCGTGACGGAAGTAACCGTGGTGTGACGGAAGTGATTTTTTTACTCATCGCTATCAGAAACCAAAGATCAACCATGAAAGTAAGTGAGAATGTCAATGTACTTAATGTATTGAGTAATATTGAGTAATATTCATGTTAAAGCCATGCCGTGGTTTATTTACTTTTCGCTAAATTCTGATAAAGCCGTGCCGTGGTTTATTTACTTTTCGCTAAATTCTGATATAGCCTAATAATATTATAATACCGCGCCCTTTTTTGAAAAATTAGCCAACAGTATCCAGCTGCACTTCGTTCATGGAATTAAGTGAGAGTTAACATGTATATTATATTATTCATATATTAGTGTTATCCGTAAACGCCAATGTGATACTACAGTCAGCAACACAATTTAGCAAAACTGTCAGGATGACAGAACTGGCCATCGGAGCCAGCAGACAAGTGTCTGTTTCTCGCGGGGAACATAGGCTACTAAAACCCAGTCTGTATAAAAACAAGGCTATTACTATTATAAGTCATTCAATCTTATTATGGCCATAACGAATGCCACAACCAACTGTGACATTTTACTGTAATTCAATAGTGACCAACTTGTGATTTTTTTAGCTTTTTAACCATGAATTATTATAAAAAAAAAAAAAATATGAATAAATAGGTCCCCTATAGTGGTTTATCCTATTGTGCATTTATCTTAAACCAAAGCATTCATGCCTACACAAAGACCCATTCCACACAAAAAAAGACCCATTCCACACAAAACCAGTTCACTTTAAAATATGGATACATTTAATGAGAAGATAAACTTGGCTATATCAGGTTAGGTCGTATTTTATTATATTTATAGTAACTTTTATTTTCTTGCCCAACTTTACTGTACTAATCTCTGTTATTCCAGTCTATCAACAGGCACATCACCATTCAGGTGACTGGTATCACCCCTCCCCTGCAGAAATGCACAGACTGCTGCAAGAGCATCCATTGCCCATTCTGCAGTCCTAAGATTTTTCAGCCAGCTAAGAAGTCCAGGGTCCTGAAACATCTCGAGGCACACAAGAGAAAGGCCGTGAAGCACAAGGGTATTCCCTGTTGTATTATTTGACCACTGAAACATTTAGTCACTGTAACTTTCAGTAGTGCACCAACATGTGGAAACAAATACTTTTCTGTTTGACATTTGAATTTTTTTCCTTTCCAGAGTACACAATCTTCAAATGCAATCTTAATTGCAACATGATTGCTCATTTCCACTGTCCCTCCTGCCAAAACCTATTTTCCAGGAGAGAAAGGTTATTAGCTCATCTTCCTATTTGTGCTGAGAAAGTGGTGGAGCAGGGTGGCAATGGTATCCTCACAACCGTATCCAATGAAGAAGGTATCAACATTGAAGAAATCAAACCAACCATAGTGTACATCACTAGTGCGACAGCCACAGATGTCAAGCCGTCCTGTGAGAAGGAAGAAGTGGTGGAGCAGGATGGCAATGGTATCCTCACAACCGCATCCAGTGAAGATGTAATCACCATTGAAGAAATTAAAACAACCATAGTGGACATCACTAGTGTGACAGCCACAGATGTCAAGCCGTCCTGTGAGAAGGAAGACTCCACAGAGGTCAAAACGTCCTTTGTCAAGCAAACAAAGAATTTAGCCAAAGTGAGAAAGACCAAATTGATATTAGTTAATTGCCTCCATTGTGGATTATCAATCAACAAAAAAAATTTGAAACGTCACATTCACAGAAAACATACGGAACATCCACTTGAAATAACATCAGCATCCAGTTTACGCTGTGAATTATTAGATCCCAACAATGGTCTGTATGGTGTTGTCAAAACATCAAAAGGATCAAGTGTCCCCCTACATGTTACACAGAAGACATGGGGTCAAACCCATGTCCGATGTGAGTCCATCCATTGTCAAACAAATGCACAGATTGCAAGCCGAAGTCGTATTCCAAATTTTCGATGTGTCCACCTGAAATCTACTGAGTTCTGCACTGCTATAGCATCCGAGACCGTTCTTAAAGAGGATGTATTGGACCAGCTGGTCGCACAGAAGTGGTTTGGAGAAGAAAAGAAAAAAGAGTGTCTGCAGCGAAAAAATGTAGCCCAGGAGAGGAACATCCCATTCACTGTGACGACATCTCTCATGTCTCCAAATCTGTGTGTGTCTGTGTTTGAGCCATCTGTGGCTTATTATAGCCGGCTTCAACGTGTAATGGTTCACTATGACAAGAAGTTGAACACCTGGCACTGCCAGTGCAACAAAACACGACGGTCATGTCCACAAAAGTACATAGCACAGTGGCACTTTCATCAGGAGTTTCCTAATGCTTTTAAAAAAGTCCGGTCAAGTGAATACATCCCTGGGGACCAACACATCACGGAAACTGTCACTCTGGAAAACAGGGCGGAGGAGGTCAAAACCTACCCACCAGAGGGAGAAGACCTGAAAAAAGTAGTTGATTACATTTCAAAAAACAAGTGTCTTCCGACAGAACTGCCAGATACACTGAGAAAACAAATGAGCGACTACCCCCGATGCTTTTTTCCAGAGGAGAGTTTCTGCACCATCTGCCAAAATAGTCACCATTGATGGTGTTGTGAATGGTACGGCTTCAATTATTTACACATTTGTGGCAAACAAGGAAGTAATGCATGTGGTCAACTTATCTTGGCTAATGCTCTCTATTTCGTATCCCCAGATGTTTCCACATTTTGCAAGAAATGCGAGGACTGTGGCATGCTCTACAGGTACCAGGAGTTCAAGGATGGGGTCCATAACTTTAATGACCATCTACTCCTTGGACTGCATTTCTGTCTCTATTTGAGGTCCCAGCTCCAGGTTAGCATTTTTATGTTTATACCAGCTATTTTAAATTCACTTTTGACTAAAATTGTTTAGAATTTCATGCTCTTAATTTCAGACTAATCAAGCTGTTGGGAGCACTGTCCAGTCCCTGGAGCAACTGACAGAGACAAAGTTCCCTCCAGCTGACAGCCTCATGCATGGGTACCTTCATTTTGAAGCGATGTCCAGTCACAGCTATAGTTTCAGCTGTATTTGTTGCGGTGACCATCCCCCCACTGTGGTTATGGACCTTCATAAGAAGGGCGTTTTCCAGCTGACAGGTAAAACATTTTTTGCATTAAATTCAAATATATTTTTTATGTCCACATTGTCAGTCTCACAGTTATGCACTTGTGATCATGTTATTACTGAAATTAATCACAGTGAGTGACCTCGAAAGTGTCCCTGAGGACTACAGAGGGGAGGTCAATATGGAGGACTTCTGGAAATCGGTGTCCAATGAACTCATAGCCCGCGGCTTTCTAACAAGTAATCCCAAATTTTTTTTTAGAAATCAATCTTTGACTATTGCTCTGAACTGATGTGCAGAGTTTGTTTTTTCCTTTGTGAACGTGAACAAAAGATTATGAGCAGAAAATTTAGATAATTGTTTGTTAAAATATTTCTTCATTTCAAGAAACATTGTCAGACTATCTTATACATTTTCTAGATTAAAAAAAAAGAATTCTGAACATTTCATATGAAAATAATATTGTTTTGGGGTAGAATATACTGTATTCACTCTTTTGCATACCGTTACATAAATGTCTTGTTTATTTCTTGTTCAGGTAACAGAATGAATCCATACAAGGTTCCCCCATCCTATCACTGTTGGGCACCGTGGATTGGTGGAAAAACCAGAAAGTCCGATGTAGTGTTTAACACAGAATACCAGAAAATTCACACATCCAAGGCTCCAGCAGAACTGAAGGAACTTACAGTCACCGAAGACCATCTCTTGAATGAGCTCCTCAATCAAAAGGTATTTGCTGTGTGTGGTTTTAAAATCAACTGCTTTCTAAAATGAAATGTAAGCAGAAGACACAACTTAACAAGTTATTTCTTATATAGGTAGAGGTGGTCAGAAAAATCTGCAAGGAGTGTGGACTTGACTCTGAAGGGTCAAGGATGGACCTCATCCTTAGATTAAAGGATGAGATGAATACGCGGGCCTCCTTTGACAAAATGTTCCAGAAATTCTGGGGTGCATCAGGTTTGTGTATTCCAATCTTTTTGATACAAATCGCTACTACTGTCCCTACCCATTTTTTTTTCTTCTAACTAAACCCAACCCCTTTACTCTGTAGGTGGTTGGGCCGCAATACTTTGTCCGTGTGGCATTGTGTACAGTGTCAAGGTTCTCCTAAGGGCTGAAAGCCCCAGGGATTATGCAGACCTCTTGCTGTCCTGGGCACACATGCCTAATATTGTCATTTATGACTTTGTGAGTGGGCTGGCAAGGCACATGAACCTCAGGGTACCAGAAACTATAACCTTCACTCCACATGAGGGAAGACTGGCAGCTCCAACCACTGAGAACATTAAATTGGCAGAGGAAGGGACTCTCAAGGTTAACCTTAAATGGTTGACCGAAAAGAAAAACCCACCGGATGAAAATTCCCACCCACTGACTGGCTCATCCAAGCACTACGCACTGAGTTACATTTTCCACGAGAAAAACTCGAAAGACCCCAAAAATGAACTTAGACGTGTCGGTTTGGTCCCTGAGCTGTCTGGTCAGATAAATACGCAAGTGGTGGAGCAGTTCTTCTCGCAGATGAGGAAATGCAATTATTTTCTTAATGTGGCTTCGCCATCCACCAACATCTTCCTGCTGAGAAACATTCTTCACCACCGGAATGAGAGGCATAATAAGAACACCATTGCAAATATTAAAAAGACCTTTGGCAAAGAAGTGTTGCTGAATGCCGATGGCCAGACAGTGCTAGGTGTGTAGAGCAAAATGCTTTATAACATTTAAAAAAAAATGTATATCAATTAATGATGACAGTATTTGATCAATGACAAAGCTTTATATACTATTCTAATCATGATGTCTATATTCAAGCCCAAAAAATGTCGCAGTCGGAACCAAAGAAGGAGCAATCTGAACATGAATCCCAAGGTATTGTGTTTTTTGTGCTAGTTTTCTGAAGATGCACAGTGACTATTTTCTGTACTGTAAAATGTAAAAATCTTGCAGGAGATGGTAAAGACGGCCTTGGTTGTGGAGAGCATTGTGAGGCCTTAACTCAGACCTGCAACCTGAGACCATGTAGAGTCTGTTGGACATCAGGACACCACCCGATGCAAAAGCAACTGGTGTGTTGATAACACGATTGATTTACTGATTTTGAAATATAAGAACAGGGGAATTACTCATTATTTTTCTTTCTCTCTATCATAGATGGACTATGTTCTTGATGCAAAACGACCACACAATGAGCTGATCATCAAAGATCGTCAAACTTGCCTCACCAGGGAGAATTTCCTAACTTTAGGACTGCAGAAGGATTTGGATTCAGTGGTCGGCCATTTTGTCGAATTACTTTTAATTATAATTTTATGAAATCTGACAGTACAACATTATTTTTTAAGTTCCTGATATTATCTACCTTGACTGTAAAACATTTGATGTGTAAAAGGGTCATACAATTTTTTATCAACTTCTATATGCAGGCTGGAAATGCATGCTTGCAGCTTGTACAGGAGATGACACAGATGCAGGTAAGTTTTGCATGGACATAAATATGCATAAAAACATGTTCAACTCACATTACAGTGTTTAAATTCTTTTGACAGGGAAAATCAGTTCACATTGTGAACCTACATATACCCCCAACATGGCTCCCACCACTTGGCTGTGACCCTGCCGTCACACTTCCTGTGAGTACATTTTACTACATGTTTGCTAAAACAAAAAGAAAGGAACAAAGGTTAACAGGAAATTAACAATGTTAATTGTGTTTTTTCTATAGGTTGACTCTAATGGAAAGGATGCCATTATCATTCCTATTTGGGTTCCCGGACACTTTTCTCTGTGTGTAAGTTTGATTTGTTGTGCTTTGCAGACACCCTTTTCCAAGTGACTTGCAGTGAGATTAAAGGGACAGCTTCCCCTACCCCAATTTAGGGTTAAAAGCTTTACTATTCAATAAGGGAACTCTAGTGGTGGAGTTCCAGGGTTAGTTATAGACCCACTAGATTTGTGGGCATACCAAGACCCACTAAACCACCACTCACTAGTTCCTTAAGTATAAGTAAGTGATTCATTTAATGTACATAGTACTATCAGTTATTGTACTACACTAACACCTTTGACTGATTTGATTGTTGTGTCAATGACTTTGATTGTCCAAGTTACATTGTCTGTAATCTGCCTGAATTTGTCTTCTAGCTTATAAAGCCTGTACAGAAAGAAGTTCTGTACATTGACTCAATGTATCACAGGAAAGAACAGGGCTTTGGACACGACGGTTATCGCAATATTATAAGGCAATTTAGTTGGGACTCAGGGTGTTCACAAGTCAATGAAGTTCCCTTGACTAACTTTTCTGTGAAATTTACAACTTTGATTAAATTCCTGTTTTGGCATTTGACATAGATGGAATAAGAAAATACATTAATTACTAGTTGCCATTATTTATTAGCACTCTGTGCCTTTGTTGTAAATTCTTCAGAAAATAATGTTGCATGTATTGATTTTTCTAAAAGCAGTCACGTTCCCCTGACGAGCCTATGTTTAAGACATTTCTAATGGCAATCACGTTCCCCTGACGAGCCTATGTCTAAGTCATCTGTAAAGGCAGTCACGTTCCCCTGACTTGTCAAAAATTCTAGTCACGCAGTCAGGTGCTCATCACATGTCATCAGATCTGAAATATATGCAAAGTGTTTTCAAAAGTTATTCACTCTTAAGATACAATTGGAAGCCAGTGTAATGTGTTCATTTATGACATACAATGGCCACAACAATATTTTACATGGTGACATGTGAGATCGCTGAAAATCACATCAAGCTAATCTCTTTGTAAAGGCTGCAGTAATTTAATAGATACTTTGTAAACCAATACATTACAGCGATCTCGCAGAGCAGCTTGTTCCAGGAACTTGGGTGGAGAAAACTGGATATGATATCAAGGTACATGCCTTTTTTATTGTCTAACTTTTAAGGAATAAATCGTTTTTATATGTGTTTCTAATATTATGTTTTACCTTCATGATTCAGGGACTTCCACCACAGGCATATGGCAACGACTGTGGGATCTTCATGATTATGGTATACTCAGTCGCAGACTTAAAATGTACTGAACAGATATAACAACGCGTGTGAATGTTGTCACCAATTACATTTTTCCATCACAGTATGCCTGGTACCTTGCCATGGAGGCACCATTCGACTTCACTGTTGTAAGTAGACATTGAATTAAAGGAAAAAAGAGCTGACGATTGAAAAGATACGTTTAAAAAAGGATTGGATTTTTGACATATTTAAGGTTACAACATCGAACAATTCATACCTGCATTTTATCATTGTCAATTCTTGGAATATCCCCTTATTATAGAAAGACATGCCAGTCCTCAGAAAGTGGTGGTGCACAGTACTGCTGGAGAACTTCCACCTGGAAGGGTATGTTTTTGTTTATTTCAAATATGAATATACACCTCAACCCCAATATTAATTAATAAGTAAATATGTATAATTCCTACAATAATTTCTCTTTATTTATACAGGCACGGCCGAAGGTTTGCACACTTCAAAAAGGAGGCCAAACAAATGGCGGCTGGACTACTTCCACCAGTCTTCAGACTTAAGCGAAAAAGAGAAGTTTCCAATCCAGGACCTCAAATGGAGAGCCCTCCTGACCTTACCTAGAAAAAGTGCTTGAGTTTATTGCACACTGCTCTATTGCACGTGGTCTATTGCACTAGTTAACTAGGCCTATGGACATTAATGCATTTAAAATGCTGTACAGTAAAGTGCTGAGTGCTTGTGTCCATTGCCCTATGGGCTATTGCACTAGTTTTTATGATTGTTCAGAAGCTTAATAGACGCTGGTACAAACGATAATTTAAAACGGTTCGTTTTCCATTTTTTGTGTTATGTTCAGGGAAAGTATGCAAATTGTACATTAAATATTGTTGCAAATGTTGCACACAAAGAGTAATTGAAAAGCACTGGATTAGGCTCTCCAATATAGCTCTATAGAAGATTAACATGATCTCACTACTAACCCCATACAGTCTCAGGCGTCTTAAAAAGTACAATCTTTGTTGCAATTTACTGCACAGTTTATCAATGTGTGACTATTATAGTAGTACTAGTACTAATATACTAGTATATTATCAATATGGACGCCAAGGTATTTGTATGTTGTGACTTGATTGATGTTTTGTGTTTTAATGATGACTGGTTCGTGTGTCTTCACTTGCCTCGGGTCGAAAACCATTTCTTGTGTTTTGGTCAGATTTAAAAACAAACAATTTTCGTCACACCACTTAATAAAAATGTCAATCTCGTTGGATTTCAGATTTCGTTGGAAATCAGGTGGATTTGAAACTGTTCATATCAGTTTTTATGATAACAGGGTTATATAATTTGATCAAATATTCATTATTTATTATATATTTATTAATGTATATAAACATGTATGTAACGGTATTCCTTGCTTCATAGGTATAGGAGAGTTATAGTTTTTACACTCAATTATAAACACCATAATATGTCTTTGCTTCTGCTAAAACTACAGAGTATGTTATAGATATGTTATGTTTCATAAACCATTTATAAATAGTTTATGTGCTGCTTAAAAAGGGGAATGAAGTAATGTCCAGTAAATATCTTACTATTAACAGTATGTGTTATTGTGAATTACGGTTACTGACATTTCGAAATAAAAACTTTTTAAGCTGTAAAAATGGTTACTAACATGTCGAAATATGTTGTTATTTTTGTATTATGTTAAATTCAGCTATAAATACGTTCATTTTATTAAAATACGTTCATTTTATTCTGATACATTATGGGTTTATTTTATTCTTTTATTCTACATAACTTCCGTCACGCCAGGGTGTCGTTGTCACGCCAGGGTGTCGTTCTCCGGGGCTGCAGCTGGACCCTATTGGAAATATCTGCGGGCATGGACCATGGACCTATAAAGAAAGGCACGGACATGGCAGCTGCAATGTTGACTTAAAAATCCGCGGGTGTAACGCGACGTGTGATGATATGTAACGTAAAGGCTTATGTGGCATACCATTTACGTAAAAAAAGCACAAAGAATTCCGCTTATTTGCGTACATGTTAAATAATACAGAATCAACTGCGCATGCGCGAAAACTTTTTTTTCTTGCCGTCCACAATGAATAGGCGCAAAAGCACTGATTCTTTGCCGTACACAATGAATGGGAAACAGCAAAAGCACAATATTTCTTTGGCGTAACTTACCAACTGCCACCTTTCTAATCAAAACGTCTACACTTTTTTAAAGTAATCGCGGATTACATGTAAAGATCGAAATAATTAACAGTAATAATACAAATATAAGTTTATTAAATAAAAAAAATATTTTATTTTATTTTTATTTTTTTGCACACGGCGCCAGGGTAGGCACTGCCTACCTTGCCTATCCTGACCGCACGTCACTGAACATCGTCAGTAGGCCTATCCATGTGCCGCGACACAAGCTGCTGTTTGTGTCTGCTACATTTACAGTCATTAGTGGGCATAGAGGAACTAGCGGAGACTTCGGAGCATGTTCACTGTTTTGTCGTTGGTAGACCATCCACTGCTGTTGTGCTATTTAAAAAAAGTTTACGGTCTAAGCCTACTAGTGCCGCTTCTACGCTTATCTGTTTAGGTTTAAACAGAGAGAAAGCGAAAAAGAGAGGCGAGAGGCTCACACCATGAGCCGACAGTTCTCAATTCACAACACGCATCCATCCAATCTGGTAGTGCGAAACAAGGATAGGCGGCGGCCAATCACGGTCGCGCGCGCACAGAGACAGACAGAGAGAGAGAGAGAGAGAGACCTTGACGCTGTGTTTTAATACGGCTGGACGCACTCCATGTCCGGCTTAAAAAGTGGGAGGGACAAAATGAGTCTTGACGAAAAGTGGGGGGTACATGTACCCCCCATCCCCCCCGTAATCGACGTCTATGACAATCATGTCTTGTTGTGCTGTTGGATGCACAAACCGTTTATTTTTAGTTTGAATGGTGATAAAGCTAGTAAATGCCCAAATGCACCGCTATAATTAGGGGAGAACGGGGTAAGTAGGCACACTTTTTACTCTAGTGAGAATTGCTCATCACCAAAACATCTGTCAATAGCCATTCCTACATTAAATTGAAGCTTAAGGTGTTGGCTAGAAATGTGTGTCTATCTTTTTTTCCAACTTATTGTAATGAAGAAGTAATTTACCATCAAAGACACTCTGACACATTGTGACAACCAACCCCATCAAGGGGTCGGTTGTCACACACTATGGGGTTGTTTGTCACAATGTTATCTTAATGGGAAAAATCTTAAAAAGAAGGCAAGGAGGCAGAACCAAATTTGAATGTTTAATTGCATTGTCAAGTTGACAAATAGGCCTACATAACGTTCTGTAGCCTTGGCAGCTGGTCTAGTTTGGGATGCACTGGGTTGTTTTGATTTTGTTGCCCTTTTTTCTTTTGCTTGCTAGCTGCCTTTTCCTGCTCTATTCTTTCCTTCTCTGGGGTGTCAGTGAGGATACAGCTTGACAATTTCTTTCGTTATTGGGTTCCTTTTCTGGCTGCAGCCTTGAGATAACATGTGACAACCAACCCCCCAAAAAATTTGACGACCAACCCCAACTTGAATTTCTTGCTAGCATCAAGGCCAACAACCATCTGACAACTAATTAGCTTGCTAACCACAATCTAAACTATAGTTTACCCTTCACACTTTCTGAGGGTAACAAGTGTTTTGTTATAAACCCATTGTGTAAAAGCCTAGAAGAAAAATACTGAGAAGCAAAATATTTTGAATTTGACATGAAAAACACAAAACATCCTCTCACCTGAAATGCAGCAGTCTAACTCCAAGGAAGTCTATGTATGTGACCTCTGATCCCAATTCTGGACCTTTTTTATATCAACATTTCAGAGCTAGCGCGCTCTGGTGGCGAGATATAACGAATGTGACATCCAACCCATGTGACAAATTACCCCGTTCTCCCCTACATAAATGAGTAGTGAAATGTTTACAATAAGGACAGTGACCGGAGACGAGGCTATAGCAATGGAAAGCAATGGAGGCTTATTTACAATGACCCAGACGTTATACATCTCCGTCCTCTTCCCTTGTGTTTGACTCTATGGTTTGACTAGGCAGTAGGGGTTTGCACGTGTACACGTGTAGCCGGTATGTAGGCTAAATCATACCATTTAGGAAAAATCAATAAATGAAAACCGAGATGTCGACCCCACTAGCCTACTAAAGCAGATAACACAACACATTATTGTGTTTGGTTATAATATTTATTCATTTAACTATTTAACTGCTCCACCATAAGTTTCACTTTCCTTTTCATCTCCGTCTCAAACAGCTGGTCTGATAAACTGGTCGGCTCGTGAGCCCAACGGCCCCGAAAGCAGGAGTCAGTCTAAAAACAGATGATCACGGCTAGTTATGATCACTTTTAAATCAAAAAGCTAAATTATGAAATAAAGGCATCTCTGCCTCTCTCTGCCTATCTGTCTGCCGGTCTTTACTGTCACTCTCCAACAGCAGTCCGGCCACTGAAGTCGTCAGGGCCATTTCTTCTCATCATTTATCTACTCAACTGCCGGCAACGCGTATGGGTCATTAAGACGTATCTCGTTCAATAGTGTTAATGTTTCCGCATAACCAATGTTATCACTCGCTGATAAACTGTTTTAGTAAGCTGACAACATCGCTATTTAGCACCATGGACCTATAAAGAAACACCGCAACTGCAATACAACCAAACAGGTAACCATGGCAACCAGCCAAACAATTTTTCTTTCTGCAGCTATGCAGCGCGTGCATCCGCCATGTTGATAAACAGATAAGGGGTCTATACGATTCAATTTATAAAATATAACCTAAACATGTAGACCTACTTGATAAGTAATTCAACCTACATCACAACTGCATGCCATAGACTACAGTAGCCTATATTCGCAACTATAGGTAAGCTTATACATTTTATTGACTAAATACACTCAACAAAAATATAAACGCAACACTTTTGTTTTTGCTCCCATTTTTCATGAGATGGACTTGAAGATCTAAAATTCATTCCAGATACACAATTGTACCATTTCTCTCAAACATTGTTCACAAATCTGTCTAAATGTGTGATAGTGAGCACTTCTGCTTTGCTGAGATAATCCATCCCACCTCACAGGTGTGCCACATCAAGATGCTGATCTGACATCATGATTAGTGCACAGGTGTGCCTTAGACTGTCCACAATAAAAGGCCACTCTGAAATGTGCATTTTTTTTTGCTTTATTGGGGGTCTGGGGACTCAGAACCAGTCAGTATCTGGTGTGACCACCATTTGCCTCATGCAGTGCAACACATCTTCTTCGCATAGAGTTTATCAGATTGTCAATTGTGGCCTGTGGAATGTTGGTCCACTCCTCTTCAATGGCGGTGCGAAGTTGCTGGATAATAGTGGGAAGTGGTGCTCGCTGTCGTATACGCCGGTCACATCCCAAACATGCTCAATGGGTGACATGTCCGGTGAGTATGCTGGCCATGCAAGAACTGGGACATTTTCAGCTTCCAAAAATTGTGTACAGATCCTTGCAGAATGGGGCCGTGCATTATCTTGCTGAAACGTGAGGTGATGTTCATGGATGTATGGCACAACAATGGGCCTCAGGATCTCATCACGGTATCTCTGTGCATTCAAAATGCCATCAATAAAATGCACCTGTGTTCTTCGTCCATAACAGATGCCTGCCCATACCATAACCCCACCACCACCATGGGCCACTCGATCCACAACATTGACATCAGCTAAGCGCTCACCCACACAACGCCACACACGCCGTCTGCCATCTGCCATCTGCCCTAAACAATGTAAACCGAGATTCATCCGTGTAGAGAACCCCTCTCCAACGTGCCTGACGCCATCGAATGTGAGCAATTGCCCACTCAAGTCTGTTACGGCGACGAGCTGGAGTCAGGTCAAGACCCCGATGAGGACGACGAGCATGCAGTTGAGCTTCCCTGAGACGGTTTCTGACAGTTTGTGCAGAAATTGTTTGGTTATGCAAACCAATTGTTTCAGCAGCTGTCTCAGTGGCTGGTCTCAGACGATCTTGGAGGTGAACCTGCTGGATGTGGAGGTCCTGGGCTGGTGTGGTTACACGTGGTCTGCGGTTGTGAGGCCGGTTGGATGTACTGCCATATTCTCTGAAACGCCTTTGGAGACGGCTTATGGTGGAGAAATGAACATTCAATGCACGAGCAACAGATCTGGTTGACATTCCTGCTGTCAGCATGCCAATTGCACGCTCCCTCAATGCTTGTGGCATCTGTGGCATTTTGCTGTGAGACAAAACTGCACATTTCAGGGTGGCCTTTTATTGTGGACAGTCTAAGGCACACCTGTGCACTAATCATGATGTCAGATCAGCATCTTGATGTGGCACACCTGTGAGGTGGGATGGATTATCTCAGCAAAGCAGAAGTGCTCACTATCACACATTTAGACAGATTTGTGAACAATGTTTGAGGGAAATGGTAATATTGTTTATCTGGAATGAATTTTAGATCTTTAAGTCCATCTCATGAAAAATGGGAGCAAAAACAAAAGTGTTGCGTTTATATTTTTGTTGAGTGTACAACAATGTATATGGTTGCATACATGGTTGACTACAAAAACTGAACTGAAATAGCAGAGTTTATATGTCTGACAAGATGTGTATGTGGACACATTTTGTTCTTGTGTCCAGGGTCATTGCTGAGTTTTAATTAAACTGATAAGGATTTTCCCAGAAACTTCATCCTGTTTCCCAGCACCATCAGCAGGTGTTATTCTTCATCCAATGTCTGAGAACAGAGTCTGCGGGAGTCTGTATATTGTGAGTCAAACAAAGTTCACAGCAAAAAGCATGTAATGTTTTAGTATTAAAATGTTATAATAAATAAGGAAACAAAGTTTTGTTAACAGCACCCTTCAAACCTGAGTGACCTGGAGCAGATGGCAAAGGAAAAATGGTCAAATTCCAGTGGAGAGGTGTTTAAAATTTATTGATGGACACAGGAAGTGTTTGTTTTCATTTATGCTTTCTAAAGGTTGTACAACCAAGTATTAAGTTCAGGGTGCCAACACTTTTGTCCGGCACATTTTTTGAGTTTTGTGTAAATTTGTATCCAATTTTGAACAGTCTAATATTCCTTTTTCTTCACTTTCTGTAAAGATGAAGAAACATTTGACAAATGTTTCTTCATATTTGGATTTGGAATATAATGTGCAATGTCCCCAATGCATTTGCGTGTTTGGAAATAAAAGCTATTATTAGGATTTTGATCTTTACTCAATTTTTTAAACAAACTGCTATTATTTTGAACACAACTGTACATATTGGGAGCTAGGAGCTTCTAAGCGGAAAAAAGTCATACTATACGAGGCCTCCTGCCTCGTCCACTCTCTTGTTAAAGGAGATTCTACATTCCACGACAGAAAATCTAAACGAAAATTGCTCTCAACTCGAAAATGTTTACATTAAAGAAACACATTTGACACCGACTATTAATTGGAATGTTCTGGTTCTCACGGTATGTTAATTTTATCTGTCAGACAAACGGTTTGCGAGATAGAAGCAGCAGTTTGGGCTTATGCATTCAGTTGAAATCGCATGTCTGTGTGATCCCTTAGGGGGAGAGATCTGTAAGTGCTTGTACAGTACCAGCTGTTTTCACTTGACACTGATTGGCTGTCAGTCACTATGGAGACCTCTGCACCTGCCTGTGACATCATAGGATAATGTAGGTCACAGAATGGGAGAAGAGTCCAATCTCTTATGATACATCCAGAATACAAGTGAAATTTTACTAAGTCGAGAGTTTGAGAATGCTTTTCCTCTAATAACTTTCAAAATTTTCAACTTTTTCAGGAGTTTGAAATTACCTCGTCTGGAAACCGGTAGAGGTTCCCGAAAATAAGAAAAAATATGAAAATATGTGTGTGGATGTCATGTTATTTTCCAAAAATGACTCCACAGCCCCATTCAAAGCGGATAGGAAAAATTAAAAATGCGTTAACTCAGTCAGTTTTCATCCGATAAACTTCATTCCACATTCTACATGTTCAGCTCCTTCAGGACATTACATGAGCTGAACACAGGGTCAGGTGTTCGAATCCCCATTCCAACACAACATTTTAGACTTCACCGGATTTTCTTAAAAATTTGCACAGATGTTGATTATGACTCAGAGATGACATCACAAGAGTTTAGAGGTCAAATTTCAAGGTCACTGACGTTGCCTTTTGTGACTGCATTATCTCATAAACGCTTCAACGTTTTTTTTTCAAATTTTGCACAGATGTTTATTATGACTCAGAGATGACATCACAAGAGTTTGGAGGTCAAAGGTCAAATGTCAAGGTCACTGACATTGCCTTTTGTGACTGCATTATCTCATGAACGCTTCCACGGTTTTTCTTCAAATTTTGCACAGATGTTTATTATGACTCGGAGATGACATCACAAGAGTTTAGAGGTCAAAGGTCAAATTTCAAGGTCACTGTGACGTTGCCTTTTGTGACTGCATTATCTCATGAACGCTTCCACGGTTTTTCTTCATATTTTGCACAAATGTTGATTCTTTTTTTCTGCATTGATAGTGTAGAGACAGAGTTGAAATGGGGCAGAGAGGGGAGTGACATGCAGAGAGCGGGCTGGAACCGAACCCGGGTCCGCTGCTGGCAGAGGCCCATGGGGGGGACGCCCTACCAACTGAGCCAAGGGCGCCCCACAAATGTTGATTCTGACTCAAAGATGAACTGATTACATTTTGGAGGTCATAATTCATTCCTAATTCCAGCTAGTCCATTCAAACTTCCAAATATTCCACATTTTTCATACATTGTATTATTCAACCATTCTGTTCACTCAGATATAATCATCTTTCATTCTTCATCAACATTCAGCAGTGAAGGTTATTCAGTATCAGCTTCAGCTCAGCAGCGCAGCATTCACACCGCAATTTCTTCAGGAATTGCATTTCTAGTTAACTATTTGGTGTTAAGTACTTTTAATTAATTTGTTATCTATTTAGTTTTTATTATGTATGGCCACTTTTATTATTTAATATCAAGATAACTATATTTAGGTTTATATTTATATTATGTATTTATTATTAATTATAATATGGCCACTTCTCTTATTTAATATGAAGTTATCTATATTTAGGTTTATATTTATTTATTATATATTCTCACTGAAACCAGGAAGTGTTTACTATTAACCTTGCTCTTCAACAAAGACTGGAAAAGAGTCAACCCTAAAAAAAATACAAATATATAAAACAAAATAAACAGATTTCAAAATACCTCTGACTAATACATTCCTAAATCACACAGTTCAATGACACTAATAATACACGATAACAAATGAGAGCAGACTATTCTAGGGGTTCAATTTGACTCAGTCCATGAGAAAGACCACTCCTGTTTGGTCCTTTAGAAGAAAAGATCTAAATAAATCAATGTCTCTTGTCCTACCCTCAGCTCGCCAGTCTGCACACCGCGGCAGGACTCCAGGGAGGGCGAGCAGGATGCAGACGATCCAGGGTTCAGGGTTCAATATCTTTCTCTCACACAAAAAAAACTCGGCCAAGGGTTTCGATTCGCTGAAGCCAAAAAGTAATCCTTCACAATTTCTGAGTCCAAGAAGTTTTTTTCCCCTGGGCCAAAATCCATGCAATCTCAAAGGATGCCTCTGTGAAACGTTCAGCTGTACCAGTTGTCCTGTGTATGAGCCGTTGTTGTCCAGAAAGAGGAGTGAGCTGCTCTATCTTTCTTTTCCTTAATTCACTTCCAGGTGGGTAACTTTCGTTGAATTTGGGATGTGTCGTTTTGAAATGCTGCTCCAGATTACTTTGTTTGCATAGGATGCGAGCCTTAGAGGACCAATAAAAAATCCTCTGCCCACTTTTTTCTTCTCTCGCAAACATCAAGAAATTCAGTTGGGCCAGACATTCTCAGCAGCAAGTATTGACAAATGTTGGACCAACACAAATGAATGTATTGAAAAACAAAAATGTTTTATTAATTGTCACATCTGAAAAAGTACATTATTAGATCTGACCTAGGCAAAACTCTGAAAACAAAATAACGCACAATATTAGGCCTACCAATAGCCAGTTTCCTTTTTGAAGAAAAATAAATATTTGTTACTTTGTTACTCACTTAGTTACACATCCTTTTGTTGCTATGTATGCAACAGTTACACTGCTGAGTTCTCAGTAGGAGAGGTGACATATTTTGTTCTGAATGAGAGCAGTGATTTGGGGCACACAAGATGTCAATACAACCCGAAGGCATTTGTGAAGTGTACTGTCAGACAGTGAGCAACAAGACCTGGTTTTAATTGAGGTTCATGTGTGAGAAGCTTGATTCACATGTGTATGTTGAGCCATACATACTTAGCATGAAGACTGCTACTTTATTGACGTTAGGGAACTGATGTGGGCTGACATCAGTCCAAAACCTGGCAGGCCCGTTATCGCAGCTTTTGTGCCGTGGTGAAGGATGACCGCATGTCCACAAGTTAGAGAATTAATTTCCCCTCGTCAATGGGAACGGCCACCTCCTTTGCTTTGGCGGATAAGGCCCCTTCTATCGCGACAGTGGACGGATCTCTGGCAAAACACATCACCTCTGTTGGCAAAGCAAGTCCATCCAATCAACCAGCAAAGTTCTTTTAACCTCGCAACGAAATCTGTCATCACAGCGGTAATATGTTTTGGGGATGAGATGCATTTGCAGAGCGTCGGAAAATACAACATTGACTTGGAGTGCGTGCATCTGTTCCACCAGTTCAATGACAGCTTTGTCTCTGCCTTGTAGTCCCACATTTAGGTCATTCAGGTGTTTATTATGTCACTCAGAAAGCAGACATCACCAATAAAGTTGTCATCCAGCATTCGGTTCAAGTGTGTTTCTGCCTTTTTATGCTCGCTGCTGACGAGGTAGGCTGGGATTTCCTCTCTTAGATCACAGAAACACTCCAGCGCTTTGCATTTGGACAGCCACCTGCGGTCATTGTGCAAAAGCAGGTTGTGTTGCTCAGCTGACATTTCTGATAGCAGCATAAGCGGCGTTGGAGGCTTGATGTGGAGCGGATAAAAGTCATTGTCGCCATCATGCTGTCCATTTTCGTCTTGAGCTCCCCGCTTAGTTTTGATGCACGATGCAGTGTAAGGATATCATCTGAGGTGGACAGCGGACCAACGTGCAGCCAAACCATTCACTTTTCCCAACATGGATGGAACACACGTCTCCTATCAAGGCCATTGTCTTAAAAAAAGCTGAAATCTTCTCAGAGTAGTTTGCTTGTTGTGTGTCCTTTTAACAGCAGTTCCTCTGTGAAGCATTTGCTGTCAAAAAAATTAAAATATATGCACAGTTGGGCGGTATCTGTCTTATCTGTGGACGCATCTACTGCTATAGACATGACATCAGCTTTCTTCAGGTCTACCAGCATGCACTCTTTCCTGGCCTTTTCTTTTTTGCCAAGATCCATGACACACAAAGGGAAGCTGCTGGAGCTCTATCTTGGGCCGTGCATGTCCGCATCATAGTAGAACAGCTCAGGTTGTAAGATGGCAGCAAACTCTGCGTCTTTGCACCACTCTCCTCAGATCTCTCAGGAAAGTTTGAGCCTTAAGTCAGGTGTTTTTCAATGTGGTTTCTCCGCACATTGTAATCTTTAAGAACTGCAACACACTCATTGCAAATTAAACACATAGGTTTGGCGTGTGGATTGGGCGGCAAAAGGAATAAATACTTGTCAGTCCAGGCAGGGTTAAACTAACGGTTTTCAGTGTCCACTTGGCATTTTTGAGTCGATTAAGACATGTTAGATTAGATTAGACTCGCCTTCAATCACTTTCTTGACAGACCATGGACATATGAAACTAGGGCTGTCCCCGACTCCGAATTTTCTCAGTCGAATCGGATTTGCCTGTTCAAACCAGAGATTCGACTATTCGTGATACTATTTGTCAATCAGAAAAGTGCATTGGAGTGAGATATTTGACCAACCGTCAACCCGAAAACAGTTGAAAACAGACTTCAAGACCACCGAAAACAGAGCTTAAAATAAACAACCTCCTGGTTGGATATATTTAAAAGATCAGTTTACGAGTGAACCGGGGACTTGGAGCACAGCTGAAGCGCGAGCGTGCCCGAGCCTGTGAGAGAGAAACAACACAGAGCCGGTGACGGCTGCAGAGAATGGTGATTCGCACGAGTAAAAAAGACGAGATGCTCGCGGTCTACAGGGGCTTAATTGTTTCCAAGGCGACCTATCTTTATTACAGCACATAGCAGAGCAGAATCAATAGGCATATATGGTGCACAATTTGCACGGCGCAAACGTATACATCTGCTTTGGTTTTTTCTTTTGCCATTTCCTCTTTAGTTTTCACCACTCTTCTTCTATGGCGTTTGACCTGACGTGACACATTACCGCCACCTATTGCCCTGGCATGATAACGTCAGTGTTTTGCTCTTATTTTCTCTTTTATTATAATGTACACTGACTGAAAAAAAACAAAAAAAAAACAATGGTTCGACTTGAAGAATCTGCGTCGACTGCGGGGGTTCCCGACTGATGATTCGAATCATCAACTTTCAGGGGGCAGCCCTATATGAAACATAACCTTTTTAACCTTTATTTCTACAGGTAAATCCCATTGAGACCAGAGACTTTTTCAAGGGAGACCTTTTCCCATTTACACATTAAGGTGTTCTGTTGCACATCAAGATGCTAATTAGACCGCATGATTATTGCACTGTGCCTTAAAGTAGCCTTTTATTGTGGTCAGCCTTAGGCACATCTGTGCAATAATCATGCTGTCTAATCAGCATCTTGATATGCTTCACCTGCCACAGGCCACAATCAACAACCTGATCAACTACATGTGTTACCCGCATAAGATTTACGTGCGTAACGCATCTAAAATGTTGCTTGATCATTGTGTGTCAAAAATGGTTACGCGCGTAGTTTCCCTCCCGATATTGTATTTCCCTTAATTAACCATGGCTGCGATCAGACCCGACCCGACACAACAGCGTGCATGTCCGCACAAAAACAACAACAACACGGCCAACAACTGTGCCAAAAGACAAACTGAACAGCACAAATAGCCTAGCATTAAAACAGCATTGCATATTCACGGCTACATAACAAACACAGTTACAGCAGCATCGGTGCACGGCGGCACAACATAAAGCCAAGTAGCCAGCATTACCCTACCTGGCTGTGACAGGGGACCGTGGCTGGCGTAGATCAACACCGGTGCTTCGCTGCACTTGTTGTGAAAGCCCCCTGGACATAGCCGTCATGTTTGGGTTCATAATGAGGCGCTAGCCGCCCGCACACAACCGGGTGAGTTAACTAATGCTATACGGCGCTAACTTTGTTTTATCGGCTAAAGCACAGTCTCACATATTCACTGAATTAACCAGGAAGTCCATTCTCCTGGTTTACTCTCCCCACATCTTCTATTCCCGAGCTGCTGTCATACAGCACCGGCTCGGCTGCCTGCAATACATTTTCCTCCTCGGTGTCTCTATGTACAGTACACTGTTCTCCGACCGTGCCAATGTATGTGACGTCGGCTAATCGTCACGCGCATAGACGGATTATGAGATAATGGGGCCCTGGGCACAAACTCTTAAAGGGCCCCCCACTCAGGTACACTGACTTTTCCACACAGATACATACAATTAATGGCAAAAACATATAAAGGAAGTCAGTGTTTCCCACAGGATTTTGGGTTACTGTTGGAGGGACCCTGTACCTTTTTGGGGGGTCCAGGGGCATACCCCCCCGGATTTTTTTTTTACCTTTTTAAAGTACAATGCATCAATCTGGTAGCCTGGAAATCCAGACCCTGATATCTTGAACGATAGAGGGTCTGGCCACGATCAATAGTAATTTCCAACTCAAGGGGCGGCTCCTACTCGTGCATTTCAAATGCCACTGCACGCAGTTGGATAGCACTACAACCAATCAGAGCGATGCACAAGGAGACGTAAGCCCCTTTCGTTTAGCGCTGTTAAACTGTTAAATTAAACGTTTGCCGTTGTCGGTCGGCAAAATAGAACATTCCACTTGCTTGCTAATGAAAGATTTGAGTGCCGTCTTCCAAATCGTTAAGGGTCGAGGCCAAAGCAGTCTCAAACTCACACAACATATCCGCAGCAATCTTTGATGTTTACCATCACGGCTTCGACGTCGCATGCACGTCACTGTCGTCATCCGGTTACGTCCTCCCCAGAGTACCATATAACGGGCTCTGGCGCGCCCATATTGGATAGAACCAATTGAAACCATAGCCAGATTTCTGGCTTTCTTGATAAAGCTTCAACGGAGCGTGTACAGACCAACACGCGCAGCAAATTTAATTTGCCAGCGCCTAGTGGCAGGTCTGGGAATGCCAGGCTATCAATCTGGTGCACTTAGAGAGGAAATTTTAGAGGCTATATCAAATCCTGAGATGCAGAAGGAACATTATTTTTCAGATTTTTCTTAATCAGGCAGCACTCTTTACTCTGCAACTGTAAAAACAGTACAGTAGGTTGGTCTGCAGACCCATGTTCTACTTTTTATGAACAATTTAGAATTCACACATAGAAAGCTTATTTCTGTGTGTGTGAGGGGGTCTTCAAGGCCCCTCATGAAGCCCCTTAGACAGAGCTACTAATGCTGTTGTTTTTAACTTGCTTTTGTATTTCTCCCCTACTAATTGAGGGGCCCATGATGATTTCTATCTTGTTACATTTTAATAAGTATATCCTTATGGCTATTCCTTTTTGGACCCTGTTATTGATATCAGTGACTGAATTCTTTGACTTTGCAACATGAAAAGTTACTATCAGTATCTCTGGCTAAGGGCCCCTGGGCCTGTGCCCGGTGTGCCCGTGCAGTAATCCACCTCTGGTCACGCGTAAGAGCGTAAAAAGTAAAAAAAACTTGAACTCCGCGCGTAGCTGCGTATACCTGTATTTTAGATTCACCTCAGCAGTGTCACAGGCTGATTGCCTCCATGCCACGCCGCATTGAAGCAGTCATTTCTGCGAAAGGATTCCCGACCAAGTATTGAGTGCATAACTGAACATAATTATTTGAAGGTTGACTTTTTTGTATTAAAAACACTTTTCTTTTATTGGTCGCATAAAATATGCTAATTTTGAGATAGGGATTTTTTGTTTTTCTTTACTTTTTTGCCAAAATCCTCAATAAAAGGCTTGAACTACTTCAGTTGTGTGTAATGAATCTAAAATATATGAAAGTCTAATGTTTATCAGTACAGTACAGAAAATATTGAACTTTATCACAATATGCTAATTGTTTGAGAAGGACCTGTATATAAAGCTAGAAGGCTGAAGATTGATGATAAAGAAACAATTATTTTGGATCAGATAACTTTCAGCACTTGATAAAGTTGTTTACTAGCTCAACCACCTGCATGGGGATAATTATATGGGCACAACCAGGGGTGCCGTAATGGGGTGAAAAGTTAGGACGATTCTAAGGGCCCGTGACAGGCAGGGGCCCAGAAATATTAGAACTTAAGGATTTAAAAAAAAATTCAATACTTAATCTTTAATCAATACTCTCCATTAATAAAACATTGTATCTAGAGAGAAGGCTCCGTTGTCAGGCGGCACGACAAGAGGGCAGGGGCGGTCTCAACGATCTCGGGGCCCGTTTCAAGTTCAAGACCCAGTGTGGGGGGCCCCCACCTTTTTTTTTTTTTTTTTTAATAAATAATGCTTGCTCCCTGCAAAAATAAAAATAAATATAGTGGAAACCATTTGGTTCATAGACGGATTATGAGATAATGGGCCCAGAGGGTGGATAGCTACTTTTTTATGAACAGTAAAGAATTCACACATAGAAAGCTTATTACTGCATGTGTGGGGGCCTTAGAGGCCCCTCATGAAGCCCCTAAGACAGAGCTAATACGTAATGCTTTTGTTTTGCACTTGCTTTTCTATTTTTCACCTACTAGTTAAGGGGCCATGATGATTTATTTTCTTATTTTAGGCGATTCCTTTTTTTAGACTCGGTTATTGAAATGAATGACTGAGCTCTTTGACAATGCAACATTTAAAAGTTATTATCAGTATTTCTGGCATAGGGTCCCCCTGAGCCCCTGGGACTGCATGCAATTTTCTTCTCAAAGTGCACCAGATTCGTGAATTTTACTTTAAAAGGTTGCATTTTTCCCTTCCGGGGGACTGTTCCCCCGGACCCCCATACAAGGTCCAGGGTTCCCACCTCAGTCTCCTTATATATCCTAGTGTAAAAAGCACTGTAGGTGCTTATGGTTATTATTGGTCATTATAGCCCTCCGCCCCAAACATCAAGTGTCCCTTTTTTTCCTAAATCCAAATCCAATTCAACGACAAAAGTCAGTATATCAAAAGCGAAAAGAGAGGAAAGAAAGAAAGATAGATGAATTAAAGGGCGACACTATGTCTGTTTGATATTCATGTAGATGATGCAATTTGTTAATTTAAAGAGTTATATTACGTACATTGACACCACGATTGATGTTGAGATTTTTTTCATTTGAGAATTGAAAAAATAAAATGTGATTTTCACCATAAGAGATGGCCTGTAGCAGATTTGTATTGTCTGCAGAATGTTGAACATTTGCACAGTGTTGTATTTTAACAGCTCAGTGTCAGTGTATTGTAGGCCTTTAGTATTGGACTTCAACATAGGTCAGGGGTGGCCAACCAGTCAGAGACTAAGAGCCACATTTTTTACTGTGTTACTGCAAAGAGCCACATCGTACACACAGGTACACATGAACATCCCCCCATCCCTTCCTCACACACACACACACACACACACACACACACACACACACACACACACACACACACACACACACACACACACACACACACACACACACAGACCTCTGCTCAGTCAGATTTACTGTAAATGTCACAACCAAAATGATAATGCAGTAATGGCCTTAACTATGTTTCACCCGTTTCAGTTGAATTTTGTATTATTATTATTTTTTAAATAAATAATGCTTGTGCATGCTACCAGGCCCAGGGGTACAAGGGCTCAAGGGGGCCCTAAGATAAGGTACTGATAACTTTACATGTCTTATAGTCAAAGAGCTCAGTCACTCATGTCAATAAAAGGTTCCAAAAAGGAATAGCCTAAATATAAGGAAATAAATCATCATGGGCCCCTCAACTAGTAGGGGAGAAATACAAAAGCAATTGTAAAGCAACAGCATTATTAGCTCTGTCTTAGGGGCTTCATGAGGGGCCTCTAAGGCCCCCACACATACAGGAATAAACTTTCTATGTGTAAATTCTATACTGTTCATAAAAAGTAGCTAGCCACCCTTTATCTGTTGAAATGGGTCTCTCCATCATATAACATGGGTCTGCAGACCAATCTACTGTTTTTGCAGTTGTAGAGTAAAGGATGCTGCCCGCTTAAGAAAAATCAGAAAAATAATGTTCCTTCTGCAGCTCAAGATTTGATTTAGCCTCTAAATTTTCCTCTCTAAGTGCATCAGATTGATGCATTTTACTTTAAAACGGTACACATTTTCTTCCAGTGTGCAATGCCCCCTGACCCCCCAACAAGGACCAGGGTCCCTCCCACAGTGTCTCAAAATCATCTGGGAAACACTGACTTTCTTAATATGTTTTTTGCCAATAATTGTATGTATCTGTGCGGAAAAGTCAGTGTAACTGACTGGATAGGTAGGAGTGGGGGGGCCCTTTGAGAGTTTTGGTCCAGGGGCCTATTATCTCATAATCCGTCCAAGAACCAACTGGATTCCAAAATCTTTTTAATTTTCGCATTATTTATTTAAAAAAAAAAAAAAAAAAAAAAAAAAAAACGGGGGGCCCCACACTAGGACTTGAAACGGGCCCCCAGACTGTTAAGGCCGCCCCTGTGATTATGACAGAACTGGACTCCTACAGTACTAAGACGACAGGCCAGTCATTTTCAACAATGAACATTTTTTTTTGTCTTGTGGTGTTATATGTTGTCTGTGATTGTTTTGTTTAAGAAAATAATAAAAATATTATTAAAAAAACAAAAAAAAAAAAAAAATGAACATTGTGTGCACTGCCTCACACACAAACTCTCAGTTCAACCAAGTCCACAAACAAATATATAACAATTTACAATAGCGTTTTTCTCTTACTATGCATGTTGCTTTGTGGGACTTACTTTTAGCATGGAGTGAGTTGAAGTGGCGCTGAAGATTTGAAGCCTTGAAATGCGCTAATGACGCCTGGCATATAAGGCAGAATGGCTTGGTATAACGTTCAACAAAAAATATAAACTCTCCCACTCTGTTTCGGAGCGAACTTGACATAAATTGTTTACTCACGGAAAACCTCCCTCCAAGCTGAGCAGGCAGTTTTAGGTTGAGTCCACACCAACGTTTGCGAACGTTATGTTGCGTCCTCAGTTAAACATTTGCGAACAGGCATACACATACACATTAACAAAATAAAAAATGAAATAATAAACAACATGTAAAACGAACGTAAGAGCCGCATGAAACGTTTGCGAACATGCCCACACACAAAAAAAAGTATAGAAAAAAAAAGGTTGGCAATGGCCACCCCTGACATAGGTGCACGCCTGTATGAATAGAGTTATAGGTAGTTTAGGTATCTCGCCTGTATGAATAGAGTTATAGGTAGTTTAGGTGTCTTAAGCTTCAATGGGTCTGTTGGGTTCTGGACGTTCCGTTACAGAACATTGCATTTGCTTGGCGTGGCCTGGTTGGGGGCCCAGAGTGATATCTTTTCATGGGGCCCAACATCTCTGGCGGCGCCCCTGGGCACAACACCAGTCTGATGTATTTAAAGAGGACCTATTATGCTACTTTTCTGGTCTTAATTTCTTGTTTTACACTGCTATAGAGCAACCTGACACGAATCACATCACAAAAAACTATGTAGATTTTCGGGAAGCTCTTTCTCTTATTTTGGCGATCCAGCACATCCTGTCAACACTTGAGTGTGTGTGCTTCGGCTCCCTCCGCCTGTGCTTCGGCCATCTCCGCTCCCCTCCCCCCCCTCCTGCAAACCCCACTCCGTTGTGATTGGTTACCTTCCTTCCGGAACACTTTCAGTGGCGGGAAGCGCGAGCATGGACCTATAAGGGCGCGAGGCAGACGCGAACAGGGAAGTGACAGCCTTACCATACATGGAAACATCCGCGTGGAGACGTCACAAAGTTTTATGCGACGTCACAAATTATGAAAGGGTAGACCGCTCTGAAGACGTGACTTCTCGACTGGCTAGAATAGTGTTTAGTGCTCTGCACAGACACCCCAGACGGTCAGCAGGGAATATGTCGAAATGCATGTAAGTCATTATTTGATAATTTTGTATGGTTAAGCATGACTATGAATCATCATAACAATGTTTATAGGTCATAAAAGTCAAAAAGCATCATAGGTCCTCTTTAAGGTGAATTGAGACAATGAAAGATAGGAAAGGATTTCTTCACCGCTGCCAAAGGCCCGCTGTTTACTCTCGTTCATCAGCTGTTCTAGACGAACCCAAAACAATACACAGCGGGACTCGGCGGTCCGGTGATGATAAGGAAACGTTTTACAAGACACTTTATAAAGACAGTAAGACACACTTAAAATAACGATCTCTGTCCGATATAAAAAGCTCTGCCTTGGATTACTTGATGGAGCGATCGATGTGTAACCTATACAACCATCCGCTACGTGTTTCTGATGATGGGCCATCATATACCTAAAGCAGCGCGCCGCACATAAGAACAGCATGTACATTGTAAAGCTGAGATGGAGCGGTGACTCCTCTTTGCTGGCGCGGTGAAGAATAATCAAAGCGATACATTCTCTTTTAGCCTTTCTGGCGTATTTATTCTCTTCTTGAATAGCCTACATGACTGACAGTTCAACAACAACATACAACGTGACAGTTTGACCTAAGGCGTAAAAGCGCAATCATATAATAACTCTTAACATACATTAAAGATCTCGTATCCTTCCTGAGAGGGCAAACATGATCATTGTTCTGCATAAAAATGGTTAATTTGTCAAAGTTGATAGTTGGTCTTATCTTTTCAAAAGACTTAATTGTATTTTTTCTGTCAGTTGAATTTTGTTTCAAGTGCAAATCAGCACTGTTAATATTCCAAATGCACAAGCTCTTCCTTGACTGTTTTCAGTCTGTGTTTTTAGTTTGTAGGGCACATAATGGAATTTGGGCTCAAAAGCCAAACATACATTTTTTTGTCTGCACCAATTAATGTGAAAATTGACAATTTCCCAATCCTAAAGTAGCCTACCCTTGATAATATTTAAAGACACACACTAGACACACCTCTGATCAGATATTAAAGAGAGTTAATACAAACAAACTCATTTGTACTTATTCTCTCACCCAATGAGAATCGTTAAAGGTCACATATTATGCTAAATGCACTTTTTAAATGTGTTCTAACATATCTATGGGTCCACGGTGTGCCTAGAGACTGCCAAAATATTAAAACAAATAACAATCTCTCCTTTTCTCACTCTCCCCCTTTCTGAAACCCCCCCCCAATATACTCCAGTCAGAATTCTCCTCGTTTCTGACCTCACAAACTGGAAAGCCAGAAGCTTCCACTGTGCAGCCCACACCCCTATTTCTTATTGGTCCACGGCCCTGACAGACAGAGGGCGAGGCGTATCTGGCTTCGCTTCCGGAAAGGGGACGGGGGGAGCTCAAAGATTGTATATTTACGAGGGGAGCTGCAGCTCTTTTTAAAAAATAGGCCATTGTGAGATTAGCTGAACATCAGCATAGTACAATAAATTATCTGAAAGTTTTTTTCAGCAAACAATTAAAGAAAAACATATTAGGGACCACTAAGATGGTGTATAATAGAACCGAAAAGTGTATAATATGGGAGCTTTAAGAGAATCGATAAGGAATCGGATCGATAAGCAGAATCGGAATCGTTAAATTCTTATCAATTCCCATCCCTATCCGTGATTATTAATTTTCTTAAGTGAAGAGTGATACATTTAACAGTGACATTCCCCCTCTCATAAAGCTCTGGAGGATGGACCAATCCACAACTGAAGAAGCTCAAGTAAAGGCACAGCAAGTGGTGAAAACTCTGCGCTCCCCTTTTCTATACCTTGTCAACGCCCACATTAGCATGCAAACGTACAGACACCCACACACATGCAGACACAAATACAGGTATACACATAGCCTATACCTGCACGCACACACACACACACACACACACACACACACACACACACACACACACACACACACACACACACACACACACACACACAGCCTTACCCAACTCTACTCTGCTCATGTGTGAAATGAGCAAGGGTCTTATCTCTTGGAAACACACCACTGAGCCAGAGGAGAAGTAGAGAGAGGGAGACACACAGAGGGAGAGCAGGGAGGAGTGAGAGAAAGAGAGGGGTCACGTGATGTGCATGCAGATGACTGTGGGCTGGAGAATGTGCTGCAGACTCTGGAAGTCTCTGAGCCATTATCAAGCTTCTGGTCCTAGTTACACATCTTTACTGGCCGCTAGCAAAGCACTCTCCACACACATAAACACTATCCCAATAGTCATATTATAGTATGGTTTGAACACAAGGAGTTGCATGACAGATAGGAGTTAAAAGGGTTAAGGCTGATGCGTTTCATGGAAAAATCCAGCTGATGTATGAACTAGTGTGTCAGGCGTGTGTCAAGACATTTTTAATCATACAGCCAGTACCACAAAAGACAAATTCGTCCCAAGGGGCTTTTTTACAATGCAACTCTAGCCTTCAACTCTCAATTTGGATCCTAGGTTGGATGGTGCACTTGATCACATTCTTGCACATGACAGACTTGTGTGTTACTTGTTTCCTGTTTAATTCCACCTGAATCACAAATAATTCTCAGTTTTTTTCTTCTTTTTAACCACACATACATGTTTGTATTGTACCTAAAAGTCTATTTCCCTGTAGTACCTGTTGTTTCTCAGGATTTAAACCATTTTCTTTTATAATCCACAATTGGACGGTAGACACCCTTGTGAGGAATGTAATGTAATGAGGATAACTAAAGCAAGAGTGAGGGAACAATAAGTGAATCCAGAAAGCAGCTGGTATAAAAGTGAGCACAGTATAAACTCATGATACCTGAGCTTGGGATTGCTAGCACTGATACTGAAGACATTACAACATGGTGACAAAGCAATATTTTACAAATGTGTTATTCAAAGATCATTTGAAGCTAAATGCCCTAATTGAGCATGGTAGAGGTACTATCATAGCAATTTGAGTAGTTTAAAATATGACATGTTTAAGGTAGTGAAAGCTTGCTTTGTCCCATATTAAAGATCTAGCCTGAGAATGCACTTTAAAGGTGGATTAGTAGGATTTGTATAGAAAGAGATCATGTTGATCTGTAACCTAATGAAATGATAGTTGATGCAATAGTCTAATTTATGTTTGTAAGATGAGAATACACGTACGCTGCCAATAAAGAAATAGCTTTTCATTATCTGCTCAATTTGTTTTTCCTTCAACTCTATTAGGGTGCGTGTCTACATGATAAGTTCTGCATTCGGAAGGCCTCTAACATCCCCTTGTGGTAAAGATGTAGTATTGCTACATAAAGATAGAAATATTAAGTGTGGGTTCCATAGGGAGTAGTGCATGAGTGAACAATGGAGGGAATCTGGTCACAGCTTAGAAGTCTATTTAGCCTTGTACGAGGCCCCTTGCACCGTTTCCAAATTGCAGTAATAACACTGATATCTGTCTTCAGACCTGCAAGTTATCTTTATCTGACTATAACCATAGCAAACATTACTATGGCCCACCGACCAGCCTCCCAATGATCAGCAGAGAGAGAAAGGCCAGAGAAGAGACCACAATACAAGGCAATCAGGACCATCAAAACATGATTCAGCTATTAGAAAATGTAAATATGTCACCTAGGCAGAGGCTTAACTTTTCTCAACCTTACTTACATTTGACAATCAGTAAAGTGTCAACAATCAAAAAGGAAGGGTAAGGTTAAGGCACAGTAAAAACATTTCCAGATATGGCTTTAAAAAAGGCATATGTTAATCAGGATATTTTCAAATTTAAGCAGCTGATGATAATGCTGAAATAAACCAATGTAAAAAAACACAGTTTACGGTAAAAAAAGATTGGCAGCTGCAGTCGCCAGAAGTCTACCGTAATTACGATAAAAGGATATTAGTACTGCTGATTTTACGGTGTTTTACCATATATTTAACGTGAAAATACCATTTAAGTATAGCCTGGCAACGCCTGTCTACCTATTTCCGCTCAATTTTAATTTCACTTCAGTAGTCAGTCTGGGTCCGCGGTATATTCGCGGGTTTTCTCCCTGGCAGATTTTTACCTGTCCAATCAACGAACAGAGGTAGTGGCTAAGAACAATGACGTGCGCCAGTTTCAGTTGTAGTCAGAAGCCGGCGCATGACATACATCACGACCAAACGTTATGCGATCGGTTGGCAGATCCAGAGTGGCACTGGGCAGATCCAAATGTTTTAACTTCAACAGACACATACCTTCAAGTGAGTGTATGTTCCTACATAATGGAAAAAAAAGTATACCGTATTTATTAGGGTAACATTCTGGCAACCACAACTGCCAGTTTTTTACCATATTAAATATGATAGAAATTTTTCTTCTATTACGGTACATTTATATTAGTACTGCTGATTTTACGGAATTTTTCAGAATTTTGGACATACGGCCTTTTTCCCAAGTTAGCCTTAGTGTTCTTTATCATTGGAGACAGTTTCAACACATTTAATTCAGTCCTTCTAGTTGCAGAGTTTGCTCGTGCTAGACTAACGCACGGCATTGGGAAAAAAATAGCCTGCTACTAAAACAGTCTTACCCACTCCACAGTACACCCGAGGACAATCAATTATAACGCCAGACTATCAATGTAAATGTCTGTGTTGATAGAATAATGTTAGAAATAAAACCAACCTCGCATCGCATGAATCATTGCATTTTGAGGGCAAACTAATGAAAGAGAATTAGTTAGGTGAGGTCAGTATATTTTTTGGCAGGGAGCTAGCAAAGGGTTTAAATTGTTCTGACTGTGGTAGGAAAAGATCCTGTCGTTGAATTTATTGTTATTTATATTAATATATTTTGGGTCTCTCCCTCCTCCCTTCTTTTTCTCTTGCAGATACCCTGCACCAGGGCTGTACTGGGACAAAAAAAGACAGTCAGTCGCTCTTCAGTCTTCTTACCTGTTTGCAGCTACGTCTGCATTTTGTCACGTGCTTACACCTGTTCTCTCTGCCACAGCTCTCCCGGCCTGACTCCAGCCACCAGCTCCAGCCCTCGCCAGCCAGCACTTCCTCCCGGACCCCTCTGCCCGTCTGCTCTAGCCTGCTCTCGCTCAGCTCCCTGGACTTTCCCCGCTGCTCTCCCCCTGGAGCCCAATGCCAGCAAGCTTCCCCCCCGGATCACGGCCCTAACCCCCTGCTGATTCCTTCCAAATAAACTTCTTAAACTGGTACTGTCTCCGCGCCTGTGTCCTCCCTGCCCGGCCGTAACGATTGCCCCAGAAAATGTAGTTTAAATGTTTACAAACCTAAATCAAATGAAATGTTCAGGACAACAAGGTAGAATGAATAACAAATCTGAATTTTATTCATTAATGCTCTGATTTGTTTTTCTTTGTTATATTCAAAAATGTTCGCTAATTCATTCTCTTTTCAGTATTTACAATTTATATTTCACACACACAAATGAACAGTTGTTTAAGTACATATATTTTAACACACTACTACTACTACTACTACTACTACTACTACTACTACTAATAATAATAATAATAATAATAATAATAATAATAATAATAATAATAATAATAATAATAATAAACACTTAATTCATACATATTGTCTACCTATTTACTACCTATTGACACTCTCACTTCACTCATGGCTTTGTTGTATGCAATCATATGGGGTGTGAGATGTTGGTTCCTGAATGGGGCCTGCAGGTTCACTCTAAGGGTGTATTCACACTGGGAAAGTCCGCTAGTTCACTTGCTTTGGTCCAGACCAAATAGAGATTTGATTTTTTTTGTTTGGTGTGGTCCACTTTCATATTGCCCCTTTTGCAAGTGAACCAGCATTACGAAGCAAAACCACGCGTGATCTGAGGTCATTCATTCATTGGACAGACATTCTGGGGTGGAGAGAAACAGGAAGCACTAAGTTAAAACTGCGAAATATATAATATGGGGTTAAAAATAATAAAATGGCCAACATCTAGCCTATAAATAAAGAGGAAAAACATCAAATTATTGTTGTTTCATATGGTTATAATATGTAGCCCTAAGTCAATGCCACGTTATGTGGCTTGTAGCCTACAATGTGAAACATAATTTTGACTGTATTTTTGGTGCTGGACGCACGTCACGCGAGAAGAATAGGCTCAAGCTGACACTCAGCTGGGTCGGCGCAGTTCAGCTCCAAACTGACTCGGGGATAGTATTGACGGTCCCGTACATGGGAAGCAAAATAAAAACACACACTTCTTGCGCAGCGTGAACCTGTTGTCACTGTGCGGGAGACGCTCCCCTCTCCTTCATCTGATCGCTGAACACATTCAGCATGTTTATGCGTCCTCTCGATCAAATGTAATATATTGTTCTGGGCTCCCGGTCAAACCACAACGTATCGTCCTAATAATGGCGACAACAACACTTTCCCATAATGTGAAGCTGATGGCTATTTATTAAGAAAGAAAAGGCACAGTGCCTCCTGCATTTGGGTCGGATCGAGTCCGGACAAATTCACACCACAAACGAACTGCAGCAGAGTGCGTTTGGAAAAGATTTAATACCTCCTCAGCTGGGTCTCGGAGCGTTTGTTTGGTCCGCCCCCAAGTGTGATTGCTGTATTCACACCTGCCTGAAAGATGCGCACCGAAGGCAGAAGTGCATCTGAGTTTGTTTCAACCGAACTAAACACGGCATGTGTGAATAGACCCTAAGAGGGTACGCCGGGTCTCCATAGAGGCACATAGGCTGGCCAGCAGGGGATACAGCGTGCTGTTCCAGCAGGGGCAGGAGTCCGGAGTCGGCCAAGAGCCCAGCGTCATGTTTCCTCTCCTCTGCGAAGACAAAACAGGTGGTGAATACTTAGATGTTTGGGAAATTCATAGGCCCTATATATCTTCTAGCTGTCTCAGAAATATATTTAATTTTTCGGATATTTAAATAATGCAGACTTTATGCACACTTGTCAATTGTCTTCTGTGCTTTTACAGAACTGCTAATGAAGTCCAATAAATTATTCCACAAGTCTGCATTTATTAAATATCAGAAAAATTGTGTTTTTTGTGTACATAGGCTGATTTAACCTACCTACTGGCCCGTGCAAATGGGCAATGAGCCCATTCGGTATGGCCACGGACTGAAATGTTATGCTGTGGACCCTTTTGTGGCCGTTATACATGACCCGCTGACTCTGGTCGGGTCGGGCGATTGGCCTCACTGTCCCGTCAATGAAGCCGAAGCAGTTATCCAGCGGGGCTCCCATCAGCTGCACACAGTCACTGTAGGTCTGTAAAGCGGCTGGATTTAACAGTGCCTCGTTCCAATGCGTTATCTTCTTGTGGTGCTCTTCATAAATGAAGTCAAGTACTAGGTTGGTGGCCATGCAAATAACAGGCACTGGACGATTTCCAAACCTCTGCATCATATCACTAGCCTGGCTCCGCCCGCCCGCCTACTTCCGGCCAAATTTTATTTTCCCTTCAGTAGTCAGTCTGGGTGTACAGCCCATTTCCCAGTTTTGCCGGAGATTCGATAGCCGGTCCAATCAGCGAACAGAGCGAGTGGCTGAGAACGATGACGTCGAAGTCGCGCTCCAGTTTCAGTTGCCAGAAGCCGGCTCATGACACACGTGACGACCAAACGTTATGCGATTGGTTGGCTAATCCAGAGTGGCACTGGGCAGATCCAATAGTTTTAAACTTTAGCAGACACCCGCCTCCATGAGTGAACATTTGCCAATTACAGCACTGCCAGACCCTCTGTACAAATGAAATGAAGTAAGATGGTCTGGTAGCACCAGGCTATCATATCACCATATCGGCAGGGATATGTCAATCTCTTCAACAGCATGCAGAGTGCCTCTATCCCGGAGACTACACTCCTCTGCTGGCATGTAAACTTCTCCGGGATTCTCAGCGCTTCGGAGAGCACTATAATGTCACTTTTCCTAACTCTGAACTCCGCCAAACACTCATCATCCTCCATTTGGTCCAGGCAAAATTCCCCATATTCATGATGTGGCAAATCTAAATTAGCTGATCTGTTTACATCATACAGTAAAGCAAATTCTTCGGATATTAAGTTGTCTTCCAGACAACACGTTAAGAGCTCTCGGGCCACTTTGAAAGACATGCTTCTTAAAAATAAATAAATAGAAAAATAGACGAAATTGTAGCCCACTGTATTTTCTTTTCCGCGTCAAGTAGCCGTATTGAGAGTTACAATGTTGCTTAGTGATATTGGATTCCACTATAACGGCAACGCCTTAGAATCTTCAGAGGACGCCGTAGCCGTCCCTAAAACACCGCTGCTTTAAGTCCCTAATCAGTCTGCCGCTACGGCAGCCTACTACCAGGAATATAACGCTGCAGCTGAGACACAGCAAGCCCCTCAAAATGCAATATGCAAGGTTGGTTTTATTTCTAACATTATTCTATCAACACAGACATTTACTTCTATAGTCTGGCGTTATAATTGATTTGCCTCTGGTGTACTGTGGAGTGGTTAAGACTGTTTTAGTAGCAAGCTAGTCTTTCCCCAATGCCGTGCGCTAGCCTAGCACGAGCAAACTCTGCAACTAGAAGGACTGAATGAAATGTGTTGAAACTGTCTCCAATGATAAAGAACACCAAGGCTAACTTGGGAATCAGGCCCTATGTCCAAAATTCCGAACTACCCCTTTAAGAGGTTACTACAAATATGGGAATAGCAGGTTAATGCACTTAAGTGAGGTCTGTGAATTAAAGAATGTATATTTGTTATTACAGATGACATTTCTTTATTATTAAGAAGAAGAGTGAGACTTCTGTTATGCTTTGTTTATGTGAACCAAATACCACTATACAATCACACTGTAATAGTTATTAACAAGCCATTGAGAGAATTCCATGAGTGAACACACTGCTTGTCCGTGCCCACGTTGATGACTCTCTCCGCTGTTGTTTTCTATAAAATATCAAGCCCCAACTTCAGCAATTTTTACCAGCATCCAATAAGGAAGTGACCTACAACTGTAGTAACCAGAAAGTGCCACTGGGGGTGGCGCTAAGACGAGCAGTTTTTCTTTGACTTGTTAGATAGGCCGTTTTCAAAGTCTTATTAAACCTATTTGGGTGATTCTCACGAAGCGTGTCAAAGTAACATCAAAATATAATCAACCTAATTTGACAGGTTTTTAACTTTAGTGACTAAAATAGAATGTGGACTTATATTTTTTGATAAAAGTTAAACAGGAAAACAAATTATTTCCATTTTATTTCAATTTCATAGCAGCGCGATACAGAATAACTCTCATTACCGATATGTTGAATGAAAAAAGGAAACCATTAAGTGAAAATATTTTTCGTTGAATTTTTTCACATTTACACTTATCAGCACATTAAATGAACAGCACAGTGAATCAAAAGTAGTGATTTATGTATTTTTATTCACATTTAAAATTAAGTAACTCTCATTACCGAAACACAGCATTACAAAGATTTAAATTTTTTGTTAATTTACGGAGGAATAAATGGCAAAAGTATCAGTTGGACAATGGTGGTGGCTGCAAGGTCAGAGTGGTCTTAAACACAACAATACATTTACACTTATTATCATTCTATTTAGTTAGGATTTATTTATCTTCCAATTTGAATTTATGAATTACTTTTATACTGTGTAAGCTTTGTCATTTGACTAACATACCTGTGTAACAATGCCTGGAAAAAGGTGTCCGTCATATTGCACCAGCACCCATGTCCCAACTTCAATCAGTTTTCCCTCTTCTTCTCCTTCCTCCTTCTCTGCTTCACTGTTATCACATGAAAATGTAAAATCTTTTGCAGAAATGCAGTTGCACCAGTTTTTGCAGAAGCAAGAGACTTCTCGGACCCTGATGCAGCCTGCCTTCTTTGCAATAAGCTTTGAATAGAGGGAAAAAAAAGTATTACAAATCTTGATCATCTTTCAGGTTTAGAAAACAAAGAGATTATAAAGCAATGAGAGGACTTACCTGGTGCACAGTCATTGTGCCAGGCACAGGTTTGAGTGTGGGAGGAACCAGTTCGGCACTTTTGAGTATCTCCTCCTCTTTGATTTCAAATATTTTTACAGAGGAGTTCTCCTTTAGAGTTTTAATGAGAGCTCTCATGTCGGGTATATCGGTCCCACGTGCCACAATCCGGTCTGCTAAGGTCTTCAGAGCACCTCCAACACCATCAGGTGCTCCTTTGCCATGTGAGGCCTCAGTAAAGTTCCATGTAATGTAATTGAAACCTTTCAGGAATGGCACAGTTGAAGCCAGGTAAAAGGCTGTTTTATTCCTGTACTGTGACGTAGGCCCATCAGACAGGAAGTGGACCTTGGTAACCCCAGGGTATTGAACTCGGAGATGCTCTAAAACTGGGCTCAGGTGGGCCCATGTTGCTGCAGCATCATGTCTCAGACAGTCTGACATAGAAGCAAATGACTCAAGCCTTCCTCCACTCGCATAGAGCACCCCTGTGTGGAGTGTCACTTGTCTATGTGAACCTCCAAAATGGACCTCTTTTATCTCCTTGCTCCATTTGCAGTTATAATTTTCGCAGTAGTCCACATGAACTACAGCTTCATCATCCTGCAGGTTTGACTTCAGGCACTGGATTGACTGAAATTGATGCTTGATGTTGTAAATGTGTTTGCAGAAACGCGTAACTCCATCTTGAGTCATACTGACAAGCTTCTCAATGGAGGCAGAGGTTTTTTCAAGGGAGGTTGTTTTGACTTCTGTCTCAGCATATGATCCATCCTGCCCTTTCTTACTGTACGGAGTGGACCTGCTCACCCACTCCTTCCACTGGACGATGTTTTCTTTTGTGTTTGGGTCCAACATTGGGGAGAATGTCTTATTTTTGCAATCACTGCATCGCCTGTACATGCATTCCATCTTTGCTCTCTCACACACCACAGAATCAACAACTTCAAAGCAGGAAGAGGTGCTCAAAGTCCAAGCTGGTGCAACTTATTTATTTTGCTTTGGAAATTCTCGTGCAATTTGCACGCGCATGTTTCTCTGTCCAAAAGTGTTGGACTAGATATCCAGAATGGGCGCAGTTTAAAAAACTGAGCCCGGGAAATCTGTTTAATTGGGTTTTCCATAAGAAACCGCTTGTGAAGGTTCTCAATCGTTTGACAGAGAAACCTTCTCCTGAACACCTGCCCTCCTCGCCTAATCTCTCCTGCTTTTCCATTTACTATTGTGGAAACATCATCACGGTGAAAGAAGGTTCTTACCACACTTCCCATCAGCTGTCTCCTATTCATTGCTGACCGGACTTCTTTTGTAGGCATATTGCGTTTTCCACTTTCTTACCTTCTCATTTCCATTCGTTTAATTTGCTTTCTCAGCCTTTCTATTTCTCTGTCTTTATTTTCCAATGATTTCCTCTTCTTTTTTAGTTTCACTCTTAGCTTCGACACAGTGCTAGGCTTTTTTTCCCTTTTTTGGGTGTTGATGTTCTTGGGTTGTCTGATGGTGATGGAGCACAGTGATTTCCAGCATTGTCTGCAATAGGATGCAAGACCCTTTGTGATGGTCCAGGCTGTACATCTGTCTCATCAGTGAAGGAGGGTGGGGTGAGATCTAAAACATCTTTCAAGATCTTATTTTTTCTGTAATGCCTTGCAGAATTTTCTCTCCATTTGTTTTGTTGCTTTTTTGCTGCTTTTGCATCCAGGTCACGGACAGATTTTAGCAAACCCTCAGATTTACGCTTTATATATCTATAAAAAATGAAATATCAATTAGTCAGATGCCAAAACCTACACTGATTTTTAATGTCCTCATAATGTGTGCTATAAGTCACCAATCCAAATCTATCTTGGCCAAGCATTATTCAACAGTAAGCAGTTAACAGTTATATTAAACAACAATAATACATCCATTACTTATTAAAGGTGGAGTCAGCAATTCTGGTGAACAATTGATGACAAAATATATATTTTTTCAAATCAATGAATTTATCCTCACCAACCTGTCAGAATTGGGCTTGTTCTAAAAACGATCTGGTGTTGAAACAAAGTGTTGGCTCTGTGAACAAAGGGGGGCCACCATATCAAGCAACATGGAGTTTACAGATCCTGGGCTGTGTTTTAACACTTGATTTTTTTTCAGTAGTATTAGAACGTGAGGAGATATTCACTGATTTTGACAACAGGCCTTCTCCAGAATCGCTGACTACTCCTTTAATGAAGAAAATGCAAATGTAGGTATAAGAGTGGAATCAAAGTGATGACATATTCCCTTATCTCAGTAACTATGTACCTCTCTCTCTCCTTTCTCCTGTACTCGTCCAGCAGCTGGGGATTTGCATATATTTTCTCCCTGTGCTTTATGACCCTAGCTTTGGCTGCAGCCTTCTTGCGCTGGTTGTCTGTCAGTCTTGGCAACAATCATAAAAACATTACACATGATCATTAAAACATGGCCTCATATACATGTATGTCCTCTGATTAAGTGTCTGAAACAATTCCGGCAACACTTTACAATGAGGGTACACAGGGCCGGCCCTGACCAATTTGGCGCCCTAGGCAAGATTTTAGCTGGCGCCCCCCATTGCATTGCAGTCAGGTCCACCACTGTTCATACACTCACACAGAACTGGACAGGTTTGTCTTTGACATTTCATTTTATTTTAGATAGAAAATAACCCACAAAATAAAAAAACATATTACAAAACAAGTGACATAACATTAAAAAATTAATACAATATTACGATTTGCACAAAAAAATGCAGACGTTAACATTTAAAATTATAATCTATTACAAGTATAGTTTCAATAAATCATAACTTTGCATTGAATATAATTCCACACAAAAGCTATATTACAAAATTAAATGACAGAGACCTCTGGTCTGTACTGCTATTTAACTTGATTCCAACAGAGAGCTGTCTACATTTAGATGTTAAGACCTCATCTTCATAACTCAACAAGCTCACCTCACCTTGCTACAGCCTGACTACTCTTGCCTTTGGGTCTATTGGTGAAGCCTTTATTCCTCATGCTGCATCACTGGGCAGTGCTGAGGTGGAGAAGATGTCTGCAAGACAGGTGGCTTAAAGTATTTCAAATGAAAACCTGAAGAGAAAAGAGAAGTATACATGTTGTTACATTATTTATATTAATACATGGTGAAAAGCTTTAAAATGGAAATTAGATAAGATTAAACTCTTGTCATTAAAATGAAATGCAGTTTAGCATCCAACCAGAGTGAAGAAAAGCAGTAACTAATGGAAAGCTATAGGCTTAGGTAAGGTACAATCAAACGGAAAAGTTTGCTCCTGCTTTTTATTAAATCAGGATCAAGCCTTCTGATGATATCTCATGGCTTTATGTACAGCACTTTGATTTACCTTGTGTTGAAAAGTGCCTCAAATAAACTCGGCTTGCCTCAGGTATGCAATATTAACAGTTGTTATACTGTGCACTTTTAACACTGATGTAAACTAACACAATAAACCCAAGGTTGTCAACCATTAATTATAGTGGAAAAGGAATAGCTTTCTAATAACCATTACAAGCAGTGCAAATTTTGGCAAATTATGACAGGGGATGTAGGCTACATGAAAAATCTTTCTAAATGCCTGAATTTAAGCTGGGAGTAACGTTACCCATCTTCCAAAAGTAAGCTAGCAAGTTAACACACTGCTCCTACAACGGCTAAAACAATGCAGCACACTATTCATTCATCACATTAACGTCACTGTAGGCCTACCTCTGTCTTTGTCACGTTTTTCCTCCACTTCTTTTCCTTCTCAGTCTTCCCTTGGCACGAGAGAGCTTTCATTTTTACATGGTGTGCGCTCTTTCCTTCCGGTTCCGACCGGTGAAGTTACCGTTCAGATACCTGGCTGATCGCCAGAAATCTGGAAGAGTCTATCGGAGGAGAGGGGGGCGCTTCAATTTTTTTTATATAGTTTATCTATCCTCAGTAGTTGTCATATTTTAAGCTTAACTCATATTAACAGTATTAGTAAAAAAAAAAAAAAAAAGTTTTGGTAGCCCATTTCTTTTTTTTTCTTTTTTTTGTAGCGGCGCCCCCTGCGGATGGGTGCGCCCCTAGCATTTGCCTATACTGCCTATGCCCAGGGCCGGGCCTGAGGGTACATTTATTTTCTGTTAGTTAATGCTTGGTTAAGCATTAATACACTGTTAAAACTGCTAAGTGAACTTACTAAGCATAACGGTTGGTTAATGATAAGTTAATGCTTAATTAGAATGAAATAAAAGTAAATTAATGCCCCTTTACTGTAAAGTGTTACCAACACTTTTGTTAATGTTCAATTTGTAGTTATTCACAGAAATATTGAGTAATTACTATGTATTTACTTAGTTAATAATGATAAACGTTAATACATATTAATAAGTGTTAGAAAGTTATAAAATACTAATGAAAACAGCAGCTGAATGTTAATTTATTAATGTTATATTAAAATCGCATTACCGCAACACAGCTTCTCATTACCGATATGAACTTTAAAGCGCGCGGTAATGAGAAAAATGAGTTACGGTAATGAGGTGCTATTAGCTAAGTTAGCAAATAACATGAAATGCTAACATGCTAAACTAACAATGACTTTGCTACATGTTAAAGTCTTATAGTCTTAACTATTACAAAGAAATAATCCAAATTTTAAAAAAAAGTATATATAATCACCCCATATCGGTAATGATAATCGACAGTGAAACAGGAGGAAGATTCAACAACATTTACAAACATTTCATAATGTGAGTGAAGATAAAATAACTGACCTTCTGTCCATTTTGAATCTTCTGTATGAAGTGATGCATCATGGGAACGCTTGTAAATTTAAAGTGACAGTGTAGTTTTTATAGGCAGATGAAGTTGCGTTGCGGTAATGAGGAATGAGGAGTGCAGACACAACTATTTTCAATTAAATAAGAAAATATTTGTGTCAAATACCATAAATATGCATAGTTATCTTAAATATAGAAATTTTTACATAAAATTACATACTTTTGTTTCATAAATACGAAAGGGACTTTTTGAAATTAAAAAGAACATTAGAAAAATGGACCCGGACGCATTTCGGTAATGAGAATTTACTTGGAAATTTTGTTTAATATTTATGAAAATAATGCCTAAATTATAAAAAAAAATCTTTTGACCCTAAAGTACCCTTCACTCTCTTTATAGAACAGTCCATAATTATTAATAATATGAGGTTGTTTTTGTTAATTATGACTTGGACATGTTCACTTTGGCTTCATGAGAATCACCCATTTACAGCCTGGGCCACAAAACCATTTTAGTCTGTATGTTTAGGTCATATCTCCATGACAACACTGGGGGGGGTGATTTTTTTTTGGCCCACTCTAGTTTTTAGTTTAACGGAGGTTAAAAGTATGAATAATTAGGGGCGCGGCCTCTAGCTAATGTCCCTCACCTCGCCTCGGAGGCTAGTTTTCAGGATTAGCATGCTACCTCCGTCATATTGACCTCGACGGACTGCGTTCAGTTCATTCCGGTGCCAAGATGCCTTGCTGTGTCAACTGTACCAACCGATCATTTAAGAACTGTGGGCGCCAGTTTTTTCGGTGAGTAACACTGTTTCTACAAGTAAATAATGTGTATATTACAACCATAAACTTTAGGCTATATTATAAAAACAAATTAAAAGGTGTTGGTGTCGCTATTGTCGGTCACAAGGGTCATGTTAGCTCCTATGGTTAGCTGTGTTATGCCATCTAATTAAATAGCCAAATAGCCGCACTTGCAACATGATTTGCTAGCCTATTATGGATGCTAATCTGGAGCACCTAGGATTCGGTAGGAGTTTGGGCCGTGAGTGTCGGTGTTTTACAGTCTATGGGCATGGTACTGTGTTGAAAATGTGTTGTATATACTATCTTTGGTTGAATACAGTTGAATATCGGTTTTATATTACGGGTTAATATTCGGTTTAAATCATATATGAATGCTGGCTGCCTGGACTTGACTGCCGGAGCCGGTGTATCTCCGCCCGGGCCCGAGGTTTGATTAAGGCTCTATGCCGCGAACGACAGTCTATGGTCAGGCCTGGACACGTAGATTGTATCGGTACAAAAACGAGAGGGGGGGTCCGCGGATGCAGCCCGGTGTTGAGCTGGTCGGTCCGGTTAAACCTTGGTCGGTCCGGTTAAACCTATGGCGTAGGTACACTTTTGTGATATAATATGCTCACAAGTTTGCAGGTCATTTATATTTATAGATGAAGGGGCTCTGTACATTTGTGAAAACGGCTCCGTTCCGCGGATAATATGATGGCTATGAGATGGCTATGATATGCCTATGTTTTTTTGTAAAAACCTAAACTCGAAATAAATATACAATGTAAAAAGCACAAGAATATACAATTAAAATTATTCTCACATAGCATGACAGCCCAGCTTTACACTGTGTAATATTATAGGGGTAACTCTGGTAATGACAATGCAATGTTATTTACATATATTTGTCCATCTAAGGTTTTCCATTTCGTGATCCTGACCGGCTGGACAAATGGGTGAACAACATGAAGAGACAGATCTGGACACCCAGACAGGGAGATCGTCTTTGCAGTGACCATTTCGAGCCTCAGATGTTCAACACTGACCCGAGGGTAGAGAAACCTTTTCTTTTTTTTCACCCTACAAAGACTGGAAGGGTACATATTCCTTTAAACGTACAGACTGTCCATAAAGTCTCTTTACAATTTAACCAATGTATTACAAAAGAAAATTAATAAACAAATATGTACGAATTATTAAAATATGAAGAATAGATATTGTAGTTTTTTTGTCTCATTAAATATACCTCTATATGGGCACAATTAGTTTCAAAAAGCGCATCAACATTTTAAGCGCATTAACATTTTAAAATAAAAAAGGGAACTTTCTTTGAATGCAAACTCTTAATGTTCCTTAGTGAAAAATGCTACAACTAAACACTGCTATGTTTTAATTTATTTAGGGACGGTCATGCCTGAAGGACACCGCTGTGTCTACAATTTTCTTCAAAGACCAAGTTATAAAAGACAAGAGGCTAAGCAGGGTAAGTACTGGAAAGGTAAGTCCAAGCCCTACTTCTTTTGTTACCCACCAGAAGGTTGCATCTGTAGACAATGGGAGCAATACAGCCGACCAGACAAGTACCATAATGCCGGAAAGCACCCTTTAACAGGCCATTACTGATCAAGGTGTCCTACATGATAGTACTGTTCTGACTGTCGATAATGATATGTGTGTTGATGTCGAGGGGGATAGCACCATTCAGTCAGAAAATTTTGCTGAAAAACAGGTAGCATCAGAGCACTGTTATTCAATATTCAGCAAACGGTATCAGAAGTGATCACGTGGATCACAACTACATTGTTTCTGAATCGCCCAGAACACTAAAAAGAAAAAGTACAGTGATCCAAGCAAAGCTCTGTGCTGCACGCAAAACGCTGAAGATGAAAACCGCTCAGGCAAGGAAATGGCGATCTGATGTTTCCTCCTTGAAAGGTGCAGTGAAAATACTCGAGAAAAAACTACTAATTTCTAACGATTGTGCCTCCCTTCTGAATGGTTTTGATGATGTTCCTAGAGAAATCTTTCAGCGAATCTCAAAGAAGAGGCCAGTGTTTTCTGAGAATTTAAAGCAATTTGCTACAACACTGCACTTTTACTCTCCAAAGGCCTACGACTATGTCAGAGAAAATTGTCAACTGGCCTTGCCTCACCCTCAGACCATAAAAAAAATGGTACACTAGCATCTCTGCAGATCCAGGATTTACTGCTGCTTCATTTACAGCTTTAAAAAGTCATGTTGCTGAGAAAAAGAGAGAAGGGAAAGCTACAGTTTGTTCATTGATGGTGGATGAAATGTACATTCACAAACAAACTGAGTTTGGTGGGGACCAAATTCATGGTTATGTTGACATTGGTTCAGGAGAGTTGGAAAATATTGTCCTCATGGTCGTTGCTATAAATCAGTCGTGGAAAATCCCCATCGCCTACTTTTTAATCAACAGCTTGACTGGAGCAGAGAGAGCCATCATCATCCAGGAGAGCCTTGTTAGGCTTCACGATATAGGTGTAAGAGTTGTTTCCTTGACATGTGACGGTCATTCTCAAAATTTTGCCATGATCAGGGAGCTTGGTGCTAAACTGGACATAAACGACATGAGACCTTTCTTTTTCCACCCTGAGGATCCCTCACAAAAGGTCCATGTTTTATTGGATCCATGTCACATGCTCAAGCTTATGCGGAATGTTTTTTCAACTGTTGAGGTTCTGGAAAGGGAAGATGGCCAGAAGATAAGATGGTAGTACATTCAAGAGCTCAACAAGCTTCAGGAGAAGGAAGGTCTGCGTCTTGGAAACAAACTGAAAATGGCACACATTCAGTGGAGAAATCAAAAAATGAAAGTCAATCTTGCAGCCCAGCTTTTCAGCAGCAGTGTAGCCGATGCCCTGGAATACTGTGAGCAGGGGCTGAAGTTGCCTCAGTTTATTGGATGTGCAGCCACAATTAATTTCCTGCGCACCATCGATGCAGCCGTTGACGTCCTGAACAGCCGCAACTCTCTTGGAAAAGGACAGAAAGCACCCATCAAGCCAGCAACTAAACATCGTGTTAAGGCTACTTTAAAAGAAATTGAGTTGCTTCTACTTGGACTCAAATTTAAAGGAAAAGACAACATACTTGTACATGTTCATTCCACTCAAAAAAAGACACCCATCTATGGTTTTATTGCTTGTGCAAGAAGTGTGATGGGCATCTATGAAGACATGGTGGAACAGCCAGCTGCCCCGTGCCGATACCTTCTGACCTACAAACTCAGTCAGGACCATTTGGAGCTGTTCTTCTCTGCAATCAGAGCCCGTGGAGGTTACAACAACAACCCCAATGTAAGGCAGTTCAGAGGGGCATACAAGCGTCTCCTTGTAAGGCATCAAGTGAAGAAAGGCACAGGAAACTGTCTCCTTTGTGACAACACGACCATCCTTGACTCAACACCTGCAATTATGAACATTGCACGCTGGGTGGACATGGAGCCAGTGGAAGTGCTTGAGCCTGAAGATGACAACTTCGCTAAACTTCCAGATGTGGACAACCTCTCTGAGTACAAAGAAGCTGCCATCTCTTACATCATAGGATTCATTGTAAAGAAGATGAAACAGAAGCTGATGTGCATGCCATGCTCAGAGGCACTGACATCACATGGCTCTGTGCATCAATTCCTGACTTTGAAGGATAGAGGTGGCCTTCAGAAACCATCGGCAGGCATGACTGCAATTTGCCAAGCAACAGAAAAGTGCTTCCAGCGTCTCCTAAGACGCAATGAGGGAAAGGCTCCAAGAGGAAAAGGGACAACAGCAGCCATTGTCACCCAGGTTCTTTCTGATTGTTCTGACAAGGATCTGTTTCCCCAGCTTCACAGCCATGTGTTTGAAATGTCTGTTGAGGCTAACCATGTTCATGTTCTGTTAAAGATGGCAGCTACCTGGTACTGCAAAATCCATTTAAACTATATTGCCAGGCGTGAGACAGAAAAAATAAAGGAAGGTAAAATGGTGCGAAAAAACTCACAAAATTAATCATTTTTTATGGAGAATAGAAAGGTTTTTGGCGATGTCAAATAATTGTTATCTTGTCCGATGTGGGGAGATGGGATAGGTAGTATGGGCATTGTCACTACCTGGAGCTTGCTTGTACGGAGCCTGGGTCTGTGGTGGCGTTGCTGTTTTGGGCTGTGATAGCCATAGTAGGATAGAATAGATAGGATGGGGAGTATCAGCATCGTCAGTACCTGGAGCTTGCTTGTACAAAATCAAGTGGGTGAGATATACTGTTTGTGTGTGTGTGTGTGTGTGTGTGTGTGTGTGTGTGTGTGTGTGTGTGTGTGTGTGTGCGTGCGTGCGTGCGTGCGTGCGTGTGTGTGTGTGTGTGTGTGTGAAGATTTATCAATATTTGTTTGTAAATATTTGTCTATTGTGTAGATGAATAATTGTAATTTTATGTGTGAAGATTTGTAAATATTTGTGTGTGAATATTATGAGTTGATGTAGATAGAAAAATATGTAAATAAATATATAATATGTGTGTGTGTGTGTGTGTGTGTGTGTGTGTGTGTGTGTGTGTCTGTCTTGTGTATATATTTGTCTAAAGATTTGTGTGTGAATATTATGAGTTGATGTAGATAGAAAAATATGTAAATAAATATATGTGTGTCTGTCTTGTGTATATGTGTTTAAAGATATTAAAATTGTATGTGAATATTATTTATTGTAGATATATAAATATGTAAATAAATATATAATGTGTGTCCGTCCAGTTCTGTACTTGTCAGTGAAAATGTGGCCAGTTAGCCCTCTTTTTCTACTTTGTGCTGAGTACTAAGCCTTAGTCTCTGTGACCTGGACCAAAATGTCCAGTGAGGTAAATACATTCTTAGAAAGTAGGATGCAGGGATGCTGTGAAAACCATTTTGAACATGCACTACGTTCTCCATAAACCTTTTAACTAGTGAATGAGACAGCATTCAATTTCTCTGAGAGCCTGCATGAACGGGGCCTAAGCTGATTTTGTTATGTTAACCTTGTGTTAGTTAAAATAGGTATGATACCTCCCTCCATAAACCAAACTAGTAAATGAGAAAGCATTTAATTTCTCTTAGAGCCTGCATGAACGGGGCCTAAGATGATTTTGTTATGTTAACCTTGTATTAGTTAAAATACATATGCAACCTCCTTGGTCAATGTTCGTGTATACATAGGTGCAACCTTGTTTATTGTTTCTGTGATTAACAGTTACTGGTCACTTTGATATATTGCAGTTCTTTAGCTTTTTCATTGCTATTCAGGCATACCATTTATATGTTAAGGTTTAAGGATTAAAAAGCTAGGTTGTAAGTTTGATTGATTACATAATTACATGGAAAAATGTTGAGTTCACTAAATAATTTAAAAAACATATAAAACCCTTTAAACATTTAAAAAATATATTTTATAACAATATTTATGATGAGACAGTTGCTGTTACTAACCCCTGTCTGCATGCTCATCAAAGTTCAATGTTGTTGAAGTTTCTTCAGCATTTAAAGATAGTGTTGTATTTGCTTGCACTAATTTATATTTTCAGTTTCATTGCAGGCTCCCCAGTGTTCTGTCTGTCCTGTTTTCCCTTTTTTTCCCCTCTTACGTCTTGTGCCTTTTATTTTTTTGAATGTTTGTCCCGTCTTATATGTTCCCACTCCTGGTCTGTACCTTGTCGTGGTGAGTGGGCTTTCAACCAAGACTGGTCATTCTGAATCTTTTACGTACCTGCTGTGACCTGTCATCTTTTCTTCAGGACACTTGAGTGTTTATCTTTCTCAAACTACTGAGCTGTCTCTCTCTGTCTTCCTAGTTTCCTCTCGGTCCTCTCTTCTTATTTAGATCATGCGTGCTGTTCAGTCAACCTCGAACCAGGTTCCCTCCTGCTGCTGGTCCCATTCATCAAGTTGAGTTGATTGTCCCCGGTAAAAGAGCGACGGTGTGGCCTTGCAGCGCACAGTGAAGGCTGCTGGATGGATTATCGGTGCCCCACTCCCCTCTCTCACATTGCCCCCAAGAACCCTGGACTAAGAACTCTGAACCAAGAACGCTTAATGTATTCAATATCAAAATGCCTTAAATGTCCCCAAGGGGAAATTATTTTTCACTTCACAGTACATTTATGGGCCGCACACCGACAGACAATAGACAGATGGACAACAAACACAACAAAATAAACATGCAGACAGAATATATACACAGTGGGACTGGGGTCCAGTTGACTGCATTTTGCAGATATTGTAAATATTTTTCATCATATTGCACATTTCAATTTAACTTATCTACTTTTTACTTTCTATTATATTCTATACATACTGTCTTATATTGTAAAACATAATTTGCACTACTTAGCATTTAGAACTTATATAATGTTAATATTGTTTAGGTTATGTTTATCTTATTGCACTCTACATTTCTTATCATTCCTATTGTACTATTTTGATTCTGATGTATGTCTTGCAAATATCAGAACTGACAATAAGGTACAAAATATTACAAAATGTAATATTAATACATGTAATTCTCCTGAGCGGAGAATTACATTATTAATATAACATTTTGTACATTGAGCAGGCAGGTCTTATGGAGGCATCCATGTTTTTGGAATGTCATCAGGTGCATTGTTTGAAATTTAGAATTGTTCTTGTCCTTGAAGGCCACTGTAGCTTCTGTTATTATTCAAAAGGGGTGGGGTTACCCAGGGAGCGTTGCATTCTAGAACTTTCTTGATGATGTCATGTTGCACAGTGCCCCTTAAAGGGCCACTGTACTTCTGTTATTATTTGTATGGAGTGGGGTTGCCCAGGGAATGTTGCATTCTAGAACTTTATTGATGATGTCATATTACACACTGCATTTAGTTGTCTTTTTTGTAACTGTTTTTAAGGTTTTCTTTTATGTCATTTTTCCAAGGATTGTTTGGGATGCGGGGTGGGTGGGGTTCTAAATGTTAAAAAAAAAAGAAAAAAAAGAAAAAAAAAATGTCAATAAAAAACTTTGACTTGACCCTTCATCTGGCAGAATCTGTAGTCCACCTACATTCACACTATTCTCATCTTATCTGCTTGTGATTATGCCAAAAATATTTCATACTTACAGCTTCTCCAATTAAAATTTCAATGCATAACTTGTATTTTTACAGTTTAGTATTTTTACATTTACTTCAGTAAAAGATGTGATTGTTTATTTCCTCACTGGTTCATATTTGAGTCTATACCAGCTAAATCGTTTTCATACTTAAGTACTTTTAATATAATTTCGTTTTCTACTACTTTTTTACTCAAGTGATATTTTAATTGGTGACTTGTAAAATATTCAATTATCTGATATGATGATGGTACTTTTAATGACAACACATCCAGGCTGGTGGAATTTGTTTTCAGTACAGCTCCTTGGTACAGGTTCCAATTCAATTAAATTTTCTTTTTTGAGCTGTGTGATATGGAATCATTACTCAAGTATGGTTTTCAGCTAGTCTTTACACCACTGATGGACTGAAAAGCCCACTGGAGCAAATGTGTCTTTGTGATATTGTACTATATCCAAAAAACTGATATGATTTATAACGGCTGGGCAAGGGATCTAAAAATGGTACCATTATTAGGTATTCTGATCCCCTCTTCAACCCAAAACATACTGGAGCCACAAAGTGTATTCGTTCATACAACTCAAATCCTGCACCTGAACATAAAAAACTGCTCTAAATATTTTTTATTATATATACAGTACATATGTATATTATATTCCGAATTATAGGGTTCACATCTGTTAAGCTCTTATTGGGATTTAAAGGTAATAAACTTAATAGAATCAATCTGTTTTTATACTTTATTGACTCAACTTTGACATATAGACTCACATTTCAATCACGCTACTTCAATCAATAAGTAAGTAATACATAGCTGTATAACAGTCTGTTGGTGATCTCTGCTCCCCCTTTGCCTACTCCGTGCAAACGAAGGACACCTTCTCTTTCAAGATTCAAGATGGCAATTAAATTCTTAAGCTCTTCCAACAGTGCAATATAAGAGAAACACAAGTGGGAAGCTGAGACTTTAATAATACTAATAATAACTATAACTGCAAGCAGTTATGAACGGGGGCCAAGCCTCCCACGCTACTCGGGAACAGGCGTCGTCGTCGTTTTTGTTTCCTCTTCCACAGAAGCCCTGCTCCCTGACAGCAACTGGAAGCCCATCGCTGTGGAAAAAACAGAGCAGCACTATTATTTCTGTAACCTTTTGCGTTGTAATGTGAGGAGCTGGCATCATTCTCTTTTCTAATCCAGTTTGTGTCTAGTGTAGTTTGAAAAGTGACAGGTTTCTTAACAGTGCATCGGAGTTTTTTTTTGCAGCAGCAGCTTGATGAAATTATATGATCACGATTTTGTCAGATCCCAAACCATCTCTTTATGTATCAACTGACCATTTCCCAAAAACAATTCCATTAAATTTAAAAAGAATGTCATAATATATCATATAATGGCCGAAGATTGCTTTAAGTCAGTGGCGCTTGAACAATATCAAAATAAAAAACTAGAACATTTCAGGAAATTTAAAATGTGATTGCGACATGGTGCCATCCACTAAAGCAAAGGACAGGCTTGGTAGAGATGTGTGTCCATGGTTGTGACAGCGGTATATAGTGTGTAGGTCAATACCTGTTGGTCTTCAAAATCAGCTCCATCCATCCATATGGAGCCAGAGACTAGTGCAGTTGGATGGAGACTTTTACAACACGACACCCTGGGCAGGACAAAGAGCAATAAAATCACTCAGATGGACAGATACAGAGCAAACAGGCACACACAAGAAAAACATTGACATTACAGTGACTGACCAGGATAGTGTTGTACAAGGCGTATGTGGCGTTTGTGGTCTCATCCACAGAGCTTGGGAAGATGAACTTGCGATACACAGATGAAACCCCGTTGTCTGGAGAAAACTGGACAGTTTAAAGAGAGACAGGATCAGATCAACAGGGTCGAATTTTGATAGGCATAAATGCAGAAAAAATATTATGTTATAATTAGACTAAATGCATGATGATGTTTGGTCCAGTAATCCCACTAGAAATAGGAAACACTTTACTTACTAGCCTCAGTAGCCTGGGATGATGGTGAAGATGCATTATTGTCCCCTGGAACTCGTGAGCAGTGTTATGGCAACCTATAATCTCAACATTAGCCATGACACTCAGGGCTTCTGCCTAAACACTTAGTAAAGGCCACCTCCTGGTGGTAGTGGAGGAGGCCGATTCCATGGCAAAAATGGCACTAAAAGAATATCAACCAAGGTGAGAAAGATTATTTTTGTTGTACAATCATACTCAAAATCATTTCCTCTCATAGCGCTGTCGATGTCTACCTTAATATAGTGTATGACACAATAAATACATTTCCACCTGATTTAATGGCTTGATAAAAAATTTAATTTACTATGCATAAAAGCCATATTAAAAGTCCGTTCCATTAATTATATGTGTAAGATTGTGTTGCACGTGGCTGCACGGTGTATATTAGGAAACCAAAAAAAACGGATTAAAACGATTAAAACCATACAGGCTAAGGCTAAGGTTAAGGTTTGGTTAACCGGGCCCCACAGAGCACAAAGGAGCAGAAATTATAGGAATTGTATGCTAGCATATAGCCCATAGATAGTATATAAGATAGCCACGTGTATGGTTTGTCTTAAAACTAGAGTTAAATAAAATCATTCTTGCATTTTCTATGCGTGTGTTAAGTTATAACATTAATACAATTAATACTTTGTCCGAGTTTTGTGGTATTCTTTTACATAACCTTACCTTAATTGTTGAAGGTGTGTCGAACAAGGTGTCGCGGTTGCAGCGAATGCGAGCGAGGATGTGATGGCTGGTCCTGCTTTGGCCTGGGAAGAAGAGTCCTGTATGGCCTAGGAAAAGTTATGTTTGACTATGGGAAGAGTCCTGTTTGGCCATGGATGAGGGCCAGTTGTGGCCTGGCTGTGGGTCCTGTTTGGAAGAAATTATACATATACACCTTTTGTTTAATTAAAACCTGTCCTACGACTTTGCTATTCATGAATTAGTTTTGATGTTTTATCACATTTTCCAATTGTCTTTTATTTCTGATTTATTATGAACAATATGTAAACTTGCAGGACACTAGCAAAAATTATTGGGTGGGAAAGAGGACACGGTTTTGGGTCCCTCGGCCAAAAAATCTCACTCCAAACCTTTGGTGAAACTTGGCAGCCCTGGTTTAAATAAAGCCTCTTAATTTTCTTAGGAATTATTGAGCTGTTTTGTTGTCAGAAAATGAAGAAGTACTTCAGCAGATTGTCTGTGATGTGTACTAGCCACATTGAGTCCACTTGGTGACCATAACGTCACAAAGGCTGCGTGAATGAGGCTTTACTAAATTAGTCCGATGCCGTGTTGTCACTTGACTCAGTTATTTAAAGGGGACATATGCAAAAACTCGGGTTTACATGTATATTTCCGAGGTCTACTAGAAAAGGTTTCAATGGTTTATTGTTCAAAAAACCCATAGTTTTCTACCATTTCTTCATCGCATTTTCCAGCCTCTTCTGCTCTCTATCTCAAAAGGTTGATTTTGACATCTACCCCCCTTCGCAAAAATCCTAGTCTGCTCTGACTGGTCAGATCTACATGGGCGTGCATGCACCGCCCTGCTCATTTACTCTATACCAACCTATTTGGGCATGGCACACGCCCAGCTGTCAGTTGTGTTTACTTTTGGCCAATGCAGCATGGAGATCGATGTTACCATGTTTAGCTTCATGTCTACAGCAAATGTCAGCACACTTACCACTTCTAAACCAAAAGCTTTACAACTGAACCTGGTCAGGCAGGAAACTGTGAAAATTGCATCAAGAGTTCTGGTTTTCCTGACATTATCCTCAGGTAAATACAGTTTAAATATGTCACAGTCAATAACAGAATATGAGCTAAGTATTTATGCAAAAACCTCCTAACTTGTAACATACAACGTTTTATGTATGTCTCTACAGGCATAGACGGATTATGAGATAATGGGCCCCTGGGCACAAACTCTTAAAGGGCCCCCCACTCGTCCCTTATCCAGTCAGGTACACTGACTTTTCCACACAGATACATACAATTAATGAAAAAAAACATATTAAGGGAGTCAATGTTTCCCACAGGATTTTGGGATACTGTGGGAGGGACCCTGTACCTTATTGGGGGATCCGGGGGCATGCCCCCCGGATTTTTTTTACCTTTTTAAAGTAAAATGCATCAAACTGGTGCACTTTGAGAGGAACTTTTAGAGGCTATATCAAATCCTGAGATGCAGAAGGAACATTATTTTTCATATTTGTCTTAAACGGGCAGCACTCTTTACTCTGCAACTGTAAAAACAGTACAGTAGATTGGTCTGCAGACCCATGTTCAATGATGGAGGGGCCCATTTCAAAAGATAAAGGGTGGATAGCTACTTTTTATGAACAATTTATAATTCACACATAGAAAGCTTATTTCTGTATGTGTGAGGGTGCCTTCAAGGCCATTCACACATACAGAATACTAGTTGAGGGGCCCATGATGATTTCAATATTGTTCAATTTTAATGAGTATCCTTATATTAAGGCTATTCCTTTTTGGACCCTGTTATTAACATGAGTGACTGAGATCTTTGACTATGCAACATGAAAAGTTACTATCAGTATCTCTGGCTAAGGGCCCCCCTGAGCCCTTGGGCCCCTGGGCCTGTGCCCGGTGTGCCCGTGCAGTAATCCACCCCTGTCTACAGGTTAAACTGGGGAATGATCTACAACCCAGTGGAGTGAAAAAGCTTTGGTTGTGAAGCCATGCTGAGGTAACATGTAAACATGTACAGTAACGAGGCAGGAAATTAATGTATCATGTCAAGATTCACTGGAAAGGCATTATCTTTTGTATAAAAAAAAAGTGTAGAAATAATTAGTCAGAGCTGCAAATTATCTGACACCCTTTCAGTATCTAATAGATAATGTATCATTTGTATTGTGATCACTCATTTATTATAAAGTTTTACTGTTAAAAAATGTATTGTGTTGCTAACTGTCACTGTGTGCTTCGTGTAGTAAAGGATTACTTGAAACTGACTTTTTCATAGTCAGGATGTTGGACTAGTTTTCTGACCGATCTACATGCATTGACTTATAAATTTTTTAATTCAACCCTTTATCTCTCTGAAGATTTCTTATAAAACAGTATCATTACATTTTAAAAAGACCAAAACCATACTTAGAAATAAAGCAGTTTATTCATAGCCAGTGAAATGGAAATATAAAGTGTATATATCAAACAGAAGCAAAGCCATAACTTGTATGTAACTTTCCAGTTGTTGCTGGTGGGCCCTGAAGAAGACCACCTGTCCCACCCAGTGAACAGTCTCCTCTGATGGAACAGATAGTGTGGTCCGTCAGGTCACTCATATCTGTAAAACATGACACATTCAATTTTATATCATGTAGCCTAGCTGAAATATACATCATACATCTGTAGTTATGGCAAAGCTACAAACTAATGAAAATATATTTTTTCTTCGATTACTAAATAAGATAGGCTACTAATAAGTTCAGTATAGCCCTTGCTCAAGAAGCAACAAGTTCTGAGGGATACTCTGTGCTTTTTGAAATATAATGGACAGGAAACAAACAGCAGCAGAGGCAACTTACAGTAGGCTATTCCTGTCTATTATAGTGTATATAAACACTGGAGATTTTTATAGGCCTACTGCTGCATGTACCACGACTGCTTGCATAACTACACACTGTCAACAACAAACACATACTTTTCAGTTTCCAACACACCGTACAGTTTCCCCGTCTGTTTTTCACACAGGGGCTGTCACGGACAGATTTACAGATCTGAACGTTATCATAAAGCTAACAGTTAAGATAGCGGGCGTTAACGCTAACTACTTAATCCAGCGGCATTATCTTCTTTCAGTCAGCGTTGGTTATTATAGGAGGGATATATCAAAGCACATTACACACTCATAAACGGACAGATTTTTATTTATTTTTTAAATAGGACTACTTACATTTCCAGAGGAGAGATGGTGTCTCTCAGTCTTCCAGGCACACTCTCCTCCACACTCCAGTATGACGGCAGATCACACTAGATTGCCAACCTTTGCTGGGCATAGCCTAACACAAAATGAAGTAAATCCATTCAGCCCCGGTCTGCTTCGAGGCTGGGGTGTGATGGTAGCTTGAGGATGAACTAATACTGCAGCTTGCTTCTGCTCTGTTGTTGCATTAGCAGGTGCAGTTCCAGGTGTGTGTGGTTACCAACGGGGGCGTCTTGATTTGCCAATCAACTGCCGAGTTTCTGGCAAGCTTTCCCGTGGGAGTATTTATGTTAATGAAAACCGACCAATTTCGTCATCAGTCGGTGTTTTTTGGAACAGACCTTCAAATCCCCCCTTTTTCGAATTAAGCATCCCAGAAGAAACTGACATATTTGTCTTTTTGAAGCTTGTGTGTGCTGGTAGGGACCCCAATAACCTAAAAAGTGTGCCCAAACACCGGCAATGTTTGGTTTTTCATAATATGTCCCCTTTGAGATGCAGTTTGAGGTTCACGCTGCACACAGCTGCTGCTGGAGCCACCGGGAGTTTTTGCTCCACTTGAGAAAGATTGAATATTTGCAGTTTATATAATCTATTTGAAATTGATATGCATTTTTTGATCGTTCAAGATCCAGTCCTCATTCAAGTGTACTGTATAGGTTATGTCACGCAAGAGAAACGATAATAGTCAGCTATCACCTCAACATGAAGGAAAACTCCACCTTGAAATTTCTGTATCTGGCTGTCAGAGGCCAAAGACTGTAGCGGCACATTGAATTTTCTCCTGTCTATTTTTTTTTTACTTAACTGTTAGTAAAGAATAAAGATGAAGGGAGCAATCCTTTCCTTCTTTGGCTAAAATTTGAAAGTGCACAATGATGTGAACAACTCGTGTTTATAAAATCGCCAGAATGCGAAAAACAGTGTCTTTGAAGCTCAAATTTTTCCTTTTTAGTGAGCCCCACCTGTTTTTTACACCTAGAAACGCCACTGCGTCTGGGTGATGTGTGGTGGAATTTTCAGCTGCCTCTCCAGGTCAACTGTCATCACCCAGTCTCGGGCCGTGGGGAGCAAACCAGCAGATCGGTTTCTTGGAGTTTTCTCCGGCCTTTGTCCTTCCTTGACAAAGTGAATGATCTTAGCTGTGGCTTGAGTGTGTCGACTGCCCTTGATCCCCTTGCTGATTGCTTCAGCGATGGACTTGAGGACCTGGTCGTGCCTCCATCGATACCGGTCAGACAACAATGGCTTTATGTAGCCTACATAGTCATACTTTGACTCTAAGGATGAACTGTCCTCCTCCTTCATGTCAAAGAACAAGCTGATAGCTTGACTTACGTTAAAAGTTTTCTTCAATATGACTAAAACATTCTCAGTAGGCTATCTTCAAAACTCTCAGTATCTCTCAATCTTCCTCCGTGTGTCAGTCACTTTTGTTTGCTAGCAGCCTCGTCTCTCTCGCATAGATGGACTCCCGCCCCCTGTCACTCGTCTCTTTTGGTGTAGCTTTGTATCACCCCACCAACCTCTCCTTCTCCTCCTCCCCTCCCTGGTAAATGCAGCCTGTTGAGCAGGAACTAGTTTCCAGCATAATTTTCTGATCGTAAAATGACAAAATAATGGCCGCGATCATCGAATTCTCATTCTTTTGAGCCCGCAAAAATAAAATAGGTTTGTATCAACTTTAAACCATAGTATCTCCGGTTATACTGGGTCTATTTGGATGAAACAAAGACTGGCAGATAGTTTCAAATCAGTACTTTCGACATACACCAGCGGCGAAGTTGTCCGCGCTGTGGTTTTCATGCTGCGTCGGCTTGAACGTGATCACGTGATCGGCATGTGATATAACGCACAAATGCGTGACTGGGGTTCTAAGAGTTAAGTGACCCCATAATGTAAACGATCTTAGCCTTTTCAGTGGGGTAGGTGAGGGGCTGCTGACTGAAAACTAGGGAACACTGGATCAAAAAGGCTCTGCTCGTACCCATGTCCCCAGCGTAGCACTCAGGCGCAGGAATGAGACGCTCACAATCTCGTGGCAGGTGTGTCGGGAGAGTGGGGGCAGGCGGAGGTGCCGCTGGCAGTGGATGTGCTGTGGTATGGGGGGCCAGTAAGTCCAATTGCCCACCCATCTGTGTGACTTGGGTAGCGAGATTCTTAAAGGCTTCCATAGCGTCCCGGGGGGCTTTGCTGTGCTCAGCAACCTGAGTGCCTTGGGCGGAGAGAGCTCCACGGATGCTGTCAATGTCCGCTGGGTCCATCTTGGCCAGATCGGGGAGATCAAGGCAGGCGAGCTGGAGAGAGTGATCCGGATAACTGCAGGCAGAGGAAAACAAAATTAGGTTGTGGTCAAAAGCAACAAGAGACGCGAGAGCGAGGTAACAAGGTATACTGGAGCCAGGCACGTATAATTACCACTGTAACGCATAGGACGATCTGGCACCGACTGCAGTGAATCCAAAGGTTGAAGAAGGGGAGTTGATTGGTGATGAAGACCAGGTGAGCATGATTGCCGATGAGGGCCAAGTGTGAAGTGAGATAGACAGGGGGAGTGGCAGACACAGGAGGAGGAAAACACAGCAGGCTGCTGTGACCACAACAGTTATTATACCACTCTGGGAGAGGTTCCAAATAATCCTTCCAATTACAGTATTACTCACAGGGTGCGTGGATGTGCCACTCTAAAATGATCAGCCTGCCTTCCCACGTACATCTCCCTCACAGGAAGCAGTTTGTCGTCTTCAAACTCCAGGGTGACCAGAGTTTTTGGCATTGATGACAGGTGTTCGGGTTTCACTTAACAAGTTCGTAAACACTTGCAGCTGTTTGTCATGCAGCTTATGTACCATGGTCTGACTGCCCTGTGAATAAAATATAATGAAATTGTGCTTCAATTAACAAAAATGCACACAAGTTATGCATACAAATTACGGCTTTTTTTCTGGAGCTAGCGATCACAGACCTTAGTAACACATGTATCATCATGTTCCAATTTTCACAAGTGATTTTTTTTTATCTTTCTAGTTAGGCAAAAAGCTTAATTCCAATTGAAGCATTCATTTCAGTAAAATATCACAGCAGAAAACAAATGACTCAAACTTCATCTCACCTGGAACACCATGACATACTCTTTGGGGATTGGCAGCACTCCTGTATAGACACTTAGATGCAGTTCAGTTGTAGTTCTGAACTACCCTCCTCTTCCGGTCCTTTCCCAGATGTGTCATTGCTGAAAAAAACAAAACAAGAGATGAGTTAAAATCGAAAACAAAGCTCGACACAAAATCTTAAAACATTATTTGATATGCATGTGGGCAATCAAAGAACCAAGAAGAAACAACTGATGAATTACCTTTTTTTCTGAGGTCCTCATGAAAGGCCTGAATCTCCGCCTGTGCCTTTTCACTCACGTGGTAATCGAAAAACAGCTGATTTGGGTCTTTGTAAAGGGCCTTGTCCTCCTTGTTCATGAATCCAAAGTATAGGACTTTGTAGGCAGGGAGAAGCCTCTGCGTGCTAATAGCCACATCGTATGCCGATAGCCAGCGGTGCTGAACAAACCTTTTAGGGGCTGAACCAGGAATGCTCAAGAAGTCACATACCTCTCTGAGGTAGTCAACTGACAAAAAGACATTGGAAAACATTTGTTAGGATCACAGAGGTCATATAACAATAGCGCATGATAGTTAATGGTCACATATGTTCTTAAGGAAAACCTTAACTGAGTTAACACAACATTATATTTGTGACAAGAATGTCTCTGCTAAATATGACAGTTGAGCATAAAGGCAAATATGAAGGAAATTGACTATTAACTAATCTGGTCTGAGGCCCATTGATGATCTGCATGCAGGTCACTGAACAGCCCTTCCAGATAGCTGCTGAAAGGAGCTGCAAATACCTTAACAGCATTGTGAATGTGGTGGCAACTGTCATGTCGATGTCAAGCAGGGTTGGGCAGTGGTTATACAGGTCCTTCTCATATAATTAGCATATTGTGATAAAGTTGATTATTTTCCATAATGTAATGATAATAATTGAACTTTCATATATTTTAGATTCATTGCACACCAACTGAAATATTTCAGGTCTTTTGTTGTTTTAATACTGATGATTTTGGCATACAGCTCATAAAAACCCCAAATTCCTATCTCAAAAAATTAGCGTATCATGAAAAGGTACTCTAAAGGAGCTCTTAACCTAATCATCTGAATCAACTAATTAATTCTAAACACCTGCAAAAGATTCCTGAGGCTTTTAAAAACTCCCAGCCTGGTTCATTACTCAAAACCGCAATCATGGGTAAGACTGCCGACCTGACTGCTGTCCAGAAGGCCATCATTGACACCCTCAAGCAAGAGGGTAAGACACAGAAATAAATTTCTGAGTGAATAGGCTGTTCCCAGAGTGCTGTATCAAGGCACCTCAGTGGGAAGTCTGTGGGAAGGAAAAAGTGTGGCAGAAAACGCTGCACAACCAGAAGAGGTGACCGGACCCTGAGGAGGATTGTGGAGAAGGGCCGATTCCAGACCTTGGGGGACCTGCGGAAGCAGTGGACTGAGTCTGAAGTAGAAACATCCAGAGCCACCGTGCACAGGCGTGTGCAGGAAATGGGCTACAGGTGCCGCATTCCCCAGGTCAAGCCACTTTTGAACCAGAAACAGCGGCAGAAGCGCCTGACCTGGGCTACAGAGAAGCAGCACTGGACTGTTGCTCAGTGGTCCAAAGTACTTTTTTCGGATGAAAGCAAATTTTGCATGTCATTCGGAAATCAAGGTGCCAGAGTCTGGGGAGAAGGAAATGCCTGAAGTCCAGTGTCAAGTACCCACAGTCAGTGATGGTCTGGGGTGCCATGTCAGCTACTGGTGTTGGTCCACTGTGTTTTATCAAAGACAGGGTCAATGCAGCTAGCTATCAGGAGATTTTGGAGCACTTCATGCTTCCATCTGCTGAAAAGCTTTATGGAGATGAAGATTTTTCAACAAGACCTGGCACCTGCTCACAGTGCCAAAACCACTGGTAAATGGTTTACTGACCATGGTATTACTGTGCTCAATTGGCCTGCCAACTCTCCTGACCTGAACCCCATAGAGAATCTGTGGGATATTGTGAAGAGGAAGTTGAGAGACACCAGACCCAACACTGTGGATGAGCTTAAGGCCGCTATCGAAGCATCCTGGGCCTCCATAACACCTCAGCAGTGTTACAGGCTGATTGCCTCCATGCCACGCCGCATTGAAGCAGTCATTTCTGCGAAAAGATTCCCGACCAAGTATTGAGTGCATAACTGAACATAATTATTTGAAGGTTGACTTTTTTGTATTATAAAACTTTTCTTTTATTGGTCGGATGAAATATGCTAATTTTTTGAGATAGGGATTTTTGGTTTTTCTTTACTTTTTTGCCAAAATCATCAATATTAAAACAAGAAAAGGCTTGAACTACTTCAGTTGTGTGTAATGAATCTAAAATATATGAAAGTCTAATGTTTATCAGTACATTACAGAAAATATTGAACTTTATCACAATATGCTAATTATATGAGAAGGACCTGTAGATGCCAGCGGTATGGACATATAGCAGCCGTGTGTAAAGGGAAACAGAAATGCCCAAATTGTGGAGGAGACCACCGATTTGAGGAGTGCAGAGAGAGTAATCAGGACAAATATTGCAATTGCGGAGGGCAGCACAGGGTAACATATGGGGGGTGTGAAGTAAGGAAGAGGGCGGTGGAGATCCAGCAGGTAAAAACAACAAGTAACATAAGCTATTCTGAGGCAGTAAGGAAGGTGCAGGGACAAAGGGAAAGAGATGAGAGGAATGGCAGAAAGCAGCAGCAGGGGGCAAGAGGAGAGGAAAGGCAAGCAGCTAAAAATCAAACAGAAAAACTGACAGCTGAACAGGTTATTGTTTTTATTTCATATGTAATCAACTGCACGGATCAGGTCAAACTAAAAACCGAAAAAATTAAAATCATTTTGAAGGGAGCCGAGAAGTTTTTGGGACTAAGAGATGTGTCATGGGAGGGTATCAGCAGGAAGCTTGAGGCAGAGGGAAGGCAGGGAGGCTCGGGTGACAACAAGACAACTTGATTGTCTTGCAATGGAACGCGAGAAGCTTAATAGCGAATAGGCAGGAGTTTAAAGGATTTTTAATAGATTGGAAGAACAAACCAGAAGTGATTTGCATTCAAGAAACATGGCTTAAATCAAACTTAGATTTTGTTATTAAAGAGTATGTCAGTGTACGTAGAGATAGGGGGAGGGTAGTGGAGGGGGGTGTGTGATTTTTATAATGCAAGGTTTACTTTATAGGTTTTTGGGGAAAGGTAAAGATTTAGAATTCTTAGTAGTTGAAGTGTGGACAAAAGAAGGTAAGGTTAAAATGGTTAACTATTATAATCCCTGTAAAACACTTTCTATAGAGGGTATGAATGAACTTGTAGGGTACTTAGGAGGGAAAGTTATATGTTGTGGAGATTTTAATGCGCATAGCACGTTGTGGGATGAGTATAATGATGATAATGGGCTGGTGATAGAGGAGTTAATGGAGAGTTGTAACCTTGTGTGTCTTAATGATGGAAGTGGGACAAGATTTAACATGAGGACAGGTTCGGAATCAGCCATTGACCTGTCACTTGTGTCAGATTCATTGGCAGGTGTATGTGAATGGGAAGTAATTAAAGATATGACGGTAGGAAGTGACCATTATCCGGTAGTAATAAAAGTAGGAGTGAGTATAGAGGACAATAACACAGAGGGAGTGCAGAGATGGTCGTTAAGTGGAGCTAATTGGGGGAAATTTAAAATGGTTAGTGATCAAAGTATGGGGAAAATTACAGGGGATGAAGATATAGATAAGTTTAATCGTTCTGTTTGTGACTCTATTTTAGAGGCAGCAAAGGAATCCATTAAGAAGAAGGGAGGTAAGCACAACAAGAGAAGTGTTCCATGGTGGACTAAGGATTGTGATAAAGTAATTAAGACTCGAAATAAAGCATTTGAAATATTGAAACAAAATCGCATTTTTAAAAAAGTACAAAAAGATGCAAGCAAGTGTAAGGAGTAATTAAAAATGCAAAAAGGGAATATTGGAGGTCATTTTGTAACTCGGTGGGAAGGGAGACCAAAATAAGTAAAGTTTGGGGAATGATAAGGAAAATGAATGGCATTAAAAGAGAATATGGATATCCAATCTTATCTAATGGGGAAATAACAGCAGTCAAAGATGAAGAGAAAGCAGAAATGTTAGCAAAATCTTTTGTTAAAATTCACAGTTTAGATAATATCAGTGAAAAAGGAAGGGTAGGAAGGGAAAATACAATAGCAGAGAATGAAGAGTTATTAGAACAGGAAGAAGATATTAATGATTTACTTAATAAACCATTTACAAAGATAGAATTGAACCGATCTCTTAATAAAACCAAGATGTGGTAAATGGTTGGTAAATGGTCTTGTATAGCGCTATATCTCCGTTTATCACAGACTCAAAGCGCTTTACATTGTTTTTTTTGTACACATTCACCCAGTCACACACACATTCATACACCGATAGCAGCAGCTACCACGCAGGGTAGGCTTAGCACTAGGGTGCTAAGCTAACTAAGATGTCAGCGCCAGGTAAAGATCAAATATGTTACATCATGTTAAAGCATCTAAGTGAATCAGCTAAAGAGATTATTTTGAAATTATTTAATAAAGTATGGGAGGGTGGAAAACTACCACTAAACTGGAAGGAGGCAGTTGTAATTCCAATAGGGAAACCAGGGAAGGATTTGACAAATCCAGAGAATTATAGACCCATTGCTCTAACATCCAAAATGTGTAAAATAATGGAAAAATGGTTAATGAAAGGTTAACGTATTATGTAGAAAGCAAATGATATTTATGTAAGTACCAGAGTGGTTTTAGGAAGGGGAGAAACACAATGGATCCAGCAGTATGTTTAGAACATGATATAAGGAAGGCACAAATAAATAGAGAAAGTGTAGTGGCTGTGTTTTTCGATATTGAGAAAGTGTATGACATGATGTGGTGAGAAGGACTATTTGTAAAACTTGGTAAATTGGGTATTAAAGGTCGAATGTATACATGGATTAAGTATTTTTTATGTAGGAGGTTAATACAGATACGAGTCGGGAATCAATTCTCAGGAAAATATGGTATTTAAAATGGAACACCTCAAGAGAGTATTATAAGTCCTCTATTATTCTCTTTAATGATAAATGATGTATATGAAGAGATAGTAAATGAGATGGGAGTTTCAGTTTTTGCAGATGATGGGGCAATATGGAAAATGGGGAAGGAATGTGAGCTTCATAGTGCAGAGAGGGCTATAACAAGGGTAGAAGAGTGGTCATATAAATGGGGTTTAAAATGTTCTGTGGGAAAACAAAGATAATGTTTTTACTAGGAAGAAAATTGGGAGCGAGGTTCAATTAAAGATATACAAACAGGAGTTGGAGAGAGTAAAACAGTATAAATTATTAGGTTTATGGTTTGATGAGAGGATTACATGAGCAGTACATATTAAGAAGGTTGTGGACAGGTGCAAAAAAATACTTAATGTAATGAGGTGTTTAGCTGGGTATAGTCTCGCAAAGCCAGACCAAACTACAGCAAGTAGTATGGTCTGGAAGCACTCTGTTTAGAGCCGTCTATTTGGGTGGGGAAACCGGGGGAAACTGGGCTAGCCTGTTTGTATTTGTTTAAACCAATCACAATCATCTAGGGCGGGGCTAACCCCAGGAAGCAGCAGCGGTGTCCTGCAAAATAGTGCCGGGGGGGGGACTTATTTTGATGGAACGTCTTCACGTCCAGAGACTGTCAGAGAAATGGCTAAACCCGCAAACGCCACACAAAAATTATTAAAGACAAAAGGAATATACATAGTGTGTTGCTTTCTAACCAGCATGTCAAGACACCATACATTTTAGCCCCCGAGGAGCTCACGGGATAACTTAACCGGAGTTAACTAGCCACGTAGTGTTATCTCTGGTAACATTATCATCGGTAGTTGAGAGGCAAGGCTACGGCGGTCGAGTAGAATTTTTAGCATTCGAGAACTTATGTTACCACCTCCTATCGCTGTAGTCAGAGCCGTAGTCCGTCTGTTTACAGGCAGAACAGGGTTTTGACGTTGTGAGCGCTACACCAACTGCAGCAAGTAGCCATAAGAGTTGCTAGTTGATAGTGGAAGCCGTTGGAATCTTTCCCCGTCGCTAAAACACCGCTGCTTAGTTCCTAATTCACCAAAGAAAGGGAACGTCGGATCTTAATCTAGCTGGTTATAAGGTCCGGTGCTCAATTCAAACCCCCACGCTTCATTTTCCAGAGTTTATGAGGGTATTTCTGCCCGGGGGTAGTTGTACAATGAAGTTGGACAGCTAGGCTAGGCTGTGTCCCGGACCACCACCGCCAATATTATTAAGTATTGCCACACTTTATTTCTGTCTACAGTAATGTGACTTCTCACACCCTGTGTGTGTGTGTGTGTGTGAGAGAGAGTGCTGCACATAAGCACACGGGTTGACTGTGAGCGAATTGTTTTCGAATTTGAGGGGGATCACAATAGGGGAAAGCCAGCAACCGGAAAAGGAGGGGGCTGCGTCAGGGCTGCGTAGCTTGCCGCCGCAAGCGAATAGACGCTGGCGGAAGTGGTCATGCCAGACTAAGCTGGGTATGAGTGGGGGGCAGACAGAATAGCGTTAAAGGCTATATACACTGGGTTAGTCAGATCTGTGTTAGACTATGGTTGTGTAGTGTATGGGTCAGCTGCAAAGACATCTCTTAAAAAAAATAGATAATATACAGTATCAGGCTTTGAGGGTATGTACAGGTGCAATAAAAACAAACCCAACTGCAACACAACAGGTAGAAATGTGGGAGATGCCTCTAGAGTTGAGAAGAGTATAGCTGGCCTTGAACTACTGGATTAACCTATGGGGCCATAGTCAGGATCATCCAGCACAAAGCACTTTAAAACTGTGTTGAGAAAAGGAGAGAAGGGAAACAAAACGTTTTGGATGGACAGCGAACCAGAGAGCAGTACAATTTAGAATAGATCAATTAAACATAGTTCCTACAGTACCGATGCCTATAATTCCACCGTGGATTTTGCCGGATGCTACAGTTGATATATCATTATTAGAAAACAAAAGCAGAAATAAACAATTAATACAGTAGTACATAGAAACATTCTATAGTTATGTTCAAATTTATACAGATGCATCGAAGGACTCAGATAATAAAGTAGGGGTAGCTTTTACTGTACCGGAATTTCAAGTGAACATTAGGTTTCAGTTTATACAGGTGAACTGCTGGTAATATTGTTGGCAGTGCAGTGGGTGGAGGACAACAGGCCATTAAGGTCAGTTATCTGCTCAGATTCCAGCATTAAAGAGCCTACAGTACAACCGTTCCGAAAGCAGACCAGATATTCTGATTGATGTTCAACAAACATTATACCGAATACAAATGATGGGGCTTATAGTGTTTTTTTATGGGTTCCAGCTCACATTGGGATAAGAGGAAATGAAATGGCAGATAAGCTTGCAAAAGATGTTACCAAAAAAAGCACAATTGATATAAGTATAAATATAGGTAAAACTGAAATTAAAGCTCCCATATTATACACTTTTCGGTTCTATTATACACCATATTATATGGTCTTAGTGGTCCCTAATACGTATTTCTTTAATTGTTTGCTGAAAAAAACTTTCAGATAATTTATTGTACTATGCTGATGTTCAGCTAATCTCACAATGGCCTATTTTTTTTAAAAAGAGCTGCAGCTCCCCTCGTAAATATACAATCTTTGAGCTCCCCCCGCCCCCTGTCCGGAAGCGAAGCCAGATACGCCTCGCCCTCTGTCTGTCAGGGCCGTGGACCAATAAGAAATAGGGGTGTGGGCTGCACAGTGGAAGCTTCTGGCTTTCCAGTTTTTGAGGTCAGAAACGAGGAGAATTCTGACTGGAGTATATTGGGGGGGGGAGGGGTGGGGGTTCCAGAAAGGGGGAGAGTGAGAAAAGGAGAGATTGTTATTTTTTTAAATATTTTGGCAGTCTCTAGGCACACATGGACCCATGGATATGTTAGAACACATTTAAAAAGTGCATTTAGCATAATATGTGACCTTTAAAGGCATTATTAAGCAAAGACTGAATAGGAGATGGCAAAAGCAGTGGGAGGAAGAGCGGAAAGGAAGATGGTTCTACTGAGTCCAAAGGCAAGTGGGAGTTATGAGATGTGGAGGTAAGAACAGAAGAGAGGAGTCGGTTCTATCACGACTGAGATTTGGGCACACTGGGCTGAACAGTACACTGTTTATAATAGGAAAACATGAAACAGGCAGATGTGAATGTGGGAAAGAAGAGACAGTAGAACATGTTATAATGCAGTGTGAGAGATATGAGGAAGAAAGAAGGCAGTTGAGGGAAAAATTCAGAAAAGAAAAAGTAAGTTTTGATTTAATAGATATTTTACAAAATAATTCCAATAAGTGTCATCAAATTCTATTCCATTTTCTTAGGGTAACTAATTTGTTTTTGAAAATATAGCTTCTTATTTGAATTAGTATTAGGGGAGAGTGGCCTAAGTTGTGCATTTTGGAAGTTGTGCCACCCCTTGTTTCTAGAAAACCGTGGAAGAAATTGGAAATGTGACCACATATTTAAGAAGAGCCATCCATTTGACTCATCCTGTAAAGAAGGGAGACACAAGGAATAAGATATAAGCACATTTAAGCTCAAAAAACTGTGTTTTGCCTTTCAAAGTAAAATGTCCATGATCAAGGTTTTTTCATTATTGTGTCTGAACACTTATAGACAAGTTTGAAAACATTTGACATGTTTTAGTGCTTTGGTATGCTACATTTTGAGTCTATACAGTTAGCACGATGTCAGCCCTAAATTGCTGCATCATGCTTATTATCCAAATTTCTGGGATTGGGGTGATTTGTGCCAAAGGGCCTAGGTGAATTATAAGTAAGTAAGTAAAATGTATTTATAAAAGCACATTTATGACAGTTTGGACTGTCCAAAGTGCTGTACGTAGTGCATTCAGTAGGTAAACAATGAAGGTAAAATAACAATAACCAAAATGAAAGACGTAAAGCCCATACATCCACATAAACACAGATAGTTGTACAGAGGTAAGATAGTTAATGGGGAGGAAACACCAGGGTGTATATATGGGTTTTGAGCCTTGATTTAAAGGCAGAAATGTAGGGGAATCACATTTGTCAGGTGGCAGTTGGTTCCACAAGCAACTAGTGCAAAGTACATTTCTGAGAGTTGTGCCAGTGGCATGGCTGTATACGCTGGTCAAAAGAAAGTGATTGTCTACAGTAGCTCAGAAGAGAGTGACATCTCAATTCCACTTAACGACACCACTGATGAGAGTTCAGATGGCCAGAAAGATGATGATGGTGACTTTGTTATTGTGAGCTTTGCAGGTAAAACCATTAGATCTGCTAGGCCTTGTATAAGAAAATTGTCCTTCAATCTTTGTCAACTATTTACTTTAAATACACCTTAAATAAGTGATTGTCTAATGGATTTGTCATGCATTACAGTTAATGAGATATATAGCAATGGCACAATTTACCCCATGGTATTCTCTCCAACCGCACAACTTACACCACACCGGGGGCAAGTTGTGCAACATGACAGCTTTTTTTCCGAAAGCTATATTTCTTCAACAGTTTAGTCCAGATCCAAAGTTTTTATTGCCAGGGATGCACAACACCCTGAAATATATGTACATATTTGAGTTGGAGACTTTACTGTCAACGCCTTACTTTAAAGTCACTTTGAGTGAAAAGTTGCGCAACTTAGGCTACTCTCCCCCTATTATATATATATATATATATATATATATATATATATATATATATATATATTTTTTTTTTTTTTGAAGCGAGGTTGTTATTTATACCACACTCCATACCAGTAGATGGCGGTAATGCATCTTTAAGTTGTTTGCCAACCGCTAAAAAACATTACACAAGAAGAAGGTATCTTTGGTTAAACTCCTCCCGCCCGGGCTGTGTAGACTGCAGTAAACGCGCTCACCCCCGACACCCAGGAAGTGAGAGTATATCAAAAGCAAGCAAAACATCAGCAACATTCGACAGCAGCAGCGCAGTTTCTTTATATGTCCATGAGTTCAACAACAGCCTGCGCTTAAAGCTTGATTAGAGGATACTCAGTGTTTCTGGACGAAGTGAAGCTTTCCAGCAGTTTTTTTTAATGATTTTGACGATGCCTTCATTTACTACCGAGAGACACACACCGGTCGCTGCGGGTTTGTTTTTCTTAGCCGTGGTGCTTTGTGCTAGCTTTGTTAGCCAGGGGGAATGCCAGACGTCTCCACCACGGGAAGAATGTAAGTTCGGTTTTAGTTTCAAAAGCAATAGCCTACAGTTGTTATTACAGGTGAAAAGGTTCACGTTGTGCCTGTTAAATAGAGACTAAAATGGCTATTACGTAGGTTAATACATACTGATTTTAAAATGCGTCACGCTTGAATGTACCTCTCGTCCTGCTGTCACTTCCTCTGAATGTTTGTGTTTCTTCACAGCGTGCTCTGCGTACAAAACCTGTGACACCTGTGTTCCTCATGCTAAGGTAAGGGATCAAGGAGGAGTTTTGGGTTGTTAAAAAAAAGTGAGAAAAAACGAAAATTAAGTGTTAAAAATCGTTATTTTTTGGACCCTTGTTTGTCTGTACATTTGTCTGTACAAATGTTGTTTGTCTGACCAATGACTCAAATAAATAATTGATCTGCAAATGTGCAATTATTCTGGACAATACTGCCATCATGCGATTGTTAATAGTTATTATAAGTCTACTTGCTTGATTATTTGATAAATACAGAGGTTATTGATCGTTTTGGAATATGTATTTCTCAATTTAAAACAAAAATAAAGCAGCATAAATCAGAAAATAAATCGTGTAGGTCTGCACTAGCGTGCTGTTTTAAAAATTCAAAATAAGTTAACAGTTTAAATAATAAATAGCCTACAATGTTTTTTCTCCTTGAAAATAACTAAATGCATTTCTACAAAGGTCAGATAAATATAGACAGTAAAGACAGTAATAGTGATAGTATCCTGGGCCTTCACTCTCATGCATTCATCAGACTTTTCTCTGCACTGTCTCAGCTGTTTATACAGATTGGTTGTATTGCCATGGTGACGTAGCGACTTAAACTTTCCTAGCTTTGTACAGCACTTCTTTCTATTTAATGTCCCTGTACCTGAATCATATATATCCCTATAGAACAGCGCTGCGTTTATTTTCTCCACCAGTTCAGCGTCTGCTTGCTCCTGCTCGTTAACTCTTCCGTCTGCGTAGCCTATAGTTATGCACACGCGCGTCCATAGCCAAAGTCACACTAGCCCCTTTTACACAGAGATTGCAGCATATTGACTGAACAACGTTAATCCAGCGTGCCGGCTTTGTTTATTTACACAGGACCAAGCAAAGCCGGCATGCTGGCGCATCAGTGTGCCAATTGACACTTTTCTTGTGTGGCCGAACGGTCGGTAATTAAGACAGGGAGCTGGCGTTGTTAAGGCGGCTGCCGTAAAGCACTGGGAGAAACACTAGATGTTAAAGGAAGCATGAGGTGTACAGTTAATGGTGTGTGTGTGTTTTGTCTGCAGTGTTTATGGTGCCTCACCTCGAACAACTGCTCTGAATACCCAGTGAGCTGGCTGCTGCCTCCAGCCTCCGTGTGCCAGCTTTCCCAGGCTCGATGGGGAGTGTGTTGGAGTGAGTGGTTAAGTCTCATTAACTTGTGAAAGATGGTGACTACGGAGGCTTTTCTTTTTGGTTTGTGATTTCCTAGAATGCATTCAGTCATGCCACTGGTGTTGTAAAGAATTAAACATGTCAAAGGTTTTTATTGGATCCCTCTGGAGAAGGAAACTGTTGGGCTTAAAGGTCAAGTGCTAACTTCTTTCACAATTCATTACTTTGAGGCAAATGCAGAAAGCGAAGGATGGGGCTGATATTGGGATGTTGTAACACTGAATTGCCATTTTAACATGCAAAAGAAAAAGGCTTTCTTGTTTCATCTGTTATTTTTCCAGACTCATACTGATAGACAGTTACAGGTGGGGAAAAAGCACAAGCCCACACATCTCCAATGTAGAAGAGCCTATGACTTTATAACCTGTCACCTATTTTGAATTCATGTTTTCTGTCAAATTCTAGATCCAGCTATGGACACAGTAGTCTAGCTGTTTGTTTATATTACTGTTGTTGGCCTGTCTAAATGGTCGATGTCAATTGCTTCCACAATCAAGGATGTAGTTATTCTTCTTTGCCTCACTGTCCTGGACACTGCTTTAGCATTGACTGGTCATTCCTTTAATTGCAGTGGTTTCTGGCCTTCACACAAACTCTCTCTCTGATGAATCTTCTTTCATGTCTTAGTTATGTTTTCACTGCAAATGAAAGTGGTATGTGTAGTTTCATTTCCATGTGATCCCTAAAGCCAGCAGGAGGCACCATTGCCTTACAAGTTGTGTTTATATTGTCATGTTAGAAAAAGCATGGACCTAAAGTTTGAGGTTAGATTTATTGTATGACCTCCAGAAGCAAAGCTTTTCTTGTAAATAGTATGAATATGAGTTCTGTGTCTTGATGTGATTCAGTGAACTTTGAAGCCCTAATAATCGCCCTGGCTGTCTTGGGAGGAACTGTCCTCATCAGTATTATGGTCTGTTGCTGCTGCTGCTGCTGCTGTAAGAAGGATCGAACAAGGTGAGCTCAATTGACTAGTCGGTACAACTGGAATCTATGTTTTAGGATCGGACAAATTATAAGGAAGACCTTTCAGTTAGTGTAAAGCACTTGATAGTGCTTAGCTGTAGGTTATGCTAGCTACAATGAAAGGATGAATAATAATATTGATATAGTTCATTTGTAAAGCATGTTTCATTGTTGAAAAAGAAACATTTTAAGTTATAAAGAATAGAAGAAGAATTATATTAAAATACAGGAGCATTAAAAAGTTTAAGACCAAAAAGGTTAGGGTTAGTAGTTTATTGTATCATCATTTCTGACTACAACCTCAAAAATGGCTGTACAGTTGAGTCAACTGTGTCGACTTTGACACAGTTTCAAGGAAAACTGAACGTGATAAGCCTCATAAAGATGAGATACATTTCAATGCTATACTAAGGGATTGCATTAATACCTAATGAATTGGTCATTGGTGCAAAACCTTAAACAAAGGTTGCTTTACATGAGAATAGTATGAAAGCATCTCCAGCTTGGCACTCAGCCTAACAAGTTCATTCAGTTCTGGATTGGAAACCGTCCCTAAACTACAGAGTGGACTGTAAAACAGCAAAATAAAGATCCTCTCATGATAATGTGCAGTGTGAACCCATTGAGTCAGCCAGGTCTGTCAACCTCTGTGACATTACTGCTGTCAACCACTGTTTACTGCATTTGAACCTCTGGAGCATCCATCAAGCCTACAGTCACTCTGCTAGCTCCATCTCTGAAGCTTCTTTACTAGGTGTATGTGTGTGTGTGTGTTCCATTATGCTAAAGGCACATGAAAATGCTCTGTCAGTCAATCAACAGCAGGCCGTCCTGTCAAACACTGACAGGCCTGTGGGTGGAGGGGTATCGCACGTGTCATCTGACAGGGGGAAATGCATAAAGAGCAGGGCAGGCCTAAGACACTCATACACTCACGCATATACACACACACAAATTGTAGTTATTATAACTTGGAGTCAATTTTATTTTGTCACATCCTGATGCTTCCATTAAATGAGGTCATTAAATGATAAAAAATGTTATGATACTATTTTGTCTTGAAGCAGAGGCTCACACTTGGGGTCTGTCTGTCTGTCTGTGTGTGTGTGTTTGTGTGTGTGTGTGTGTGTAGGGTTGACAGAGATGAGGAGAGGCTTGACAGGAGGAGAGAAGAGATCAAACAGCGCTCTGATGAACGGTAAGGACTTCACTCCATGCTTAAGTGATAATGGGTTAGACCTGTCAGTCAAGGATAACAACTATGTTTATCTGCTCCACATGGCTGTGTCTTTTCTCATTTATTGACTCTTTAAACTCTAAGGTGAGGTTATGTATGTTGCTCCTCTCCGGTTCTAGAGAAGAAATACAACAAGTAATGTTGGAACCAAGCCCCAACACCGCAAGTTCTAACAGCATCCAATGCGGAAGTGACAAAAGTTGCAATATCTATTGATTGTACTATTACGTAAGTGTAATCAAAATCACATTTAAAGTCATTATTATGTTAAGCATCACAACAGGCAAAACTCTGGAGTTTAAAACGGAAGCTTCAATAACTCATTTAGTTATTAGTTTTTCATATTTAATTTGGACAACAGATATTTGTTGAATCATAGTTGGATGTGATCATACATTTACAATATGATAACACTGAAAGTTGATAAACAGCTTTGAACAATAACCCAGCCTTAAAACATACACATTTTAGAATTTTGTTTTCTCAATTTATTGTCTTCAATTAGTGGACAAGGTAGAGAGAGAGGGAAATCCTACCTCTGACCAAGGCTGTAAACAATGTTTTCAAGGAAACGATTTACATTTAATATACATTTGCATCCAGATCAAAATACACATAGTGATTTTAAGAAAATGTCTAAACCCTGCTACTACCAAGATATTGAACATTAAATTGTGCAAAATATATCATATGAGACAGACTGAATGCAAATTGTGTCTGTAGTGCTTTCAGTGTGTGAAGTGCCATAACATTATTCAGCTTTCCATATGTCTCTTCATTTGGTTGCGTTGTCCAAAGGGTTCCAGAGTTGTGGAGATGTATATTGAAAAAAGATTGCCTTGACATCTCACAGTATAGAATTCATCAATGAAAGTGTCTATCATTATAGAAATTATCCACACCAAAAGCATATGTTCTTCCATTGGGGCGGCCCCAAGCTTTCGTATATTATTAAAAGTATAATATAAAGACAATCCTACTAGCTGTTTCATCATATCAGGTTGAATGGCACGGACTACAAACATCCACAATGATCTAAAGATTTAATCCCATTGACATGTTGGAGTCCCTGCCGAAGCTGCATGGGATTTCCTCCTAAAAGAATAGTTCACAGGCCACTACACAAGGGCCCTTTGTATGTTTGGGATTCAAAGTGTGTGTGTGTGTGTGTGTGTGTGTGTGTGTGTGTGTGTGTGTGTGTGTGTGTGTGTGTGTGTGTGTGTGTGTGTGTGTGTGTGTGTGTGTGTGTGTGTGTGTGTGTGTGTGTGTGTGTGTGTGTGTCCGTCCCAGAGGAGGAGCTCTACTTGTGTCCCAAAACACCAATTGGGTTGTCAAGGCTGAGCAGCTGTTCTGTGCTAATGTGCTCATAAATAGAATGGGCTACATCCTGTAGACCAGAGCCCACAGTCAAAGAAACTTTGTGTTAGTCAGTGAATCAGACGACATGGAAGCCTTTCACTTCCTGTTCTATGATGTTCAGAATGTTTCAGCCTCTGCTTTCTATGGGGTGCCTGTGTTCCCAGTGCAAGCATCCTCCAACCGTGTGTATGTGTGGTATCCAACCTCTATAAGCTTTTTATCATGTGCCACAGAATGTAGTGGTTTCTTGCAGTGAGCATGATCACTTCTCTGAAGTCAGTTAGTGCAGTGACCTAGATACTGTAGATGTGGTTGTGCACAGGACATTCAAAATAGATAGGCCCAATCATGGGGAAAAATCAGTTTCTCTAGACAATACTGGCTTTTCCCTAGAGAGGGGGAATCACCAGCCCATAAAGGACTGACCCACAAAGTGTCTCAATGCTCAGTCATATTACTGTTCATTCTTTAAATAAAATACAAAAAAGCACAATTATTTTCATATAATTTTCATATCCTTTGCAAACTGTATTTACACTACAACAATCCCAATAGTGAACATCTTTTCAACAACAGCTCTCTTAAAGCTAGAGTTGATAATTTGTTCACTGTAATATTTGACAACTGTCATAATAGCCATTCAGCTATATATAGGTGAGGTGGTCTGAAAATATTTTTTCATCACTTTGCTCCCCCCTGCCTCTGTGTGCTGCCCCCGAAAATTGCCACCGCTCATGTTAATTTTGACCAATCGGAGCGAGGCTCAGATTCTCCGTTCTTATTGGCTGTGGGACTGAGGAGGAAATGTATTTGCGGGTGGCTGTTGCTGTATGAAGCCGCTCGGGGTTAGAAGACGTGTGGAAAGTGAGCCAGGATAATGGGCTTCCTGGTTAATTCAGTGAATATGTGCGGCTGTGCTTTAGCCGATAAACCAAGTTAGCGCCGGTCGGATAGCATTAGTTAACTCACCCGGTTGTGTGCAGCCACCACCTCCATATAATGAACCCAAACATAACGGCTAAGTCCGGGGAACTTTCACGAAAAGTACATCGAAGCACCGGTGTTTATCTACGCCAGCCACGGTCCCGTCACAGCCAGGTAGGGTAATGTAGGCTACTTGCCTTTATTTTGTACTGCCGTGCACACAATGCTGCTGTAAATGTGTTTGGTATGGTGCTCCCTTGCTGTTGGTGTGAATCTGCAATGCTGTTTTAAGGCTATTTGTTCCGTTCAGTTGCTGTTAATTTGTCTTGTGGCACAATTGTTGGCCGTGTTGTTGTTTTTGTGCGGACATGATCGCTGTTGTGTCGGGTCGGGTCTGATCGCAGCCATGGTTGATTAGGGCAGTGGTTCTCAATTATTTTCTGTCATGCCCCCCTTAGGGGACAGAAATGCTTTTGCGTCCCCCCCAAATTGAAATACTATTGAGAAAATTCAAAGTTCAGTTTATTAGCTCAATTTGTAACATTTAAACAAGACTGCTCAGTCTGTGTGAATCTCAGGACAGAGAAACAAGAGCAAATGATTCACTGAGGTTTGCATTTCATTCAAAACATTTTTAAACTGTAAACATAGTTAAGGTGGTGTTTTTTTATTATTATAGGCCAATGGGCCTTCTGTGATGCGATAACCGATAATTCATTAATGTTATTATTAGTCTACTTGCTTGATTTCTTTTTAAATAGCCTACAGAGACACTTGGAGACACGTGGACTTTTATTTACTGCAATTCGCAGCATTTCGCGCGGATACGACCATACACAAGCACACATCGCGCTTGCTAGCACTTAAAAAAAGAAAAAACGAAAAGAAAAATAAGTTGGAAATCAAGGCAGCCCGCGCCCCACCATTTGAGAAGCACTGGATTAGGGGAATAAATATATCGGGGGGGTGGGGGGGGACACTAGCTGCGTAGGTGTGTTGGGCGCTTTGAACCATTTTTGACACAAAATGATGAAGCGCCAGATTAGGAGCAACATGAACGCGCATAGCTGTCTTTCGGAGGGAGGAGCTACAGCAGGTTGAGCATTGGGAAAACGCTTGGAATCCCAACGGCTGAAACTCTCAACTGCAGCTTTAACTTGCTGTTTCTTTTGTTTGATGGAATTATGATTCTCATTATACACAGGTGTCATTTGGGAACAATCCCGTGTCTTTCTTTTATATGGATTGATTCCTAGCTTGTGCTGTGCAAATTAAAACTGAACGCAACATTTAGTCTAACCTGAAGGAATTTCATCACACAGAAGTATGTTTTGTCCTTTTCATTTTGAATAGTGAACTTCCTCATGTTGTGCAATGTTTGACTGACACGTTCTTGTTCTTAATGAGAAAAAAGCTGACTATTTTATTCTTGAGTTTTTGGCCTGAATAGACTCGGCACCATAGTGCTCAATGTAGAAGTGTAGCTTTTCTGTTGCCTTCATCACAGCATTCCCAATGCTGAAAAGGATTCCAATCTTTTCTCACCTTCTTTCCATTTACCTTTTCTTTAGAGATTTGTGTGTCTCATGCTGGGCTCACACAAGAATATTTGAAAAGACTGACATCTGCATCTTAAGACAATCAACTCACACCTGAAGACAATAAGTTATTATATATTAGTTCTCTGAGTTTTTTTTTATCACAGACTGAGATTTTGAAAAGACAACCCTAAATGTGATGGTCAGTTGTCAGCCTGGTTCTTCATCCAAGTCTGCCAGGTAAAAGTGTCAGAAAAAAGTGCCTCAAGCTAATGCCGCTCCCCTTGCGTCGTGTTTGGTGCTGGTGAGAGCGCACCCAGTGTTCACGTCATTTAACTTCCCTATTCGCATGAGGCAAGACTCACGATAATATTAAACCCGTTTGATATTTTCGGAACGTCAAGAGCTGGAGCTCCAGTGCCCTAAACCTTCTCCCAGACCTTTGTTAAGCCTCACACAAGCTGATTGCACGCCTATTGCTCTGTTGGTCTCTCACTGCCAGCTACTATAGCACTAAATTCTGCATTGAGTGGAATATAACTCCATAGATGATGCACACATGCCTTTCCATACTTGGTTCAGTGTTATAGGTGGAGAGATATTGAAAACAAATGTTATCTTACAGTTTTATTTTTGCATTTCATCAATATTGGTGTGGAGTGTGGTGCCCCCGAACAAACAGTCGAGCATATCATGACCACCTGCCCCCTGTACAGACCACCCTCGGAAGCCAGCCTCTTCGACGTGGGACCAGAGACAAGGGCATGGCTACAAGACACTGAGTTGGACCTCTGATGATGTTACACGAAAGAAGAAGAAGGTGTACCATATCGACATTTTGTACAAATGATAAAGTAAATAAGTAGAGCATCTCAACATCACAGTCACTGGCCACTTTATTAGGTACACCTTGCTAGTACTGGGTTGGACCACCTTTGGCCTACATAACTGCCTCATTCTTTGTGGCATACTTTCAACAAGGTGTTGGAAACATTCCTCAGGTTTTTGTCCATATTGACATGATACCATCACACAGTTGCTGCAGCTCTGGCGGCTGCACATCCATGATGTGAATCTCTGGTTCCACCACATCCCAAAGGGGCTATATTGGGTTGAGATCTGGTGACTGTGCAGGCCATTGGAGTACAGTCAACTCATTGTCATGTACAAGAAAGCAGTTTGAGATGATTTGAGCTTTGTGACATGGTGCATTATCCTGCTGGAAGTAGTCATAAGATGATGGGTACACTATGGTCATAAAGGGATGGACATGGTCAGCAACAATACTCAGGTAGGCTGTGGCGTTTAAACGATGCTCAATTGGTACTAAGGGGCCCAAAGTGTGCCAAGACAATATCCCCCAAACCATTACACCACCCCCACCACCAGCAGCAGCCTGAAGCGTTGATACAAGGCAGGATGGATCCATGCTTCCATGTGGTTTACACCGAATTCTGACCATCTGAATGTCACAACTGAAATCAAGACTTCTCGATTTTTTTTAATTTTCGATTGTCCAATTTTGGTGAGCCTGTGTGAATTGTAGCCTCAATTTCCTGTTCTTAGCTGACAGGAGTGGCACCTGGTGGGGTCTTCTGCTGCTGTAGCCCATCTGCTTCAAGGTTGGACGTATTTTGCGTTCAGAAATGGTATTCTGCATGCCCTGGTTGTAACGAGTGGTTATTTGAGTTACTGTTGCCTTTCATCATCTCGAACCAGTCTGCCCTTTCTCCTCTAACCTCTGACATCAACAAGGCATTTTCGCAGTGGCGAACTTAGTCATTTGGGGGCCCCTGCATCTACCGGTCTAATGTATCTTATATCGCATAATGCGATACTCCATACAAGGGATGAACAAAAGTCACTATCTTTTTTTAATTTTGGATTTTACTCAGGCACATGTCAGAGGCTTTCTTAGCTTTGATTGATCTGAGATGCTGACACATCACAGGGTCAAACTGAGCCATTAACTGAACCTGACCCAAGACATGTCCATTGCCTGGTTTATAAAGTGTTTCAAAGTGGCCACGGAGAGGAAGCTTTAAACCCTAGAGATGTCTGTGCGTGAAAATCCCAGTAGATCAGCAGTTTTTGAAATACTCAGACCATTCCAGCTGTCAAGAAAAATTATCTAAAGAAATCGCTAATAAAGTGTCTGAAAGTTATATAGTAAAGAAGTACAGTATATATCTATGAACGATCATGTGGTTATGATGGTTATGATGGTAGCGTGCATGATCATCAGCAATTGCATTTTTTCCCTTGATGCATGAGGAATTCAAACATGCTAAAAGAGGCGTGTAGAGCTTATGTCTTTGATAATGTAGGCTGACATCACCAACATTGATCAATGTACAGGTTACCTGTTAGTACACATGACTTGACATTCAGGGTCAGTCAGTATGAACATGTAACTGAGCAGAACTAAAAAAGAACTTCAATTCAACCTGACTAACTGCAGCTATGAAATAACTGAACCTGTGATGCTCCTTTTGTTTGTACCACAGAAAGGGGGAGAGAAGGGCGAGGCATGATGAGATCCGCAAGAAGTATGGTATGTATGGACGCTGCTCTGCATTTTATTTGCATTCAATGAACGCCAGTACTACTGATAGTGTTAAACAGTGTGTCCCATCTCTCTGATGTATACACCTGCTCTATTGAGTACATCAGTGTGGGCTGGAGACTCCTCTGTGCTTGGATCAGATGCTGCTTTAGTCAGCTTTACGCTTTCAAGCACATTGTCATTGACTGTAATTTCTATAACCCGAGCCAGCAATGCATTATTCAACAGGATAAGCCTTGTCCTGAAGCCAAGTATTTCAGGTCAGGTATACTCTAGGTTACACCAACTCCTTTCTGCTTTATTCAATTGTAGCATAATTATCATAGACTGGTGTCAAATGTAAGTCCCTCATGGCTGTGAGCAGAATGTTACAGGTCATTGAAGCAACATGCCAAGGTGAGTCTTGGATTAAAGAACACCGTTGGTCCCATAGCCTGTACCACACACCGTATGGGTCTGTGTGACATGCTGTAAACCTAGCAGCACTATGGTGAAAGCAGGGCACAAACAAATAAATTATGATTTTATAAGGGCTGAGCCGCAAGGGTGCAAGGACCCTATTGTTCTGGCCACAGTGTTATGTTTCTTCATCTTCTTCTGAAGAAATCCATGTTCCCATGAGTGAAGACTCACCAAATTTTGCACATGAGTCCAGTCCTCTGCCAAACTAAATCAGTCTGATTTGTATGCTAACAGTGCTGACGGTGGCGCTACATTAAGCATAAAAAAATCAAAACTTTATAAATTCACAACAAATCAACCGTACATGATACGACTTTGTAATGGATGTCAAACTGTAGCCCAAATTAAACAGAAATGTCTTTCCACTTTGACCTTGTAGCAATTATGAAGTAAATCACTATTTATTTAAAATAATTAGCAGTTTAAATTCTATGTTTCCATGCAGTCCTGCCCTTATTCAATGCAGCGTTCCCCAAATGTTTTTGTGACTGATAGCAATGTTGGCTTAAAGGCTAGAAATGATACCCATTTTGTCAGAATGATCACTGCTAGTACAAACTGCAGTGAGATGTTCTGTTGTGTGGTTGTGTTGTATGGACAACCTGACAAAGTGATGGATGGTGGTCCTCTGCTCTCATTAATTCACTTCCATAGGAATTTAGGACGAGGCAGCACTCCTCTCAAAGCCATTCTGCTCTCATCTGTAAAACACAATCTATTGCTGCACTGCCTCATCTGTAGGCCTGAACACTGCCATGTGTTGGCTCTCAGGTCAGAGTGAGGATCAGTGAAGGTAACTGGGGCTTACCTGAGGGAAGGTCAGGAGGTGGAGAGGCTGAGTCCTGTTGCCATCAGTTGGAAATACCTAGCAAAGGAATATGAATTACAGGTTTGACTTTTAAACATGTTTTTCACTATTTTGTTATATACAGATATCCAAAATACACTCATGCACAAATAGGACCTTATACACATGCTTTCATGTATGGAGAGATATGGGAGTGTAGATGGCTGCCCCAGTTTTGGCACCCCAAGACCACGTCTGAGTGAACTGTTAGTGGGCCGGACAGGGAAGAAAGATGTGTGGAATAAAACGGATGATATTTCTGCTCCTTCTGCATTCATTATGCAAGTTTACTATATTGTGTGACAGTGTTATACACTGCCTGTTCAAAGAAGAGTCACACTAATATTTCCCTAGACCACCTTAAGCTTTGAATACAGCACGCATTTTCAGTGGCATCATTTTGATAAGCATGTTATGACACATAAGGTTGCTGAACCTAGGCCTGCCCAACTGAAGCAACTCCAGATCATACTGTACACTGCCACACAGGCTTGTACAGTAGGCACTAGGCATGATGGGAGCATCACTTCATCCACCTCTCTTCTTACCCTGATGCACCCATCACTCTGGAACAGTGTCAATCTGGTCTCATCAGACCACACAACCTTTTCCATTGCTCCAGGGTCCGATCTGTACGCTCCCTGGTAAACTGAAGCATTTTATCCTGATAAGCCCCACTGATAAGTCTTTTCTTAAGGCTACATATCTGCATAGTCCATATCCCTTATGTTCTCTTCACATTGTGTGTGTTAAAATGTTCTTACTTTCACTATTGAACATAGCCTGGAGGCCTAATGTAAATTTTTTACGATTTGATTTTACCAAACTTGTGATCTCCCATCATGATCATTAAAGATTTTTCTTCCTCAAAGATGGTTCACCATTATCTATCCAGGTTTTAATAATGCGTTGGAGAGTTCTTAACATGATTTTAGTAGTTTCATCTTCTCCTGAGTAGTTTTCTTTGTTTTATGCAGGTCAATAATTTCACCCCTGTGAAACTGAGTTCCACATTTATTCCAACATGGTTGTTTAAGAAATAATAAGCTATTCACTGCTCAGTCCTTGTCGCAGCCAACACCAAACCTTACTTTAAAGAATACCAACAATTAATACCACTGAACACACACATGGAAATGTATTGATGATATTTTGGTGTTTTACAGGATGTTCCATGTTGGAGCTTCTTTTTGCTTCCAGTTGCTAGGCTATGCTATGCTAACCGCATGACAGACATGATATTGATGTTCATTTTCTCAAATCACTTTTGGAGGAAAATATTTACTAATTTGTACTTCATACTGATCATTCTTTACATAGCAGCAACCACTGTTTGACATTGTCAGTTAGTGTAGATGATTCAAACTGTTTAAAGGTTTGCTCCAGCTCACTCAGCTAGTTGGAAGATGTACAGTCCCCCCCAATAGTATTGGAACGGTGAGGCCAATTCCTTTATTTTTGCTGTAGACTGGAAACATTTGGGTTTGACACCAAAAGATGAATATGAGACAATAGCTCAACATTTCAGCTTTCATTTCCATGTATTAACATCTGGATCCAATACACAACTTAGAAGATAGCATTTTTTGTAAAGGAACACCACATTTTTAGGCGAGCAAAAGTATTGGAACAGATAGACATTAAATGAATTAAAGTGAATAAAACGCAATATTTTGTCGCAAATCCTTTGCTTGCAATAACCGCATCAAGCCTGTGACCCATTGACATCACCAAACTTTTGCATTCTTCTTTTGTCATGCTTTTCCAGGCTTTCAACACAGCCTCATTCAGTTGTTGTTTGTGTTAGGGGCTTACTCTCTTAAGTCTCCTCTTTGGCAGGTAAAATGCATGCTCTATAGGGTTTAAGTCTGGAGATTGACTTGGCCTCCACCGTGTTTCACAGATGAGCTTGTATGTCTGGGATCATGAGCAGATCCTTTCTTTCTCCAAACTTTAGCCTTTCCATCACTTTGGTAAAGGTGCATCTTGACAACAACACAGTAACACATGATGGCAACAGCAAAATTAACTCAGAAGTCTACAGGAACATTTTGTCTGCCAATTTAAAGAAAGATGCAACCAAACCGATTGGAAGACCCTTCATCATGCAGCAAGATAATGACCCAAACAAACTGCAAAAACAACAAAGGAATTCATCAGGGGCAAGAAATGGAAAGTTTTAGACTGGCCAAGTCAATCTCCAGACTTAAACCCTATAGAGCATGCATTTTACCTGCTAAAGAGGAGACCGAAGGGTGTAACCCCCAAAATAAACAGCAACTGAAAGAGGCTGCGGTAAAGACCTGGAAAAGCATCACAAAAGAAGAATGCAAAAGTTTTGTTATGTCAATGGGTCACAGGCTTGATGCAGTTATTGCAAGCGAAGGATTTGCAACAAAATATTAAGTCTTATTCACTTTAAGTCTATTTGTTCCAATACTTTTGCTCACCTAAAAATGTGGTGTTCCTTTACAAAAAATGCTATATTCTCAGTTGTGTATCAGATCCAGATGTAAATACCTGGAAATGAAAGCTTAAATGTTGATCTATTGTCTCATATTCATATGTTGGTGTCAAACCCAAATGTTTCCAGTCTACAGCAAAAATAAAGGAATTGGCCTCACTGTTCCGATACTTATGGAGGGAACTGTATGTATGTATGTGCAGGATGACAAGGGGAAACTCCCCTGACTACACACACTAACAGAGGACTTTTATACCTGTGTAAACACTTTGTATGATTTCTTCTCTGGCTCTGGTGTCGCTTTGTTAACTCTTGCCCCTTGTGATGTCATCAGGGTGATCTCAGCTTTGGCCTGTGAATTCAAATGTTCAACCCAAATAGTGCATAAAACGTTAGGTGTGGCATTTGAATGATGGCAACGGTCTAAAACGGGTTCAATGGGTTGTCCTGTCCTGTTTAAGAAGCTTGATGCACCTACAAGTCTGAAGTCTGTCTTTTTGTTTTATATCTTCCCCTTTTATAGCTAATGTATTACATCACCATTTTCCTCTTTTGAATGTTGAGGATTGTGCAGAGGCATTCTGGAAGATATATGTAGCAAGAAGGGCTGCTTGAGCCAAAGATTGAATTAACATTAACATAATGATAATTTAACATGTTAACCATGCACTAAACTTCTGATTTTTAACAATGCAAGAATATATCTCTGGTGGGTTTCTCTGTATATGTCTGGAGACTAATGTGGTCCATAACTGAGTATTGTGAGCTATGATATCCATGTTAGATGTTGTGTTTTCACTGGGCCTGCCCCCCTGTCCCCTGTGTGCAGGTCTGATGGGGGACTCGGACCACCCGTACAGCAAGTTTGAGAACGAGTAGAGCAGCTGCTCTGGAGCGTGTTGAGCTGCTCTTCACTCTTAGCCTGACTGATCGTTTCTCACACAGACCCATCCACAATCAGACAACAATCACTATTTCACACTTTTATATAACAATAACCAACCGGATAGAGGAATGTGTATCTCTTTCGCCTTGTCATTCTTGATGTGGATGCAGTGTTTAGGGTTGGATGAATGTTGAAGCTTGTTTTAAAACTTCCTGCAAAGTTATTTTCATCTCCTAAATGTCATACTATGTCAATATTTTAAATATTGTAGTTTCATAAAGTCTTTGCACTTTGTACATACACTATTGATTTATGAATTCTAAAATAATGATTGTACTGCAGATTGTGACACAAATAAAAATCTTCTCTTTTAACAACGAGTGAGTGTTTATTTATTCTGTTGAACAGATGAAAATGCTTTTGTTTCCTGCTGTTTGCAGGGCAATTTCTCAGACTTGAAATGTGTTCTAGCTTTTCAGTGCAGAATGCAGACTGCTACAGGCTCACACTGACAGCACACACACTGAGATCTCTTCATCAGCTTCTCCCTTCATAGATGAATATTCTGTCCAATAAACAAATGTTATGATAGTAAATATAAAACCACTTTTCTTTTTGTTGTTGACATCTTCACCTTAAGTCAATTATCTCAATATACTTCCTCCAATGCATTTGCTATATACTTATACTTATTTTTTTTTTAAGTATCTTCAATGTGGGCCCAGCCACTAGCATGTTCGAACCAGGTCTACTTCACCTAAATGCATTGAGTTGCTGCCATGTGATTGGCTGATTAGTTATGTCTTATCAAGAAATTGAACAGGTGGACTTAATAAAGTGGCGGTGAGTGTGTGTGTGTTATATATAGAGTGAGAGAGAGACACTTTTGGGCCTGTCTTGTCCGGACAGTAGATGGGTGTACCTTGGCCCCACTGGTTTCTGCTAGTTCCGAGCTGATGGCACTGTTAGACATCATCAGATTTCTAAGCCAAATAAGCTTGATGTATCTGAACTTTTATATTTTATTCAAAAACTGATACATTTCTCTTCAGATTGTGATCAATGCTTACAATATTGAAACTGGTGCAGATCCTGGTGCAGAAATCACCCTACGGCAGGTTTCAAGTGGGATTCATCAAACGGTCATACTTCGCCAATCTCAGCGTACACCAGAGATCAGTGTTGATAAATGAAAACAATCGTAATTTGAATATCCCGCCCCTATATTTTTCTGAGTTTAGAGTAGGGTTGCTGGACAGGTCCCGGGATTTCGGGATTCCCGCGAAATGAGTCGGTCTGGGAGTACTGGGAATTGGCCGCGGGACCCGTCCTCCCGTTTTTTTTATTTTTTTTATTCATTAATAGTGGCCTTTACTAATAAAATATACTCTCGCCATCATGGCCTTTTCAGAAGCAGGGCTGCCAAGTTTCACCAAAAGTTTGGAGTGAGATGTTTTGGCCGAGGGACCAGTGGTGTAGTGGTGCCTGGAGAAGTGGGTATACTCTAAATTGTATTGCGCGCGCAGCCGCTTTTGCCGGTCCTATATTTCCCATAATTACGCTGCCTCACAGCCCCTTGCGAGTAGTGTTCCAACACAGGCCTAAATTAATGCATGAATATAAGATATATTCAAGATGAGGCAAAAATGGTGTTTCAGTCAGAGATTAGTTTATTTTGAACAAACTGATTTCAAAAAAATAAAATAAAAAGCATTCACAAACCAACTTTAGGAAAGATTGCTCTGGGTGTACTGCAGAAAACTGATTTTTAAACATCATGTAAAAAAAATACTTAAGAGGTTAAGTACTGATATGACAATAGCAGAGAGGGATAACAGGAAATTTTATTTATCATACTGTGGCAATGCAGCTTTGTTCATATTTCACCTTAAATAAAAAACACATCCTCTTCCACACATCAAAAATGCACAGTCCTAAAACTGAAAATGAAATAAATTATTTGGTTTCTATAGCTGAATACTATTTATAAACATCAGGCATAGTACCTGTTAACAGATAAATCATCATAAATAACATAATTCAAAGAATCCAACAACATGTTCAAAACAATATAGACTATAAACAACAAATCCAAATTGAAGCATGCTAAACAATAAGATTCACATAACAATAGTATTCACATCTGTATGTGTAGTGAACACACACGCGCACGCACACACACACACACACACACACACACACACTCACACTCACACACTGTGATAAACAAATATTTTCACATGTCAACTGTTATCGAAGCTGCCAAACTAACAACCTAAACTTACCCAATTTTTTGTTTTTATATCGTAACCAGGTATCATGGCTGTCCACAGGTCTGGCCAGTGAATGAAATACAGGCTATAAATGTAACTATTTAATTACAATTAGCCTCCTGAATTCTGTTCTGTGACATATTTTCAGACAGACTCGCGAAATGAATTGGAACGTACGTAATGTTAGATGCCAAAACAATAGAGCAATTGAGGGATGACTATTATATTGAAAACAGGCTGTCTTGTGGTGAGGGATGCATTTTCTTGGGCCAGGTAGGCTACACTTAACATTTTAAGTTTTCATTGTTTTAATATATGTTATTAACATAATGTACAAGGTCCCTGCTGCTATTAAAGTGCTCACCGTGGTTGACGTCTTTATATAAAGTTGTAGTCGAAGGAGCAGCGACATCACTTTCTGCATCGACATCCTCTCCGACTCCGACTGGGCTGGGACTGGGAGACGGAGCAGGTGCCGGTGCTGGGCTGCTTGCTAACAGCAACGGCGATGTAGCATGCTTTTTTATTCAAAAAGCAGATTTTTGTCTGACTAGTTCGCTTCATATCTTATTGTATCATGCCTTCGCGTCATAGGAAACAAAATGTGCTCGGAAGCGCTCGGGAAGCGCTTGCACCAGCATTTATCCGCCGGGAGAAAAAACCGCCGGTTACTAGCAAAATGGTTTCGAGCAATCTAATTGGTCGAGAGAGCGTAGCTGGCAGAACGGCACAGCCATTAGGGGGGCGTTCACTGTCCTGACTCACACACTTAACACATTGACAACAGTGGAAACGAATGGAGGCGGCCGTTAGAAGTGGATATGTCGCCTGAAAAATAAGTGGTTATACACCGTATACCTGCGTATACCCTCCACTACCCGGCCGTTAGAAGTGGATATACGCAATGTCGCCTGAAAAATAAGTGGGTATACGCCGTATACCTGCGTATACCCTGCACTACACTACTGCGAGGGACCCAAAACCGTGTCCTCTCTCCCACCCAATAATTTTTGCTAGTGTCCTGCAAGTTTATATATTGTTTATAATAAATCAGAAATAAAAGACAATTGGAAAATGTGATAAAACATCAAAAATCTTATTAAAATAAACAAATTCATGAATTGCAAAGTCGTAGGACAGGTTTTAATTAAACATTGGGTGTGGACATATTATAAGTGGGGGTTTGGGGGTCCCCCCCCCCCAGATAATTTTGAGCATTAAACACTTAATTTCCTGCATTCTGGTGAATTTATATGAAGCAATGTGTGCCTTTTCTGCATTCATTTTTATGTAAAGTAAAAGAGAACATTCACGGTTTCGCTGACACAAATTTAATTGAATAGCCTACAATGCATGTGTAGTGCTTTCAAATATCTCCTGTAGTCTATTGTTAAAACATTTGGTTAAACTGTACAAAAGGTAATTATTCTATATCATGTCTACTATTGAGGGTTGAGTGGCTGGTGGTATTTTACTAGCAGCATTAGGCTTTATTCAAAGAAGAAAAAAATTAGGGAACAGTTCAACACCAATGCAAACTACTAGGCTAAAATAAAACATCTGGGTTACTTGGTCCCTCCTCTTAGGCTACCTTGATTTGTGTTATGAAAAGTGCTATAGCCTAAGTGTGCAATTTTATAGGCTACAGTTCATTACACAGAAGAATAAAAGCATTTTTATTGGCGGATGAGCCATTTGTTACTTTGCAAACCTAATCTTCAAACTAAATTACCAAAAAATATATACAAAACGATCCAAAGATCTTCTGAATTTACTTGAGTGAGATTGAAGGGTTAATATGTTTGATGCACGCGCGCTCACCGGCCGGCGGGGACACAATTCTTATCAGCGGTAACTTGGCACGCTATCAACACACACCTCGGAAGAGAAGGTGCAGGTAGGGGGCTCGCCTCCCACTTCGAATGCACAGTGCACATGAAACATAACGTTAACGCGCGTTCAGAAAGAGGAAGTCACGGCACTCATGTCTGTTATCTTTTCAAAATAAAAAGTTTAAAAAAGAAGTCCCGCAAAACAAATGTTATTTTGGGGATTTATTTCTCCGCGTGAGAAATTTGAGGTGTGGCGTGTGAGAGTGTGAACTGGTTGATTTGCGTGTGTCTCACGGCCAAAGAGTGAGACTTGGCAGCTCTGTTCAGAAGGGAGGCTTTTGACGTGTCTAGTAATACATTTTCAATTACCTTTGAGTGGAGAGAGACGCACTACCGTTCTACAGACGTGGCGACAAGCGGCCGCACTAAACTGTTGTTACGTCTGTAATGCAGCTATTGACATGCGAGTGGAGAGAGAGAGAGAGAGAGAGAGAGAGAGAGAGAGAGAGAGTCCGCAGTTCTACAGACGGAGCGACAAGCAGCCGCACTACAGCTAAACTGTCACGTCTGTGCTTCTCTCTCTCTCACACACACGCGCGGGCGCGTGCTGGCAGCCTGGCGCAGCTGAACAGTGTTTTACTTTTCTCTCCTCAATGAGATGGTGATATTCACCATTCTTCTGTGTTCAAGTCAAGATTGTATGATGAACATAAAGCAGCCTGTTTCTTTTGCTGCTTTCTCTTGTAGTGACATGAATCTAATGAGATGAAACAGCGGGAGCATCGCTGTTCGCCCTGTTCCTTCCACCAAACACTAAAGTGAAACCTAGACCTAATCCACAAAGTAGACATTTAAACCAAACCAAACTGAATAACTAATCCACTTATTACATCTGGAGATTTGCAGACCATTTGCCACCACCGTTCTTCACTTGGGAGAAGGTTCTCTTGGTGGTAGGCAGAGTTAGCCTGGCTCCGCCCGCCCGCCTACTTCCGGCCAAATTTCATTTTCCCTTCAGTAGTCAGTCTGGGTGTACAGCGCATTTCCCAGATTCTCCGGAGAATCTACGATTGTCCAATCAGCAAACAGAGCGAGTGGCTGAGAACGCTCCAGTTTCAGTTGAATGCTGCGTTCCTTTATTCTCGGAAGAAGGAGATTTCCGACTTGGTAGTTCCGAGTTCCGACCTGTCTGTGTTCCAGTGCATCTGCTCGCGAAAGTATGGACGCCTAAAACCTTTCTCGTCCAAATAACTAAACGTTAGGCTCTAAGAAGTTACTGTTGCCAGGTACCGGTAGATTCATAGACTACAATATGTAGTGAAGTCGGAAATTTCCGAGTTCCCTGTCCAACCGGAAGGCACCATCAAAAGCCGGCTCATGACACACGTGATGACCAAACGTGATGCGATTGGTTGGCTAATCCAGAGTGGCACTGGGCAGATCCAATAGTTTTAAACTTCGACAGACACCCGCCTCCAAGTGAGTTAACGTTTGCCAATTACAGCACTTCCAGACCTTCTGTACAAATGAAATGAAGTATCATGGTCTGGTTGGACCAGGCTAAGGCAGAGTTGCGTTTTTGCCCAAACATGGTGGTTTTGGTTATGACCAAACAGTTACATTTTGGACTAATCTGTCCACAAAATAATTCTTCAGGTAGGGGAGAGTGGCCTAAATTGTGCCACTTTTTGCTCAAAGTGATTTTAAAGTGAGGCCTTGACAGTTATGTCTCCAACTCAAATATGTACATATATTTCAGGATGTTGTGCATCCCTGGCAATAAAAACTTTGGATCTGGAATAAACTGTATAAGAAATATAGCTTTCCGAAAAAAAGTTGTCTTGTGGCACAACTTGCCCCCGGTGTGGTGTAAGTTGTGCCACAAGAGAGAATACCATGGGGTAAATTGTGCCATTGATATATATCTCATAAACTGTAATGCAAGACAAATTCATAAGACAATTACTTATATAAGGTTTATTTAAAGTAAATAAAGTAAATATTTTACAAAGATTGAAGGTCAATTTTCTTAAACAAGGCCTAGCAGATCTAAGTGGTTTGCCTGTGTAACATGGTTGGTTGAGTTCTTGTTTAAATCCAGCTACAATGGTTCAACAGTGCCATCTACTGTCGTAAACGTGTACCTGCACGGAGTAGTTGGGTCATTAGGGCAATGAATTCTGAGGATTCTCCAAAGCCATTGAGAGAATTCCATGAGGTAATACGTGTGTTGAGTCTGTGCGCATATTTAATAATTAACCAGACGTGGGCAGAGTAGCCAAAAAATTTACTCAAGTAAAAGTAAGTTACTTTAAGATTATAATTACTCAAGTAGAAGTAGAAGTACTCGTAAAAATTATTACTCGAGTAAGAGTAAAAAAGTATGCAGTGAAAAGACTACTCAAGTACTCAAGAGTACAAGTAGGCCTACTGAATTACTCCGGATTTATTTTTGAAATATACAGAGCAACACAAACGGTACAGAATAGACACGAACATAATAGTAAACAGCGATGTTCAAATAAAGATATGGTAAATAACATAATTCTAAATAAAACAATAAATAAGGTATTTAAAAATCAAATGAATAACCCTTGAACTCAAATAATAATAAATTAATTATCTGCCAAATTAAATACATCACCCTTCAAATAAAATGATAATAAATTAGGCTTGTCCAAAATTATATTAATTAAAACCAATACACTTATAACACTGTTGCAATTGTTTTGCACATACACATTTTAAAACTAATTCCTACAATATGTCACTGGCCCTGAGAAAATTATCTAGGTTGTGTTTAGCCCCAAAAATATAAAACACACAAAATTAAACTTTGTTACACATCAAAACCTGCTGACACACTAAGGGTGTATTCACACATGCCGTGTTTAGTTCGGTTGAAACGAACTCAGATGCACTTCTGCCTTCGGTGCGCATCTTTCAGGCAGGTGTGAATACAGCAATCGCACTCGGGCGCGGACCAAACAAACGCTCCGAGACCCAGTTGAAGAGGTAGTCTCGGTGCGTTTCCAAACGCACTTTGCTGCAGTTCGTTTGTGGTGTGAATTTGTCCGGACTCGATCCGACCCAAATGCAGGAGGAACTGTGCATTTTCTTTCTTTTCTTTTTTAATAAATAGCCGTCAGCTTCACATTATGGGAAAGTGTTGTTGTCGCCATTGTTAGGACGATAAGTTGTGGTTTGACCGGGAGCCCAGAACAATATATTACATTTGATCGAGAGGACGCATAAACATGCTGAATGTGTTCAGCGATCAGATGAAGGAGAGGGGCGTCTCTCGCACAGTGCCAACAGGTTCACGCTGCGCAAGAAGTGTGTGTTTTATTTTGCTTCCCATGTACGGGACCGTCAATACTATCCCCGTGTCAGTTTGGAGCTGAACTGCGCCGACCCAGCTGATACACAGCTTAATCAGCTGATTGTCAGCTTGAGCATATTCTTCTCGCGTGACGCGCGTCCAGCACCAAAAATACAGTAAAAATTATGTTTCACATTGTAGGCTACAAGCCACATAACGTGGCATTGACATAGGGCTACATATTATAACCATATGAAACAACAATAATTTGATGTTTTTCCTCTTTATTTATAGGTTACATGTAGGCCATTTTATTATTTTTAACCCCATATTATATCAATGATATACATTTCGCAGTTTTAACTTCGTGCTTCCTGTTTCTCTCCACCCCAGAATGTCTGTCCAATGAATGAATAACCTCAGATCACGTGTGGTTTTGCTTCGTAATGCTGGGTCACTTGCAAAAGGGGCAATATGAAAGTGGACCACACCAAACAAAAAAAATCTAAACTCTATTTGGTCTGGACCAAAGCAAGTGAACTAGCGGACTTTCCCAGTGTGAATACACCCTAACTTAACGTATGAAACTACAGAGTGGCTGACTTCAAAATAAAAGTCAACTCACGTTTGGCTAGTATCAGGCTTTTAATGTGAAGGCGCACAAGAAATGTTCTGTTTGTACACGCGCTAACTTAACTGCGGTAATGTGCCGTCTCCTTCCGGTTATTACCGTTTGGTGAAGTTTTTATACCTAGAATCGCTGCACGAGCACGGATCCCGAGGACACATATATTTCACCAGCCAAAGTGGAGGGTGGACACAATAACCTACTTGCCTAAGTCTAGATTTACCCCCATTTGGAGAGTGTTACTGTAGAGCACTCTAAGCAGTGTTGTGCATCTCTCCTCTGTGTTTCAAAGACAGCCTCTCCTCATTAGCAGCCTGTCGCACGAGTGCGATTGGACTTGTATTCATCATCGCACGTGATCAATTTCAGTAGCAAATGCGATCAAAACTGTTGCACTGTACAGCCCTGTGCAGGTATGTACAGTAGCTATGTGTTACTTTTGCAAGATGTTTTAATATCGTGCAGCTCAAATTGTCTGCTGGTTTATGTGTTTTATTGTCACTTTGTAATACATATTAAGAGGTTACTAAAATATGGTAATAGCAGGTTAATGCACTTAAGTGAGGTCTGTGAATTGAAGAATGTATTTTTGCTATTATATAGGACATTTTTTTATTGTTTAGAAGAAGAGTGAGACTTCTGTTATGCTTTATTTATTTTATTTATGTGAACCAAATACCATTATACGATCACACAGTAATAGTTAAAGGGGACATATTATGCTAAATCTCAGTTTTAAAGGTGTATTTCCAAGGTCTACTAGAAAAGGTTTTCATGGTTTATTGTTCAAAAAACCCATTAGTTTTCTACCATTGCCCATTTCTTCATCGCCTTTTCCAGCCTTCTTCTGCCTCTATCTCAAAAGGTTGGTTTTGACATCTACCCCCCCTTCGCAAAAATACTAGCATGCACCGCCCTGCTCATTTACTCTATACCTACCTACATGGGCATGGCACACGCCCAGCTGTCAGTTTTGTTTACTTTTGGCCAATGCAGCATGGAGACCAATGTAAACATGTTTAGCTTCATTTCTACCACAAATATCGGCACACTAACCAGTTCTAAACTAAAAGATGTACAACTGAACCTGTTCAGACAGGAGTCTGAGCTGAAAACTGTGAAAATGGCATCAAGATTTCTGATTTCCCTGACATTATCCTCAGGTAAATACTGTTTAATTATGTCACAGTCAATAACATAATTTGAGCTAGTATTTAAGTATTTATGCATAAACTCTCTAAACTGGTAACATACACCCTGTTTTACGTTTGTCTTTACAGGTCTGTGGAATGATCTACAGCCCAGTGGAGTGAAAAAGCTTTGGTTGTGAACCGATACTGAGTTGACTTGTAAAAATGTACAGTAACCATAATGGAAAAGAATGTATCCTGAATCATGTCAAGATTCACTGGAAAGGCATTATCCTTTGTAAAATGTATGGTTGAAATAATTATGCTTTAGGTTTGTCAGAGCTGCAAATTATCTGACAACATTTCAATATCTAGTAGATAATGTATCATTTGTATTCTGATCACTCATTCATAATACAGTTTTACCGTTAAAAAATGTATTGTGTTGCTTACTGTCACTGTTTGCTACCTGTAGTAAAGGATTACTTGAAACTCACATTTTCATCTCGCTGAAGATTTTCTCTGATAAAACAGTATCATTACATTTTAAAAAGACCAAAAACATCCTTAAAAATGAAGCAGTTTATTCATAGCCAGTAGAATGAAAATATGAAGTGTACATATCAAACAGAAGCAAAGCCATAACTTTTATGTAACTGTCTAGTTATTGTTGGGCCCTGAAGAAGACCACCTGTCCCACCCAGTGAACACATCCTCCTCTGAAGGAACGGATAGTGTGACGGTCTTGGTGGCTCCGTCTGGCTCCATCAGGTCACTCAGATACCTGTAAAACATGGCACATTCAATGTTACATCATGTAGCCTAGCTGACATGTATAGGCCTACATCATACATCTGTTATGGCAAAGCTACAACAAATTCAGTATAGCCCTGGCTCAATAAGCAACAAGTTCTGAGTGATACTGTGTGCTTTTTGAAATATAATGGACAGGAAACAAACACCAGCAGAGACAACTTGCAGTATTCCTGTCTATGTGTGCATTACACTGGGGATCATGTAAAAGGCCCACTGCTGCTTGTACTACACACTGTCCGCAGACTTATTGCGTTGTGTGAAGCTATTAAAAAAATACTCTTCAGTTTCCAACACACCCTACAGTTTCACCGTCTGTTTTTCACACAGGGGCTGTCACGGCAGGACTAACGTGAGCTCACAAAAGAGCCAAACAGTCACTGCAAAAGACTCACAGCTCTAACCGTTAGCATAAAGCTAACGGTAAAGCTAGCGGGCGCTAATGCTAACGACTAAACCCCGCATTCTCTCATTTCAGTCGGTGTTGGTTATTATAGGAGGGATAAAATAAAGCACATTACAGACATTGAACTAACAAACGGACAGAATTATTTTTAAAATAGGACTACTTACATTTCGGACGGGTGGGGTCTCTCAGTCTTCCTGGCACAGTCTCCTCCACACTCCAGTAAAAAGGCTTTGATCACACTAACAGATCGCAAACCTTTGCTGGAGATAGCCTAACAAAAAAATGAAGTAAATCCATTCAGCCCTAGTGTGCTTCGAGGCTGGGGTGTGATGGTAGCTTGAGGTTGAGCTCACACTGCAGCTTGTTGTTGCATGAGCGAGTGGAGGCTCAGCCAGGTGTGTGTGGTTACCAACGGGGCGTCTTGATTTGCCAATCAACTGCCGAGTTTCTGGTGAGCTTTCCCGTGGGAGTATGTATGATAATGAAAACCGACCCGATTTCGTCATCAGTCGGTGTATTTTGGAACAAACCTTCAAATCCCCCTTTTTCAAAATAAGTGTGCCAGAAGAAATTGACATATTTGTCTTTTTGAAGCTTGTGTGTGCTGGTAGGGACGCCAATAACCTAAACAGTGTGCCCAAACACCGGCAATGTTTGGTTTTTCATAATATGTCCCCTTTAAAAAGCCATTGAGAGAATTCCATGAGTGAACACACTGCTTGTCCGTGCCCACGTTGATGACTCTCTCCGCTGTTGTTTTCTATAAAATATGCAGATGCAGAGCCATTAAAAACTGCTGTTGCCAAAACCTGGGTTCCGAGACGTTATTGTGCGAGAGACCGACCACAGAGGTCACACCTGCAAAGCTCACAATGACAAAGTCACCATCATCATCTTTCTGGCCATCTGAACTCTTGTCAGTGTTGTCGTTAAGTGGAATGGAGATGTCAGTCTCTTCTGAGCTACTGTAGACTATCACTTTCTTTTTGGTGACCAGCGTATACAGCCATGCCACTGGCACAACTCTCAGAAATGTACTTTGCACTAGTTGCTCCGTGCTTGTGACTGCCACCTGACAAATGTGATTCCCCCTCCATTTCTGCCTTTAAATCAAGGCTCAAAACCCATCTGTACACCCTGGTTTTTCCTCCCCATTAACTATCTTACCTCTGCACTACTATCTTTGTTTATATTTGTGGATGTATGGGCTTTATGTCTTTTATTTTTAAGTATTGAGGGCCCGTAATTATTGCTCTCCACCATACTTTCTTACTTCTTCATATTTCTTCCGCCTCATTTTCTAGCTTCTACTCCTCCCACACGTTGCAACATGCAAAAAATTCACAGAACGTGCGTCCCTACCCCACGGGGTGTGCTATTATACAGTTTTTTGAATTTCCGCTAGGGGGCGCTGTTATTAAGCCCCGACTGAAGAAAGTTTGAGAGGCCACGCCCCTCACACCGTAAGTCCGATTCACTTGAAATTTCTGACACAGGTGTATGTCAGGGTGCTCTACAAAAAGCCTCTGGGACCATAAAAGTCCGCCTGGGAATATTTTCCGCTAATTAGCATAAACTGAAAAACAGGGTTTTAACATAGATAATAAATAATATGGATGTAGCATCCGGGCTGACCTCAGTTATTCACACGGCATCCAATAATCTTGGTTTGTGTGCGTCGCCATCTTGTGAGATTTTTACTCCGCCTCACTCCTCTTGCCGAAAAGGGGAATCGACGTCACGTCGGGGGGAGGGAGATAGCTGACGTATACCTCCGAGGCAAAGTGAGGGACAACGGGCGGAGAGCTGTCAGAGTTCGCGCCAATACATTTTAACCTCCAAAAGAATAAAAACTAGCGTGGGCCAAAAAATTCACCCCCCTCAGTGTTGTCATGGAGATATGACCTAAACATACAGACTAAAATGGTTTTGTGGCCCAGGCTGTAAATAGGTTTAATAAGACTTTGAAAACGTCCTATCTAACAAGTGAGTCAAAGAAAAACTGCTCGTCTTGGCGCCACCCCCAGTGGCACTTTCTGGTTACTACAGTTGTAGGTCACTTCCTTATTGGATGCCGGTAAAAATCGCTGAGGTTGGGGCTTGGGTTTTAACCACAACTTTCTCAAATTTTACTTTATCAACACCAAATTTCTCTTAATATGCTATATGCTTATGCTAAAACCATCATTCAAAAATGCAATGTTTGACAGGCCACGCCCCTCGCCCCCTGACTCTGATTGACTTGAAATTTCTTACACTTGTACAGCTCATGGTGCTCTACAATATAGCCTCTTGGACCACAGGGGTCAGCCATGATTATTTTTTTCGTCCCAAATTTGCGTGACCTGAAATACAGTCAAGTGACATCTACTTTGTGGATTTCCAACTTATCATCACCAAATTGTATACACAGCATTAGGGGATCGACGTACCCACGTGTACAAAGTTTTAGCAAGATAGCTCAAAGAACATGGCCGCCCTTAACGAAAACGTTTTCGCGAGAACGGCCGTTTTCTGCATTTTGCCACGGTTGCGACCTTCAATCGGCCACAACTCGGGACTGGAGTTCGGAAAGCCCGCGGCGGCAGTTCGTAGAAGCGTTCTAGCCCGGCCGACAGGTGGGGGCGACGCCGAGCGGGGATAAGCAGTCGGCGCCGGGCTGCCCGTACTTTCAAAATCTCCGCGGGATTTTCTAGTTGTTATTGTTATTTTACCTTCATTGTTTACCTACTGAAAGCACTATGTACAGCACTTTGGACAGTGCAAACTTTCATAAATGTGCTTTTATAAATACATTTTACTTACTTACTTACTTATAACTCACCTAGGCCCTTTGGCACAAATCACCCCAACCCCAGAATTTTGGATAATAGGCATGATGCAGCAGTTTAGGGCTGACATCGTGCTAACTGTACGGACTCAAAGTGTATCATACTAAAGCATTAAAACATGTGTCAAATGTTTTCAAACTTGTCTATAATTGTTCGGACACAATAATCAAAAACCTTGATCATGGAAATTTTACTTTGAAAGGCAAAAAACTGTTTTTTTAGCTTAAGTGTGCTTTTATCTTATTCCTTGTGTCTCCCTTCTTTACAGGATGAGTCAAATGGATGGCTCTTCTTAAATATGTGGTCACATTTTCAATTTCTTCCACGGTTTTCTAGAAACAAGGGATGGCACAACTTCCCCACCAGCACAACTTAGGCCACTCTCCCATATCTCCAGGTGCTCTCTGGCAAAGTTGTGACAAGCAGTTTTGTTCTTTTTGAGAGCAGAGGCTTCTTCAGTAACCCTCCCATGAAAGCCATGTTGACTGTGCAGGTCTGCTGTTTGTGTCCAGCTCATCATTCATTTCAAGCTTTGGTTGCAGCAGCCAATCAAATCAGAGGGAGGCGGGGTTTAGCCGGAGACTACTTCATGCCCGTCGTTACTGTGGCCTTCAGTGTGCGCATGTATTCGCCGCCAGCATGTTATACATACAGTCCCCTCCATAAGTATCGGAACAGTGAGGCCAATTCCTTTATTTTTGCAGTAGACTGGAAACATTTGGGTTTGACACCAACAGATGAATATGAGACAATAGCTCAACAATTCAGCTTTCATTTCCAGGTATTCACATCTGGATCTGATACACAACTGAGAAGATACAATTTTTTGAAAAAGAACACAACATTTTTAGGCAAGCAAAAGTATTGGAACAGATAGACTTTAAATAAATTAAAGTGAATAAACCGTAATATTTTGTCGCAAATACTTTGCTTGCAATAACTGCATCAAGCCTGTGACCCATTGACATCACAAAACGTTTGCATTCTTCTTTTGTGGTGCTTTTCCAGGCTTTCACCGCAGCCTCATTCAGTTGCTGTTTGGTTTGGGGGTTACTCCCTTTGGTCTCCTCTTTAGCAGGTAAAATGCATGCTCTATAGGGTTTAAGTCTGGAAATTGACTTGGCCAGTCTAAAACCTTCCATTTCTTGACCCTGATGAACTCCTTTGTTGTTTTTGCAGTTTTTTTGGACCCTTATCTTGCTGCATGATGGAGCATTTTCCAATCAGTTTGGTTGCATCTTTCTTTAAATTGTCAGACCGAATGTTTCTGTAGACTTCTAAGTTAATTTTGCTGTTGCCATCATGTGTTACTGTGTTGTTGTCAAGATGAACCTTTACTAAATTGATGGAAAGGCTAAAGTTTGGAGAAAGAAAGGATCTACTCATGATCCCAAACATACAGGCTCATCTGTGAAACACGGTGGAGGCAATGTCATGGCTTGGGCTTGCATGGCTTATTCTGGGACGGGCTCATTATTCTTCATTGATGATGTAACACATGATGGCAACAGCAAAATGAACTCAGAAGTTTACAGAAACATTTTGTCTGACAATTTAAGGAAAGATGCAACCAAACTGATTGGAAGATCCTTCATCATGCAGCAAGATAATGACCTAAAACACAACAAAGGAGTTAATCAGGGGCAAGAAGTGGAAGGTTTTAGACTGGCCAAGTCAATCTACAGACTTAAACGCTATAGAGCATTCATTTTACCTGCCAAAGAGGAGACTTAAGAGAGTAACCCCTAACACAAACAGCAACTGAATGAGGCTGCGGTGAAAGCCTGGAAAAGCATCACAAAAGAAGAATGCAAAAGTTTAGTGACGGCAATGGGTCACAGGCTTGATGCGGTTATTGCAAGCAAAGGTTTTGCGACAAAATAGTAAGTTTTATTCACTTTAATTTATTTAAAGTATATCTGTTCCAATACTTCTGCTCGCCTAAAAATGTGGTGTTCCTTTACAAATAATTATATCTTCTCAGTTGTGTATCGGATCCAGATGTGAATACCTGGAAATGAAAGCTGAAATGTTGAGCTATTGTCTCATATTCATTGTTTGGTGTCAAACCCAAATGTTTCCAGTCTACAGCAAAAATAAGGGAATTGGCCTCACTGTTCCGATACTTATGGAGGGGACTGTATGACAACTTCTACATATTTGGTCCAAAGCTTCATAATCAATCAAGGATGCACACCTTTGTGCCGTGTGCAAGCCATATCCGGAAGCTCAGGCCGAGGGCTCGTTCTTTGCATGTCAGTCATTCCCCTCTCTACTACATTTCATCTCGGTGTCTCCACACTGTCAATAAGAGCATGAAAGATACCACATACACACACACACACACACACACACACACACACACACACACACACACACACACACACACACACACACACATACACACATTGATTTCTCTAACCTGTACAAACAGCCTCTAGGACAGCTTCCTCTCCTCACATTACCTGAATAAAGGCTTGTTGGCTCCTAAACTCTTTCACTTGTATTTACTTCACTGCCATCTGGAGCCAGCACTGTGCACAGCTCAACCTGTATCACATCTGATCTGTATCTACTTCCTAAATACCGCTCTGGCATGTTTACATGAGATAATATTTGGTGTTTCACATCATAGACATACTCTTCCACTGACTGTAGAGGTGTGCAGTGCTGTTCAATTGATGTATCAAAAGGATCCACGCTACCAAACGCTCATGAAGGACCATTCCAAAATAATGAAGCTGAACATTTGTCTTAAAGGGGACATATTATGCAAAATCTCGGTTTTAAAGGTGTATTTCCAAGGTCTACTAGAAAAGGTTTTCTTGGTTTATTGTTCAAAAAACCCAATAGTTTTCTACCATTTCCCATTTCTTCATCGCCTTTTCCAGCCTCTTCTGTCCTCTATCTCAAAAGGTAGGTTTTGACAGCTTACCCCCCTTCGCAAGAATACTAGTCTGCTCTGACTGGTCAGATCTACATGGGCGTGCATGCACCCCCCTGCTCATTTACTCTATACCTACCGACATGGGCATGGCACACGCCCAGCTGTCAGTTTTGTTTACTTTTGGCCAATGCAGCATGGAGACCAATGTAAACATGTTTAGCTTCATTTCTACCACAAATATCAGCACACTAACCAGTTCTAAACTAAAAGATGTACAACTGAACCTGTTCAGACAGGAGTCCTGAGCTGAAAACTGTGAAAATGGCATCAAGATTTCTGATTTCCCTGACATTATCCTCAGGTAAATACTGTTTAATTATGTCACAGTCAATAACATAATTTGAGCCAAGTAGTTATGCATAAACTCTCTAAACTGGTAACATACACCCTGTTTTACGTTTGTCTTTACAGGTCTGTGGAATGATCTACAGCCCAGTGGAGTGAAAAAGCTTTGTTTGTGAACCGATACTGAGTTGACATGTAAAAATGTACAGTAACCATAATTGAAAAGAATGTATCCTGAATCATGTCAAGATTCACTGGAAAGGCATTATCTTTTGTAAAATGTATGGTTGAAATAATTATGCTTTAGGTTTGTCAGAGCTGCAAATTATCTGACAACATTTCAATATCTAGTAGATAATGTATCATTTGTATTGTGATCACTCATTCATAATAAAGTTTTACCGTTAAAAAATGTATTGTGTGGCTTACTGTCACTGTTTGCTACCTGTAGTAAAGGATTACTTGAAACTCACATTTTCATCTCGCTGAAGATTTTCTCTGATAAAACAGTATCATTACATTTTAAAAAGACCAAAAACATCCTTAAAAATAAAGCAGTTTATTCATAGCCAGTGGAATGAAAATATGAAGTGTACATATCAAACAGAAGCAAAGCCATAACTTTTATGTAACTGTCCAGTTGTTGTTGGGCCCTGAAGAAGACCACCTGTCCCCCCCAGTGAACACATCCTCCTCTGAAGGAACGGATAGTGTGACGGTCTTGGTGGCTCTGTCCGGCTCCATCAGGTCACTCAGACACCTGTAAAACATGGCACATTCAATGTTACATCATGTAGCCTAGCTGACATGTATAGGCCTACATCATACATCTGTTATGGCAAAGCTACAACAAATTCAGTACAGCCCTGGCTCGATAAGCAACAAGTTCTGAGTGATACTGTGTGCTTTTTGAAATATAATGGACAGGAAACAAACACCAGCAGAGACAACTTACAGTATTCCTGTCTATGTGTACATTACACTGGAGATCATGTAATAGGCCTACTGCTGCTTGTACTACAGGTTTATTTTGCTTAAAAAAAACGGCACTTTGTCCCGCATTCTCCCGCACAAACGTAGTCTTTGTCCCACATCTGGTGAATTGGGATCTGGTCACCCTAACTACACACTGTCCGCAGACTTATTGCGGTGTGTACTTGAGCTATACAATCAGACAGCTAGCAGGTAGCAGGATGAAGCTATTAAAAAAATACTCTTCAGTTTCCAACACACCCTACAGTTTCACCGTCTGTTTTTCACTCAGGGGCTGTCACGGCAGGACTAACGTGAGCTCACAAAAGAGCCAAATAACAGTCACAGCAAAAGACTCACAGCTCTAACCGTTAGCATAAAGCTAGCGGGCGCTAATGCTAACGACTAAACCCCGCATTCTCTCATTTCAGTCAGTGTTGGTTATTATAGGAGGGATAAAATAAAGCACATTACAGACATTGAACTAACAAACGGACAGAATTATTTTTAAAATAGGACTACTTACATTTCGGACGGATGGTGTCTCTCAGTCTTCCTGGCACAGTCTCCTCCACACTCCAGTAAAAAGGCTTTGATCACACTAACAGATTGCAAACCTTTGCTGGAGATAGCCTAACAAAAAAATGAAGTAAATCCATTCAGCCCTAGTGTGCTTCGAGGCTGGGGGTGTGATGGTAGCTTGAGCTCACACTGCAGCTTGCTTCTCCTCTGTTGTTGCATGAGCGAGTGGAGGCTCAGCCAGGTGTGTGTGGTTACCAACGGGGCGTCTTGATTTGCCAATCAACTGCCGAGTTTCTGGTGAGCTTTCCCGTGGGAGTATTTATGATAATGAAAACCGACCGATTTTGTCATCAGTCGGTGTTTTTGGAAGAAACCTTCAAATCCCCCTTTTCGAAATAAATGTCCCAGAAGAAACTGACATATTTGTCTTTTTGAAGCTTGTGTGTGCTGGTAGGGACGCCAATAACCTAAACAGTGTGCCCAAACACCGGCAATGTTTGGTTTTTCATAATATGTCCCCTTTAAAGCAACTCTTACCGATCCTGCATTTGAGAATTACAGCACATTCAAAATATCCCCCCTTCCTCTAATGCCCCACCCCCTCATTCCCCTATTGGTCCACGTCATTCCCATCCCCGGTGTTGTTTCGAAGAAACTTTATTTACACAGGCAGACTTACAACTACTGCCCCGAGCAAGCACGTGACTTTTGTTTACCAAAGCAATGGATTCTGATTCAGAAGCACCGGTAAGGCTATACCGGCTATACATTAGCCTACACATATATATTTTTCAGTTCAATGGTTGTTAAATGCAGTGCACTATTTACTTGCTTAATTGTTTTAGTTATCATAGGCTAATTTTTTTTTGCAAACACGCTAATGTTATCTAATAAGCGGTCTCAGCTGTTCTGTTTACAGTTTAACGTCGGTTACGGTTTTGTCTGCTAACGGCTAGCGCGTGGTTAACGTTATCACTCTGTTCAAAACATTATGCTTCAATGTCAGAAAGCTTGAACTTTATAATAAATTGACATTTTGGTACAACATGTGGACCCTGGGGACTTCTCCACAACAAGAGTAATAACACACTGCCCTAATTATGTAGAAAAAGTCATACTGCACAGACCAAACACAACTCCAACACCAAGCATATTATTATCAAATATCAAAATCTGAATAAGCGTCAGAAACTCAACCCAGTCTACACATTTTCATTTCTAGTGCTCTGATGCTCTATTCACCTTATAAAGCTAGCTCCAGATGAATCCAACACTACCACTATTATTCCCGTATGACAAAAACCTATATAACCAGCAGCCAAATAATACAAAGCTATAAATACAGTGTGTTCTGGGTAAATACAGCCGAATAACATGAATTCTTGTGATTTTGCTCTGCCTCACTAGGCGACATAATATTCAAACTTGGCAGACATTGGAAACACATTTTGCTATGCTTTTGATCTAGAATTTTAGCTTCATCAGCATAATTTCAGAGATATGAATTATAGTAAACAAATAAATATATGCAAAACATGTATTTTCAGAAAGTGTTCCTATGTCTCTCTTTCACCCTGATATTCTTATAAAGTAAAACATTTTCTGTCTTTGTTTTACATGTTGGTGCTTCTAGGGCGACAGTGTAGTAGATCCTGACTACAGCCTTGAAGGGAGATGATGATATTGAGATGATGATGATTCTCCAGGCAAAGGCACCTCAAGTAGGAGGAAGAAAGCAAGGATTGAAAGTGGAGGGTGTGAGTGAGGTGATGTGTTGTGACCACAAACATATTGTTTCAACCTTTTTACAAAAGCAGAGTTTTCACACTGATTTACTAGATTACTTTATCATAACATGTTGCAGATATTGCATTAGCTTTAGTTTAGTACTTAACCTTATAACCTTGGCAGCTGTTTAAAGGCAGGTGTTGGGTGGAGGCTGCACATGTGCAGCGGTTAGCAGCTAAATATGAAGCAGATGGGAGCACTGACAGCCTGCCCTCACTCCTTTGTCTCCTGCAGCCTCCATCTCATGTTCAGGAGTCTGTCAGTGCACCCCAACATGTCTTGCAGTTAATGAGGCTGAACCTATTATACAGTAAGTGTGTGTGCATGGCAATATGAAAACATTGAAATATCCATTCTTTACTTATTCCTTACCTTGTTGGAAAAGTCAGAACTGACAAACCTTGATTAACAGTCTAGTTTCCCAACACTACATAAATATAAATATTGACAACAATATTTATTTAGATATTCATTTGTTGTTTTTGACTTTTTAATTCAACAGTTTTAAGCACAAAGTTGAAACTGGGAGAGGGAAGGGGAAGACATGCAGTGAGCAGCCCGGGCCAGAGTCAAGAGGCCAAGAAATGAGCCTTAATGGTATATGCGCTTCATATGGTGAGACACTGGGACACCCTTAAACATCCATGTTCTAGTACTACGGGTCCACACAACCTGCAGTATATGACCAAATAGGTTGTCCGTTATTGCTCACTACCAATACTCGAGGGCCAGGCATGGTCATTTGCCAGCGGCCTGTGGTGATGGAAAAACAGAAGATTATCACCTGGAACATGACACTAAATGAATGATCATGTTGCTCCATAACTGATGGATGTATACATAAGAAACTGTTTGCTTACAAGTTTGCCATGTAACAAAGTTTGTTTGCAAAAAATATGTTATCGGTTAAACTGGTTAAAACCATGAGAGGAAAAAAAGGAGGTTAGGTTAGCGATTCGAGAAGTATGTCGAAGTGTCCAGAATTAAGACTAAATACAACGTTGAGAAAAAAATGTCAATACAATGTTGAGAGTAACTTGACAGCTAAAGAGACAGTTAAATAGTTAAGCTGCAGAGACCATGACAGAAGGGAACTCTTGGTTGCACCTTTGCAACAACCTAATTTTTTACTAAAACCAGACGTCTTCTAGGCTCCACTTATAAATGCACTGCACTTATTAGACGGCGCTCTTGTCTCACTGCCTGCTGCACATAGAGAGCAATGGCATTAGCCTAGCTTAGAGGACGTCTGTTTTTGGTATAAAAAAAATAAGTTGTTGCCTGTTGCCTGCTTGATAGTAAAGATGAATCGTTTGTGTTTTAATAACATTTTACTAATGAGTCATTGATACAGATATGTTAACATCTTTCCAGCTTTACTGCAGTATTTACCTGTCCAGTTTATTCTCAACATTGTATTTCATCTTTCTTTTTCGTCTTTTTTCCACATTGTGACTAAGTGCGTAATTTAAGAAACGTTCTTGTTTTTTTTCTCTCCCACGGCCCGTATACTCTCTGTATATATGCTATATTGTAGATTGAGTAAGTTGAGTAATTTAGTAATATCACACATTATAAATGGTATTTCAAATGACCTAGTACAAAAGGACACATGGTGCCTGTATGTTGCTGTTACTTGCTACTATGTCTACCAGTCTTTTTTTTCTAGGTTCTGTATTCCATTAACCATGCCTTTCTCCTCTCTCTTAGTATCCCTGCATCTCTCTTCCTGCCTTTTCTTTTCCTCTCTTTCTTTTCTTTTCCTCCTCTACCTATTTCCCATCCCCATGTCCTCCTCCTCTTCTCACAGCGAGACAGTGTCCCCTACATGTCTAAGCCTGTGCTCACCGGTGTTTGATGTCAGTTAATTTGCTCCAGTGTTGACAGGCGGATGGCTGCTCCGCACAACATGCGTGTATGTATGTGTGTGTGTGTGTGTGTGTGTTTTAGATGTGTTTTTCTTTCATGTGTGTGCTTGTATGTACATTTCAGAATGAATGCATGGGAGAAAAGTAAGACAGTCAAAGGGTGAACAAATGTGTTAAGGCATGTCTCAATGCTCTTTACTTATGACCCAGGCAAATTGACCTGTGCATACGGTATATAACAACAATAGTGTGTGTGTGCGTGTGTGTGTGTGTGTAGGTTCCCAAGCCGTTCACTGTGGTGTAATTGTCGCGTCTGAATTCGCTGCCCTGGATTACTGCAATTTACTCCCCCGGGAGTGCCGAGCACTGTGGGAAAACCGTAAGCCAGTGTGTGTCTGTGTGTGCACGTGTGTGTGTCTGTGTGTGTGTGTGTGTGTGTGTGTGTGTTTTAGCTCTGTGGGAAAAGTGTGCCTGTTCAGGAGGAGGGCACAATGCAGCCTTTTCTCCAACCCATGGACGTCCATGGTGTCATATTAAACTCACTGACCATAAGCCTGAAGTATCTTATTAGCTTGCAGGAGTCACCAGCAGTTTATGTAAAGCTTGTGTAGTTACAGTGGCTAACTGTACCCTAAGTGTGTTACTGTGTGTTTGTTAGGTATACGGAGTGGGGCCAGGCCTTATCATTGTTTTCATGATGTTCACTGTGTGATTTGGGGAAAAACACTCATATGCACCTGTTCCTTCACACAGAGCCTCAGCCACTTTAAGTGGACAAAATGCTGTGCTGGAAGAGTATAGCGCCCTAGATGCCATATAGCCACCCAGAAGCATCCCCTTAATCACTTCATGTACTTTATGTATCCGTCTCTTTGTCTACATCCTTCTTTACAACATTGAATTTGATATTTTGCGTGCCTGCAGATCAAATCATATATGGCAAACTTGACCTTTAATTCAGAATATTTATTCCTTACATTAATCTTCTTCTGTATGGAAATTTGCCCAAAACTCATCGGGCATCCATACACTGGCCTGGTAACGCTTCACTCTTGCAATGATTGTGCTGGCTGTTTGTAATTTTTTTTGTCAGTATTTATATTAGTGGTCTGGTTTGGTTTGTGTTGATTTGCTTCAGTCAAGTCTGACTTCTGGAATGTATTGAAGCCTTGTGGTTGAACTGCTGCTCTAGTTCACTACGGATGGCATGACAATGGAATCTAGAATGGGCTTTGGGTGGACTTTGGCCCCGTAAAAGTACACAGGGTCAATCCCAGCTGTCCATTTGTATACGCTATATGTTTTAATATAAAGGGCAACAGCGCTGAACCCCACACGGCATCGTCATAAAAGTCTGGTGTTGGAGTGGACACTAAAGACCATTGAGAAATGCCTCGCTTCCTCACTCAACCAACCATCACTTTCTACACACAGTCGTATACTGCCATTGTCCCGTAGAATTCCTGCTACTGTAGCCAGGTAACCTGCTGGAGCAGCCATTCGGCCAGATACATTAGATACAGCAAATCATTCTTTAAGATGGTTTCTGTTACCTTTCCAACTTCACTCTCTTTGGAACAGAGGTGACCGACGGTGAGGACTGCTATGGACCTTTTTACATTTTTGGAAATTGAAGGAAGCTTGTAAAAGAAAAGAGAGAAAAAAATCAAGAATAGACTGCACCCGCGTTGTCATATAATTCATTCATATTAGTACAGCGGTATTTCACCATTGTATAGCTATAATGAATGCTTATAACATATATGTCTTGCTTTATATCAAATTTATTTTAAGCAGGCAGAATTATTTGTATGTATTAAATTGGAACCACTGGTGTTTGAGTTATCATCATATCCGAGAAGATCCTCTGCTTATAAATAAAGGCCAGTTCATACTCGGCGGTTTCTGGTAAACGTGATGTAACAATTGTCATCCGCCCCTGTGGACTTGCATGCAGTCAAATATTTGTAACCATTGTTGTGGAAACCATCCGGGAACCATCACCTTACCGTGGTGGAGAGGTTTGTGTGCCCCTGTGAACCTGGGAGCTGTGTTGTCCGGAGCCTAGTGCTCCTGGTAGGGTCTCCCAAGGCAAAGTGGTCTCAGGTGAGGGGCCTGACTGAGAATGGTTCAAAAAGACCCTATGGAACGTCTGTAATGCAGCTATTGACATGCGAGTGGAGAGAGAGAGAGAGAGAGAGAGAGAGAGAGAGAGATCCGCAGTTCTACAGACGGAGCGACAAGCAGCCGCACTACAGCTAAACTGTCACGTCTGTGCTTCTCTCTCTCTCACACACACGCGCAGGCGCGTGCTGGCAGCCTGGCGCAGCTGAACAGTGTTTTACTTTTCTCTCCTCAATGAGATGGTGATATTCACCATTCTTCTGTGTTCAAGTCAAGATTGTATGATGAACATAAAGCAGCCTGTTTCTTTTGCTGCTTTCTCTTGTAGTGACATGAATCTAATGAGATGAAACAGCGGGAGCATCGCTGTTCGCCCTGTTCCTTCCACCAAACACTAAAGTGAAACCTAGACCTAATCCACAAAGTAGACATTTAAACCAAACCAAACTGAATAACTAATCCACTTATTACATCTGGAGATTTGCAGACCATTTGCCACCACCGTTCTTCACTTGGGAGAAGGTTCTCTTGGTGGTAGGCAGGGATTAGCCTGGCTCCGCCCGCCCCGCCTACTTCCGGCCAAATTTCATTTTCCCTTCAGTAGTCAGTCTGGGTGTACAGCATTTCCCAGATTCTCCGGAGAATCTAAGATTGTCCAATCAGCAAACAGAGCGAGTGGCTGAGAACGCTCCAGTTTCAGTTGAATGCTGCGTTCCTTTATTCTCGGAAGAAGGAGATTTCCGACTTGGTAGTTCCGAGTTCCGACCTGTCTGTGTTCCAGTGCATCTGCTCGCGAAAGTATGGGCGCCTAAAACCTTTCTCGTCCAAATAACTAAACGTTAGGCTCTAAGAAGTTACTGTTGCCAGGTACGGTAGATTCATAGACTACAATATGTAGTGAAGTCGGAAATTTCCGAGTTCCCTGTCCAACCGGAAGGCACCATCAAAAGCCGGCTCATGACACACGTGATGACCAAGCGTGATGCGATTGGTTGGCTAATCCAGAGTGGCACTGGGCAGATCCAATAGTTTTAAACTTCGACAGACACCCGCCTCCAAGTGAGTTAACGTTTGCCAATTACAGCACTTCCAGACCTTCTGTACAAATGAAATGAAGTATCATGGTCTGGTTGGACCAAACTAAGGCAGAGTTGCGTTTTTGCCCAAACATGGTGGTTTGGTTATGACCAAACAGTTACATTTGGACTAATCTGTCCACAGAATAATTCTTCAGGTAGGGGAGAGTGGCCTAAATTGTGCCACTTTTTGCTCAAAGTGATTTTAAAGTGAGGCCTTGACAGTTATGTCTCCAACTCAAATATGTACATATATTTCAGGATGTTGTGCATCCCTGGCAATAAAAACTTTGGATCTGGAATAAACTGTATAAGAAATATAGCTTTCCAAAAAAAGTTGTCTTGTGGCACAACTTGCCCCCGGTGTGGTGTAAGTTGTGCCACAAGAAAGCTACCATGGGGTAAATTGTGCCATTGATATATATCTCATAAACTGTAATGCAAGACAAATTCATAAGACAATTACTTATATAAGGTTTATTTAAAGTAAATAAAGTAAATATTTTACAAAGATTGAAGGTCAATTTTCTTAAACAAGGCCTAGCAGATCTAAGTGGTTTGCCTGTGTAACATGGTTGGTTGAGTTCTTGTTTAAATCCAGCTACAATGGTTCAACAGTGCCATCTACTGTCGTAAACGTGTACCTGCACGGAGTAGTTGGGTCATTAGGGCAATGAATTCTGAGGATTCTCCAAAGCCATTGAGAGAATTCCATGAGGTAATACGTGTGTTGAGTCTGTGCGCATATTTAATAATTAACCAGACGTGGGCAGAGTAGCCAAAAAAATTTACTCAAGTAAAAAGTAAGTTACTTTAAGATTATAATTACTCAAGTAGAAGTAGAAGTACTCGTAAAAATTATTACTTTCGGTAGAGTAAAAAAGTATGCAGTGAAAAGACTACTCAAGTACTCAAGAGTACAAGTAGGCCTACTGAATTACTCCGGATTTATTTTGAAATATACAGAGCAACACAAACGGTACAGAATAGACACGAACATAATAGTAAACAGCGATGTTCAAATAAATATATGGTAAATAACATAATTCTAAATAAAACAATAAATAAGGTATTTAAAAATCAAATGAATAACCCTTGAACTCAAATAATAATAAATTAATTATCTGCCAAATTAAATACATCACCCTTCAAATAAAATGATAATAAATTAGGCTTGTCCAAAATTATATTAATTAAAACCAATACACTTATAACACTGTTGCAATTGTTTTGCACATACACATTTTAAAACTAATTCCTACAATATGTCACTGGCCCTGAGAAAATTATCTAGGTTGTGTTTAGCCCCAAAAATATAAAACACACAAAATTAAACTTTGTTACACATCAAAACCTGCTGACACACTAAGGGTGTATTCACACATGCCGTGTTTAGTTCGGTTGAAACGAACTCAGATGCACTTCTGCCTTCGGTGCGCATCTTTCAGGCAGGTGTGAATACAGCAACTCCGGGCGCGGACCAAACAAACGCTCCGAGACCCAGTTGAAGGGTAGTCTCGGTGCGTTTCCAAACGCACTTTGCTGCAGTTCGTTTGTGGTGTGAATTTGTCCGGACTCGATCCGACCCAAATGCAGGAGGAACTGTGCATTTTCTTTCTTTTCTTTTTTAATAAATAGCCGTCAGCTTCACATTATGGGAAAGTGTTGTTGTCGCCATTGTTAGGACGATAAGTTGTGGTTTGACCGGGAGCCCAGAACAATATATTACATTTGATCGAGAAGACGCGTAAACATGCTGAATGTGTTCAGCGATCAGATGAAGGAGAGGGGCGTCTCTCGCACAGTGACAACAGGTTCACGCTGCGCAAGAAGTGTGTGTTTTATTTTGCTTCCCATGTACGGGACCGTCAATACTATCCCGTGTCAGTTTGGAGCTGAACTGCGCCGACCCAGCTGATACACAGCTTAATCAGCTGATTGTCAGCTTGAGCATATTCTTCTCGCGTGACGCGTCCAGCACCAAAAATACAGTAAAAATTATGTTTCACATTGTAGGCTACAAGCCACATAAAGTGGCATTGACATAGGGCTACATATTATAACCATATGAAACAACAATAATTTGATGTTTTCCTCTTTATTTATAGGTTACATGTAGGCCATTTTATTATTTTTAACCCCATATTATATCAATGATATACATTTCGCAGTTTTAACTTCGTGCTTCCTGTTTCTCTCCACCCCAGAATGTCTGTCCAATGAATGAATAACCTCAGATCACGTGTGGTTTTGCTTCGTAATGCTGGGTCACTTGCAAAAGGGGCAATATGAAAGTGGACCACACCAAACAAAAAAAATCTAAACTCTATTTGGTCTGGACCAAAGCAAGTGAACTAGCGGACTTTCCCAGTGTGAATACACCCTAACTTAACGTATGAAACTACAGAGTGGCTGACTTCAAAATAAAAGTCAACTCACGTTTGGCTAGTATCAGGCTTTTAATGTGAAGGCGCACAAGAAATGTTCTGTTTGTACACGCGCTAACTTAACTGCGGTAATGTGCCGTCTCCTTCCGGTTATTACCGTTTGGTGAAGTTTTTATACCTAGAATCGCTGCACGAGCACGGATCCCGAGGACACATATCTTTCACCAGCCAAAGTGGAGGGTGGACACAATAACCTACTTGCCTAAGTCTAGATTTACCCCCCATTTGGAGAGTGTTACTGTAGAGCACTCTAAGCAGTGTTGTGCATCTCTCCTCTGTGTTTCAAAGACAGCCTCTCCTCATTAGCAGCCTGTCGCACGAGTGCGGTGGACTTGTATTCATCATCGCACGTGATCAATTTCAGTAGCAAATGCGATCAAAACTGTTGCACTGTACAGCCCTGTGCAGGTATGTACAGTAGCTATGTGTTACTTTTGCAAGATGTTTTAATATCGTGCAGCTCAAATTGTCTGCTGGTTTATGTGTTTTATTGTCACTTTGTAATACATATTAAGAGGTTACTAAAATATGGTAATAGCAGGTTAATGCACTTAAGTGAGGTCTGTGAATTGAAGAATGTATTTTTGCTATTATATAGGACATTTTTTTATTGTTTAGAAGAAGAGTGAGACTTCTGTTATGCTTTATTTATTTTATTTATGTGAACCAAATACCATTATACGATCACACAGTAATAGTTAAAGGGGACATATTATGCTAAATCTCAGTTTTAAAGGTGTATTTCCAAGGTCTACTAGAAAAGGTTTTCATGGTTTATTGTTCAAAAAACCCATTAGTTTTCTACCATTGCCCATTTCTTCATCGCCTTTTCCAGCCTTCTTCTGCCTCTATCTCAAAAGGTTGGTTTTGACATCTACCCCCCTTCGCAAAAATACTAGCATGCACCGCCCTGCTCATTTACTCTATACCTACCTACATGGGCATGGCACACGCCCAGCTGTCAGTTTTGTTTACTTTTGGCCAATGCAGCATGGAGACCAATGTAAACATGTTTAGCTTCATTTCTACCACAAATATCGGCACACTAACCAGTTCTAAACTAAAAGATGTACAACTGAACCTGTTCAGACAGGAGTCTGAGCTGAAAACTGTGAAAATGGCATCAAGATTTCTGATTTCCCTGACATTATCCTCAGGTAAATACTGTTTAATTATGTCACAGTCAATAACATAATTTGAGCTAGTATTTAAGTATTTATGCATAAACTCTCTAAACTGGTAACATACACCCTGTTTTACGTTTGTCTTTACAGGTCTGTGGAATGATCTACAGCCCAGTGGAGTGAAAAAGCTTTGGTTGTGAACCGATACTGAGTTGACTTGTAAAAATGTACAGTAACCATAATGGAAAAGAATGTATCCTGAATCATGTCAAGATTCACTGGAAAGGCATTATCCTTTGTAAAATGTATGGTTGAAATAATTATGCTTTAGGTTTGTCAGAGCTGCAAATTATCTGACAACATTTCAATATCTAGTAGATAATGTATCATTTGTATTCTGATCACTCATTCATAATACAGTTTTACCGTTAAAAAATGTATTGTGTTGCTTACTGTCACTGTTTGCTACCTGTAGTAAAGGATTACTTGAAACTCACATTTTCATCTCGCTGAAGATTTTCTCTGATAAAACAGTATCATTACATTTTAAAAAGACCAAAAACATCCTTAAAAATGAAGCAGTTTATTCATAGCCAGTAGAATGAAAATATGAAGTGTACATATCAAACAGAAGCAAAGCCATAACTTTTATGTAACTGTCTAGTTATTGTTGGGCCCTGAAGAAGACCACCTGTCCCACCCAGTGAACACATCCTCCTCTGAAGGAACGGATAGTGTGACGGTCTTGGTGGCTCCGTCTGGCTCCATCAGGTCACTCAGATACCTGTAAAACATGGCACATTCAATGTTACATCATGTAGCCTAGCTGACATGTATAGGCCTACATCATACATCTGTTATGGCAAAGCTACAACAAATTCAGTATAGCCCTGGCTCAATAAGCAACAAGTTCTGAGTGATACTGTGTGCTTTTGAAATATAATGGACAGGAAACAAACACCAGCAGAGACAACTTGCAGTATTCCTGTCTATGTGTGCATTACACTGGGGATCATGTAAAAGGCCCACTGCTGCTTGTACTACACACTGTCCGCAGACTTATTGCGTTGTGTGAAGCTATTAAAAAAATACTCTTCAGTTTCCAACACACCCTACAGTTTCACCGTCTGTTTTTCACACAGGGGCTGTCACGGCAGGACTAACGTGAGCTCACAAAAGAGCCAAACAGTCACTGCAAAAGACTCACAGCTCTAACCGTTAGCATAAAGCTAACGGTAAAGCTAGCGGGCGCTAATGCTAACGACTAAACCCCGCATTCTCTCATTTCAGTCGGTGTTGGTTATTATAGGAGGGATAAAATAAAGCACATTACAGACATTGAACTAACAAACGGACAGAATTATTTTTAAAATAGGACTACTTACATTTCGGACGGGTGGGGTCTCTCAGTCTTCCTGGCACAGTCTCCTCCACACTCCAGTAAAAAGGCTTTGATCACACTAACAGATCGCAAACCTTTGCTGGAGATAGCCTAACAAAAAATGAAGTAAATCCATTCAGCCCTAGTGTGCTTCGAGGCTGGGGTGTGATGGTAGCTTGAGGTTGAGCTCACACTGCAGCTTGTTGTTGCATGAGCGAGTGGAGGCTCAGCCAGGTGTGTGTGGTTACCAACGGGGCGTCTTGATTTGCCAATCAACTGCCGAGTTTCTGGTGAGCTTTCCCGTGGGAGTATGTATGATAATGAAAACCGACCGATTTCGTCATCAGTCGGTGTATTTTGGAACAAACCTTCAAATCCCCCCTTTTTCAAAATAAGTGTGCCAGAAGAAATTGACATATTTGTCTTTTTGAAGCTTGTGTGTGCTGGTAGGGACGCCAATAACCTAAACAGTGTGCCCAAACACCGGCAATGTTTGGTTTTTCATAATATGTCCCCTTTAAAAAGCCATTGAGAGAATTCCATGAGTGAACACACTGCTTGTCCGTGCCCACGTTGATGACTCTCTCCGCTGTTGTTTTCTATAAAATATGCAGATGCAGAGCCATTAAAAACTGCTGTTGCCAAAACCTGGGTTCCGAGACGTTATTGTGCGAGAGACCGACCACAGAGGTCACACCTGCAAAGCTCACAATGACAAAGTCACCATCATCATCTTTCTGGCCATCTGAACTCTTGTCAGTGTTGTCGTTAAGTGGAATGGAGATGTCAGTCTCTTCTGAGCTACTGTAGACTATCACTTTCTTTTTGGTGACCAGCGTATACAGCCATGCCACTGGCACAACTCTCAGAAATGTACTTTGCACTAGTTGCTCCGTGCTTGTGACTGCCACCTGACAAATGTGATTCCCCCTCCATTTCTGCCTTTAAATCAAGGCTCAAAACCCATCTGTACACCCTGGTTTTTCCTCCCCATTAACTATCTTACCTCTGCACTACTATCTTTGTTTATATTTGTGGATGTATGGGCTTTATGTCTTTTATTTTTAAGTATTGAGGGCCCGTAATTATTGCTCTCCACCATACTTTCTTACTTCTTCATATTTCTTCCGCCTCATTTTCTAGCTTCTACTCCTCCCACACGTTACACGCAGACATGCAAAAAATTCACAGAACGTGCGTCCCTACCCCACGGGTGTGCTATTATACAGTTTTTTGAATTTCCGCTAGGGGGCGCTGTTATTAAGCCCCGACTGAAGAAAGTTTGAGAGGCCACGCCCCTCACACCGTAAGTCCGATTCACTTGAAATTTCTGACACAGGTGTATGTCAGGGTGCTCTACAAAAAGCCTCTGGGACCATAAAAGTCCGCCTGGGAATATTTTCCGCTAATTAGCATAAACTGAAAAACAGGGTTTTAACATAGATAATAAATAATATGGATGTAGCATCCGGGCTGACCTCAGTTATTCACACGGCATCCAATAATCTTGGTTTGTGTGCGTCGCCATCTTGTGAGATTTTTACTCCGCCTCACTCCTCTTGCCGAAAAGGGGAATCGACGTCACGTCGGGGGGAGGGAGATAGCTGACGTATACCTCCGAGGCAAAGTGAGGGACAACGGGCGGAGAGCTGTCAGAGTTCGCGCCAATACATTTTAACCTCCAAAAGAATAAAAACTAGCGTGGGCCAAAAAAATTCACCCCCCTCAGTGTTGTCATGGAGATATGACCTAAACATACAGACTAAAATGGTTTTGTGGCCCAGGCTGTAAATAGGTTTAATAAGACTTTGAAAACGTCCTATCTAACAAGTGAGTCAAAGAAAAACTGCTCGTCTTGGCGCCACCCCCAGTGGCACTTTCTGGTTACTACAGTTGTAGGTCACTTCCTTATTGGATGCCGGTAAAAATCGCTGAGGTTGGGGCTTGGGTTTTAACCACAACTTTCTCAAATTTTACTTTATCAACACCAAATTTCTCTTAATATGCTATATGCTTATGCTAAAACCATCATTCAAAAATGCAATATTTGACAGGCCACGCCCCTCGCCCCCTGACTCTGATTGACTTGAAATTTCTTACACTTGTACAGCTCATGGTGCTCTACAATATAGCCTCTTGGACCACAGGGGTCAGCCATGATTATTTTTTTCGTCCCAAATTTGCGTGACCTGAAATACAGTCAAGTGACATCTACTTTGTGGATTTCCAACTTATCATCACCAAATTGTATACACAGCATTAGGGGATCGACGTACCCACGTGTACAAAGTTTTAGCAAGATAGCTCAAAGAACATGGCCGCCCTTAAAGAAAACGTTTTCGCGAGAACGGCCGTTTTTCTGCATTTTGCCACGATTGCGACCTTCAATCGGCCACAACTCGGGACTGGAGTTCGGAAAGCCCGCGGCGGCAGTTCGTAGAAGTGTTCTAGCCCGGCCGACAGGTGGGGCGACGCCGAAGCGGGGATAAGCAGTCGGCGCCGGGCTGCCCGTACTTTCAAAATCTCCGCGGGATTTTCTAGTTGTTATTGTTATTTTACCTTCATTGTTTACCTACTGAAAGCACTATGTACAGCACTTTGGACAGTGCAAACTTTCATAAATGTGCTTTTATAAATACATTTTACTTACTTACTTACTTATAACTCACCTAGGCCCTTTGGCACAAATCACCCCAACCCCAGAATTTTGGATAATAGGCATGATGCAGCAGTTTAGGGCTGACATCGTGCTAACTGTACGGACTCAAAGTGTATCATACTAAAGCATTAAAACATGTGTCAAATGTTTTCAAACTTGTCTATAATTGTTCGGACACAATAATCAAAAAACCTTGATCATGGAAATTTTACTTTGAAAGGCAAAAAACTGTTTTTTTAGCTTAAGTGTGCTTTTATCTTATTCCTTGTGTCTCCCTTCTTTACAGGATGAGTCAAATGGATGGCTCTTCTTAAATATGTGGTCACATTTTCAATTTCTTCCACGGTTTTCTAGAAACAAGGGATGGCACAACTTCCCCACCAGCACAACTTAGGCCACTCTCCCATATCTCCAGGTGCTCTCTGGCAAAGTTGTGACAAGCAGTTTTGTTCTTTTTTGAGAGCAGAGGCTTCTTCAGTAACCCTCCCATGAAAGCCATGTTGACTGTGCAGGTCTGCTGTTTGTGTCCAGCTCATCATTCATTTCAAGCTTTGGTTGCAGCAGCCAATCAAATCAGAGGGAGGCGGGGTTTAGCCGGAGACTACTTCATGCCCGTCGTTACTGTGGCCTTCAGTGTGCGCATGTATTCGCCGCCAGCATGTTATACATACAGTCCCCTCCATAAGTATCGGAACAGTGAGGCCAATTCCTTTATTTTTGCAGTAGACTGGAAACATTTGGGTTTGACACCAACAGATGAATATGAGACAATAGCTCAACAATTCAGCTTTCATTTCCAGGTATTCACATCTGGATCTGATACACAACTGAGAAGATACAATTTTTTGAAAAAGAACACAACATTTTTAGGCAAGCAAAAGTATTGGAACAGATAGACTTTAAATAAATTAAAGTGAATAAACCGTAATATTTTGTCGCAAATACTTTGCTTGCAATAACTGCATCAAGCCTGTGACCCATTGACATCACAAAACGTTTGCATTCTTCTTTTGTGGTGCTTTTCCAGGCTTTCACCGCAGCCTCATTCAGTTGCTGTTTGGTTTGGGGGGTTACTCCCTTTGGTCTCCTCTTTAGCAGGTAAAATGCATGCTCTATAGGGTTTAAGTCTGGAAATTGACTTGGCCAGTCTAAAACCTTCCATTTCTTGACCCTGATGAACTCCTTTGTTGTTTTTGCAGTTTTTTTGGACCCTTATCTTGCTGCATGATGGAGCATTTTCCAATCAGTTTGGTTGCATCTTTCTTTAAATTGTCAGACCGAATGTTTCTGTAGACTTCTAAGTTAATTTTGCTGTTGCCATCATGTGTTACTGTGTTGTTGTCAAGATGAACCTTTACTAAATTGATGGAAAGGCTAAAGTTTGGAGAAAGAAAGGATCTACTCATGATCCCAAACATACAGGCTCATCTGTGAAACACGGTGGAGGCAATGTCATGGCTTGGGCTTGCATGGCTTATTCTGGGACGGGCTCATTATTCTTCATTGATGATGTAACACATGATGGCAACAGCAAAATGAACTCAGAAGTTTACAGAAACATTTTGTCTGACAATTTAAGGAAAGATGCAACCAAACTGATTGGAAGATCCTTCATCATGCAGCAAGATAATGACCTAAAACACAACAAAGGAGTTAATCAGGGGCAAGAAGTGGAAGGTTTTAGACTGGCCAAGTCAATCTACAGACTTAAACGCTATAGAGCATTCATTTTACCTGCCAAAGAGGAGACTTAAGAGAGTAACCCCCTAACACAAACAGCAACTGAATGAGGCTGCGGTGAAAGCCTGGAAAAGCATCACAAAAGAAGAATGCAAAAGTTTAGTGACGGCAATGGGTCACAGGCTTGATGCGGTTATTGCAAGCAAAGGTTTTGCGACAAAATAGTAAGTTTTATTCACTTTAATTTATTTAAAGTATATCTGTTCCAATACTTCTGCTCGCCTAAAAATGTGGTGTTCCTTTACAAATAATTATATCTTCTCAGTTGTGTATCGGATCCAGATGTGAATACCTGGAAATGAAAGCTGAAATGTTGAGCTATTGTCTCATATTCATTGTTTGGTGTCAAACCCAAATGTTTCCAGTCTACAGCAAAAATAAGGGAATTGGCCTCACTGTTCCGATACTTATGGAGGGGACTGTATGACAACTTCTACATATTTGGTCCAAAGCTTCATAATCAATCAAGGATGCACACCTTTGTGCCGTGTGCAAGCCATATCCGGAAGCTCAGGCCGAGGGCTCGTTCTTTGCATGTCAGTCATTCCCCTCTCTACTACATTTCATCTCGGTGTCTCCACACTGTCAATAAGAGCATGAAAGATACCACATACACACACACACACACACACACACACACACACACACACACACACACACACACACACACACACACACACACACACACACACACACACACACACACACACACACACACACACACACACACATTGATTTCTCTAACCTGTACAAACAGCCTCTAGGACAGCTTCCTCTCCTCACATTACCTGAATAAAGGCTTGTTGGCTCCTAAACTCTTTCACTTGTATTTACTTCACTGCCATCTGGAGCCAGCACTGTGCACAGCTCAACCTGTATCACATCTGATCTGTATCTACTTCCTAAATACCGCTCTGGCATGTTTACATGAGATAATATTTGGTGTTTCACATCATAGACATACTCTTCCACTGACTGTAGAGGTGTGCAGTGCTGTTCAATTGATGTATCAAAAGGATCCACGCTACCAAACGCTCATGAAGGACCATTCCAAAATAATGAAGCTGAACATTTGTCTTAAAGGGGACATATTATGCAAAATCTCGGTTTTAAAGGTGTATTTCCAAGGTCTACTAGAAAAGGTTTTCTTGGTTTATTGTTCAAAAAACCCAATAGTTTTCTACCATTTCCCATTGCTTCATCGCCTTTTCCAGCCTCTTCTGTCCTCTATCTCAAAAGGTTTTGACAGCTTACCCCCCTTCGCAAGAATACTAGTCTGCTCTGACTGGTCAGATCTACATGGGCGTGCATGCACCCCCCTGCTCATTTACTCTATACCTACCGACATGGGCATGGCACACGCCCAGCTGTCAGTTTTGTTTACTTTTGGCCAATGCAGCATGGAGACCAATGTAAACATGTTTAGCTTCATTTCTACCACAAATATCAGCACACTAACCAGTTCTAAACTAAAAGATGTACAACTGAACCTGTTCAGACAGGAGTCTGAGCTGAAAACTGTGAAAATGGCATCAAGATTTCTGATTTCCCTGACATTATCCTCAGGTAAATACTGTTTAATTATGTCACAGTCAATAACATAATTTGAGCCAAGTAGTTATGCATAAACTCTCTAAACTGGTAACATACACCCTGTTTTACGTTTGTCTTTACAGGTCTGTGGAATGATCTACAGCCCAGTGGAGTGAAAAAGCTTTGGTTGTGAACCGATACTGAGTTGACATGTAAAAATGTACAGTAACCATAATTGAAAAGAATGTATCCTGAATCATGTCAAGATTCACTGGAAAGGCATTATCTTTTGTAAAATGTATGGTTGAAATAATTATGCTTTAGGTTTGTCAGAGCTGCAAATTATCTGACAACATTTCAATATCTAGTAGATAATGTATCATTTGTATTGTGATCACTCATTCATAATAAAGTTTTACCGTTAAAAAATGTATTGTGTGGCTTACTGTCACTGTTTGCTACCTGTAGTAAAGGATTACTTGAAACTCACATTTTCATCTCGCTGAAGATTTTCTCTGATAAAACAGTATCATTACATTTTAAAAAGACCAAAAACATCCTTAAAAATAAAGCAGTTTATTCATAGCCAGTAGAATGAAAATATGAAGTGTACATATCAAACAGAAGCAAAGCCATAACTTTTATGTAACTGTCCAGTTGTTGTTGGGCCCTGAAGAAGACCACCTGTCCCCCCAGTGAACACATCCTCCTCTGAAGGAACGGATAGTGTGACGGTCTTGGTGGCTCTGTCCGGCTCCATCAGGTCACTCAGACACCTGTAAAACATGGCACATTCAATGTTACATCATGTAGCCTAGCTGACATGTATAGGCCTACATCATACATCTGTTATGGCAAAGCTACAACAAATTCAGTACAGCCCTGGCTCGATAAGCAACAAGTTCTGAGTGATACTGTGTGCTTTTTGAAATATAATGGACAGGAAACAAACACCAGCAGAGACAACTTACAGTATTCCTGTCTATGTGTACATTACACTGGAGATCATGTAATAGGCCTACTGCTGCTTGTACTACAGGTTTATTTTGCTTAAAAAAAAACGGCACTTTGTCCCGCATTCTCCCGCACAAACGTAGTCTTTGTCCCACATCTGGTGAATTGGGATCTGGTCACCCTAACTACACACTGTCCGCAGACTTATTGCGGTGTGTACTTGAGCTATACAATCAGACAGCTAGCAGGTAGCAGGATGAAGCTATTAAAAAAATACTCTTCAGTTTCCAACACACCCTACAGTTTCACCGTCTGTTTTTCACTCAGGGGCTGTCACGGCAGGACTAACGTGAGCTCACAAAAGAGCCAAATAACAGTCACAGCAAAAGACTCACAGCTCTAACCGTTAGCATAAAGCTAGCGGGCGCTAATGCTAACGACTAAACCCCGCATTCTCTCATTTCAGTCAGTGTTGGTTATTATAGGAGGGATAAAATAAAGCACATTACAGACATTGAACTAACAAACGGACAGAATTATTTTTAAAATAGGACTACTTACATTTCGGACGGATGGTGTCTCTCAGTCTTCCTGGCACAGTCTCCTCCACACTCCAGTAAAAAGGCTTTGATCACACTAACAGATTGCAAACCTTTGCTGGAGATAGCCTAACAAAAAATGAAGTAAATCCATTCAGCCCTAGTGTGCTTCGAGGCTGGGGTGTGATGGTAGCTTGAGCTCACACTGCAGCTTGCTTCTCCTCTGTTGTTGCATGAGCGAGTGGAGGCTCAGCCAGGTGTGTGTGGTTACCAACGGGGCGTCTTGATTTGCCAATCAACTGCCGAGTTTCTGGTGAGCTTTCCCGTGGGAGTATTTATGATAATGAAAACCGACCGATTTCGTCATCAGTCGGTGTTTTTTAGAAGAAACCTTCAAATCCCCCCTTTTTCGAAATAAATGTCCCAGAAGAAACTGACATATTTGTCTTTTTGAAGCTTGTGTGTGCTGGTAGGGACGCCAATAACCTAAACAGTGTGCCCAAACACCGGCAATGTTTGGTTTTTCATAATATGTCCCCTTTAAAGCAACTCTTACCGATCCTGCATTTGAGAATTACAGCACATTCAAAATATCCCCCCTTCCTCTAATGCCCCACCCCCTCATTCCCCTATTGGTCCACGTCATTCCCATCCCCGGTGTTGTTTCGAAGAAACTTTATTTACACAGGCAGACTTACAACTACTGCCCCCGAGCAAGCACGTGACTTTTGTTTACCAAAGCAATGGATTCTGATTCAGAAGCACCGGTAAGGCTATACCGGCTATACATTAGCCTACACATATATATTTTTCAGTTCAATGGTTGTTAAATGCAGTGCACTATTTACTTGCTTTATTGTTTTAGTTATCATAGGCTAATTTTTTTTTGCAAACACGCTAATGTTATCTAATAAGCGGTCTCAGCTGTTCTGTTTACAGTTTAACGTCGGTTACGGTTTTGTCTGCTAACGGCTAGCGCGTGGTTAACGTTATCACTCTGTTCAAAACATTATGCTTCAATGTCGAAAGCTTGAACTTTATAATAAATTGACATTTTGGTACAACATGTGGGACCCTGGGGAGTTCTCCACAACAAGAGTAATAACACACTGCCCTAATTATGTAGAAAAAGTCATACTGCACAGACCAAACACAACTCCAACACCAAGCATATTATTATCAAATATCAAAATCTGAATAGCGTCAGAAACTCAACCCAGTCTACACATTTTCATTTCTAGTGCTCTGATGCTCTATTCACCTTATAAAGCTAGCTCCAGATGAATCCAACACTACCACTATTATTCCCGTATGACAAAAACCTATATAACCAGCAGCCAAATAATACAAAGCTATAAATACAGTGTGTTCTGGGTAAATACAGCGAATAACATGAATTGTTGTGATTTTGCTCTGCCTCACTAGGCGACATAATATTCAAACTTGGCAGACATTGGAAACACATTTTGCTATGCTTTTGATCTAGAATTTTAGCTTCATCAGCATAATTTCAGAGATATGAATTATAGTAAACAAATAAATATATGCAAAACATGTATTTTCAGAAAGTGTTCCTATGTCTCTCTCTTCACCCTGATATTCTTATAAAGTAAAACATTTTCTGTCTTTGTTTTTACATGTTGGTGCTTCTAGGACGACAGTGTAGTAGATCCTGACTACAGCCTTGAAGGGAGATGATGATATTGAGATGATGATGATTCTCCAGGCAAAGGCACCTCAAGTAGGAGGAAGAAAGCAAGGATTGAAAGTGGAGGTGTGGTACTCTCAAAACTGTTAATTTTATTTAAATTAGCCCAAGGTAATTTTCTTGAATTTTAAGGGCTTCAGGATATTGTTATACATTTATGAGACCAGTACATTAATTTATTCGCCACATTCAATGTGAGAGGAACTTAAAATGTAAGCAGCACCCAGGTGGAACTGTTGACACTATAGTAGTTGCGTTACGGGTTGTTGTCATTGGGGAGCACCTCCGCCCGCATCCTCAGATGCAACTTGGATGACAAACTAACCAGCCGTGTCTTCATTGCTTCTCACCTTTTCTGTATATTACAGACATCTTTATTGTCACGTGGCACCCCAATCCTGGGACCCGTAACAAATTGTGGGGGCTCGTCCGGGATCTCTCCTCTTCACCTGCATCAGAGGGGCAGATCCAGTGATACCAGAACCGACATCGAGAAGACGAACGCAAGACGACGACGTGACTGTAGACCAGGAATCAGCCTGTGGGTGTCCAGAGAGGGAGAAGAAGGATCTTCACCTTGCCAGAGAGCCGCACAACTGAACCGGGGTCCACGGGCGTGCGTCATCGGAGAAGCTACACCACATCCATACACACATACACAAACATACACAGTAGTGACATTCTATACCAACGAAGCAACGCACCATGGGAACGACACGGAAAGAGCTGGTGTGGAACATCAAACGAGGTTTGTTCAAACTCTCAAGCCAGGACCTACACACTGTTGCTAGTAGCCTGTCAACAGAAGCTCATGAAGTCAGCCAATTGAAAGGCGATGAAGAAGGCTGCATAGACTATGTTATCACCTACATGGGGTCTCGGGAGTTGTTAGAGCTTGAGGATGACGGTCTGACTAAATTATTAATGTTGGAAGATTTTGTGTGTAAATTGATTAATGAAAATGTATGTGTTGAGTTGCCTGTTGATAAATGGGGTGATGCTAACACACACAAGACACATAGTCCTGAGCTACCCACCATCGATTTAGACAACATGTCACACACTAACCCTCACTCCAACAGCACAGTCACGCCACAATATCCTCACTCCAACACACACATCCACGCAAACACGCAGTCAGTGGAGGAGCTTAGGAAAATGTATGACGAGCTTGGTGAGCAACTTAGAAAATGTGCAGCCACAGCCAACTCACAGACCCCTGCACCTAACCCCCCAAGGTGAGTCCATGCCCCAACCACTCCCACACAGGGCATCAGGCACCCTGAGAGACCTCCCCTATTTCCAGCGCAGAGAGTTTAAAGTACATGGAGGCCAAATTGGAGACCAGAGCTCTGAGATGAGTTATAACAGCATCAGCAAACAAATAGACGAAGGAGACAGAGAGGGCTTCACAGAGACAGAGGTCATCCGAGGGGTGCTGAAGTGTGTAAAACCAGGTGCTTTTAAGGACATGCTCACCAACAAAGATGACATTACAACCTGTGAACTTAAGGGTTTTCTCCGATCTCATCTGTGTGAAAAGGCAGGCACAGAACTGTTTCAGGATCTAATGTGTGCAAAGCAAAATGAACATGAACCCCCCCCAGCAGTTCCTCTATCGCATGATAGGCCTCAAACAGAAAATCCTGTTCCAGTCAAAGCAGACACACACAGACATTCACTATGACCCTAAGACCATCCAGCAAGTTTTCCTGCACTCCATCTACCAGGGCCTAGGGTCCAAACACACAGACATTCGACAGCAGCTGAGGCCACTCATCACAAACAACCAAATTTCTGATGAAGAGATAGTCAGCCGGGTAATGAGAATAATCAATTCTGAAAATGAACACCAACGTAGATTGGGTAATGCCTCCCGACAGAAGGCAACACACACAAATAGTGTTCGAGCTGATGGTGGTGATCAGACGTCAGACAAAAAGAACAGCAGACAATACAGCAGCTCAGTGCTCAAGTGGAGACTCTAACCAACATGGTTGCAGCTTTAATAGACCAGCAAAAAGCAGTGGTATACGCAACTCACTCACAAACTCTACCCGTCCAAGCACAAGGCCAACCTCATGTACAGTCACACGCCCCTCCTAGGTCTTTCCCAGGCCAGCTCTCTCACCCAAGGAAGGGTAAAATGCCTGTCTGCACAAACTGTTCACATCAAGGTGCTGAGGAGTGTAACCATTGTTTTGTGTGTGGTGAACCAGGACACCGGGCTGTGGGCTGTTTAAAGAGAACCAGGCAGCAGGGAAACGGGAACCGGTCTTTGATGAGGGACAACCAGAGGCCATTCCACAGCTCCAGTCCCACTCAGTAACTTCCACACTAGAACAACAACACCCAAAACAAGGTAAAAATCGTAAAAGAGCCTGTGACCGCTACTCGAGAGGGACACCAGTAACCCCTGAAGATTCCATTCTCACAGCACCGCTGGTTGGGAGAAAAAGCATGCTCAAATGTTTCATCAGCGGTTATGCAGTAACAGTGCTTTTTGACTCTGGCTCACAAGTGAGTATGATTGACCGGCCCTGGAGAGAGACATTTATCCCCAATCACCAAGTAAGACCATTGCACGAGCTTCTTGACACAGATGAAAGCCTTGCCCTGTATGCAGCAAATGGACAGCCAATCCCGTATGATGGATGGGTGGAGCTAACAGTCAATCTCCCCGGAAACGACAATCCAAACCTTTCAATACAAACCCCTTTTCTAGTCAGCCAGCTCCCCCTCCAACAGCCTATAGTGGGTGCTAATGTTCTCCAAGTGATGATGAATGGGCATGAATCCTCCGCTGGTGCACATGAAATGGTTATTGGCCTCCTCAAAGAAGCATTGGGTGTTGAAGAGGAACAAGCAACAGCTATGGTAAACTTCGTACAGGTCCAAAAGACACCCAACTACAGCATGGCCACGATCAGAGTTGGAAAAGAGGATGTGAGCATCCCAGCTGGAAAAACAGTGCATGTGCGGTGCAGAGTACCACCTACCTTTGACACGTCCAACCCTGTTGTCCTTTATGAGCCCCCAGAAGAGAGCGTTCCCTTGGAACAGTTAAGTGTCGGGGAGGGTATCCTGGGAATTAGTAACAGCAGGTGGCCACTTGTTAACGTGCCTGTTTCTAACCATACTAAGCATGAAGTCATTCTCCCAAAAAGAACTCAGTTGGGCTCCATCCAGCACGTAGCCAAAGTAATTGAAATGAATATGACAGAGACACAACATGTTGAGAAACCACAGGGTAAAACAGTTAAGGCTGAAGTACACAATGTCACCACCCCTGAAACCCCCCCCCAACTGAGCCCTGGTGTCCACCTGTTGACCTCAGTCATCTTAATATTGAACAGCAGCGGATGGTTGAGGAAATGCTGTATGAGGAGGCTGCAGCATTCGCCCACGACGGCGATGATGTAGGGTGTATCCCCTCTCTCCAGATGTCAATCAGACTTAAAGACGACATCCCCGTTCAGAAGTCTTATGCTTCCATCCCAAAACCACTGTACAAGGAAGTAAAGGAGTACATCCAAGATTTGATATTGAAAGGATGGATCGTGAAATCACACTCACCGTATGCGGCACCTATTGTGTGTGTCAGGAAAAAGGATGGATCATTGCGCCTTTGTATCGACTATCGTCTGCTCAACAAAAAGACAGTGCCTGACAAACATCCTCTTCCCCGCATACAGGACTTAATCGACTCACTTGGTGGCTATGGCTGGTTTTCCATCCTAGATCAGGGCAAAGCCTACCACCAAGGCTTCATTGCAGAGGGGTCCAGACACATGACAGCCTTCACAACCCCTTGGGGTTTTTACGAATGGGTCAGAATACCCTTTGGTTTGTCCAATGCCCCAGCCGCTTTTCAAAGAAGCATGGAGGAGATGCTTGACACGCTGAGGGATGAGTGCTGCATCCCTTATCTAGACGACGTCCTCTGCTTCTCAAAGTCCTTCGAACAGCATGTTGAGGTACTCCGCCGTGTACTTCAAGCCCTGCAGCGCCATGGAGTAAAGTTAAGGCCTGAAAAGTGTGAACTGTTTCGCAAAGAGGTCAGGTATGTGGGTCGGCTGGTGTCTGCAGATGGTGTGAGGGTGGATCCGAAAGATGTGGAAGCAGTGCAGGCCTTGAAGGCGAAAACTCCAAGAACAGTGGGGGATGTAAGGAGACTCTTAGGGTTTCTGAGCTATTACCGATCATACGTACAAGACTTCTCACGGATAGCGAGGCCCCTATACGAGCTGCTCCAGATAAAAAACAGTCCACCACCACCACCACAGCCTGCTAAGGGAAAAACACAAGGCCCTCAACTACATTCACGTACCCCAGTGAAGTGGAACAGTGAGCACCAACAGATTATTGAACGCCTGATAAACATCCTAACAAACCCACCAGTGCTGGGGTACCCAAATTTCAATCAGCCATTCATACTCCACACTGATGCCTCTCAACAGGGCCTTGGGGCGGTCCTCTACCAAAATCAGGACGGAAAAATGAGAGTGATCGGCTATGGGTCCCGCACACTAACACCAGCGGAGCAAAGTTACCATCTTCACAGTGGCAAGCTCGAGTTTTTGGCTTTGAAGTGGGCAGTGTGTGAAAAGTTCAGGGATTACCTATTTTATGCCCCCCATTTCATTGTCTACACCGACAATAATCCCTTGACATACATGATGAGCACAGCTAAGCTTAATGCAGTGGGCCATCGCTGGGTAGGGCAGCTTGCGGACTTTGACTTCGAAATAAGGTACAAACCAGGGAAATTGAATGTTGTTGCAGACATCCTATCCCGCTGTCCCCTTGACATCAATGCCTACATGAGTCAGTGTTCTGAGAGACTGTCAGAGGAGGCAGTGTGCGCAACCTGGGATGGCAGCAGGACAGCCCAGCATGGAGAAGTAGCATGGGTGGCAGCCCTCAACATCTCATCCCAACAGCAAACTCACACAGAACCTTTCCCAAGTATTGACCACCATGAACTGGCAAGTGAACAGCGAAAAGACCCCGTCATTGGGAAAATCGTGGAATTAAAGGAGAAAAATACTGAACTGACGGAAGTGGAACGCAGAGCAATGGACAAGCCAACAAGGAAACTCTCAAGAGAGTGGAGCAAACTGCATTTGGAAAATTATATTCTCTATAGGAAAACCCTTGGTCGCAAACAGCTAGTCTTGCCAGCCACATATAGACAGACAGCCCTTACCTACCTGCACGACAATATGGGACATGTTGGTGTAGAACGAGTGTTGAGCCTTGCAAGAGAGAGATTCTATTGGCCATATATGAAAGATGATATTGAGGAGTACATCACCAGGAAGTGTCGTTGTATTAAACAAAAGAAGCCAGCTGTACATGACCGGGCGCCGATGGGCAGTATAACATCAAGCTCACCCCTCGAACTAGTCTGTATTGACTTCCTCCACCTTGAAACTAGCCGCGGTGGATACGAGTATATCCTGGTGGTGATCGACCACTTTACCCGGTTTGCCCAGGCATACCCTACCAAAAACAAGGCCGGCAAAACAGCTGCTGACAGAATTTTTAATGACTTCGTCCCTCGGTTCGGGTACCCGGCCAAACTCCACCATGATCAGGGCCGGGAGTTTGAGAATGAACTGTTCAGAGCTCTCAGACAGTTCGCGGGCGTGAACCACTCAAGAACATCCCCTTACCATCCCCAAGGTAATCCCGCAGAGAGGTTCAATCGGACTCTGTTGCAAATGCTCCGAACTTTGGGCGAGAGAGAGAGAAAGCTGGAAGGATCACCTGCCTCACATTATCCATGCATACAATTGTACCAAACATGAGGCAACAGGCTATTCCCCATACTACCTGTTATATGGTCATCATCCACGCCTTCCTGTTGACCTTTTATTCGGTTTGGGAGCAGAGGAAGAAAAAAACACAGCAAGTAGCTATGCAGAAAAGTGGGCAGAGAAAATGATCGAAGCATACAAAATAGCTAGCAACAACAGCCAACAATCAAGTGCAAAAGGCAAACAGTACTATGACAGGAAAAACAGAGGTGTCACTCTACAGCCAGGAGACAGGGTCCTCGTTCGCAACGTTTCTATAAGAGGAGGTCCATGCAAACTGACACCCTACTGGGAAAAGACAATCTACATTGTACAAGAGCAGCTCGGCGAAAACCCAGTCTATAAGGTGAGCCCTGAGACAGGAAACCGTCCCATGCGCACTCTCCACCGAAACCTGTTGCTCCAAGTGAATGACTTACCTGTAGAGCCACCAGTCACAAATGCACCTGTCAAGTCACAAAGGCGAAGTGGAAAGCCAACCAAACCCACAAGAACAATCGAACAGACACAGAATGAAGACTCAAGTGAATCAGACGACGAAGACGACCAACCAAGATATTGGCTGCGAATACCAAGGGAAATGCAAAGAATCGAAAATTCAATACCTCATCAAAGTGTTACCAGTGAGACACAAAACAATACCGAGCAGATTGAAACTTACCGTGAGGAAACAGTTCATGTTGAGCCTGCACCTGAAAGAGAAAGTAGCAGTGAGGAAGAACATGAAAGACAAAATGAAAGTGTGCCTTGTACTGAGGAACACCAGCCTCAAAACGACCAAGAACTGGCTCAGGTTCAAAGTCCAGACAGAGATATCCAAGACATTCAGCTTGACGCTCAGCCTGAACTAAGAAGGTCTACCAGAGACAGACACCCAGGCCAGATGCTCACATATACAGCCCTTGGTCAACCAACATACCAGCCACGTCACTTTGTGAATGTAATAGAGACACAGCCCACAGTTTACACTCCTCAGTACCCACAGCCGTACTTCCATCCATTCCAAATTAGTCTTCCTCCATACATGCCAGTTTATTACCCTATGCATTGCTATTGAGGTGTAAACATCGCACATGTACACATTTAATAACACAACTACAGATTTTGGGTGTGCAATATATTTTTGAGCTTGGGTTTTACACTTTTATTTATCGAGCTTTTAAGTTAAGCTATTACAAGCAAGTGTCGGGAGCCACTTTTGTTGGTGGGGGAGTATGTGGTACTCTCAAAACTGTTAATTTTATTTAAATTAGCCCAAGGTAATTTTCTTGAATTTTAAGGGCTTCAGGATATTGTTATACATTTATGAGACCAGTACATTAATTTATTCGCCACATTCAATGTGAGAGGAACTTAAAATGTAAGCAGCACCCAGGTGGAACTGTTGACACTATAGTAGTTGCGTTACGGGTTGTTGTCATTGGGGAGCACCTCCGCCCGCATCCTCAGATGCAACTTGGATGACAAACTAACCAGCCGTGTCTTCATTGCTTCTCACCTTTTCTGTATATTACAGACATCTTTATTGTCACGTGGCACCCCAATCCTGGGACCCGTAACAGAGGCAGAGGAAGCCATGGCAGGAGAATGAAAGGCAGGGGCCGTGGTTTTCCACAATGCAAAAAAACCCCCAAATACATCAGGCCAACAGTGTACCCTGCCCTGTGAATTATGTACATAGTACTGTCTTATTACTGTATATTTGTCATAGTTATTGACCCATATTTTTAAATTAAAAATACATATGTGTTTACTCTGTTGTGTTGATTTACATCTTTGAAATTTCTACAGTTTAAAAATGCCAAACTGCCATTTTCTTTACTTACATCATATGTTTTTCTTATGCTTTGTTTACACTATGCAGAAAATCACACACGACTTATTGCTGCTCCTGCGCTTCGTTCCCACCATTACATCTGATGTGCAGAAAATCTTAATATTATAATATTTATTTTCCCTTGATGCCAGCACAGGAAGTGTATTCTTTGAATTTCAACTGAATGCTTACAGAATGCCCCTTAGTTTAATTTCTCCACATATTCTGTATGAACTTCAGAATCAATTTGATTTTAATGTTTTAATATGTTACCGAGGGAATTCAGTGATCCCAAAGACAAATATCGTACATTATGGAAACCAATGACATAAGGCAAAACTTTGAAAATATTGCTTTAGATCCAGAGTTCTCCGGTAATCCTTCCAGACAAGACGGCAGGTTTGATGCCAGGACAAGCCTTGGTTGGTGCAGGTTGTCTTCTACTTTTGCGGGAGTGGTTCACCTTGACAGAGAGTAATAAAAATCAAAATGTAACATTGGACAAAATTGCAAAGTCAGGTTACTAGCCAGCTAAAAAGATTTAACTTTATCTTCTACCGATAATGCGTTTATGGACACTTATAATCTAACAGGTTACATACAGTGCCTTGCAAAAGTATTCATACCCCTTGGAATTTTCCACATTTTGTCACATTAAAACCACACACATACATTTATTTTATTGGGATTTCATGTGATAGACCAACACACAGTGGTGCATCATTGTGAAGTGGAATGAAAATGAAATATGGTTTTACATTTTTTTAGAAATAAAAAACTGAAAAGTGTGGCGTGCATAAATATTCACCCCCGAGTCAATGCTTTGTAGAACCACCTATCGCTGCAATTACAGCTGCAAATCTATTTGGGGTATGTCTCTACCAGCTTTGCCCATCTACAGACTGACATTTTTGTCCATTCTTCTTTAAATAATAGCTTGAGCTTCAGATTCAGCATCAGATTGGATTGAGAGCATCTGTCAACAGCAATTTTCAAGTCTTTCCAGAGATTCTCAATTGTATTGAGGTCTGGACTTTGACTGGACCATTCTAACACAAGACTATGCTTTGATTTAAACCATTCCATAGTAGATCTGGCCAATTACAACCAATTACACACAAAATCTACTGATTATCTCTTCACGGGGGAGTCAGAATTATGAATTTTTGTGTTTTAAACATCAACATACCTGTATTTGCCATCTGCCTGCGATGTTCATTGTAGTCGAGGGCAGCTAAAAGTTCGGGCCGCATACACAGGTGGTACGAAGGAGTTTCGTTTTGATGCGTACATCAGAATGTGTGCATGAAAACACTCCAGGGCACCAGTGGACCTGGCATCAAAGAGGGAGGAAAAATTAAATATATGATTGGTTACATAACTTCAACAAAAATGATTATTACTAAATGGCAATCTATTATCCCAAAGTACACATGAGCTGCATTTCTTGACATTCTGTAGAAGGCCATTATTGTATGTACTGTACAATAATAAATGTTACTAGTACAACACATCTAAACAAAAGCTATATTGAAATATTGAAGGCTGACTCATTACCTACACTTTGGAATTGTCTTTGACCACCTCTCATCCATGATCAGTTCTGTGATTTTGCGGTGTGCAATGGTGGACAATGGTGGCACAGGAGGCCTCTTGAAACCACGTTTTACTGGCGCCTATGTTGTTTTTCCCTAACTAAAACACAAACATGAACATGCACACACAAATATCAACGTGAGTTGGCGGGTTGTAACAGCAGAAAGTTAAATTATGATAAACTGTACATTGTACTGAACATGGAAACAGCGACAAACACGGATATGATATCACTTAGCCTGACTATGTTATTACACACATGGACAGTTAGCAACCTGCTGCCTTCGGTGTATGAATGTGTGTGTAAATGAGCCAAAACTATTTAAAGCACACTGGGACTGTGTAAAACGGTGAGGAAGACTATAAGTGGAGAATATTTCTTTATTTCTCGAGCAAACTGCCTAATTAGCTGGAGCTAAGAGTAGGTCCGTTAGCATTATGCTAAACGTGATTCCGGTAAGTGTCTGCATCAAATAGTCAATCGTAAAGTTATATGATGTTGTAGGTTAGGTTATGCAAAATAAAAATACCTTTCCAGCAGAAACTCCGCGACCATTTCATCCGTCTTTAGCTCGGGCTGCTGCTTCATAAATTGCTTCCATTGCTCAAAAGCAGAGCCGATGTTGATTCGAGTTTTCGCTCTCGCAGCATCGAGCTCTTTTTTTCTTTTGGCCTTTTCTGCAAAACTTTTTTTTCCCTTCGGAGCCGCTTTGTCAGTAGTAGTACGCGGTGACTCACTTCGGTCTGCCATCGTAACTCGCTACTCGCTACTGTCTGCCGTGCTGGTCCGTGCTGCCGTGGAATCAAAACAAACCCTCTAGTTGAGGACGCGCCTTGATGACGCACGCCGACTGCGCCATACAGAATCAGACGGCAAACAGACAGATCTGTCGGCCAATAAAAACGTTCTGACCGAACGATTTGATTGGTTGACTTTTTCACATAATATTATGAGATTGAAATAATCATTTGTTTTTACTCCTGGTGGGTCTATAATGTAATCTAGAGTGTAATTACCTTATAAATACCATTTTAACCTCATCCAAAAAAAGTGTAAAAATGCAACAAAGGTAAGTGTTGCTTTAATTATCCCCCAGTCAAATGAATGAGCCAGCATTATGAAAGCACTCCATGGGGCGCCTTTAGCTCAGTTGGTAAGGCGTCCCCCTTCCGGGCCGGGCCCAGCAGCAGACCAGGGTTCGATTATCGCCCGCAGTCGTTCTCTACATGTCACTCCCCTCTCTGCCCCATTTCACCTCTGTCTCTCTGCACTATCAATAAAGCATAAAAAAATGCCCAAAAAATATCTTTAAAAAAAATGAAAGCACTCCAGAGGTTTACAGAGCAGGCGGGTCGTGAACCCTTTAGGAGCAGGTCCATACTGAGACACTTTGTAGTCTATGCCTATAATACACTGCAGCAGCATTGTTCTTGTGATGCCTGGGCCATGCAGCTGCTGCACTGACTGCAGTACAGATATGATCACACACATCAAGACACATGGCAGTAGCAGAGTGTTGCTCACTGTATAGGATCTACAGTCTCCATGCTGTGTGGCTCTGATAGCTGTAAACCCAGAGCTCTCTTCACATTGTTAATGAACCGACAAAATATAAGAATTAGGCAGGTTAATATTATCAGCGTATACAGTAGCTCTATGTGTTTGCAAATGTTTTAAATGTTTTTTATGAATGTACAATTATGCATAATCCTGATAGTGCTGAGGTGTCAGTGCTAGCACCATGAGGTATTTTCTCTGATAAAATCATACTTTGTTATTTTGCTCCACATATTGATTGTGCATGTTATCCTTTTGATGCACCATGCGGAAACAGTGATCACAACAGAGCTGCTCTTCATTATTCCGTCTAAAAGATAAATGCTGATACGGTGAGATGAGTTGATGAATGCTGATGTGTAGGACCACTCCACATAGTGACCGGGTCTTGCAGAGGGCAACAGTCTCAGGCTGGAGCGCTCACATCAATCCTGTTCCCTCATGCAACACATTACAGGGCGGTGCTGCTCTCTGACGGACAGTCTGCGCGGCCAGTAGGAACGCGCTGCATCCTGCCAGTCCTCCAATCAGCGGCTAGGGGTGGATCCTGGGGCCCAGACCAGAGAGAGAATCCAAAAAATGACATCTAGATTGCGGTGCAGCAGGGAGCGACTGGGAGGCTGACGGGAGAAAGAAAGAAGTCAGAGCCAGAGCTCGTGTTAGGATCTTACCCAGGACAATAAGGCATCAGGAGGACGAAAACAAAAGGCGCATCCTCTCAAGTCTGGATGCTTTGATCGTCTTTTTGGAAATGTAGTAGCGTTCTTGTAGGCTAATAGTTGATGAGAGGAGTGAGAAGCTTGAGGCTTGGTTTCCTGTTTTGCAGCGCTGCAGCTGGGCTGACAGAGCGCCGCTCTCCTCCTGCCGCTCTGCTCCTCACACCGCGCCGCTCTGCCGCTCTCCTCCTCACCCCGCGCCGCTCTGCCGCTCTCCTCCTCACACCGCTCCGCTGACAGACACAATGTGCGACCTGCTGCCAGCCTCCCAGCCCGCTGAGAAGATCGGCAGGATGAAAAAGTTGAGGAGAACTTTGTCGGAGAGTTTCAGGACTATTGGTGAGTAACGGGCCGTGTATTGAACTTTCCATACGAGTGACTAGCTCTTTGTGTAAAATGTGAGCGTAGAAATTTCTCCAGAGCAGACTGACGCTTCATTTCGACGAGAAGTAGGCTATGTTCACGGTTAGCGGCCATGGAAAACCCACTCTAACTTGGCTTATCCACATTTCCTTTAGAACAATGCAGTTAATGTTAAGGAGACAGATTCACATAACGTGTTCAGTTTACAAAGAGTTATGAGGACAGGGTCTGTGAAGGAACAAGGCTGGAATGTGTCCCGGGAAATCGGATGATGAATTCCAGATTGATTGCTCAACTGTGATCCCCAGGTCACAGTTTTCCATAGGCCTAATATTATCTTCATTATAGCGTCATCATTATTATCTCCATCCATTGTTAGTTGATTATTTTTTGCATCAATTCCCAATCACTCCCCCCCCCGAAAAAAGGTAATACATTGTTTCTGTCACTAAGAATAGATGTGAACCATGTAGAAGCCACCTCTGTGCTACTGTTAGTGAAGGAGGTGAAACCATGAGAACCAAAACCAGAACTATTTAAGAGTAACAAGACGCCAAGACTGAATCAACTTGGCATTGCTTCATTTTTTTTGCTATTACAATGAAATATATATGAGCCTGAGTGACACTGACATCAGACATTATTATTATTATTATTATTATTATTATTATTATTATTATTATTATTATTATTATTATAGCTGAATGGATTGGTCTCTTAAATGTCCAAAGTAATTCCAAATGACCTCAGTTTTTTTTTATTCAAGGTGACTTCTGTCTATTGTTCGTTTGGTCCGACCGATAAAGCTATTCATTTTATGATCACTTCAAAAACATTTTTTAAAAGAATCCTCAGAAATATTTGACTTGTTCTACTTTAGAAAAAATGACTGATATATTGAGTCCACTATTACACTGTAACAGCTCCTCTGTGTCTGACCTCAAACTTCTCTCTGACATTCCTATATTGTTCTTTCTTGTTGCTTATCAACCAACACATTCTATACACTGATTCTCACATCTGTGATGAAGCATATGCTCTAATCAGCATTATCAAGCATTTATGCTTTATTGATAGTGTAGAGACAGAGTTGAAATGGGGCAGAGAGGGGAGTGACATGCAGAGAACGACCACAGGCTGGAATCAAACCCGGGTCTGCTGCTGGCCGAGGCCCATGGGGGGAAAGCCTTACGAACTGAGCTAAAGGCGCCCCCAAAATTATATTATTCTTAAATGACACGACTCTACTCAAGATTTAACATTACGTCATGGGACCTAGTGGACTCCATAGCGGTATCGATAAACTCAAACGTTATTGATTTCCGTGTTTTGAATTAAGCGGAACCGGGATCCTTAATATCCCTACTCAGATGCCCCACATCACAACGTTAATGTCTGAGACGGCACACATTAATGTAGCCTATGTGTGTATAAATGTCCCTTTTCAGTCGCTTATTGCACTTTCTGCTCCTACATTCACATACAAGACCTCTTCTCACAACAGACGAGATGCCGTGTGAATGTCAAAATGCAGGCATTAAAATTTGCTACTGGTCCCTAAATTGTTTTTAAATGATTATGCCTTGGAACAAAAAAGGTTGGGAGCCCTGCTATAATGCTTCAAGTATTTCACTATAAATAGGATACATTTAATCTTAACGGTTAATGGTTAATAACCAGTTAATTCTTGTCGGTTAAAGAAAAAAAATTGAAACAGCCATCCCCAGTAAGGACAAATTGACAGAAAATGGCAAAAAAGACAATAAAATAAGCAGACAATAAAACACAGTGTACATAAAACATGGGAAAGTCCACTAAACAGTAGATTAGAACAGGACAAACACACCTACAATAAAAGGACACATCCTCGCCATCCTCACCCTATATGGCATTGCCACCCCAGTACAATTTCTGAATTATTTCACAGAAAAAAGGAATAACAGGTAGTGTTGCTACATATTTGGTCACCATTTGAAAGCAATAGCAGTTGTTAGTTAATCTGTCAATAACTAACAATAATTTATTATGAGATAAAGAGTCAATAAATTTGGGATCAAACAATTGATTTTTCACAATAAAGAAATTGATATCAGAAAGTCTGGTGGATATGATTTGAATGTTATGTTTGACATCATAGTGACATTGGACCAACCAGATGCATTGTTTAAATGTTTTAGCATACATGCTACAGTGTTTCCCGCAGGATTTTTTTCAGCAGCGGTGCTGTGGTCCCCGAACCCTCTAGGGGGGTCCGGGGGCATGCCCCCCCGGCTGATTTTTTTTCGTACCCTGTACATTGGAATCCATGAATCTGGTGCACTTTGAGAGGAGAATATGCACTTAAATCCTATTCACACAGTCCTGTGTATTACTGTAGATGGGATTATTGGTGTTGTAACTTTGCCTTTTGTGTCTTCATTTACAGATTTTGACATTTTTGTATAGAAATTAATATTTAAACAAAAAATGCCACAACGCAAAAATAATTTGCACAATTTATTTACAGATTTTTGCCTAATGCTTAAACACTAATAGTGGTTGCTATGCCCAAAGCATCACAACCTCTAACTTTGGTGACCATGCCCAAAACACAAGCACCAACCCTACAAACACAATAAGTGCTTTGCACTGTGTTTGAAATTCTCCAACACACTTCTTTCAAAACACTACACACTGTTTTTTACACAAGACTTTTACATTGTTCAAAAATGAAATCTCCTGCAATCATGGGCAAAACACCTCTCAGGATCTACCACTGCACCCTCTCTCTCTTGTTCTCCTTGCTTCTCTGTCACTTCTCTTTCCTCCCTTACTTGGTCTACCTGTATTTTCTGTAATAAACTTGAGCACTTAAAGGCCTTTAAACAACAAGTAAGAAATGCTAGAAATCTTATTTGTTTCCTTCAAATTACCCTATCTACATGTATTTGTAATGTTCAAATAATATCACCTATATTATGCATTCAAATCCAAAAGAAAATTCTCATTAGCTTGAAAGTTTGCTTCCCTAATTTGCTTTACTAACCTCAGCTCCTCCATTGTCCCCGCCTGCCTTTCTTTTTCACCCAGCTTTTTAGACTCATCTGCAAATGTAATATATATTATTTAACTATATGTATATACACATTGTGCACAGTGCATCCCTTAAGAGCTTGTACCAGCCTTTTAAACTCTGTGCCCTAAGCCATTTTTGAGATGTTTTGGTTCGCCTGGATTTATTCTCTTATTAAGAATGCATTCATCACCCCTATAATGCATAGCTGTCAAGCTATCATTTATTTGGGTCACAACCTGGACTATCAGAATATGTGTGCTGCAGTGATGTCGTTTGAATGTAGGAAATTATCAATTAGACAGTAAAAAAGCAAAAAGTATCTCACAATTATTTATTGATATGACACAAAAAGGCACATTGATTAAGCTTGTTATTGCTTTGGAAAATGGGCAAAGCAATTTTCACAAAAATTATTTTGACAACAAGCATTCTCCAGAATCCCCGATTTCACCTTTAACTTTCTTTTGTGTTAAATAATTAGACCCTAAAGAGGCCACACTTCTTCTTAGTCTTGGGAGTCAAAAAGTGATGAGAACATTCTAAAATAAATATAAATTATACATTATAGAAACTATTCATGCTTTTTAAAAAAGTCCATAGGCTTTTTCCCTGCATGTATGCTACTGACCACATGCTTACAGCATAAATCCCTAACTAAAATACATGATGAAAATGGATTTTATATGGCAATAAAGAACAACATCGGATCTAACAGTTCCCGAAAATACCTAGGCTACAAGCTCCTGACTGGATATAAGCTCCTGTAAAGGCTATGAGTGATCCAAAAAGAGCGACAAAACACACACACACACACACACACACACACACACACACACACACACACACACACAAAAAAAATAGTCTACTAGAGAAAAAACGGCACGGAGGTTACGGTTTATAGCCTAGTTAAAATAAAATTACAATAGGGCTCAGAGGGTTTTTAACACTGGCGGTCATGTAGCGACACATTTTAGCAACTTACTCTCTCTCTCTCTGTCTCTCTCTTTCCTTCTTTATTTGCTCTTCCGCTACACTCGCTGCTAGAATCAATGTAACTTTGCAAACGTGTAGGCTACTACTGCCAACAACTGCCACACTCGCTGTTCTTCTTTGATGTTAGCTACGTGATGATGTGCAGCACTGCCGCGTGCTGCGTAATTTATGTTACGCGCTGCCCATTTTCTTAAAAGGAGCTACGTACCAAAAAAAAAATTGAAAATGCGGAGGAGAAGGATTTTTATAGCAGTGGCGGAGAAAATCCCGCCGCTGCTGAGTGAACGTGCGGGAAACACTGTGCTAGTTCTCAACACCTGTCCACAGGAAAATAATAAAACTTGAGAAAATAATAGAGGAAATGACTGAAATAATAAAATATGCAAAATACTGGGATAAAATAGCAGCAATATCTTCAGAGTCAAATATATACAATATTTATAGCAAAGGCAGCGTGATAAGTCATTAAACCAGTTGTAAGACATGCATGTGAGGACTGTTGTTTTGATTTTAGCCATTGTTTTAATGCTCTGTTAAAAGTTCCACTGTTGGTCTCTAGTGTTAGATTTGTGGGTAAAAGGTTCTATTGTTTCCCTCCCTTTTATAGAGAAGGCAGGCTGGCCAATAGACGTTTTTGTGTTTAATTAATTGATTTATGATCGATAAAATATCAGGAAATGCTGCAAAAATTTGCAAACCTTATTGAGATTTTTCAACAGACCCAACTCACAATATGGGTGACAAACTGCCACGCGGCGACCGCCTCACGGAAATGTTGCCTTATGTATGTCTCAAGTTTTGTGTCTTGTTTGATGTCAAACGTATCATTTTCGCTGGCATATACTCCCTGTCAGACGTGAGCGATGATTAAACCTGTTAACATGAACCTGATTAAACCTGTTAACATGCTAACATGAGTAAAAAGAGGCACGCCTCACTGCCAGGCGTAACAGTGCACGACTTTTCCTTCAAAGAAAAGCAAGTTGGAACCAGGGAATCTTTGCTTGAAAAATAACTTTAAGAATTAATTATTATTTATGATCTGTGAAATGAATAGTTGAATGTTCAAATGAGTATAATTTCCAATCAGACAAGCCAGTATGTTCATAGCAGTCCAATGGATTGCAATCTCTTTTCAGTTTTTAAATCTACTTCTTATCCAGTAGTGAATGCTTCACTGCTAGAGTGACCTAGCATGTGACTATCGAACAAAAGTCCTCACGAACATGTGCTCATATCTTTGGTTGTCAAGGTGCACCCATCATATCTCATTTAGCTCTCTTTTCTGCTCTCTCTTACTTACCGCTCACACGCTGCTGCTTCTGTCCTGCTATGGGTGTGTGTGTGTGTGTGTGTGTGGAATGAATAGCTAGATGCAGCCTGGGCGTAAAGATGAGAAATGAACAGAAGTGAGTTTTAGTCGATGGTGACGAAACAAGAAAGATTGGCATTGGCTTTTCAGCTGTGCTGACGCTGATCTCCTATTGGCCATCTTTTCCTCCCATCTGAATCAACACATCAATTTATTAATCACAAGTTCTCAACATGTTGTTCTAACAAAAATGATCCATCACAATTCACTTAATGAATGATGGTGTTATCACCGGCGGTCACTCAAGACGAGTATGACTGTCCTCTCCGTAGGCTTGTCTTCTATTGGGACTTCAGATGGCTGGAGAGGGTTATATCCGCGATCCACATATTTTGGTTCAGTGTGGGCTAGGGAATGTGGAGGTGGTGAGTAGGCATGGGTCGGTTTAAAAATGTCAAAACCGGTTTGATATTGGGGAAAATACTAGAATGGTATACTGGACTTTCACCACTAGGTGTCTCACGTCCCCCCAAAAAATGCATGAGTGTATCTTGAGAAGAAATTACTTGTTTATTTTAGTTTATTAGTAGTGCTGTCAGTTACACGCATTATTTTGGGCGTTTAACGCAAACCCACTTTAATAGCGTTCATTTTTTTATTGCGAATGGCCTAACAAACTTTGTAGTTTTGTTTCACACTGTTGCAACAACTGGTAGCGTCTTCCCTGTGTGACTCTAGGACTATGCGGTGAAAGAACAGAAACCCTGTCAATTGCAATAGGCCTACTTGTAACACTGCACTCAAACCACATGCTTAATGCATGTTAGTGGCAGCCGTCATTCTTTCATTTTCACTTAAATTTTCGCTAAGAAGGGCGACTGGAGCACCTTGGCTGCAGCAGTGCCATAGCAACCACCTGAGCGCAAACAGTGGGTGAGTCCACTAAAGGCTCATTTATGCTCTACGTTAGATACGCATACGGATACGGACGGAGCCTTCTGTCCGTACTCTGCGTACATTACATGCGTATTTCTGCACGTATCCTGCAAGCTTGCGGATGCGTACCAAATAACGGACAGAACGGAGCATTACTACCGAAGATCACGGGGGGCGCATAGCCAACAGATCACTTTCACACTGTACAAATGAAAGACATAATACTTTAGAAAAGGTCTTAACTTTTGAGGAGAGGTTTGTGTGAGTTGGTACGAAATGACATACACATTTATCTATCTATGAAGTTACAAGTTACACGGCCGGGGCACAGGGACAGACAACTACAACAGAGCAGCATGAGCGGGGATCGCACGGAATGTCAGCTAGACGGCAGGCTGACGGCAGCAATAGAGAAGTACCGGAGGTCCGTGCGAGGCTAGTTTGTTTGACATGTCGTGATTGATGTCCTCAGACCCCCGCTGTCTATAATACAGCCTCCAGTTTAGCCTCTTCCATCGCTACGGTAGTAGGCCTATATCGCTAAAGCTGTTTCTTCCATGGACCTATTATAAAATATGTATTCCAGTTAATTCACTGGCTCTTCTTCTTCCTATTTGAGTAACTTTTTACTCTGAGCGGCGCTGCTGCCCACAAATGGTTGATTTGATTAATGTCCATTCCAACATAAAGGACGCATGGAAGTATGAGGGCAGTGACGGATATAACGTTGTGAACGTACGTCTCTATATTCGCACGGAATTGGAGCATAGAGTAGCCTTAAGTGTGAAAACAGCCATGGATTAAAGACTCCCAAAACATTTAGGCAGCAACAAGTTTAATTTAGCCTTAATACTTATTTGTTTAATGTAGCCCAAGTTGTTTTATAGTTTGGTTTTCAATAAAAAGGAAGTTCCATTTATGTTTGTGAATGCTGTTCTAGGGGTGGAGGGGAGGGTTCTACATTGTGGGCTATTTGCACTGAATTGGAAATTATGATATTTTAGAAAAAAAACGGGATTACAAGGGTGTAGAGTGTGTGATAAGAGCAATAAAATTAGAAAAATAAAACATAATGGGACAAAAAGAAATCAAGGGACAGTTAAAATTGATGAAAATTTGAACTATGACATTAATGCGATTAAATATTGTAATCGCTTGACAGCACTAATGATAAGATATTCTAGATTCAAGGTTATTCGCTTTTCTTTTTTTATTGGTTGCATGGTCCCAAAATGTCAAGGCTGTGTAGTCATATTTCAATACATGTCGTCAAAGAAATTGAATTTGTACTGTGGTGTATTAACTAACAGTAAATCATCTCTACTTAAATCTTTGGTAATTTTTAACAAAATATGATGTTTGTGTGTATCTTTACAAAGACAAACAAACACATAGCCGTATAAATGAACATTTTAGGGGGAGAATGTAAGTAATCTTGTCGTCAATATGCCCTCCTCTGATGAAACTCCTTGAGAAAATTGAGTGTACCCATCTTCAACTCATTCCAATCTAGACACACACACGGCTTGTGTGGAATGAATTCCTGACAAATATCAGCAGTGACATGGTTCTGTGCTGCATCTTTACCGTTTCCTTTTTTTCCCCAGTACAGGCAGTGTCTAAATCTCTCTTCCTTTCTTCTTCTTGCAGCTTTCAAGAAAGAGGACAGCGGCTTTGATGAGGTAGGAAGAACACAAGTACATTTCTTGGAGCTTGTGACATCACTGGCCCAGTTTCATGGATACAGCAAAATGCTGTTTTATTCACTACAATCATTCATCAAGGTCTGAATAGCCAGATGTGAATCCTGTGGTAGCTGGGTACATGTGGTGTGTAATATATTCATGTATGGAGCATGGCGGTTTCCCCTCATCTTAGAGAAGTCCCTTAGGGTCAGACTCCAGCACAGAAAATCTGTGGCCTGCCAATCAGATACCACCAAATGGACCAATCAGATTCTTCTGTATGATTGGCCATTAGGCTCCAGACTTGTTTCCCAACCATCCCGCAAATCATCTCCAAACATTGTGCTCACCTTCGTTTAGTAAAAACTGGCTTTTTCATGAACTCTCATTGGAAATGCATGTTTTAAACGTGTTTGACATTTTCAGGTCCACACATAGTGAGTTAGGGACCATAGTTTAGTAGGTTTGTCCATGTGGATTCCTCTCATTCTCTCTATACTGTGATCTAGTTAACAGAGTCTGTACTACAAGATGCAGTGTACTGCAGTCAGTTGTCTAGACTTCCTAAAACGTTCCCATTTCCTAGCCTTAGTCCCAATGTAAAATTAAATGTGATGTGCTTTTTGTGGAGACTAGGGGTTAGTTTAGCTTTGGTTTGGTCTCCACCAACTCTCTAGCTTTGCCTTGTCTTCTGTTTGGTCCTGGGCAGGTTTAGATTTAATGCAGGGCTCCTCGGCCTTAAGAGGTGACCCAAAACGCAGGACAAGAGAGATAAAGGTTCAATTAAGTGTGACAGGCAGTGAGTGGCGGGATGAGACAGAGTAGGCTGCTTGCTAGGCCAAGCAAGTGTTTAGGGCTGCAGGTAAGCAGAGTTCCTGGAGCACAGAGAACCGTGAGTTGACACGGCAATGAAGAGGATGAAACCATGAGATACTGAGAAGTCTGCAGTGCCTATACCACACGGGTGATATACTAATCTGGTTGCGAGTCTTGGGGAAGCCAGGGTATTAAGCAGGAGTTGATTAGCTGATGGAAAACCAGTGTGGAGAATCAGCCTGCTGCCGCCGCACTTGTGTTCACTCACATGAGGAAAAGAGGGCAAGACATTGAGTAAAGCCACACCATGATACAGATAGAAAAGAAAGAAAGAAAAGTGTTGCATTTTGAGCCTGGCCATACACTAACTTATCTTTTAACCTTTTTAATACTATGTTAATGTGTTAATGTTTGATAAAATATTTTTACGATAACAAACTCAGAGTAGGTCTAACCACCTTGCCTCAGTAACTGACTCTGAGTTGCGCTAAAGCTTCTTCCTGAAACAGGAAACCCAGAGTTTCCACTAACTCAGAGCTAACAAACTCTGAGTTGCCTCAAAACCCGCTTCCTGAAACACCCCCTCTGCACATGGCATATTTGAAGTTAACACTGGGCAGTTAAATAACTCTTGCTAGCAGTGGCGTCTTTGCATTAGGGGCCGGTGGGGCACGGTCCCACCAGAGGGCGCTGCCGTGCAGGGCAGGATTATAAACTTTTTTTTTTTTTTTTTGTCAAAAATGTCATAAGCTAATAATGTCATAAGCATAAGTTAATAATAAATGAATTGTTAATAATTAATTACATGTCCGCAGTTTTAATTTGATGAACGCAATTGTCTTACTTTTTGTAGTGTAGTAGTTGTGTTTGAAATAGTTCGTTGCTCCGTCTCGTCTGTTCCGCTTGGTGGGGCCCAGCCGAGATGGCCCTGCTGCTGTGTAGCCGCGGACTGGGGAGCTGGTGCGCGAGCATGCGCGTGCGCAGCGCACACTTTAGTTTCGACAGTGGGGCCAGAAGATTAGGGCCCCAGAGAGCTTCTCATTGGCTGATTTGTAGAAAGGGCGGGGTTTATGGCGGGAGAATCAAAACTTTTACACGGAACACAATGGGAGAGTAGAGACTGAACGCCCTGGCGACGCTTTCTATTGAAAGTGAACTCATCCACAGACTTTTGGATTTTAACAGCAAAGTCACCGAGAGTGGTGAGTCATTGGTGAGTCTAATTTGTAATTATTTTTATTCTAAGTGGAATTCATAATGTAGTTTACATATTATTGTTTGAATTAGAATTTCTGCATGGTAACTGGCGATACGTGTGTGTGTGTGTGTGTGTGGAGGGCACAACCTCACGTGGGCCCCCGAGGGAGCTGTTCACCTGTCTCTGATGGTGAAATGGCTCTTTGGCTGTGGTATACTGTGAGTGGTGGCTTTGTATATTGATTGCTGTGTAGGCCTATAGGGTGTGCGCCGTTGTGTTTTTATTGTTGAAACGTTGTTGTTTCGATCTTGAGTTTTTGATATTGTGAGATCTTGAACACTGGTGGTGCTATTGATATAATAGCCTAATATATGTCGTCAGATTTGCGTTTGAGTGATGGCATTTTTCAGCTGCAATTTTGGTCCCCTCTGTCACTTGCTACTTTGTGTTTGTTGTGATGGTAGTAATATGTGGTATTTCTGGATTGCGTTATAAGATTATTTTCCTGCATGGCCTCACCAGAGTTTCCAAACCAAAATCGCCACTGCTCGCTAGTGTTGATGTAACACTAAGTTCCTCTGGTGCAGTGAACAAAACAGTTCTGAGTAGAGTAAAATAATTACACACTAACACTTCAGTGTCATTAAAACTTCTGAATGTTCAAATAAAAAAATAATTATATTTATTAAAATTAATAAAAATTACAAGTTATCGGAAAATAATGCAGTTCAACTTCTTTATTTTTAGTGCAAACTGTCAGGCTGACATCTCATGGCCGAAACAAATCCATTTAAAATCATTGAAAGCTACATAAAATGGCAATATGGAATAATGTACTTTGAGGAATCTGTCGTTCCATAACTCATTCGAACATCAAATGGTTTAAAGTAGCATAGCTCATCAATGTGCAACACTTTAAGAACATTGTCTGGATGCAGTTTGGCCTTAAAGATATGGTAATGATGTTCACAATGGTTTCTACAGAGTAATACTTTTTCATCCTTCACAGCAATAGACTATATCTTACAAAACACAAGCATCTCAAATGCTACCTCTGTACAGATTATGAGCATGGTATTTAATCCATTTGGCAGAAAAAAATCATAGTCGACAATTCAGCTCCAAATTTGGAAGCAATGTCTGGGCTGTTTTTGAGCTCACTTAGTGTAAGCATTTTTTCCCAGGCCTAAAGTTAGTTTTGCTTGTCAAAGGATTCTCGTTAGGATGCCATACAACTTTGGTGCTTTTTGGCTAATGTTTGTGTAATGTTTTTAGAGTTTTTTAATTATTTCTTAAAGAAATTATGTGTGGCTTCATAACGCAATGCACCACATGTGCAGAATTGGGCCAATGGTCCTTATAATACGAGGGTAATGAATCATGAAATGATGCTTTGGTAAGAAATTGAGTTGAGGAAATAACTGCTTGAAGAGTTGATGATGATCAATGATTAAGTGTTTGAGGTTTGTGGTCATGCCTTCTGAGAGGACAGCTGAAAAAACAATGTTAACAATCTGTAGAAGCAAAAGTAGAAGATGCCAATAAGCATCACCTGTCTGAATTAAGTCACCAAACACCAATGGCATGTTGCGATGTATGCACCAGGATTGTATAGCATTCAGTCCCAAATCTTTACTTCCATCAAACATTTTTACTCTACGTGGCCGATTTCGCTGTTGATTGTAACCATAGTCAAAAGCTTTATTCTACCAGCCAGTTTTTTCAGCATTCAGGAAGTTGCCCTGAATGTATTGTAAATCGTAGTTTTAAAAATTGTGTTGTGTTGTGAACTTTGAAGCGCTTTTTTTATGTGTTGTTGTGGTCTTTGCGGAGCTTTTTTCTAATGTGTTGTGTTGTGGTCTTTGCAGCGTGTTTTCTAAATGCTGCGCATGTGTTGTCAAATTGATGGAGATGTTTTCTTAATTTGCTTGTGTTTTAACTTTGTGTTTTCTTAAGTTGCAGTGCTGTGAGCTTTCAGGGCCACCGTATGTTCGTCTGCAAATCAGCAGTGTAAACAATCCTAAATGTAGTGTACAATTTAACGGATATTTATTTAAAGTTAGCATTTATATACGGAAACGTAGTATATATGATAAAGTCCCATCATTGGATGAACCACACCACAATTTTTTTTGATTGAACATTTTATATTTTGACACCACTAGAGTAGGTAGGTATTGGGGTTGAGTGACTATCCAGTAGTCAGAAGAACAACAGTAGTAATGTACTACTAGTCACCTTTTTTCATGTGATTATAGACCAAAAAAGTTTAAAAATAGCAAAACATAAATTTAAATTAGTTATAAGCTATAAAATACGAGAATAAAGTGTTAACTCAGGTGTATAATCATTTAATGTGTAAGAAAATACACTTCATACCATATAGTGTGACCAATGGATCATATAGTGTAACAGGAAAAGCCTGTCAAACTATATGATTTAGCGTCACACCATATGTACACATACCATTTTCATACCATTTTTTGCTCTGTCATTTTATGATAGCATGCTAACAGCTAACCAACTGTAATCTGACAACATAGATATGAATGGAGTAATGACAAAAAAGGGATTTATCTTTGTCATTTATATGTAAAAAGTGTCACACTAAAACACTGAGAAATGGTATGGAAGTGGGATTGCCGAAAAAGATCTGATTTATGGAAAAAATGACAACAGGCAACATGCCTTCGGACCCTTACTTGGTCCTTCTGAGATGTTTTCTGTACTTCCTGACCGAACAGAGAACTCTCCACCCAAAGGTGTCTTAGCAATTACACATTTAAATTAGGGCTGTCAAACGATTAAAATTTTTAATCAGATTAATCACAGGATTCTGTGGATTAATCACGATTAATTTTACTAGGGCTGTGTCAAAAAATCGAAATATCGATATATTGCGATACTTAGTTTCCCGATATCAGTATCGATTTTTATATCAAAATATCGATTTTTTTTTAATTAATTTTTTTATGATTTTTTTTTTCTTTTGCTTTTCAAGGCTTTATTGACAGTGCAGAGATACAGATATGAAGTGGGGCAGAGAGGGAATGAAACAACCATGGGTCAGATTCAAACCCATGTCTGCTGTCAGGCCTGAGCCTCTAGGATACTGACTATTGAAGTTAGATCAGTTTTGTTTATAAAAATACTTAAGATTCACTGTGTCACAAAAGCACACTGATGTGTTTTCATTTTCATTGTGTCCTGTACAGTTAGTACAAGAGTGAATTGGATTTGTTATTTTGATGTTAAGCAGCTGCAGCAGTGTTTGATCATTTGCCAAAACCAAAAAAAAGGAAGAAAACTAGTAAAGGAAGTTGTGAATGAAATAGTTTTGACTTCATTTGTCTGTGCAACTATCAATATATTGTGCTGTTATGTTTGACAAGGCAACTTGTTTATGGAATATCGCAATATATCGTGATATATCAAGATACACAATATATCGTGATATATTGTGATATATCGTATCGTGACCAGTGTATCGTGATACGTATCGTATCGCGAAGTCCTTGACGATACCCAGCCCTAAATTTTACCATTCCAAATATGCTTGAAAAATTCAAATTTTCTGTATATATTGTTGTATGAACGGAAAGATAAAGGACAGGAGGTGGATATGTACATTTAAAATTAGTATTGTTATTAATTAAAAATCCAAATGATGGTTTTAATACTGAAAATACATTTAAATCAAACTACAATATATACCTACCACACCATAATTCAATTGGTCTGTCTCTTTACTATGTCTTTGGGCAAATATAGGCTATATAATGGCATTTATTTTGTGAATCTATAGGTTGTGCATTCTTGAATACAACTTGATTACTGTGTGTGTGTGTGTGTGTACGTTTGTATGCGTGAACACATCCTAGGGGACTGTTCATTTGTACCAGGAAGCCGACGTTATGTTGTCTACTCACACACACCTCTGAAAACTGCAGACGTTTGTGTCCTCGCGGGCTCTGAACAGAGTGGACAATGTTTCTCCTCCTATTGCTCCCAACATCAACTGTCACCCGCGGCAGTTGATTTTATAAATTATCTATGCCCCCGACACAGACGTCACCGTTAGCAGTTTAAAACACTGCATGGGCTAGCGTGCTGTTATGTTTGGCTGTGCGCAGCTACTGATCCTGGGTCAGCCACAACTAAGAGTGACTGTAGTACAGAGCCGGTGGGATGCACGGGGGGTGGATCATTCTGCACATGCGTTAATTGCGTTAAAAAAAATTAACGCGTTAATTCCAGAAATTAATCACTCTGCGTTAACGCGATAATTTTGACAGCCCTAATTTAAATATCACAATTTGGTGTCACACATTGATTTCTCGGACAAAATCTATTTAATCATAGCTAATTCAAAATATTGAACATAGACTTTGAACTTACTCCCAAATAGACATCTGTAAAATCATTCTGTACTTTTTTGAGAAGATTTGAATTTGTTATCCTTTGTTTTATTGAAGTTTAAAATGTGTGAAATGTGGTTGGTGGTTTCTACTTGTCCAAACTCAACACCAAAGACCCTCTTTTCACTTTAACCTCATTTGAATTGTCTGCCTCTAGTGACTGGCAAGGAGTGAATATTTGCTCCAAAACATCCTTCACTGATTCATAGGGGAGACCGGGGTAACATATTAAGATCAACATAAAGAACAATTAAATAGGTCTAACAATAATAGCCTACTCAACTAGGATACACACATTCACTATCTGAGTTACACAGTGATGGCAAATGTAGGGTCTGCTCACTCTAACTAAGCGGAGCTTTTGTGCCCACTGGTTGCACATACAACACTTTTCCCTTACCTTCCCTGAACGGCTGCTGGAGAACGTTTCCATACAAACCAAACACAAACTATCCTCTTCATCTGATGAAGACTCCTCCTCCTGTCTCTTTCTCTTCTGTTTCTTCTTCCCCAGCTGGTGTGGAGTGCACTGGGGTGCAGTAGCCTTGGCAACTGGTCTAGTTTGGGATGCAATGGGTCGTTTTGATTTTGTTGCCCTTTTTCTCTTTTGCATGCTAGCTGCCTTTCCTGCTCTGGGGCCGGTTTCCCGAAGCCTTCTTAGAGCCTTCTTAACGCTACGTCATTCGTAACCCCTACGTAGAGTTCCTTCTTAACATTTCGCCTGTTTCCCGAAACGTTCTTTGCTACGAATCTCTTTCGTACGTTGGTAAGGTTGGTCTGGAGCGCCCTCAGAGCCTTCTTAGCTCTACCGTAGGGATGTTTCAGCTCTCACTTGTGTCATTTAACTAATACATCTGACTGTATTTCATATCAAACAGACACAGCGATGACTGTATTTAATAACAAACTGTTAAAAACGATCCAACTATATATAGTGTATATCACGTATATTTAAAGTAGGCTATTTGATATTTTAGCAGAATACCCTTCACTCTGATTCACAAAGTGTTCAAACTATATGAACAAGTACTTTTTTGTCATCTAACTGATTTGCATTAACTGAATGGATGCGATGTCCGTCAATATGAAAATACTTTATACATGATACACTATAGCCTGTAGTCAGATCGTTTTTATCAGTTTGATATTTAATACAGTCATCGCTGTGTCCCTTTGATATGAAATACAGTCAGATTTATAAGTTTAATGACACAAGTCCCTGCGATCGCCCCCACATTTCCTTCCATTAAAGCACCATGCGTAAAACGGACACGAGTGACATCCCTGTTGCGCATGGAACTGCCACAAGTCATTCATGAAGAAAATAATTGCTGGAAACAATCTTAATCTTAATCTCCTCCACTGTTTCTATATTTTCTATACCTTTTTTAAAATCAGTATAGGCTATGGTAGTATGTTCGACCATGGTTAACACTAGATAGAACCTCCGCACTGTGTTCCACACCGCTCTTCCGGCTCAGCTGACAGCAGCCGGGCAGAGTGTGTCCGATCCTCCGCCTCAAAACATGTAAACGTGTGAAAAGAAAAATTAATAATCAATTAAAGCTTACCTTAAAATAAGTGTGCCATGTTTCTGTTTATTGTATTTAGGAGTTTAGCTCATTTGGACGCTGTTTTGGCCGTCTGTTTTTATTGATATAGGCTATTGGCGATATTATAGCCTATCTACTTTAGTTTCCTTACTGACCCACCACGAAACGTGATTAGTGTTCCTAAAAATACTTAGATTATAAAACAAGAGGTCCAAAACACAGATGATGATTAAACAAACTAATTTATGACTTTGTATTATACAAATTATAAATGCACGGGTAGATTTGATTATGCAGCATATAGAGAACGCTGGCACTTCTAGTGTTAAATACATGTTTCGGCCTAGAAGGACTTCTAGCAAAGACTGCAACACGTTTTATAATATAGCCTAGTGTTGTCATGCAGCTGCGCATGAAATGAGCAGGAAATGGAAAATCGAACTCTGAGCAATCGATTTTAGCAGTGTACGAACGACGTAAGGAGTGTTTCTCCTAAGAGACCGTTCGGGAACCACGACTACAGAGGTAAACAACTTTGGTAAGTCATAACGTAGGAGTCTTCGTAGCTCGCAAAGAGAAGACGTTATCGGGAAACCGGCCCCTGTTCTCTCCTTCTCTGGAGTGTCAGTGAGGATACAGCTTGACATTTTCTTTTGTTATTGGGTTCCTTTCCTGGCTGCACCCTTTGGATAACATGTGACAACCAACCCCCCAAAAAATGTGACGACCAACCCCAACTGGAATTTCTTGCTAGCATCAAGGCCAACAACCATCTGACAACTAATTAGCTTGCTAACAACAATCTAAACTATAGCTTACCCTTCACACTTTTTTAGGGTAACACGTGTTTTGTTATAAACCCATTGTGTAAAAGCCTAGAAGAAAAATACTAAGGAGCTAAATATTTTCAATTTGACATGAAAAACACCAACAGTCCTCTCACCTCAAATTCAGCAGTCTAACTCCAAGGAAGACTATGTAGGTGACCTCTGATCCCAGTTGTGGATATTTATATACCAAAATTTAACAGACAGCACCTTCTGGTTCCGAAATATAACGATTGTGACAACCTACCCGTGTGACATATTACCCCGTTCTCCCCTACATGTTTTAATACAGCCTGCAGCTAACGGCTGAGTGCTGAGGATTAAGATCAGGGACTTAAATTAATAAATCTTCTCAATGGAAGTTAAAAATACGCATGAAATGATCTGCTGTCTCAACCGATGAGCCCCATTTTAGCATATAGCCTTTGAGGTTCTGTGATCTTATTTGAGTTTATGCATGCGTTTGGCTCCATATGAATCCTACTGATAATCCTGACTGACTGATTGTCACACGTCTTGTTGTTGCCACTAGCCATGTGTATTTGGATGTGACAGTCTGATGTGTGACAGCTGCTGGCTAATCATGTTAGCCTTGGATGGCTGGGGTCAAACATTCTCCATATCTGAGGAGAAAGGCTGAGCTGCAGGACTGTTAACTTTGCCATGTGCTCACTCGACTCTTGCTGCCCTGTGGAGGAGGAGGCCATATTGAAGAATCATTACTCCATAGAACTCTTCCTTTCCACTGCGTCTGAGCATTAGCGCTATCCGTGTTATTTAGCTAGGTAACTTCTGTAATCACTCCAGAGGTCCTACAGAGGTACATTCTGGGAGATGTAGTGTTGGGTATATTCATAGATGACTTCTCTCAACCAGCATGATGAGGAGCAGTCCCTGAGTGTAAGCACAGGTGAAGGGATGGCATCTCTTTTGAAATTAAGAGCGTCTTTAATTACCCCTCTACTGATCGGCCCTGGGGGAAACCTGATGGATGTAATATTGCTGAGACTTTAAAATGCAAATGTGGATAAGGATCTGCCCTGGTGGAGTATGATGTGTGCCATCCATCATGCTGTAGGCTGTTGTCTCCCCCATACACTCCCACAGTGTGTGTTGACCAGAGGACATTATAGAGTAAGGTGATTCCATGAGAGGATACATATGAAGGGTAATGGAATGGAATCTAACTGTGAATCAGCCTGGTGCTCATGGTGTGGGTTTAGTGGGTTGGGCAGGAAGTGATGCAGATTGCTCCCTTGCATATTTATGCATGATATTCTGACAGTATGATGACCTTAAGCAAAAATACCATGGTTTCACAGTATTATGGTATTGCAATTAAAGCTCTCAAATGTGTTATTTTTATAATGTCTGGGTAATAAACAACTATATTATCTTGTTTATTTGTCGTTTTTCAAGTGTAGGGTCAACAATAGAAAATGTGCCTTTTGGCTAACACTGGCACATTTATAGCGTTGTTGATCAATGTGCATTGTCCCTGAGAATAAACAAATACATTTTCAATGAGAAACACATTAAAACACAACACAGAGACATACAAAGCACTAACATCATGTAGCATACCATAGGAATATTGTTCCTTTTTCTGTATCTTTAATGTTTGAATGATCTGAACAGTTTCAAGTGAATCAGTATTTCATTAGAGAATAAGAAGAACACATTCGATTGACCATAACATATTTTTTCAAACAAGAATGAATGGTTTTACAATTTGCTTCAATATATTTTTTTCCTACACTGAGTTTGTGATTTACTCGTAAAAGAAAATGTTACAAAGTACTGAATTCCCAGATCTGTAATAGTAATTACAACATGCACATATTTTGAGGAAGTAAGAATACTGACAAATGGAAATGATGAACTATTGTAAATAAATGTATAACCTATGGTTCTCTTTCTAACTTTTTTCGGTGTTTCACTATGGGAATCGCATCGGCGTGACCTACTACGGAAGCTCCAATTACACCACGTCTGTCCTTGACAGACAGGTCGGACTGTGTCACAGGGCCCCGCCCCCTGCACCTATACAGCCGACCATCCTTTCTCAAATCATTCTCGCTTTCTTCCCATGAGAGAGCTCCCTCAGTTCATCTAGGCTAGCTGCTTAACAGTTCACAGACGTGCCGTCAAGGATTCCGTAGCCGAACGCAGTTAACGTTTTTAACCTGGATCGGCTGAGTAAGCTCTTCGTAAGAAGTTATCTGTTTGGGACACTGTGTTCTCCGGGCAGTGTCCGCGTAAAGGCAAGCTGCTCCGCCGCCTACATTGTATTTGTTTACCTGTGTCGCTGGTTACGGTTTAGCTTATATTTTAAACTTAACGCGTAAAGGCATAGTTAGCATTAGCTTGTTAACTGAGACAAAACACCCAGAGTTTAGCTAACACATTACGGCGAGCAAACTCTGTGTATATGTTGTTAGCATCGGCAGGGGCGCCGTAATGGGGTGAAAGGTTAGGACGATTCTAAGGGCCCGTGACTGGCAGGGGCCCAAAAATATTAGACCTTAATTTTTTTTTTTTTTTTTTAAATAAAACCTGTCATTGTTAATCGATGATCTCCATTAATAAAACATTGTAACTAACGTGAAATAAATAAAATGAATGGTTAATTTAAAAGTTTCTGACAAAAAGTAACAATTTCAAAACTCTGTACACCCCCCTGTATTTAGAAGTAATGGTTTGGTCCGCTTTTCAAACTGCTGCGCATCCCGTGCCACTATCGACAGTGATTAACGAGGGATGATTGAAACATGTCTCAACGACTAAAGTCAGGACATCAAAAGAGAAAAGAGAGGAAAGAAAAGACAGAGAGAGGAGTTAAAGGGCGACAGTATGTCACAAACTTTTTCAGCCCAAAAGGTGAGTGTAGTCGATGAGTGCATGGTGTTGTATTATGTTCCCACTAATGACTGCCAAGTATAGGCTAATTCACCAAGCTAGCTAAAATTCCGAATTTTTGTATTTTGCTCCTCTAGCTGACATTAAATCAATGCAGGTAAACTTTTAGCAAGCTATTGATACTAAATAAGTTGTCCCTGCCCCCTGATGTCAGGATCAGATCCATCTTCAGGCTCAGCTGTTCTGCCTCCCCCCCCCACCCCCCCAAATTGAACCTGAACCAGCTTTACTCCCAGTCCTATCTGAAGAAGGAGGTGAGGTTATGCTTTAGATTTTTTTTTTTAGATTTTATGACATCTTTTCAATATCCTGTACATTGAATATTTTTCGTGATATCTCAAAAATAAAGCTTTATTGGGGAAAAAGAAAATGTCTTATGTTGCTAACAGTCTCTAGTTTAACATTAACATCTTTAAGTTTAAACAAGTTTTATAAAGATTTCTAATCGTAGGAAACACTTCAAACACTTTTTTTCAACATAGCCAATGATGATTAAATATTATATTATCATATGTGTCATGTACACTCTGCAGAGCCAGGGCCCTCTTCAGTTTGGTCAGGGAGGAGTGTGGAAGTGGAGGAAGAGGAAGAGGTGAAAGATAGTAGAGAGGATGGAGACTCCATAGACACAGCAGATGACAATTGTAGATCAGATTCAGAGGAAGACCATCGTCTATCCGATGACCCAGGTTTGTGGCCAGCAAAGATCACTGATGTGGACAGGGAGACTATTGTGAGGAAATTGACCACAAGAGATAAAGACTTACACATGCCACATGATTCTGAGGGAAAACAGTTCCCAGAATACTTGCAGTACACTAAGGCAGCAAATGGAAGAGAAAAGGTGAAGAGAGACTGGGTGATTCACAGCAAAAACACTAATGCCCTGTATTGCATCCCCTGCATGCTTTTCTCCCATGAACAAAAAAGACCTTCTGTTAGTGAAATGAACAGTCAACAAGGATATAAAATGTCTGATATGAAGTGGCGTCGTATGTATGACAAGTTCCCAAACCATGAGAAGAACAGGGCACACAAAGACTGCTACTTGAAGTGGAAAAATGTACAACTATCTTTGATGGCAGTTAGTGGCATTGACTGTCAGATGCATAAGCAGATACAAATAGAAACTGAAAAAAACAGAGCTCTCTTGCAGAGAATTCTAGATGTAACACTGCACTTGGCATCAAGGAATTTACCTTTCAGGGGCAAAACCAAAGATCTGGATGATGTTCACAATGGTAATTTCCTAGGCACACTAGAGCTGCTATCTCATTACGACCCACTGTTGAATGAGCACTTAAACAAAATTAGGGAAAACAAAAAAGGAACCAGGCTGACCCATTATTTGAGCTCTGACATTCAAAATGAGTTCATTGAATTGTGTGGAACTAGAGTTTTGAAGAGTATTCTCAAGGAAAGGGAGGATTCCATTTATTATTCGGTCATCTGTGATGCTACACCAGACATTTCACATACTGAGCAGAATGTTCTACTCATAAGATATGTGAATTACAACAAAGCAACAGGTGAGTGGGAGATCACTGAACGCTTCCTTGAATTCAAGAACTTTCACCAAAAGACTGGCAGTGAAATAGCCGGGATGATTGAAGATGTGCTTCAAAACCAGGGGATAGATTTTGCAGATTGCAGAGGGCAGGGATATGACAACGGGGCAAACATGTCAGGTAAAGTCAAGGGAGTCCAAGCTCAAATACTAAAAAAAATAATCTAGCTACATATTCACCTTGTGCATCCCACACCTTAAACCTTGTAGGTGTGCATGCTGCAGAGTCAAGCAAAGAAGTTTCAACATTTTTTGGCTGCATCAATCGCCTTTACACACTTGTTAGTGCCAGTCCACAGCGATGGTCCATCTTCAAAGAGAAAACGGGTTGCTCTTTGCATCGCCTCTCTGATACCCGCTGGAGTGCCAGAATTCAAGCTGTGAAACCCGTAGCGAAACACCTACCTTGTGTCATAGAGTCCCTTGACACCATACTCAAAACATGCAGTCTCACCAGTGAGGCCAGATCAGAAGCTAGTGGGCTGAAAAACTACTTTATGTCTTTCAATGCTGTTGTCCTCCTAACTGTCTGGCTGAGAGTACTGCAATGCATTGAGGACAGGAATACAATTCTCCAGTCAGGGAAAATCTCACTCGACACAGAGGCAGCCAATATCAGAGACTTAAAGGAAGAGATGCAGGCTCTTAGAGATGTATGGGAGTCTCTGCTGTCCGAGGCAACACTGATTGCTAGGCAAATGGATGTTGCACCTCAATTTAGCATGGAAAATAGTCGCCAGAAGAAAAGGAAGAGATTCCATGATGATTCCTCTGAAAAGGAGACAACTGAGGAAAGTGCAGCATGTGTTTCGCAACACAGTGTTTTTTACTGCAATGGACAAGATCATAAGCGACTTGGACACTAGGTTCCACACCACTGCAAATCTAGTGGAAGAATTTTCTGCTGTTCTTAAAGTTGGGCAGATAAGTGTGGAAAAAGTCCCTTCTGTGTGCCAACCACTGATCAGGAAGTATTCAGGAGATCTTACACCTGAGTTTGAAAATGAAGTGAGACACCTGAACACTGTATGTGCTGCCACTTTCCCCACCAACTTGTCCCCTCTTGGTCTCCTGAATGCAATTTACAAGATGCAGCTACAAAGCATTTTTGGAGAAGTGTGCATTGCTTTACGTATATTTTGCACCCTGCCGGTGACAGTTGCAGGTGGTGAGAGAGCATTCAGTAAGCTTAAATTGATAAAAGACTATTTGAGGTCCACTATGTGCCAGGACAGGCTTTGCAATCTTGCGATGCTGTCCATTGAAAGTCAGTTGGCCTGTTATGACCTGTTATGTTCACATTGTTTCTAGTTGGTATGGAGTTTAATTTAAAAATCTGCAGCCTGTTTTTGTTTTTGATATTCATGTTGATGATGCAATTCATGTTCATTTAAAGAGTTATATTTGCAGTTACATACATTGACACCACAATTGATGTTGAGATTTTTTTCATTTGAGAATTGAAAAAATAAAATGTGATTTTCACCATGAGAGATGGCCTGTAACAGATTTGTTTTCCAGAATATTAGCCTTACATCGTATACCGTAGAGAATTGTCTGCAGAATGTTGAACATTTGCACAGTGTTGTATTTTAACAGCTCAGTGTCAGTGTATTGTAGGCCTTTAGTATTGGACTTCAACGTATACGTGCAAGCCTGTATGAATAGAGTTATAGGTAGTTTAGGTATCTTAAGCTTCAATGGGTCGGTTGGGTTCTGGACGTTCCGTTACAAAAAATTGCATTTGCTTGGCGTGGCCTGGTTGGGGGCCCAGAGTGATATCTTTTCATGGGGCCCAAAATCCCTGGCGGCGCCCCTGAGCATCGGGCTGAACCCCGTTTACTAGCGCCGTAATTTACCGCCAGCAAATTTGTCCGTCACCACTGCCAAAGGGCCGGAGCCGAAGGTCAACGAGGCTGTATCCAGCCTGTGCCCCGCGTCATGCGGGGCATTCATATCAGGCAGGGACCCTCACCCCATGTGCATAGCTTGTATGGGCATTAAATACTCTCAAACTTCCCTAACACCACACAATGAACAGTGTTGCGCTCAACTTTTTTTGCCACAACACAAGACTCTTCACTCTTGCTGAGGTGACTACACACGGCGGATATTATTCTTTCAACCAATCAACGGACGGTAGTGTGTAGCTCCACCTTTTCAGCATCCTTTCAGGCTGGTACCCCAACGGCTGGTACCGAAAATGGGAGCAGCTTAGAGCGGTTAGGCTCGCTTATATCCGTACCCTACCCAACTTTTGGCAAATGGAAAGCCAAAATAACCAGAGCGAACCGCTCCGCCCCGACCCGCTCTACTCGGTGGAAACGAGGCATATGCTGGATATCCACGGGATGGGAGAGCTGGGGCTGGCCGAACCCCCAGCCGCTGAGCCTTCTGTGGCTTAACACCTCCACCCAAACCGTCGCTCTCTCCCCTCTTCTTAGGGCATCTCTCTGTCGGATAAGATGGACCGCCTCACCGCCTCCACTTACCAAAGGATGCATATGCAATACGAGAGTGGTCTATATCTCCGATAGTGAAACACCAAACAAAGTTAGAAAAATAACTTTGGGTTACTAACGTAACGTAATCCCTGGTTCTTTGATAACAGAGTGAGGTGTGTCACCAACATGCTCCTCCTTGCATTTACACAAAAATAAACCGGTATAGAATGATTTGAGAAGGGATGGTTGGCTGTATAGGTGCAGGGGGCGGGGCCCTGTGGCACAGTCCGACCTGTCTGTCAAGGACAGACGTAGTGTAATTGGAGCTTCCATAGTAGGTCCCATAGTGAAAAACCTCACTCTCTTATCAAAGAACCAGGGATTACGTTAAGTAACCCAAAGTTTTAGAATAATGATTAATACACAAAAGGTTCAGCATCAATTATTATATAATGTTATCTAACTGATCACCAGTGAACCTAGTGTCTGTGTATGCTTAACTCTCTCTGTTAAATCATTTTAACTTTTAAAATACTGATCATACACACAATGAAAACAACCACACAGCATGCACAATAAACCCACAGAAGTGTTTGGCGGCCGATTGAAAATAATATTTTTTTTTCCCTGCTGCAGAGAGCCCTTGTTGACAGGCTCCCTATCTGAGTCTGGGTTGGCAACAAAGGCTGTCTTTCATCCTCTGTTGCTGGGCTGCTATCTGCACAAGGCTGCATCATTCTCTTATCTAGCTCCAGATAAAGCACTCTCTCATTCAACAGTTTACCACTAGCATAGCCACAGGAGTCAAGGCGTCGCACCTTTCAAATGGACAGTTCTTTGAGCTCAAACACATTAAAATGTTTAGTAAACACACAACTGTGCATAATCAAAGTCAATGTGATTTAAATCTGAGCACTTTTTAGATTGTTTTTCAGGCCATATTTGGAATGAGAAAAACAATTGTATGTATTGCTTCAAATATTTGGGCCAAGTGGTAATGTTTTAATTTATATATATATATATATATATATATATATATATATATATATATATATATATATATATATTTTTTTTTATTTAACCTTTAATTGACAGTTGAATGCAAAGAGTATAGGGTGGAAATAGGGAGATTACATGCAGTAAATGGCTCGGGCAGATTGGAACCTGGGACCACTGCGACAAGGACTGCGCCTATATGGTATGCGCTCTACCCACAACGCCACGAAGCGCCCCCATGTTTTCCGTTTTTATAAATGTCATTGTTGTTGCCTGAATTTTTTGTCTTGTTTGTCCCAACCATGGGATTGTAGAATACTTTCATTCATACATCACTTTTTTCTTTCTATAATCCATAACATGAGCAATCATTACTGACTAAGAAATAACATAACTCAAATGCTAGAAAGCTAAATTAACTTTATCCAGGTCTGTTGAGTATATGAGAAAATGTTGTTTGAGGATGCCAATGTTAATAATAACAGAGTCATTCACTATGGAAGCTGCGTTTACATTCAGTAAATCCTATTGGCTATTGGCTTTACTTCACTTTCCTTCTCTGTCTGTCTCGGAGTATTTCTATGTTGGATAATAAGAAGACGCTCACATTTAGGCACACATTTATGAAACTCATTTCCAATAACTCCTTGACAGTAAAACCCTCTCACATAAGGCATTGTTATGGCTTAGAGCCATGGCTGTTAAAGGCTGCCAGCCAGACAGACCTCACCACCATGCTTAATAAGCCATCCTGCTCTCATAAAAGGAGTGGAGAAAACTGTCAACTCTTTAAGATGTTTGATATGGACAGTGATCAATGCATTCACCACATATGTTTTCAGAGTTGCACTTGGAAGTATTTTCGAAAGAAGTCATTTTAATATATTTTTAAAGCTGAAATCTTCCATTTCTAGTGGCCGTACATGTCGTTGCAGGCACTTCTGGACGAGAGTTTTTTTTTTCATTGACTGTGTAAAGTCAGTAGATGTAGTGCATCCTGCAGAATGCTTTCTCTTTGTGTTCTGATCCAACTTTTTTGACCCAGAAGTTATGAGAAGTGCAGACAGAGAAAGCCTGAATCTCTACAACAGTTGGCATTCTGCAGCGACAACAATCGCCCAGGCATGCCTGCTGCGCTCGATTGTACGTAGAAAATCAGGAACTTCAGCACCCACAGTGTCCAGAATCACCCTTTCATCAGTTTTGAAAATGTGGGACCTAGGATCATGTTTTATTCAAACCATCGATGTATTTAAAAGTTAAAAACTAAATAAAATAAACTAACAGATGTACTGGAATGTAAGGTTTGCACTCAGTACTACTGAGTATGAAGCTCCCATGTCCTGAGTAAAAGAATGCACCGCTGGAAATACGAGGTAGCTACTCCGATTGTATAACGGGGCAAAGCAGCAAATAGGGTCATATGCTCAACCACTGTTATTTTTTTGTTTTTTTATAGATTGTTTTAAAGATCCTACACACACACACACACACACACACACACACACACACACACACACACACACACACACACAAAAAGCTGAAAAATTAAAAACAAAAGACAAAAGAAACTAACATGGCATACTGTACTTAACAGGTTTCTGAGGACTTCCAATTACATTGTTTAAACTATAGGCAAATGTTAAATAGTAAATAAAAAGTCAATGAGGTGTCATGTAGGTCCCTTCAGTACTTACATAGGAAAGCCTGCCGTATTTGTTTACATTTCTCTGCTTTCTCTGAAGTCTCACAATACATTTTCTCCATATATAATGTACTGGAGAACTCTATGAGCCAGATGGCTATCTCTTTGTTCCAAACCTTAAGAATATATATTTTTTGCGATCACCATCACATACTGGATCAACAGAGCTTTCCAATGACTCACAGTCTCTAGTTGACTTGACCAGCTTAGAATGGCTGTTTCTGTGTTGGGATGGAGGATGTGGCCGTATACATCTGAATAACAACAAAACACGCTTGACCAGAAATTGTGGAGTCTGGAAACAGAACCAAAACATATGAGTCAGGGTTCCATCAGAGTGTTTGTACCTAATGCAAAGGGGTGAGGAGGAGGGATATGAGTGTAATTTGACACATGAATAGTGGAGCCCATGTACAACCTAACGAGTGTATGCTGTGTAGACACTTATCGCATCTTTTGAAATTTCTACTCCTATTTCTCTCTCCCAGGTCTCCCTCAGATGCTGTGTGGAAGGGGCAGTGTGATCTGCAAACAAGTTTACAAACCTAGAGACTATTTTTTTGGTATCAGTTTTAGTTTTCAGTAAGGACTGGAGTTCAACAGGGGGATTATAAATTGCAACATTTAAAATTTCCTTATTTGCAGGTATCTGAAAAAATGGGATGGATTCAGTGTGGATCTATCCCTCAGCTGAGCAAATGAACAGATAATGAACTTACATTATCAGTAGGGCTGTCGCGATAACCGCACAGATGAAATACTGCAATATTTTCAAGCCAATCGCAAAGCATGGGCAGTTACCGCAACAACCGCACGTGACGTTCATGGACCTGTTATAAAAGGTGACGAACCCCCGTTTTTCAAAACTCATGTTTGGAAAAAAGGTTTGAAGACCAGATCTTGTTTTTAAAAGGAAATTAATTGTATTTATTAAAATCATATACGAACATTGAATAAAACACTTTCCTTCATTGCAAATGAACAGTAGCACAAATAGACCGAACTCTGATGTGTTTACTACAGACTTAATGCTCATAGTTAATCACATAGCCTAGTGCTGAAACGAAAGCTATAAACGCCGTGGTTTTAGGCTGAAATGATAACCGGGGTAAGTTACAGCTGTCGTTTGGAAGGCTTCCGCGATCTCCGTTAGTTTCAGTTTACAGTCGATAAAGTTACAATCACAACGACCGCATGGACAGCGTTTAAATAAAGCCTCTTATTCTTATTATCATTAGGGCTTTGATGCAAATGATGAAATCTAAACATTACGGCGGCTGTGGTGTGGGTAAAAGGAAAGCGCAGTTGGCAATCTGATCTCTCCTTACTGCCACAGTAAAAGTCGATCGCACAGCGGATTCCTGCCTCTGACACGTTGACTCGCAACATAATGATTTGAGGCTTTGCATTGGCTTTTGCGATGTCCCGTGCCTCCTGTTTTCTCCACACAAAGCGTTCTCTCTCCCATTGCACACACACATGCCCCGGCCGCTTCCGAGAGCACAGACAGTGTTGGTTCCACCCGATAAAAAAATAAAATAAACACAACTGAAGCTATGTAAAGCGCTTTGAGTGCGAGAAATGCGCTGTATATATTAAATACAGCCTGTTATTATTATTAAGCTGAATGGGGAAAAACCCCGTCTTATATTCGGACCAATACGTTACAAACAGGTTGGCTTAATAAATATAGACCTATAATTAGGCCTGAAAAAGGGGTGGAGCAATTATATTACATACCGCACGGTTTAACCACCCTGACTCACCGCACGGGGTATTCCTTCATCGCGACAGCCCTAATTATCAGTGTAAAAATCCTTAACAAAACCTCTATTTTTCCATACTGAGAAAACAATATCTATTTGTGAAGGGTGAAATGCGTGGTTGTGGCAAATGGGGGCTAGAATGGAGGTGTTTGGCAATTCAAAGAGTTTTTCATTTGATACCAAATCTGCAATGAGTTTTAACTACAAAACCTAAAATGAAACTAAAGGTTTTTGTTCTGCATGAAGTAGCGCCAGGGGCGGTTCTACAGAGGGGCAAGGGGGGCAGCACCCCCCCACTGAAGAGCCTTGCCCCCCCCCCAGCTGTCCCCCTAACTTTTGCATTCTCAAAAATGTACTTGTAAGAACTAACCGCCACTATGTCAACAAGCCACTCAAATAATTGAAACAAACAATACATTGAACAAAAGTAAATAATTTTAAATCTAATCTTATGCCCTGCCCCTCAAATACTTAGCATCATATGCGCATATCGGCGATCACACAGTTTGTCACACACAGCGAGTCAGCGCGCTGCTGTGCCATGCAGCCCGGCGAAGAGTAACTGACCTGCTCCGAGCATCTGAAGGTGAAGTCAGTTCATCTTTGTGTAGGGCTGGGCGATTAATTGAATTTCGATTTCGGTTACAATTTTGGCTTCCCTCGATCATGAAAACAAGATAATCGTAATAAAACGGTTATTGTGCGGCACGCCGGGTCATGTGTAGTAAATGCAGCGCACCCTTCTGTCTCCACCTGCGCTCCGCCCCGCCCCCGCCCGAACACTGTCGTTTTCAGCGATTCCAGTGCAATTGTTTATTCAGCATAAAGTTAAAACGCTCGTCCAGGATGTTACACCGAAACACAAAAGCCTTGCGCGATTGAAGCAGCGTTTCACTCGGTGAAACATGGTGTGAGAGAGACACTGTGATGGCGGTGGGTAACGGTGTCATTCACTGTGAGAACTTGCCGGTGTGAGCCGCCGCGCAGAAAAGCTCTGTGGCTTTACGGGTAAAATGATAGTTGGGGATTCCTGCATGTTAACGTTGTTGAGGGGAAAGGCTTCCGCTTTCTGATTGCATTTCTCGAGCCTGAATATATTGTGCCATGTCGGCAAACTATCTGCGCGACAAGAGCAAATATACAGTGAGACGCACCCCCTCCGTTAGTTTCAGTCTACAGGCGAAAAGTTACAACCAGCACCTAAGTATGGACTTCGTTTAAATAAAGTGTCTAATTTTTATGATCAGCGCTCTGATGCAAATTCTGATGTCTGAACATTACGGTGTCAGCTGTGGTGTAGTTTTTTGTACAGCAACTCAACGTGCACTGCAAAAAAGGCAATAAGTCGATCTTTTTGTAGATTCATAGCCTACCTCCTCTTATAAGTCAAAGTACAAATCAATGAATGGTTCACAATCACATCCCTAGTACAATATTAATTTTACTCTTAGATACGAAGGTTTTACTGATTATTTATTTGATTGATTGATTGATTGATTCAATTTATTTCAGACATATCAAAACAAAAAAAATAAAAGCATGAAAATACAAAATATATATAGGGGAAGGTGGGGTGATTTGTGCATTTTGGAAGTTGCAAAACCCCTTGTTTCTAGAAAACCGTGGAAGAAATTGGAAATGTGACCACATATTTAAGAAGAGCCATCCATTTGACTCATCCTGTAAAGAAGGGAGACACAAGGAATAAGATATAAGCACATTTAAGCTCAAAAAACTGTGTTTTGCCTTTCAAAGTAAAATTTCCATGATCAAGGTTTTTTGATTATTGTGTCTGAACAATTATAGACACGTTTGAAAACATTTGACACATGTTTTAGTGCTTTGGTATGCTACACTTTGAGTCTATATAGTTAGCACAATGTCAACCCTAAATTGCTGCATCATGCCTATTATCCAAAATTCTGGGGATGGGGTGATTTGTGCACAAGGGCCTGGGTGAGTTATAAGTAAGTAAGTAAGTAAAATGTATTTATAAAAGCACATTTATGACAGTTTGCACTGTCCAAAGTGCTGTACATAGTGCATTCAGTAGGTAAACAATGAAGGTAAAATAACAATAACCAAAATAAAAGACGTAAAGCCCATACATCCACATAAACACAGATAGTAGTGCAGAGGTAAGTAAGTAGTGCAGAGGTTAATGGGGAGGAAACACCAGGGTGTACATATGGGTTTTGAGCCTTGATTTAAAGGCAGAAATGTAGGGGGAATCACATTTGTCAGGTGGCAGTTGGTTCCACAAGCACGGAGCAACTAGTGCAAAGTACATTTCTGAGAGTTGTGCCAGTGGCATGGCTGTATACGCTGGTCACCAAAAGAAAGTGATTGTCTACAGTAGCTCAGAAGAGAGTGACATCTCAATTCCACTTAACGACACCACTGATGAGAGTTCAGATGGCCAGAAAGATGATGATGGTGACTTTGTCATTGTGACACAATGACGCACAAATCACCCCACGTAGTGGGGTGATTTGTGCGACAAGGCAACTTTTTTTCCGAAAGCTATATTTCTTAAACAGTTTATTCCAGATCCAAAGTTTTTATTGCCAGGGATGCACAACATCCTGAAATATATGTACATATTTGAGTTGGAGACATAACTGTCAAGGCCTCACTTTAAAATCACTTTGAGTAAAAAGTTGCACAAATCACCCCACCTTCCCCTATATATATATATTTCACAAAATAAATAAAAATAAACAAAAAGTTAACAACATATTGAATTGATATGCCTGAAAAGGAGTAGGAAGAAGTATAAACTTATTTAATCCTACCCCTTTTCCACAGCTCAATAACTCATATTTGTTATATTAGCTTCCTGTGTTCCTCATAATCTTTTTCTACAAATCTATACAATGTGTTATACTATATTTGATACATACAAATATACAACTTGATACTATACTTTTTTATATTTATACAATCCATATATCTATATCTATTATACATACATACAAAAATATATCTATTATATGCATTTATACAATTTGTATACGCATTTATACAATCCATATATCTATATCTTTGTATTTGTACAATTCACATATCTATATAATTCACATAACTATACAATCAATATATCTATATATAAATACAAATATTCATTCAATATGATGATGCACCATAATTACACTTTAAATTCTCTCCCTCATCCCTGTACCTTTTAAAAATCATTACTTTGATTTTTTTTTAACTGAATCATGTTTGGACATTGCTTTAGCTCCATGCTCATACCATTCCACAGTTTCACACCACCAATTGAAATGCATTGACATTTTAAAGTCATGCGAACAGCTAGCGTCTTAAAATTTAACTGTTCTCTCAAATTATAACGTATAAAGTTTTTGAATGTTACCTGGTAGCAGTTTATTTCTAGCTTTGAACATGATTTGTGTAATTTGATAATCAACCAGGTCCTTGAACTTTATGATCCGGGAATGTAAAAAGAGGAGGTTAGTGTGATCATAATATCCAGCTTTATTGATTATTCTTATGGCTCGTTTTTGAAGTGTGACTAGTGGTAGCAGTGAGCTTTTGTAAGTGGTCCCCCAGACCTCCACACAGTAATTTAAATAAGGCAATATCATTGAACAGTAAAGAATATGCAATGATTTGTGATCCAATATATGCTTTGCTTTATCCAGGACTGAGATGCTTCATGACAGTTTTGATTTAACATGTTTTATGTGAGGTTTCCAGCTGAGCTTGTGGTCTATTGTCACACCCAGGAATTTATTTACATACACTCTTTCAATATTAACACCGTCAATCTTAACATTTACATCACTATTTAAATTACAATTTCCAAACAACATGATTTTTGTTTTGCTTAAATTCAATGATAATTTATTATTGTCAAACCACCATTTTAATTTGCTCATTTCAGATGTAATTGACTCCAGAAGCTGTTGCAAGTCCTCTCCCGAACAAAAAATATTTGTGTCATCTGCAAATAACACACATTGTAAAATATTTGATGTTTTACATATGTCATTTATGTATAGAATAAAAAGAATTGGCCCTAACACTGACCCCTGGAGACCCCACAGGCAATGTCCAAACAAGCTGACACATACTCACCCATCTTCACAAACTGTTGCCTGTTCTGCAGACAGCTCCTCAGCCAGTTTAATACAACCCCCCTGATACCATACCGTTCTAATTTATCAATTAATATATCATGATTTATGGTATCAAATGCTTTTTTAAGATCAATAAAAACACCCGCTGCATATTTCTTTTGGTCCAAGGAATTTGTAATCTTTTCAATTAGCTCAATGACTGCTAATGAAGTGGATCGGTTGGGTCTGAATCCATATTGGCTGTCAGTTAGTAAATTGTGTTTATTGATGAATTTGTTAAGTCTATCAGCAAATACTTTTTCTAATATTTTTGAGAATTGAGGAAGCAGTGAAATAGGCCTGTAGTTTGTGAAGTGGTGTTTGTCTCCAGTTTTGTACAGCGGTATGACTTTTGCAATTTTAATTTTTCTTGGGAATTTACCAGTTTTAAATGATAAATTACAGATGTGCGTTAATGGTTTCGAAATTCCGTGAATTACCTCTTTGACTATTCTCATGTCAATGTCACTAGTCAGTGGAAGTTTTATTTTTGCATTTATGGACAATCTCTATAATTTCACTCTCTTCCACTGCTGTTAGAAACATTGATTTTGGATTAATGTCTATGAAATCATTAATCCTGTCATCAGATCTCACAGGAACAGGTATTTTTTCAGCCAGTATTGGTCCAACATTTACAAAATATTGGTTGAAGCCATTTACTGCATCATCCATATTATCATTAGTCATATCATTTTCAATAAATTCATGTGGATAATTAACTTGTCTAGAACCATTTCCAATAACATTATTTAGTATCTTCCATAGACCTTTAATATTGTTTTTATTTTTATCTAATAATTTTCTGTAATATTCTTTCTTACTAATTCTCATAATGTTAGTTAGCTTATTTTTATATTTCTTATATTTATGTTCTGGTCTTTGGTTCTAAGCTTTTTAAATTCTTTATATAGTGTATTTTTCTTTTTGCAGGCATTTTGTAATCCCTTAGTTATCCATGGACTATCTGAATATTTAAATTTAATTTTAATTTCTTTTATAGGGCAATATTTATCATACAACAATTGAAATATCCCTAAGAATATTTCATAACCTTTATCAATATTTTCTTCTTTATATATTAGTTCCCAATTTAATAATTTAATAATTCATTTTTCAAAGCGTTTATTGCCTCTTCTGTCCGTACTCTTCTGTACTTAAATGTACTCTCCCGTGTTTCCCTCTTGTAGTTGTTATTGTACACAAGAAACACTGGCAGATGGTCACTGATGTCATTGATCATTAATCCACTTATTGTATTATTGTCTATAACGTTTGTAAATATGTTGTCTATCAATGTGGCACAGTGAGATGTGATCCTGCTTGGTCTGGTGATTTTTGGATAGAGACATAGACTGTACATTGTATTTATAAAGTCATCAGTTGGTTTGTTATTATTGGGATTAAGAAGATCTATATTGAAATCCCCACAGATAAATATGACCTTTTGTTTTGACAATGTGTACATTGTTTCCATCCATTCCTTGAATTGATCAATATTGGAACCCGGTGCTCTATAAATACAGTTAACAATCACATTCTTCTTATTTTCCATGCAGATTTCAACAGTTAAACATTCTGATACATTTCCGATTGCAGTTGTCATTTCAACCACCTTGCAATTAAGGTTTTTGTCCACATACACAGCCACTCCTCCTCCAGTCTTGTTCACTCTGTTTCTGTAGTTCAGTTCATAGCCATCTAGTTCAAAGTCCACCCCCTTTTCAGGGTTGATCCACGTTTCTGATATTGCAATTATGTTAAATGGTTGTGAAAATTGACGTAAATATTCCTTAATGTATTGGAAATTTGCATACAAACTTCTACTGTTAAAATGAATGATGGATAGTTTCTGATCTGTCTTAATGGTCGTATTGTACTGTTCATATGTGTAATAGCCGCAGTCGGCATTGTTGTTAAAGAAGAAGTTATTTTCTGGGTCGATATTGTCTTCCATGTCTTGTAAATTGTGCTCCGTATATTCAAATGTTTTCAGTTCCAGTTTATCACAATCGGCAATCATTTGTGTTATAGGTACCGGTATAGTGTGTCCAGATGTAGATGAATTATTTCCATCAGAGTGTGTCATGATTGTGTATGTTTATTACTCACTGTGTTTCCAGTTCAGACTCACTGGAACTTGTCCAGCTCCGCAATGTCTCTTATCACCATAGTCTCTTCAGGTGAACCATTTAGTTTGATGAAGATTTTGCAATTTCCAGTCCAAGTGTTCTGGATTTTTTTCTGCTTTTTTAAATTGCGAGCCATTCTGGCAATGTCGGCGTTCTGCTTTGTCAGATGCTCGTTTAGGGAACACGTTTGTTCCTTTCAGCTTCCTCCCCTGTTTCAGCAGTGCGGTCTTGTGTTTGCGGTTAGCAAACACATGACCGCTGGAATGTCGCTGGCTTTCCTCCTGGGCAGTGGGTGGCATGCCTCGATGTCACTGCAGTGTAGGTCAATCCCCTTCGTCTGCAGGAAAGCAGCCACCTGTTGCTCCGTTGAGCTTCCATCCCTTTCACCGGGCTCCCCCCCGTTGTCATCGGCCACCGCCCGGGCGTATGACCGGGGTTTAACGTGGAGCCCGGTAACGATGACGTTGTTTATCCTTGTGTACTGTTCCAGGTCAGACACTCTGTTGTCATGTTGTTGTTTCCTCATCGCGGATACTTCTTCATAAAGGAAGTCGAGAGACCGTTTAATGTCCTCGGCTCCTTCGGCCGTGAAAGCCTTCTTCGGCCCCATACTTCCCGGTGTCGAACTTTCACCTGCTTTTGGCAGCTGTCAGCCGGCCAGCTGTTAGCACTGTCGGCTGGTAGCCTAGCAGCCAGATGCTAGTCGTCGCTAGCTCTGCTACCGTTTACACTGTCCGTTGTTCCAAATCAGAGTCGTTAACCAGGCAGGGGTCTTTACCGTGTATCAATCAGTCCAATGTCCGAAATCCAAAATCAGTGGTCGATAATCCAGAAAAGTGTCAAAAAGCCAAGTACCAAACAATTCACAGAAATTTTCAAACTCAGAGACAAGAAGCGGAAGCCAGGACTCTTTTGTGTGGCTTTTAGTTGTAGGCTATGTTTGAGGAGCACAATTGGGAGTTTTGTTTATGTAATGTTGAAAGAATTGGCTGAATTTTCATTTTGGTGCATCCCTACAATGAATAATCGTCTTTAATAACCGTGATTACAATATCAATCAAAATAATTGCGATTATCATTTTTGCCATAATCGAGCAGCCCTACCCTCGTGAATTTTAAACACACCGATTTAACTTAAAGTTAAATTTGTAATGAATGTAATGTAATGCAATTTAAAAGTAGCTAATTCATCAATAAGAGCACACCCATTCATCGTTGGCCAAAAGGGAAATCACTCGCTTGTGACTTGTAGGAGTATATTGCCCTTTTATTAATTTGTAGGCCTATTGTAGTCAAGCTTGATAAAAATATAAAAAAAAAAAAAACTCTTGCATGTTCGGATCCATACAATTTAACAGTGGGTCGCCGTTTCGAGGAGAGAGAGAGAGAGAGAGAGAGAGAGAGAGAGAGAGAGAGAGAGAGTTGCCGTTTCTGAGGCAGTAAGTTACTACGGTGACACTGACAGGGCTAGCTAGGAGATCGATAATTTGTTTGAATAGCCAAACATAGCCTACTAAAAACTCTCACATATCACAGCAAACAAGCTGCACAAATTAAACCAGGTTACATAATCATATGTTAAAGACATGAATAAATAAGTGAGAAAAAGAAGAAATAAATGTGAGGGATGAAGAGGAGGTTTTATATTCAGACAGAGGGACAGAGGCAGGTAGTGATCAGCAGGCAGGTGAAAGGTAGGCAGAGGGTCTGACTGCAGTCCCAGCCTAAACTACTGTATTGTTATCCTCCTTCCAAATTCCACTAGACTAGAATATGTCATGTCACTCAAAATAACATGTTTCATTGACTGCCTGTTTTCTGTTGTAGCAATGTGTTGTATAGGGTAAGCTATGTAGGCTTAAGATATAGGCTACACAACTTATTTTATCAGAAATGATGATCAATATAATATATATGGGTATTCCCGCTACCGTCCTCCCATGCCCCCCTGCCAAGACCTCTTGCCCCCCTCCTTTGCCACCCCGTGTAAAATTTTCCAGATCCTCCACTGAGTAGCGCTGGAGGAGAAGTGTCTCTCATTTACTGTTCTATGGCTACCCATGATGGGGTAGTATCTTTAAGCTCATCAGGATATGCGTCCTTCCAGTAGGTAAGGGCACAGGCATTGGCTGCCCAGTAATACTGCTGGAAGATGGGTAGGGCCAGCCCTCTTAAATCTTTAGGTTTGCAAAGATGTTTTTTATCTATACGATGTGCTTTGTACCCCCAAACAAAAGGAAAAATAATTTAATCCAACATTTTTAAAAAGGCTTTTGGCAGAAAAATACTTTTAAATAAATACAAAAACCTAGGCAAAGTCACCATTTTATGGTGTTGATTCGACCAATCATGGCTAGAGGAAGGGTCCGCCAAAATTCAATATCATCTCCAAGTTTATCAGTCATTGCACTTTAGTTAAATTTGTAAAGCAGGTTTGATTGTTTGGGAATAGTGGCTCCTAGAGACTTTATATGTTCAGTAACTTTAACTGGGAGATTACTGAGAAACTCAGGATCTATACCCTCACAGATTCTTCTGCGAAAAAACAAGATTATTACCAAGGTGTATGGGGGTAATTTTGGCGTTGTTTCTGATGCCAATAGCCTGGGGCTCTATGCATAAGGCAAACAGTAATGGGCTCACGGGGCAGCCCTGCCAGACACAACGATGTAGGCTAAAACGGGGAGATCTCTCCGAGTTGGTAAGAACAGATGCAGTTGGATCGGCATAGGCCATCTCTAACTATTCACTGACATTTTTGCCCAGGCCGATCTCTTCTGTTGTTAACAGCGTGTACCTCCACTCCACCTGATGGAATGCTTTGTGTGCATCAAGTGCAAGGACTCCAGATTTTGACTTGTTCTGTTTGCTGTATACAATATTCAATAGTCTACGTACATAAAAAAAAGAAAATCTCCTAGGGATAAACCCCAGCAATAGAGGGGCCACGTCATTTGCACCCTATACCATGGCCATATTATGTCCTATGAACTGGGATTTTCACACACAAACGTGCATGTTTTTATTGAGTTGCACTTGTTTGTACACATGAGAAAGTGAAGGTACCGTAGCAGTGCTGAAGAATGAAAAAAAGACCTTGTGTTATTGTTAGATTGTCTGTTCCAAGGAAAAGTAAACTGGCCGAATGTCTCTGAGAGGAAGGGGAATAAACACAAAGATTCCTACCAAAAAAATGCAGTTTCAGTTCAAACTTTAACTTTAAGCATGAATGTTTCCCAGGTCTTTGAAGGCTCATGTTACCAACTTGTAGGAGAGTCATTGCCATCTGCTGGCTGAGCTGAGCCACAGTTTGTGACACTGTCAGCGTTTACAGCACTTCCATCCAGACACAAGACAGAAAAGACAGCATTTCACGTGGGGCATATCCACAGCAGCTCTCACCACTATCTCAAAACATCGTCCACATGTCTTCAGACAACAATCTGATGGACTCATTTACACAGTTAAGGCTGTATGAGACATTTGTGTTAGCAGTAGCATCAGTGCCCCTCCAACCAAGTCTTCTGTTATTCTTAAAAGCTGCAAACCAGCTTTATAGCTCCCATTTCTACAGCACTATGCCCTTTGAGGCTGTGGCTTCTCATTCAGGCTTGCTGCAGTAAAATGTGAGCTGTAATCTGAGGACACAATGTGCTTAGTGATGATTAGGGATTATAGTGCACCTTTAAAATGTGCAGGATCTCTGCCTATTTCATGTGTGTGTATCATTCACATTCTAATGCTGTAAGCTGCAAGAACTGTATCCCTCACAGCACACTGATTTGTTTGACCACCATGGACACGTAGTGGTGTGAAGACTCAGCGCCTCAGGCATATCCATCTATTATTTCATGGAATCGCTTATATGAATTGCAACACTGAGCTTGGGGGACGAAATATTTTTTCCAATGAGCAATTTTATTTGTAATTGGCTGTGTGTATATCTTTGTTATTTGGTTTCCTCTTGTATTGATCTGAAGGGCCCAGAGGTGGCAGGCAATGTGGAGTGCACTGCAGAATAACAATGACATGTTGGAGGGGCTACATGGATGCTCTCTGTCTCTACTGAAGCTAAATCCTAATACACACACAGTGGGAGGGGAGGACGGCACACACGTGCTATCGTATACAGATGTGGAATGTAAGCCAGGGATGGCTGTGAATATCACTGTCATCACTTGCATACGTGCACACACACACACACACACACACACACACACACACACACACACACACACACACACACACACACACACACACACACACACACACACACACACACACACACACACAAACAGCTGGAGTGCCTAGAACAGCAGCTGGGGGCTTCATCCTCTCTAGGTCATAGTGTTTTCTGTCATGGCCAGAGTTAAGTGGATATTCTGTGGCATGATTCGTTCTGTGTAAATCAGTTGTCCCTCTTGTCCCACAGGCCTTTGTTATTGGTGAGGAGGAGTCAAGGTCAGCTTCAGACTGAAACTGACTCCTCCATATTCTTTGTAGTAACACACTTTTCTAATGGAATGTGTTGCACAATATAGTGTGTCTGCACTGTGAACAACCAAATAAGGTGAGGCACTGCAGGCAAACATTTTTTTCAAGCACTGGTCAATGTTGAGAGTTTAGTCTATTTTGCTTCCATAACATGTTTTCTTTCATGTTATTAATTGACCTAAGAAATCCAAGTGGTGGAAAGTCATTTTCCAAGGGATTTCTTAACCATACCCTTGGACCAATTTTCTTTTAGGTTTAAGTTGACCAGAACTATGCATGATGTCACCAACCTCCACACAGAGAACCACTGCTATGAATTGACCTACTGCTGCTACACATACACTGCCCGGCCAAATAAAAGTCACCACCTGGATTTTACTAAGCAAATCGGCACTTTGTAGGGAATGGTAGGGTTTTTTTTTTCTTGCCATGACGAGATCAACCAGAGATGCTCTGAAGTGGTGTGTGCATGGGACGTAAATGGTCTTCGCAACCCATTGCTTGGTCTGCCGACAATATACCAACTTCCTTTGGACCGCACCTGAAATTACAAAAAAGAAATATAACAGAAGACAAATAATAATCTTACTTTCAAATTACTGAGCACTATTCACAAACTCAAAGTCACTTTTCAAAGAAAAGACGTGGTGATGTGGTGACAGGATTTGGATTGAGTGATGAGACGGGCAGCTGCGTTTGAACCAGTTTTAGTTTATGGTTGGTGCTGGAGGAGTCAGTTTACACTTGTATACTAGTGCTCACTGTCCTTACCAGCCTTTACCAGTGGTTATAGGGAAGTGCTAAACACATTCACATGTTTCCTACCTCTGCTGTTAGTGGCAGGCTTCCTTTTCACAATATTTTCATTGTGGTCCAAAACAGCAAGTAGTCCCCTTTCCCTCATGCCCATATACGAGAAATGTTGCCTCTTGGGCATGTACTTAAGCATAGCACAGTGGAATACTTCGTATGAACCTGTATAACATAACACAATACTGTAATGTACTACAGTGCAATCAGTGTTTCCCCCAGTGCTATATGGCTAAGGCGGCTGCCTTAGCAACGCAAGCCCCCGACCAAAAAATTAATAGAAATAAAATTGAATTAAAATTATTTTTTTTATTTTTAGTGCATTATAATAAATGTACTAGCAAGCGCAATGTATGCTTGTGTATGGTCACAACTGCGTGAAAGGCTGCGACTTGTGGTAAATAAATGTGCGCTTGTGTCTCCAAGCGATTCCCTATCAGCTGCTCTGTGTATGTCTGCAGCTCCACGGCTCTGCGCGTGACTACGTCATGCCCGCGGGAGAGTCAACAAGCAGAAGCAAGCCATCATTGAACTAGTGGCGAAAATAAACTCAGCGCTGTTCTATGGGGATATTTAGCTGAACAGAAAGAAGTGCTGTGCAAACCTAGACTAGTTTAAGAATCCACATCACCGTGGCAACATACCCTATCTATCAGCTTAGACAGCACAGAGAAAAGACTGATGAATGCATGAGAGTGATGGCCCAGGCAAGTTTCAGTAAGTTTACAGAAGTGCCACGTGGTTACTGTCTTTGAAATGCATTTAGTCATTTTAAGGGGAAAACACATTGTATTTGTTATTTAAACTATTAAGTTATTTGTAAAACAGCAATTTTCAATGCTGCTTTATTTTTCTGTTTTAAATTGGGAGATACATGTTCCAAGACGACCAATTACCTCTGTAAGCCTATTAAAAAATAAATCAAGCAAGTAGGCTAATAATAACCATAATGAAATAAAGGCTATCGCAACCATAGATAGTAAATAATATGGATGTAGCATCCGGGCTGACCTCAGTTATTCACACGGCATCCAATAATCTTGGTTTGTGCGCATCGCCATCTTGTGAGATTTTTACTCCGCCTCACTCCTCTTGCCGAAAAGGGGAGTCGACGTCACGTCGGGGGGAAGTACATAGCTGACGTATACCTCCAAGCCAAAGTGAGGGACAACGGGCGGAGAGCTGTCACTCAAGAGATCGCGCCAATACATTTTAACCTCCAAAAGAATAAAAACTAGCGTGGGCCAAAAAAATTCACCCCCCTCAGTATTGTCATGGAGATATGACCTAAACATACAGACTAAAATGGTTTTGTGGCCCAGGCTGTAAATAGGTTTAATAAGACTTTGAAAACGGCCTATCTAACAAGTGAGTCAAAGAAAAACTGCTCTTCTTGGCGCCACCCCCAGTGGCATTTTCTGGTTACTACAGTTGTAGGTCACTTCCTTATTGGATGTAAAAATCGCTGAGGTTGGGGCTTGATCGCAACACAGTAAGCCTATTGTCCGCAATAATCGCACAGCCCCCCATCCAAAAAGGAACTTTTAAAAAGTTGAATTTGCACTTTGATGTGCATACACATGTTAAGAGTATGGTCAATTATTTGTATTTAGTGTGTCTGCATAGTATTGCACCAAAACAGTAGAAGTTTTCTTTGATTGTATTTTGTACTGTCTGCATGTTTGCACAAAATGTGTACCTGCACATAGCAAACACAATTGAACATTAAAGCAGCAACGAGTAACATTTAAATATCTTTTAAACAGCCTCATGTTTCCTCTCATAATCATAAATTACCTTTAACAGCAAACGAGACCATCTGGGCAAAGAAAGACTTTTTTAAATAGTTTTTATTACTGCATTTGATCTGGTCGTACACCCAGTCCGATTTTCGGTTCACGTGTGCATGCTTTATGGTCATATATCCGTATTGGTCGCAGATTTCAGTGTGGCGCAGGAACGCGATTTGAGAAGCCTATGGCTCCAGGTGAGGGAAGGGGAGCGGGAGGCTTGTTTGAGACAGTTGTTTGTTCATAATGACTGATAACGGGGCTGAACCATCAAAGAAAAAAAAGAAAATGCAAAGAAAAGCTAAAAGGGAGAGTGATAGGCGGGCGGGAGGGCGTTGCCAAGCAACGTATACACAATTTCACGCAGCGAACCTAGACTGCAGTGTTTACTCCTAAATGAATGAGTGGTAGCCTACTAAAACAAAGTTTACTTTGCCTCACCAGCATCATCAGATGACCATTATTCATCTGAAATAGTCATTATTTACAACATAAACACATTACCTCATCGTGATCCATACTAAATAACTGCCATCTCTCGTTCATTCGCTTGGTGTGAGGACACGGACTCGTTCAGCTCCGTGAGAGGTGACAATGCATCAACTCATTGCAATCAGGTGTGTTTAGCACTTACTGCCATTAGTTGATGCTGTGTCACCCATAGACTCACAGAGCCGAAAAGAGTCCGGTGCCCTCCACACTTTGAACACACGGACACGCACCATATTGCTTCCTGATTATTTGAATCTTGCACTCCCTGCACGAGCTAGAAAACAGCTTCACGACAGCTGGCGTCGTTAAAATACTACCGCTTTTGTTCAAAGGTGTCGCCAACGTGCCGACTTACTCGTAGTGGCTTTAACTCTAAGGTCAGTGTCAGTTGTATTTTTGTATTCTAATAAACAGTTGTCTATTTCTTTTGTGCGCATTGGCGTCTTTGAGCAAAATACCCCCAAAATTTTCGCCGCCGCTCCTGTTCCCCTGAGCAGCGACCACCTTGACTAAGTCATTTCCTGGGGTAAACACTGAGTGCAATGTAACAGCTATTGTTTACATTAAGTAAAATTTTAAAACACAATATTGCTTTTCAAAAGTGAATGATGCAAAGTAAAATGCTCACCTGTGTTTTTGAAGAGGGCCATATTTTCAAAGTCTTTTATGACTTGTTTCCATTGAGTAGAGTAGGTCGGGTCAGAGCAGGACAGCTCGTTTTTAAAAATCTCGGTGGTTTTTCCACCGCCGACCCTATCCTCACTGGTAGGGCGGGGTTTAGGCTGGACTGCGATAGCCGGCGCCAGAATGTGGGTCAAATTATCGGGCTGTGGAACAACTGTGGTCAAGCCAGTGGTCTTTCGTTTTTACTTGGTCAAACCAGCCACTACTCGGTGGAAACAAGGCATTAAAAGACCCTTGTCTTTGACCAGAGCACACAAGTTCTGATAGGTGGGGGTCTCCACATCAAACCACTTCTTCTTCCTGGCCTCCTCACTCAGTGGTTCATGCAGGCAATGCTGCTGAACACCGTCCTCATCAGTCCAGGTAACAACATCCAACACATGGTGTAGTAATGAAACCCGACGGCAGTTCACTGTATCTCAATCAGAATCAGAATTATTTTGATTACATCTTATTGTACACTACACAAGAGTAAAATTCTTAGACTGTAAAACAAAATGGAAGACATAATGTGGGAATAGTTGGTTTAAGCAGCCTATATGAAGAATACCTTGATACTTTCTTTACCACATTCCATAATATATATACAGTATCTCACAAAAGTGAGTATACCCCTCACATTTCTGCAAATATTTTATTTATTATATCTTTTCATAGGCCAAAACTGAAGAAATGACACTTTGATACAATGTAAAGTAGTCAGTGTACAGCTTATATAACAGTGTAGATTTACTGTCCCCTCAAAATAACTCAACACACAGCCATTAATGTCAAAGTGTTGGCAACAAAAGTGAGTACACCCGTAAGTGAAAACGTCCAAATTGGGCCCAAAGTGTCAATATTTTGTGTGGCCACCATTACAGTGTTTCCCCCAGGAAATGTCTTAGTCAAGGTGGTCACTGTCTAGCCGTACAGGAGCCGCGGCGAAAATTTTGGGGGTATTTTGCTTAAAGATGCCAATGCGCACTAAATAAATAGTTCTGTTTATTTGAATGACACTGACCTTAGAGTTGTGCAATTTTGTTTGCTATGTGCACATTTTGTGCAAACATGCAGACGGTACAAAATACAATTAAAGAAAAATTCTACTGTTTTGGTGCAATACCATTTAGACACACTAAATAAAAATAATGGACCATACACTTAACATGTGTATGCACATCAAAGTGCTTTTTAAAGTTCCTTTTTGGATGGGAAAAAACATTATTTTCCAGCACTGCCTTAACCCTCTTGGGCATGGAGTTCACCAGAACTTCGGAGCTGGTGGATATTAGAGGCCTTACGCTCCTCCACCTTCCGTTTGAGGATGCCCCAAAGATGCTCAATAGGGTTTAGGTCTGGAGACATGCTTGGCCAGTCCACCATCTTTACCCTCAGCTTCTTTAGCAAAGCAGTGGTCATCTTGGAGGTGTGTTTGGGGTCGTTATCATGTTGGAATACTGCCCTGCGGCCCAGTTTACGAAGGGAGGGGATCATGCTCTGCTTCAGTATGTCACAGTACATGTTGGCATTCATGGTTCCCTCAATGAACTGCAGCTCCCCAGTGCTGGCAGCACTCATTTAGCCCCAGACCATGACACTCCAACCACCATGCTTGACTGTAGGCAAGACACACTTGTCTTTGTACTCCTCACCTGGTTGCCGCCCCACACTCTTTACGCCATCTGAACCAAATAAGTTTATCTTGGTCTCATCAGACCACAGAGATGGTTCCAGTGATCCATGTCCGTAGTCTGCTTGTCTTTCCTTCTGGGACGACAGCCATGCAGACCAGTATGATGCAGTGTGCGGCGTATGGTCTGAGCACTGACGGGTATTTGGACATTTTCACTGAGGGGTGTACTCACTTTTGTTGCCATCAGTAATGGCTGTGTGTTGAATTATTTTGAGGGGACAGTAAATTTACACTCTTACACAAGCTGTAAACGGACTACTTTACATTGTACACTACTTTAAGTGTAATTTCTTCAGTGTTGTCCCATGAAAATATATAATGAAATATTTGAAGAAATGTGAGGGGTGTACTCACTTTTGTGAGATACTGTATCTTTTATTTGTGTGTGTGTGTGTGTGTGTGCGTGCATGCGTGCGTGCGTGCGTGCGTGCGTGTGTGTGTGTGAGTTGGACCAGACCAGTGTTGGAGGTTTTATCTGCAACACTGAATAATGAATGACCTACAGGTTTTCCCCACACTCTTCTGCAACTGGCTAGCACACATTTTACCCAGGAATGTGTGTGTGTGTGTGTGTGTGCGAGAGGGAGAAATAGTGTGTGAGAGAGAGTGTGTGTGTGTGTGTGTGTGTGTGTGTGTGTGTGTGTGTGTGTGAGAGAGAGAGAGAGAGAGAGAGAGATGTTTTGAGCTGGTTGCAGGAGTCTTTCCAGGGCTGAATCCTGTTAAATTGCAAATCAAAACAGGTCTGCAGTTTGTATGGATGAATTGATTGCTATATGCTGCAGCTCTGAAATCGACTCCAGTTTAGATTCATTCCAAGCCGTGATATTGTGAATTTCACACCTTGCTGCCTCACTAAAACACAATAGATACGCTGTGATTTCTGTAGCAACCAGCCTTGTCAGTCAAGGTCATCCATGGCAGGGATAAGAGGGATAGAGGAAAAATCTTCTCTATGCTGATTTAGTAGCGAAAGAGAGCGTGACCTGATTTGGGAGGCAGCTTATCCTCTGTGTTGACTGACAATATTATGAATTGAGGAAAGAGCCTATGGAGGTGTACACAGAATACAAATCATACTCTTACACACAGTTATATGTGAAACGATTATTATTAACTTCCCGTTTTTTCATCTCTATTTTTGGTGTAAAGCACTCATGTTAAAACTTTTAGATATTTCTCTGAACAACCACAAGGTGAAGGTCAAAACAAAGACCTGCTGGACAGTAAAGATCCCTGTTAAACCTACTGTATCTCATATGGCTCAGATTGGGTCAGCTTAGTTAGGATAGATCTAGCTTGCGTTTCCTTCACAAATAAAAGGGGGTGGAGCCAGGCAGCACTGCTTAGTGGAAACAAGGCTGTATTATATAACTGTGTTGTGTTGGTGAATACATCGGCCGAGATATTAATTTCATCTTCAGTATTTTAGACAGTTATGATGATACCAGCAAAAAAGAAAAACACAACAAAACTGGTTTTTAGTTTTGCTATGTTTTTCTCTTCCTTCATGTCCACATGTCCTTGTTCACACTAGCTGCCTGATGGTAGCGTGGGATGCGTCTTTTTATTTAAGTTCCCATGTTAGTGAATGAGAGTGTTCATACTGCTGGCGTGTCAGCGCCTCCCCGAAAGCTTATCAGCTGCATGTTGGCTCTATGTAAGGAGAGGGCCTTTGACACAAGCTAGCAGCAAGACAGTTATACAGTTCACATCATACAAGCCACAAAACTTAAAGGCCCATACCACGTAAAATGTTATTAGGTGGCTGGAATTCCTTCCACTAGTACTAGTAAGTCATATGGTATGTTAATTATAGTCTCATATACACAGCACTTATTCCATCAGTACAACTGAGTCATGTCAACCTAACCACTCTCTCACTGCTTTGAGCAAATCACTCATGCCCTTCTCACAATATTTCCATGACCACTCCCCCATAGTATTAGCCAGCAGAAGCAAAATCTGTGTATCTTCCGTTCAATCCATATTAGTTTTGAAATCAAAACACAAAAAAATTAAAAGTGACTTATTTTTTTAATAATCAACCTTTCATCTACATTATATATTGTACTAAGAACACACTAATCTCTTTTTTAACATAATTTGTGACCAGGATATCAAATATGAGAATAATGGCATAAAAGTTGATTTAGAAAACTACATTTAGCAATTTAGTGGTCAAAGTTCCGGTGCATGCCAAAGTTAACTCCAACAAGGTGTGTGTGTGTGTGTGTGTGTGTGTGTGTGTGTGTGTGTGTGTGTGTGTGTGTGTGTGTGTGTGTGTGTGTGTGTGTGTGTGTGTGTGTGTGTGTGTGTGTGTGTGTGTGTGTGTGCAGGGGGAACTAAGCCATTAGGCAAAGGTAGACAATTGCCTTGGTTCCCAGACTACATTGGTCCCCAAAATCATCTAATAAAATTATGATTAAGATATTTGTATTCTTCATTCATTAATCAGCGATGTGCGGACATCAGCATTGCACCGGAAACTGAGGGACAAACATTACACTACTGTTTAAAGAGGACCTATGATACTTTTCAACTTTTATGACCTATAAACGTTGTTATAATGATTTATAGTCATGTTTAACCATACTAGAGTATCAAATAATTACGTACATGCATTTCGACGTATTCCCTGCTGACCGTCTGGGGTGGCTGTGCAGAGCACTAAACACTATGGCAGCCGGTCGAGAAACAACTTGTTCAAATTTCTGGGTAGTTTCTGTCACGCTCGGGTAGTTTCTGTCATGTTTCTATGTATGGTAATGCTGCTCAGGCAAGCTCCGGCTGCATGCCCCCACCTTCCTGAAAATCTCATGCTACTGGAAGGAAGGTAACACAGTGTTTCCCCTACCATTATACAACATATAATGGTAGGGGACGAGACCCCCCGCCAGGCCAATAGCAGCCTGACTTAAATTTTTATTTATTTTTTTTAATCAATCTTTCATTGATTCCGTAATAATCATTTGCGCGCGTCTGCGCGGCACTGTCGGTCTACCCCTCGTGTGCGCCTGTCTTTACAACCTCTCGTTTGATCATCCCATCATCTGATCTGTGTGTCTGCGTGTGTGTGTGTGTGTCTGCGCGCGGCGCATGTGCATTCGGTGCGCACTTGTTAAACACGGAAGCCAATGAGCAGAAGCATGACTAGCAAGCAAACGCTGAACTAGTGGCAAAAATAAAAGCAGCGCCTGCTCTATGGAGATATTAAGGACTCAGTAACAGGGACGTTGAACAGGAAAAAGTGCTGCGCAAAGTTTAGAAAGTTAAAATCGCTACGTCGCCATGGCAACACAACTAATCTGTATCAACAGCTGAGACAGCGCAGAAAAAACGTCATGCACACGTTTCAGTAAGTTTACAGAAGTGCCACACTGCTACTGCCTTTGACATTCTCAGAAAAGCTTTCATTTATTTTCAGGGGACATATTAATGTATTTATTGTTTTAACTGTTAAGTTATGTTGAAAACAGCAGGCTGTTGTAGGCCTACAAGCTTTATTTTTTTGTATTTTCAATGCTACTTTATTTTTATGTTTTAAATTAAATTGAAATATAATGGTCGGAATAGGGAAGTTGCCTTATGTAGCACACATGTTGATAGGCTAATCATGATGTGATGCCTATGTTAATTCATTTATTTTCAACAAGGCTATTTGCCAAAAAAAAGAAGAAAATTCAGTATTATTCCAGAAATGAGTACTAGACAGGACCTGTCTATATTAGATCTTAGTGTTTATTGTTTTTTATTGAAATCCACGTGTTTTTCTTCAATAGTTTACATGGCTTGTGTCTCCAAATTATTACAGAAAATAGTTATAGGCAGGACATATGACAGTTGTTGTTTACAGAGCACAGAATTAAACAGATTTTGCCTCTCAAAGTGCACCAGATTGATGCATTTAACTTTAAAAGGATAAAGTTTTATTCTGCAGGGGGATGCCCCCAGACCCATCTAGAAGGTCCATTCTCACCCAGCAGGATCTAAAAATCCTGTGAGAAACACCACATGTACAAACATACTAAATGTGAAAGCATAACCCTATGCCCTCATTCTTAACGGGCTGTCAAAAGAGGCTCATTCCAAATGGGGTTCGTTTTGGTCAATTTCTTCTAGAAATTTGATACGCACGCAGCACGCATACTCTTCATCAGCTCTTACCACCCGGCCTAAAAAAAATTCTAGGGGAAACACTGTAACCAATCACAACGGAGTGGGGTTTGCAGCAGGGGGGGGAGGGGCGGAGAAGCTCAAAGCAGTGTGTAGAGAGAGACTGCTGTGCTCGCTAGGGTAAGAGGAAGAGTGTCCCGAAAATCTACATAGTTTTTTGTGATGTGATTCGTGTCAGGTTGCTCTATAGCAGTTTTTAACAAGAAATTAAGACCAGAAAAGTAGTATAATAGGTCCTCTTTAAGCATGTGATCAGATGAGGCAGAGCCCCGATATCGTTCTTCTCTTTCTGTCTCCTTCTTCGCTTCACACTTCACTTGCTGAGTGAAAGTGGGCAATCGATGGTAGACCTGCCTTAAAAAGTGTTGAGACATATTTATTTCTCTCCCCCCCAGGGGCGGATCTGGAAAAATATTCATGGGGTGGCAAGAGGGTGGCAAGAGATTTTAAGGGGTGGCAACCTGTGGCGGATGTATATACAGTATGCCGATTTAATTAAAGCCATATAAATAAATATGTACTTGGGAAAGCCCCCACATTTAGATATGTTGACTAAATAACATAATACTTAATGTATTGTAGCACGAGTGAAGCCTTACATTTAAACATAAAAGGTGTCAGACAAAATTTTAAAGATAATTATTACTGAATAATTACTACATTACCTGCCTCACAACAAACACCTGCACTAATACACCAGCATGGGGCTCAAAAGCTATGCAAATAGGGCTGCAATAAGTACTTAGTTAACAGTGAGTCTTTGGTATTTGTCTGTGTTAATATGAGATACTCCCATCAGATGTCAATCATCAGTCTAACTTGAGTGCAAATATCAAGTTATTCAAATATTCTAGTAATTTACATACAATACAGATAAAATCATTCATATAAATATTGTGTGGCATGTTCCTATGTTTGGTCTAGGGCTGCAACAACGAATCGATAAAATCGATTAAAATCGATTACTAAAAGCGTTGGCAACGAATTTGGTCATCGATTCGTTGAGTCGCGCGATTAATAAGTCACGTGTAGGCGCGGCACTGTTTACATCCAGCCGCCGACAGGTTCATGCACGCCCACAGCGAGCCTTCCGCACGTGAAGCGGTGCGGGAAAGCTATAGTCTGAGCTTGTATTTTGGTCATATCTAACACTGGACTGTAGGCCTATATACAAGTGTAGTACCTTTGCTGTCTTTGGGTTAAAAAACTCCTTCAACTCAGTAACCGTCTAGTCCAAAAAAAACTTTGTCAGCTGCTGCTGCTGCAGACGGGCTCGGAGAGTCGGCATCGGCGCATCAACACTCATTCAAAGCAGCGGCAGTAATCACACAACTTAACGGTGTAGAAAATCCCGTCAGTTAAAAATAGTGATCCAGGTTTTAAATCCATGTTAAAATCGGAAGGATATAGAGCTAGTTAGCTTAAAAAAAGTAGTAAACATGTCAACTGTGATGTGTTCAGGCCGGCTCAGTAATATGATTGATGTGTTCAAATGCAACACACAAAAAAAGAAATTTGAGATTTTGGCGAAAACTTATTTTCCCAGCAATATAAAATAGATGGTAAAGATGGAATTATGACCTGTTTAATGTCTTATCTTGAGCTATGATCATATCAGCAATTAAAGCAATAATACAAGTTCTATTTCAACAAAATAATGGAAAAGTATCAATAGTGATATCAATAAAGACTTTGATCGTTATCGGTTGACTGGTTTACCATGGACATCCCTTATACTATATAAATGTATATCATATATTGTATGTTTTTTTTGTGTTATCCCAGTTAAGTTTATTTTAAATTTTTTATCATTTAATATTACTTTTTATAGTTCCGGGACGTTGGAGCAATAACCTGGTGTTTTGACACTTCAGTCTGCACTGTGAATTTGAAGTAATGTTCAGTTTTTGAATAAAGATGCGGCATTTACAAATGTTTCTTTTTTTTTATCCGATTCATCGATTAATCGAAAAAATAATCGACCGATTAATCGATTATTAAAATAATCGTTAGTTGCAGCCCTAGTTTGGTCACAAACAGTGACCTGTTAAACACACTGTAAATGGGAAGAGGTTCAGTAATGTCCAACACAGAAATAGGCCTACTGGTTATTATGAGCAATTGATAAGCACAACCTAAGACTTTAATTTAAATTAGTGTGATAAGAATTAGGAAGTATATCCTTATACAAAGGCCTATAGATAAAATTAAACAAAGTAATTAATGAATTTCAAGGGTATAGGTTATGATTAAACCTTGGTTTAGGACACCTTTTAAATGGAGAGTCTGGGGGTGCCCCAGTGTGTGTGGGTGTGTTTGTGTGTGTGTGTTTGTGTGTCCATATTTGTCGAAAGAAGAAACTTGTCTGGGCTGTATTTTCCAAGGTTATGAATGATCTGAATTGAGCGTTTTGTAAAATAAGGCACTTGATGGTAGGATAGGATGATGTGGAGCGACCAACAGCGGTGAGGTTTCTGTCACTGTTTAGAACATGATCATTTCCTCTGAGCAGCACAGTTCGGTTCAGCACGGTTGTTTAATGCTTTATGGCTGGGCAGAATCACTGTTTTCACATTCTATAGTGGGTGCTGCAGCCCATTGAGGCCAGATCAACGCAGCTCATCTTCACGTTGCCTGCCTGGGCTCTCATTCACACACATTGTGGCTGCATCACTGATGAGCAGGCTGCTCGCTGCTGCAGACACTGCTTCCTTACACTGCTGTGGGCCGTACCATCTCTGCTGAGCGGAGGGGGGGGGGGGGGGCTTTACATTCTCAGGATGCCCCTCTCTGGCTCATTCTTTCCCCGCCTTTTTGTGGCATGGCCCCCATGGGCAGCCCCCCCCCCACTCCCTCTCCTGTGTCAGCCAGCCCCCAGCCCACTGTCTGTCAGGGCCAAACAACAGTCTCCTAATACCTTCCTCCGCCTCACATTTCACTCCCCCCTCTGCTCATAGTACGATCTCATAATTTCCAGCTTGTTCAGGGAGCGGAAGAGAGGACAGAGGGAGAGAGAGACAGAGAGAGATGTTTTGAGCTGGTTTGCAGGGATAGACATTGGCCTGAATGTGTTCTGTCCGCTCTACATCCAGGTGAGCTGTTTCTTCCTGGAAGGTAAGAGGAAGATGGAGATTTTGTTTATGTGATCCTGCATCCCTTATCACCACCCCCACCCCCTTCCCTTGCTTCAAATATATTGCTGCTGTAAGAGTGTGTGTGTTGTTGTTTAGCGTGAATAGTATTGCTCAGACATTACACACAAATGCGTAATCCTGTATGAGACCCTGTGCAGTCATGGCAGCAGATGTGAATGAATTGGGCGGATACGGATCATCCATACATGATGTACTAGAGGGTGTGTCGTGGTTATTGTTTAGGGGGGTTTGAGCTGTCATGCTAGCATGACAGCGTGATGGCCCACTTGATTCTCTGAGTGGCAATGGTATGAAGGTAGTTGCCGGAGAAGGCAGTGTGTGCGTGTTTCTATTAAGCTTTTTCTGCAGTTCTTGCAACAAAGTCTCAATAACCAGATTTACATGCACAGCATATTCTGGTTAAGACAATATTCCGAACAAGGTGTTTCCATGGTCAGCAGCTTCTAGGATCTCCCCATTTACATTTCAACCAGCGAATGTGTGTGAATGAACCAGTGATCTAGTAGTGGCAGAAGCGTTATGACGTCTGACGTCAGCTCGTTCTTTCCCGACAATAACTTCTGTTCCATCCAAGGAAAATGAACACCCAAATGTCATTATCCTTGTGTTGCATTATTTAATTAGACAAACATGACACCTGTTCTTTTAAAGAGGTTGACGCCATGGTTCAACCACACTTGTTAAACAGCAGTAAATCAGGTCATGCATTTCAAACTGCTGAAAATGCCTAAAGATGTAGTGAAAACTCCAGTGGGAATAATAACTGTGATTAAGGTGTATACAGTGGCTTGCAAAAGTATTCATACCCCTTGAAATTTTCCACATTTTCTCACGTTACAGCCACATACGTTCATTTATTTTATTGGGATTTTATGTGATAGACCAACACAAAGTGGCACAACATTGTGAAGTGGAATGAAAATTAAACGTGGTTTTAATTTTTTTTTATAAATAAAAAACTGAAAAGTGTGGCGTGCAAAAGTATTCAGCCCCCCTGAGTCAATGCTTTGTAGAACCACCTATCACTGCCATTACAGCTGCAAATCTATTGGAGTATTTCTCTACCAGCTTTGCACATCTACAGACTGATATATTTTGTCCATTCTTCTTTGCAAAATAGCTCAAGCTTCAGATTTAGTATCAGATTGGATGGAGAGTGTCTGTCAACAGCAATTTTCAAGTCTTTCTCAATATTCTCAATTGTTTTTAGGTCTGGACTTTGACTGGGCCATTCTAACACATGACTATGCTTTGATTTAAACCATTTCATAGTAGATCTGGTTGTGTGTTTAGGGTAGTTTTCCTTCTGGAAGGTGAACCTCTGCCCCAGTCTCAAGTCTTTTGCAGACTCTAACAGGTTTTCTGCCCTGTATTTGGCTCCATCTATCTTCCCATCAACTCTAACCAGCTTCCCTGTACCTTCTGAAGAAAAGCATCCCCATAGCATGATACTGCCACCACCATGTTTCACTGTGGTGATGGTGTGTATAGGGTGGTTTGTAGTGTTAGTTTCCGCCACACATTGCATTTTTCATTCAGGCCAAAAACTTCACGTTGGGTCTCATTTGACTATGCATGGCGTTTGGCAAGGGTTGGAGGAAGGTGCTCTATTCAGATGAGATCAAAATTGAAGTTTGTGGCCTTAATGCAAAATGCAATGTGTGGTGGAAACTAACACTGCACATCACCCTGTACACACCATCACCACTGTGAAACATGGTGGTGGCAGCATCATGCAATGGGGGTGCTTTTCTTCAGCAGGTACAGGGACGCTGGTTAGAGTTGATGGGAAGATGGATGGAGCCAAATACAGGACATAAAACCTGTTAGAGTCTGCAAAAGACCTGAGACTGGGTGTAGGTTCACCTTCCAGAAGGACAACTACCCTAAACATACAGCCAGATTTACAATGGAATGGGTTAAATCAAAGCATAGGCATGTGTTAGAATGGCCCAGTCAAAGTCCAGACCTAAAAACAATTGAGAATATCGAGAAAGACTTCAAAATTGCTGTTGACAGACGCTCTCCATCCAATCTGATACGAAATCTGTAGTTTGAGCTATTTTGCAAAGAAGAATGGGCAATAAATATCAGTCTGTAGATGGGCAAAGCTGGTAGAGAAACACTCCAATAGATTTGCAGCTGTAATTGCAGCGATAGGTGGTTCTACAACGTATTGACTCAGGGGGGCTGAATACTTTTGCACGCCACACTTTTCAGTTTTTTATTTATAAAAAAAAATTTAAAACCACGTTTCATTTTCATTCCACTTCACAATGTTGTGCCACTTTGTGTTGGTCTCTCACATAAAATCCAAATAAAATAAATGTACGTAAGTGGTTGTAAAGTGACAAAATGTAGAACATTTCAAGGGGTATGAATATTTTTGCAAGCCATTGTACATGTCTCAGTAATGGGACTACAATGGGAATACTCTATGTGGCTTAATGCGATTATGGTTTATTCCGACTATGACCCGATTAAGGTGAGCGGAAACTGCTGTTCACCTGGTGATGTCTTATTAAGAAATCTGATCTTAACCGGGTTAATATCGGAATATTGCTGTGCATGTAAACATGGTCAGAGTTGCCTTCTGCCCAAAACATGGTCAATGCCCCCCTTCCCACCACTACCGCCAATCCGCTCTGTGCTAATACCTAGCATGTCCGCTGTGGCGGTGAAATGGGTGCCGGTGTTTACTGGTCTAATGGACTCAATGTTCTGTTGAACAGGCCAGGCTGTTAGAAAGGACAGGGAGAATACAACAGAAGGGCTGAGTTTCAGGGTGCAGCGTGTTTGAGAGGGATAAGTGTATGTCAGGATACTGGGCCAGAGCTAGAGTGAAAATCAACTAATGCTGGGCTTACACTACACGACTTTTCACGCGATTTGACAGTCACAGACAATCTTCCAATGTCGGACTGAAATCACTGGAGTCTTGCTGGAGTTGTGGCGCGCGCACGTAATCTCAGTCGTTTGGTGTATGGTGGTCTTCCGACCCGATTTCAGCCAGTCTTCTCCCCGTCTTGACGTTCCGACATTATCAAACATGTTTGATATTATCGCTAGTCTTAGGGGGTTAGCTCAAGCGAAATGACGTAAACACTGTCACACTCTCGCATGCACCAAGCACTACACAGGAGGAGCGGCATTAGTCGCGACCTGTGTCCGCCTGGTGAGGACCTTATTTCGGATACTTTTTCATAGAGGCCTCAGTGGAGAACCAGGCTGACAGCCGCGCAACCTGAACACTCTACCGTCAAATACAGGGTTAGGAGTTAAAGTTATTGGGGTATGAGATCAGCAAATAAAGCTGGTCAAATAACTAAAGGAAGTCCCCCACTCGGAATATTGAATTAACTTGTTTTTAATTAAATAATCACAATCGCGTTTGCGGAAATGATATTAATCTCAAAAGGAATCTAGTTGTAGTCGTGCAATATGAGAGCCCTGTCTTTTCAAAATCTCACTCTGTGACTGAAAACTAATGACTAGTTGTCTTCAGGTGTGAGTTGATTGTCTTTTGTCTTTTCAAAGCATTTTAAAAGTCCTGTAGTGTAAGCCCAGCATTAGGCTCTTTTTGGCAGAGCTTCAAATTCAAAGCTTTCTTCAGAATATGAAAGTAGTAAGTGTAGTCAAAGTTTGTCTTTCTATTTGTGGTCTTTCACATCTATTATCTTTTTTTTGGTTGCTATTTAATGCATGTACTTTTCTGTTCTTAGCCTCCTCTTATATTTCTTAAATGTTGTCGGAACTGTTTGTCCTGCGGGAACCTTTCCAGGAGCCTAGGAACCATTTCAGGCCTTTAGTAGATTAGAAGAACCAGGTAGGTCTGTCCAGATAGATAGATAGATAGATAGATAGATAGATAGATAGATAGATAGAAGTAATCCCAAGTGATTGCAGTAACCATCAACCTCGATCAATTCCAGTGGCCGTTTAAAAAAAATAAAATCACATTGTCAAACTGAACTCTAGGATGTTGGCTGGATTTGTGAGGTTGTATACAACTAGGATATAGTTGAAAGTAATGGTTATGTTACTCTGTCATCATACCAAATATGTGTTCTCTTGTCCTCAATGTTGTATACCCTTCAAGGAATATGATTTTGCTGATAATGAACTAGCTGGCTCCTGGAACAAGAGATCAGATGGAGAGCACCACCCCAAAAGATACAACGATTTCATTCACGTGCACTTTTGGAAAGATAAAATCAATATTGCATGGTATCAGTAAACATGTAGTGTATTCAATACTCATTCGTATTACTAACGTTCATGGTCAAATTTTATTGCCAATAACGACTGCTGTAATTGTTGCGCATATGACAAATGAACCATCTTGAAATACACTGATAGGTTCTGTTAACATGCAAACCCTTAACTAAGATGGGGAAAAAGCAGACATTAATCCAGTTTAAAGGAATACTTCACCCATATGGAACCGGCATTCATTATAAAATCGCTATTATAATGTAATGAATGAGGTTTTTCTTCCCTCAGTCTTCCCTTAGTGCAGCTGTCCTTTTCCTAACCCTACATTTTACCATGTGTGATGTCACACATGGTAAAATGTAGGGATAGACAGTGAGACCATAAAACACTCTCTGCCTTTTCTCAGGCTAGGATGAACCAATTTCTAAAATGAATGCACATTTATACTACTTAGGATTTCAGAGTTCAATTGGTGAAGTAGGTCTTTAATATCAGCCTGGTAGTATGTTGAGGTTAGCATTTAGCACATTCTTCATTCTTCTCTTGTTTTGTCATCTTTTGAATGTACATGCACCGGTGACTTTATTAGGTACAGCGGTTCATTTTCCTGTTAACACATATCAGTGATTCTTAAGTGGGACACAACAGGGTGCAATGTTGAAAGAATACAAACCCTATGTTTAGGCATATTAAATTACATGTATGTATCCAACATATACTAAGCTAAGGTTTTACACAACCTCCCAGCTTTTGTCCTTTTTATCAAAATGGACCTTTTACCTTGCTTCTCCTTTTTAACATGGGCTTTTTAGCTTGCCATTCCTTATTTTGTGTCAACTCCGTAAGACACCAAAAAACACAAATACATTTTCCCTCATTTTATGCTAGACCCATGAGATGTATAGTGATCACAAATATTCACCAAAACTGATAGAGCCACAAAAAAATATTTTCAAAATGTATATGAATAGGACTTCCGGGTTACAGAGCATGGAGTAGGTATGATCGCTTTCTAGCTCCCACTAACTATTTCAGACTTAACTGACTAAACCCTATTTTCATCTATTTTTTCTGTGCTTGTATTGCCGGTAACACTAACACTGATTCGGATAAATGCCTAGAGGAAAGAAAAACGCAAAAAGAGATTAGGCAGAGTCAGATATGTCCTCGGACAGCGTGGTTAGCATTGACGTTAATGCTAGCTCAATGGCTTCCATTCCGGACTTGCTTGAACAGCATAGAGCAGCCATAGCTGCTGAGTTCAAGTCATCGTTCGCCAGAATGGACACTAAACTAGACAACATCCAGGCCGTGGTCTCAGGCCATGGGAAACGTATAACCGATCTCGAGGAGAATGCAGAAATTGTTTGCGGACGCCTGGAGCAACTTGAGGCTACGTGCTCCTCACTGCAGGAAGACAACAAGTCGCTGAAATCTAAACTATCGGATTTGGAAGGGAGAAGTAGGAGACAGAACGTTCGTATTGTGGGCTTACCAGAGTCACTTGAGGGCGCATGCCCCACCGCCTTTTTCTCCTAGCTTCTCATCGAGGATTTTGGTAATCAAGCTCTCCCTTCTTCCCCGGAACTGGACAGAGCTCACCGCACTTTGGCACCCAAACCTGGCCCGGGCGAGAGATCGCGGCCCGTCATCATCCGCTTCCACTGATACCAGATTAAAGACTTGATCATGAGAGAGGCACGTAAACAAGGCGAGCTGGAATACCACGGCCACAAGCTCCGGTTCTACGAGGATTACAGCGCGGAGGTCTTGAAGCAGCGGGCTGAATACAAGGGGGTCATGGCTGAGCTTTATCAGCGCGGTCTCTGACCCTCTCTCCTCTTCCCAGCGAAAGCTTCGCATTACTCTCCAGAGCGGCGAGAGAAGGTGGTTGTGGTCCGTCTCTGAAGCATCTAACTACATCTCTACATTGGGTGTGAGTCCGTAGTAAATACAATTGCCTGCTGTGAGTATACAAATGTGGACGAATGCTCTTTTCATATCCCCAGCCAAACTCTCAGACTGATGGTATTACATGCATTTTTTCTCCCTTTTTTAAAATGAGTAAATCAGCTGGGTATTTTAAAACGGCTGGATAAGCGTGTCTGTTTTTTTTTGCCATTTGGACAGCTTGTCTAACTCAAGCCTTTTTCTTTTTTTTTTGTATTTTGAATCTGTTGGGTGAGCATGGTATTTTTTTAGTGTGTTGTCATTTTGACAGTTTGCTGGATTGTTCATAGTGTTACTAGCTGAGAATTTTAGCAAGTATCTTACTTGCTAAAATTCTCGCCGACAGATTGGAGGATGTTCTCCCCTCTATCATATCCCCCGACCAAACTGGGTTTATAAAGGGACGCCAATCATTTTATAATATCCGTCGGCTAATGAACATTTTATATTCCCCCAGAAATATTGAATCAGAATGCCTCGCTTCTATGGATGCTGAAAAAGCATTTGATTGAGTAGAATGGAATTATTTGTTTTTCACCCTTGAGAAATTCGGTTTGGGTCCTGTTTTCACTTCTTGTGTTAAATTATTATATGCATGCCCTTCTGCCTCAGTATTAACAAACAGCTGTTACTCAAGTAGTTTTGATCTGCACCGTGGGACTCGGCAGGGTTGTCCTTTGAGCCCGCTCCTTTTTGCTATTGCAATCGAACCACTTGTGATTGCCATTCGCGGTAACAAACAGATTCAGGGGATATGGAGAGGAGGAATTGAACATAAGGTATCATTATACGCCGATGACTTATTTATTTATTTATTTATTATTCTTTCGGACAATTCCACACAATACACAATTTTCTCTTGAAAATATTCATACATCATACTTTGTGTTGTCCGAAGGGAGACGGAAGAAGCCAAAGGCTTATCAGGTCCCGCCCCCATTTTCATCAAATTCGGATTCAGATACACAGTTACTGTTACAGAAAATAAAAATAAAACAAAAAACAATTTTTTTATATATAGCTATATATATATATATATATATATATATATATATATATATATATACACATACATACTTACTTTTGTTTGTCGCCAAGCCAGCCACCTCTTTACCGGAGGCACTTTCTGTGTTGGAGGTCTTTAGTCAGTTTTCTGGCTATAAACTTAACTTGAGTAAGAGCAAACTCTTTCCGATTAATAAAGAAGCTCTTAAACGTGATTATACAGCTCTCCCACTCAAAGTGGTGACAGATCAGCTGAGTTACCTTGGGATATGTTTTACCAGAAATTTTAAAAACCTATTTAAATCGAACTTCCTCAAATTATTGGATCAGGCGAAGCAAATATTATCGAAGTGGTCTCCTCTGGCTTGCTCTCTTATAGGTAGAATCAATTCAATTAAAATGACATTACTCCCAAAGTTCCTATATCTATTCCAATGTCTCCCCATCTTTCTCCCCAAATCCTCTTTTCAGGCCCTTGACTCTTTAATGATAAATTATATTTGGAATGGTAAACACCCTCGGTTGCGGAAAGCTTTTCTTCAAAGACCCAAACAAACAGGTGGAATGGCCCTCCCTAATTTCCAATACTATTACTGGGCTGCTAATATCCGTTCTTTAGTGTATTGGGTGCATTTTCATCTTGACGACTCAGCCCCAGTCTGGGTAACAATGGAGTGCAGCGCTATTAGCCCATTGTCTCTATCTGCCCTCTTAAGTGCCGCATTTCCACTCTCTTCGGCTATTCCCAACCGTAGTCCCATGATTAAGCACTCCCTTCGAATCTGGACCCAATTTAGGAAGAATTTTGGAATGCAGAATTTTTCACTTTTCAGCCCAATCGCAGCTAATCATTTGTTTACTCCCTCGACGGTGGATGGTGCATTGACAAAACATTTTGGTATATCGAAAAGACTAATTTTTTCCGATTTCTGCAAATCAGGCATTTTACGCAGAAGTTTATTCCCCAATTCCCTTATAAACCGCCAGACAATCATGTCGATTTGTTTCTTTCTGTTAACCCCACATTAAAAGGCTCAATTTCTGTGTTTTTCAACTTTATTTCGAAGTTGCATAGCCCCTCTTTAGCAGCTATACGAACCCTGTGGGAGCAGGACTTAGGTTCTGCCTTCACAGATCACATGTGGCATTCAGTTCTGGATCGGATACACTCTACCTCCATGTGCGCCCAACATGCTCTTGTGCAATTTAAAGTAGTACATCGTATCCACATATCTAAAACTAAATTAGCTCGTATGTTCCCCGATGTAGACCCGACCTGTGATAGCTGTAAGAGCGCACCGGCATCACTCTTTCACATGTACTGGTTGTGTCCCACCTTGACTGAGTTCTGGGCATCAGTTTTTCAAACAATTTCTGAAGTACTTAAGCATCAAATTGAGCCGAACCCTTTCACTGCAATTTTTGGCATTGCTCTAAATCCGGGCTCACCTAAAGTGAAGCTGAAGGTACTGGCCTTTACCTCATTACTTGCTCGTAGGGCTATCTTACTCAAGTGGAAAGATCCTGCTCCTCCTTCCCACTCACATTGGATTAGAGACATTATGTCATGCATGAATTTAGAGAAAATACGTTACACTACCCAGGGATCCGAGAATAAATTTGACAGAATTTGGCGCCCCTTCCTAAATTATTTAAAAAAAAACAAAAAAAACACAATAGAAGAGTAGCTACCTCCTCCCCTCTTCTATTTGATTTAATTTTATTCCTTTATGTTTTTTTTTTTTTCGTGTTGATTATCTGTTCTTGTTTCTTGTAGTGTGTATTTTGTGTGGTTGGGTGTGAGGGTGGGATGTGGGTGGGGTATGTTCGGGGAAAAAAATTGTACTTATTGTGCTGCAATTCCTTTGCAACTGGCATTTAATAAAAAAACCTTTGAAAGAAAATGTATATGAATATTCATGTTTTTGATATCTGACGGTGTTGACATATTTAACGTTTCTTAAACAGAACAAATAGAGTTTTTCTAGTAGCAGTTTGGTTTTTCTAGTAGCAGTTTGGTTTTTCTGTTTGATAGGTGCTAGTATGAACTACTTCAGGAAAATAAAGTTAACACATTTCATATAACTTCTTCAGAAATTGTAAGTCGGTGTTGACGTATCATGGTTGTGACGCAGGACTGTCAAGATTTGTTATGTAAAATATTCTAAAATTACAACACTAATCAGAGCCTGTCTGTGCTACGGTGTGGCAGACATGCAGGCAAGTAGGACCGAAACGCAAGACGTATCAAGAAAAGGTTCGTTTATTTAGCTCCAAAAAATACAACAAAAAAGGCCAACAGGCAAAAATGCAAAAAGTCCAGGAAACAAAAGTAAAGCAGGGAACACACAAGACAAGGACTCACCAACACTGACACGAAAAACCATAATGCACAGACAAGGAACAAAGGAACACAAGGAGTATATATACAAGACACAACGAGACACAGGTGTAACACATTAGGGGAGGGAGCAGTAATCAAACAAGAGGGAAGCTTGATAGGACATGGGGAGGAACAAGACAGACATACCAAAATAAAACGATGCTGTGTCTGAAATTGCGCACTTCTGTACTTACACTTACTTTTTTGAGTGCACTTTGCGCAAAACCGGAGAGTGTGCCAAAATGCAGTGCACTGTAAGTTCCTCGGTCGTGCACTCAAAACGATCTAAAACTTGAGTGTGGAGCGATGGACACTTTCCACACTCAACGGCCGCCATCTTGCCTACGTAGCGGAGAGGACGGGACATTAAAATCAAAATAGAGGAGCTTGAAGCAACTGTGGAGACGGACGCGCTCTACAAAAGTTAAATTACACATTTGTTTAGTTTTTCCGTACAACTACACTGTTTTAGACTGTATCCGACCGTTTAAAAAAAAATACCACCGAAGAAGAACCTTCAAAATGCAAAGTCATTTCCGGTAGGTGCGCGACGGCAGTTTGGACAGTGCAATGTAGAAATTAGAGCACTGCGTCTATAAGTAAGTGTACTGTAGGGATAATAAAGTGCACTCAATGTAAGTGCACTTACGTGAGTGCGCGATTTCAGACACAGCACAGGAAACCCGGGTAACACCAAGACAAGACGAAGACAGACCCCTCGAGCAGGGGGTGAGACCCCTCAGGCAGGAACAGGGGGCAAGACCCCTCAGGCAGGAACAGGGGGCTGGGCCCCTCTGGCAGAAACAGGGGGCTGGACCCTTCGGGCAGAAACAGGGGGCTGGACCCCTCAAGCAGGAACGGAGGAGGAGACCCCTCGGACAGGAACGGAGGACGGTCCCCCTCGGGCAGGAGCGAAGGCCGGTCCCCCTCGGGCAGGTGCAGGGGGCGGTCCCCCTCAGGAAGGCGAAGCGACCTCTAACCCAGAGGTCAGAGGAGGATGGGCATACTGGTTTGAGATGATAGAAAGGCAACAGTAACTCAAATAACCACTAGTTACAATCAGGGTATGCTGAATACCATCTCTGAACGCAAAACATGACCAATTCGCACAGGCTCAGCAAAATTGGACAATAAAAGATTGGAAAAGTCTTGCCTGGTCTGATGAGTCTCGATTTCAGTTGCGAAAGTCAGATGGTAGGGTCAGAATTTGCTGACACTACCTGTCAGCTTGCTTGTCTGTGCCAAGAAAGATCTTCGAATGAGCTTATCTTTGTTATGAAGTGGAACTGTGTAGCTTTTTTAGTCGGCTATATTTGAATGTTTGATAGTTTGGAGACATCATCAGGCTGTGGTAGTTTGAGCCCAGGTCAGGGCAGGCTGTTAGAGAAGTGTTTTGATATGAAGCTTCGGCCGCTGTCCGTGCTGAAAGGATGGCTTGCAGGATGGGGCCTGCCCGTAATTCCGACGTCTTAATGGTCCGAAATATTTCCCATTAGATTGACATGCCACTATGCCGACGGCTCAATGTTACGAAAACGGAACTCATTGGTCCGATGTGCCGTTTGTCCGATTATTCAAAAAGGAGGTGCATTAGACTGACGGTCCTATATTCCGACTACACAATCTCTGAAGTTTCTATCTCTGTCTCTCTCTCTCTCACTCACTCTCATTCCTTTCTCTCCTCTCTCACACTAAGTACCAAAATGTGAGGAAACGGTAGATTTCAGCCCTGTGAGTCCACGGAATCTTTCGCCTCCGTGAGAATGGTGACTGATTTCCTCACTGCCATCAGGTGTGTGTGCACTGATTGGCTGATTGAACCCAGGTGTGAAGAGATTATATATGCCCTGAGACTCCAGTGCTCTGTGCTGCTCATTGTCTCACCTTCAGAGGTAGTGAGAGGTTGTCTCTGAGTGCTCTCTGTGTTAAGTGTTGCTATGTCAACTGCTTTACTTGTGTATGTCTTCAGCTGCTTGGCAGCGGTGGTTTTGTTGTTCCTTTAGTTTGTATTATTAAAAGGTAGCCTGTGTGGCCCTTTACAGCTTTGTGCATTTTTGTTTTCTCCCCTTCCCTGTAGTCGCTTTGCGATTTAGTGGTTATCCCTCCGGGGATAACTTTCAGACACCCCTTGGTCCGCACCTGTGTCCCAAACCCCCCACCCCCAGTCCTCACACCAAAATACAACCTATTGGGCTTCACAGTGCATATTGTAGAGAAACAGTGTTTCAGCACCTTCTTTACGAGGAAAGTATTAATCTTCTATACCGTGCGCTTCATAAATTCACCTCTTCAAGCCCACATCAATAGTCTGGCTTGGCTTTGTGAAGTACACTGCTGGAACTTAGCCCTACATCGTATTGTGTTTTTGGTTTAATAATCACAAATGTGTTTCGTTATTTGTTTTGTTGGGTTGGTCTCGGAGTTTCTCTATGGCATTGCTGCTGCTGTTAAATCATGAAAAATTGCATAGCCTAATGTGGTGGTTCTTTCCCTTGAGGAACTTTGATGTAGAGATGGAAGTATGCGATGGAGCACCACCCTGCTGCATAATTTGACCCCTTTAATGGTTTGGAATGTAAGAGGTAGTTAATTCTTCTTGATATTTTAAGCTATTGATATTGCCTTCCACCCTGAAAATCTCTCGCACACCCCCATACTGGATGTAATCCCAGACCATGATTTTTCCGCCACTAAACTTAACTGTTTCCTGGGTGAATCTCGGATCCATGTAGGCTCCAGTAGGTCTCCTGCAATATTTGCGGCGGCTGTGGTAGAATTCAACCGAAGATTCGTCTGAGGAATCCACCTTCTGCCACTTTTTCAGCATCCATCCTTTTAGCAGGCTGTGGGCCATAGAAAATGCCACACATTTTTTTAATTACCTTTTGTTTAGTGCTGGTTTCTAGGCACTGATTCGACCAGGAAGGCGGATTTCTCAGATGAATCTTCGGTTGAATTACATCACATGGTTGCTACATCGCATACTTCCATCTCTACATCAAAGTTCCTCTAGGCGAAGAAGATCAAGGTGCTCCAGGACTGACCAGACATAAACATCATTGAGCATGTAGAGCAGGTAGAATGAAAGAGGAAGCATGGAAGATCAAACCAAAGTATCTTGATAAACTCTGGGAGGCATGTATGACTGCTTTCTTTGCTATTCTTGGTGATTTTATCAATAAATCGTATGAATCATTGTCAAACCGCATGGATGCAGTCTTTCAAGCTCATGGAAGTCATACAAGAACTCTCACGGGCGCAAAGCGTGAGCAAAGACGCAGGATCCCTTCATCAAGATGCCTGCACTGCCCGTTCCATGGACGGAGCCAGCCAGCGGACCCGCCGAGAAGTGAAGCCGCCTATCAACTATCATCTGGGCCGTTACTAGGCTGCCACCAGACGCAGCGCCAGCCAAACGCAAGGCCCGATGCAGAGGGAGTTCTCCGCTTCCTCTCCTCCCAAGGCGAGCCGAGGTTCCCGCTCCGCTCTCTCCTCCTTGCCTACGCTCCCCTGATGCCCATCGGACCGCAGACAGCCCGCTCTTGCCAAGAAGAGCCGCTGACCCCCGGCTTTCCTTCCCTTGACATGGTGATACCCGCTGCCCTTATCAGCTGAGCTGTTTCTACGCCACTGTCTTCCATAAGACGCGCTCCATGAAGCAAGGCCCGAGGAGCGGCCTTTTTTCTATCTTCATCTTCTCCAACTGCCTTTGACAAATCATCGCTGGACCGAGCGATTCACGTGAGGCTATGGTCTGGGCTAAGATAGTTATTTTATGTTGTTAATTAATTTGAAGTAAATGTTAGAGCTGACATTATTTCCTGATTTAAAATAATTCTGACTCACTTAAGTTTTACATAAGTGTTTTCCGCTCACAGTGTTTTTCTCCCGTTAACCGGTAATGCATTGATGTGTTTTTTTTGCTGTCACTCTTATAGCCGGTGAATTGTTTCCTCTACATCAATTCAACTTAGTGTACGCAAATGCACATCTGCAGCCACTGTGTGATTGGAGGAAGCCGTTCACTGCGGCTACTGTCTTGTTTTCTCTCTCCTTCTGATTTCTAACTACGCACATCACACACACACACACTGACACTTGTGACTTCCCCTCAAGTATTCTTAATGAATACACGAGTGTTGAGTTTCTGTAATGTTAAAGTTAAGATTGTGTGGGGCGCCCTTAGCTCAGTTGGTAGGGCCTCCCCCCCCCGGGCCGGGCCCAGCAGCAGACCCGGGTTCGATTCCCACCCGCGGTCGTTCTCTGCATGTCACTGCCCTCTCTGCCCTATTTCACCTCTGTCTCTACACTATCAATAAAGCAGAAAAATGCCGAAAAAATATATATATAAAAAAAAAGTTAAGATCACGTGAAGACTCCCTGCATCATCCTTTATAATTCTTATGTGTTTGATTGAAGCAGTAGGTCACATACAGGCTTTGCATGCTACTTCCCCTACTGATTAAAGGTAGAATTTTCAACTTTCAGACGTTGTCCACCACATTGCTCTAAGCAATTTATCTACCCGTGGCATAAAAGCCACCTCAAACTCTCGCGTGACGTCCAACTCTCACGTCCACCATCTAAATTTTTGACACACACACACACACACACACACACACACACACACACACACACACACACACACACACACACACGGGCGTTGCACCAAATTCTGGGCCCCTATACAGGAAGTCCTGATGGGCCCTCTGAGAGGCGGTCCTACAATACAAACATGTAAAAGCTATGTTTCTCTATAGTCCAAAATGTATGAGTGACTGGTCCCTCTCTGAGCCAGATAACAACACAATGTTTCTATTAAGAATGACCAAATCATTACGCGTACTTGAACACAACCCCTGGTCTAATGACTCTTGACATTAGACATTTCAGAGTGGCCTTTTATTGTGGACAGTCTAAGGCACACCTGTGCACTAATCATGATGTCAGATCAGCATCTTGATGTGGCAAACCTGTGAGGTGGGATGGATTATCTCAGCAAAGCAGAAGTGCTCACTATCACACATTTAGACAGATTTGTGAACAATGTTTGAGAGAAATGGTACAATTGTGTATCTGGAATGAATTTTAGATCTTTAAGTCCATCTCATGAAAAATGGGAGCAAAAACAAAAGTGTTGCGTTTATATTTTACTAGTTAACAGTTCTTTTTATTTTTCAATATTTTGCTGCCAGCTATTATTTTTCAAAATTATTGTCACAGCCCATATAGAACCACAGACAGCAATTATTGTATTGTATTTTTAATGAGGAGTTATTTTAAAAAACAGGACAGTATTCCTTAAGGTGCAAATGTTATTCCATTCCATTTTCATAATTTTACAAAACTGGAAAGCAATACTGGAAAAATATGCCTTCATTTGTATTTGCCTCCCCACTTTGCATTTTGATGGGTGTTTTGTCCCCCAAACGAACCCTTGAAGGCAGCGCTGCCCTCTGCGGTTAGGGTTAGGGACATAGACCTATAAAGAAAGGGATAGGGAATGGGCAGATCTGACTTGAGGGCTCCTTTTGGGGGCACAAAACTCCATTGTGCATTTTGATGAACATATTTTTTTATTTCTTTTATATTTTAATTATACACATTTTTTAATACAAATTGTTCAACACAGAAAGACAGGCACATACAAAAGACGGAATTCAACAATTTATTAATGAACATTTGAGGTGTTTTTTTCTGCTACATATTACTGTGTCTTTCACACTGTGTTTCGGCGGGGTTTTCTGTGGAAATTCTTGGAACTATGGTAAGTGCGCCGTTCACAAAAACCAGAACAATAACGTTCATGCAGTGCGTTCAATTCACGTTCGCCCAAAATATGAACGAGTTCATAAACGATCGTTCATTGAACGCGTTCAGGCAAAGCAGCAACTGTAACCAAGCATGTGTGTTCTAACTCTAGAGAAGAGCAACAGGAGGTATCATATTCCACACACAGAGCTCAGGACACAGACCATTAATGAAACAGGAGCTCACAATAACACAAGACCTAAACAAAATGTCATCTATAAGAAATCTCCAGTCCTGCCGGCAGCAGCTGGAAAAGGCTTTCTGGTTTATTGAGGTGAATGTCTAGTTATGTTTAGCTATGAGCATGGCTATGGAGGATTATTCTTATGCACTTGATGAATGCAACTGGAAGTGTTGAGCATGTGACAAATAAAGCATCTTGATTGTGGAATGTGGAGTGTTTGGATCATGAGCCCTGTTGACCACATCCTCGCCCGCCTCTCATCAACTTGTGTTGTTTGTAAAGTGATATGTCCTGAATGAAGGCTTGTTTTTGTTAGTTTATATTTTGTTCCAGACGACAACTGCTGTCTCTTAGTGGATATACAGGTGCATCTAATATTATTCGATTATCATGGAAAAGTTATTTAATTCATTAAGTGACCATTTTTATTTATTTTAGATTCATTACACACAAAGTAAAACATGTCAATCATGTTTTTGGTTCAGTTTAGTTGATTATGTCTTGAGCTCATGAATATCAAAAATCCAGCATCTCAAAATATTTGAATATTACATTAAACCAATCACAAAAAGGATTTATAATACACAGACTTCAACCATCTGAAAATAATATTAATTTATACACTCAATACTTCATAATGGATCTCATTTTACATGAGTTATTGTGTCAATGTAGCATCATGACATAGAGGCTACCAGCCTTCAGGTCAGACCAGGTGCCTGGCCAATCAAGCAAAGTACTGCTAGGCCTTTTTTACTACGAGACGTAAACATAACATAATTACTGAATGTAGCGATCAAATTAACCGGCAAAAATACGCTGTATGGGTCCTGTTTGCAAAGTGAGAGCCAACACGTGTAAAAATAAGACGTATTCGCCGCTGTTGTTGTGCTTAAAGTAGCGGTAGCTTTAGCGTTAGCCACAAGAGCAGCGGCGTCGAGCGACGTACACAGACGTTTACAGTCACGTCATGACGTTGCTCTCTTGCCGGCTCCATGGCTGGATCTGGTCATTGTGAAACCAACCGGTTCATAACTGGGATAAAGCTGTAACCAGTTTTGAACTGGCCCCAGCACCAGCCCGGAACTGGCTCATGGTTCTTATTGGTGTGAAAGGCCGAGAGTGGTTTTGGCACTGTGGGCAGGTGACAAGTCTCATAAAGCTTGTGAGCAGACAGAATTCAGCTGTAGCTAAATGTGTATACCATACATGTAATGATATGTAGGACACAAATACAGGCCTCTAATTTCATTTATAGAAACTATTCACAATTTAAACCACAATTTCTGCCAGAGCACAATTCAATATCTCCCTAAAATTATTGAAGCCTGCATTCTGGATCTGGCTTGTAGTTATTTTTCTATTGTTTTGTGTGAAAAACACAATAGGATGAATCATCACCACTAAAATTGTAATATTAATAACAAATGGTTTTAAATGTTACATATTATAACATGTTACCATTTTCAGGTTAAAATATTTCAATTATATTCATTATTATTCATTGTATGTATTGTGGGTCTCCACCAGGGCCGGCTGTAGCCAGGGGCCAGGGTGGGCCGTGCCCACCCAAATGTGAGCTGTGCCCACCGAATCAAAAAAAAAATCAAATTTTTTATTTTTTTTTTATTTTTATTTTTAGGTGGAAGTCCAGACCCACTATCGGACGGACCTGTTCATTCGCTGTACAAGAAAATGTCAAATAAAATTCAGACAATTAATTAATACTAAAGAATATACCATTACCATGCATTGGTTCTAATTGTATTATTGGGTGGGCAGGACAGCCTGCCTCCAAGTTACCCACCCGCTTACAGTGGTCACTGGTCAGCAGCGCCAGCCCGAGGCATAAGCGAAATGAGCGGTTGCTTAGGGTCCCGACTGCCAGGGGGCCCCCCCCAATTTTTTTTTAGTTTGTGTGTTTGATATCAACATCATATTATGTGAATGTAAATTATCATACAATAAAAGGAATACAATGTTTTGGTAGATAGTTAATATCTTAATAATTGAATCAGTTCATCTGGGAGGTAATCTGAGGTTAACTGATCACGTCACGTTCAAGTCCATGGCATGCACAGTGTGTATTGAGTTTATTTAAAAATATTTGAAAATGGGGCTGCCCTCTGTTGCCCATGCACTGAATAGGCCTATAGTCTATAGCCTATTTCAGCCTCGTCTGTGGAAAAAAAGATAACTGGACAACAGAGTTCTTCTGCTTCGTTCCTCTCACTGCATTTAAATTAATTCATTATATTACAGAAAAATATGTCCCGTAAAAGAAAAAGAGCTCCAAGCCCAACCCAGAGGACCCTGCATAATATTTTATTTCTAATTTATATTTCTATGGAAAATCCATGTGTCTTTCTTCAATAGCTTCTAATTCATCCGACCCAGTGTCACCAAATTATTTGTTCACACAAAATTCCCCAGATTTAGCCTCTTAATTTTCCTCTCTAAGTGCACCAGATTCATGCATTTTACTTTAAAAAGGTAAAAAAAAATCTCCCGGGGGGGGGGGGCATACCCCCGGACCCCCCTAGCACGGTTGTGACCTCGGCTGGCTACTATTTTCACCCAGCTGGACATCAGAGGCAATAGTGGAAAGTAGTGTGTATACTATATAGCTCTGGACTACCACCATCCAGGTTGCCCAGTCCCAAAGCTTTCTCTTCAATCAGCTCAGGCTGCCTACAATTTAAAAAAAAGATACATTATGTTGTATATAATGTATATTATATGTTATTCATAAACATTTGGGAAAAAAAACCTGCAAGAGTCAAATCTCCCACACAGCAACACTCAAAGTTAATTTGCATATTATGTTCTACACAATTCACAGTAAATGTGCCAAAAAGCAGACGCAGAGATCTTACAAGGGCTAAAAATTTCGGCTCGCTCGCCCTGCGCGCGCTCGCATCTTCGGCCTCTCTGCCCGGTGTGCCCACCCAAAATTTCTACAGGCCCACCCAAATCTAACTGTCTAGAACCGGGCCTGGTCACCACTAAAAGCTGTTCAAAGGACCCGCCCACCAGCTGCGTATTACAGTTGTTTGTCTTTTTCTGCTCTTACAAACGAACTCTACTGGCCTCTTTACAGCGCTGCAACCAATTTAGCTTAGCTTAGCACTTAAACTGCAATTATCGGCACAATCACCACTTCTAAAGACAGCTGCACATTTTCTGGCCAGAATCCAAAGTGAAATGCAATGTACCCTCTGGGCATGTGTATCATATTAGGTTACATTCAAGTTCAGCGCAATGCAAAGACATTCCGGGAACTGCAGCAGACGTTGCTATGAGAAGCTAGCAGATTTGCAATACTCATTGCTTCAACCTAGAACAACACCAGGGGCCGTATTCACAAAACATTTTATCTTAGCGCTAAGAGTACTCATTAGGAGAACTAAAAGTTCTTAGTAAGGAGTAATTTCTTAAAACCTATTCACAAAGCTGATGAGACCAACTTTTACTAAGGAATGGGAGGGACTCCTAAGCTAAGATAAGACTAGAGGGCGGTGTTGACCCTGTTGCTATGGATGATGTCAGGTTCAAACCTTCTATGCCCACAGTGATTGGCTGAGAGGGAATGAGAGCTAAGAGTGAATTTATGATGGAAACACTGTGGGAGATATCCATATCGTGTCGCTGTATTAAAGTAAAGAGTGTTTATATACAATTAATGACAAGTGACACTGATTTAACATGAAACCAAGATACTGCAGGGTTCCCCACACATTCATTCACAATTAACCAACAATAGCGCCACAGGCCTATTCATTTGACATTTTACAATGATTTGAATCGGAAAAAATATCCTCATTGAACAGCTGCACGCCATGCACTCTCACTGTATTTCTCTCAACGGCGGACTATGCAGCAGTAGTCAGACAGCGACAAACCAGGAAATTCACTATTTAGAAACAACAGCCGGCGAAATCGTAAAGTGGGAGGAAGGAAAAAGGAAAAAAACTATACAGTAGCGCACCTGTGGAACGGAGGAGATGGTGCGAAGCGCCACATATAGGCCTACTCTAGTAACAAATTAAACCCAAACGTGACACCAACAGTAATTTTCAGTGCATCATAAACCCAAAGCAACTGCAGGAAAAGGAACTTAATAAATAATGTTTTATATAAATATTAATATAATAAATATAAATGTGTCTATACTTTCTAAATATAGCTTTACTAAGATCATTAAACCCTTACAGCTATTAAGGTACCTTTTGGAACTAGCATTAAATCTCTCCAAAATGCCATCAAATGGTTGTCTGTGATTTACTCTTAGTGACTTAAGAGTCCTCTGAATTACACTTATCTTAAAAAGTTAGGAGTCCTAAAATTAGGAGTGAAACGCCCCTTATTTTTGAGAGTTACTCCTGAATCAGCACGTTAGGACCTACTCTTAGCCTTAAAATGTTTTGTGAATACGGCCCCAGACCTACAACCACACATGCTACATTAGTCATACCAAAGCTACAGTATATGGGCTAACCTGCTAAATAAAATGTAAACTAAATAAAACTTGGTAAAACTCACAGCTACCAGGTTTGAAGTTGGAAGTGTTTGCATGGAGAGTTTGGAAAGGCCCTGAGCTTAGCAAAGTTGCTGCCAGCAGCAGAACAGTTTGCTTGTAGTTGAGACATATTGCTGTCACAGAGAGGCAGAAGTCTCAGACTCAGTGGCATTTATAGGTGTAGTTATCACCAAGCTGGAGGTGCTACTACTATATGTAGGTGGTAATTAACCTGATTATGATGACATCATCTAGGGGAAATCTGATTCTTGTTTAGAAACAGAGCGGTGGATCAAGACAGTTGTCTTTTGTCATACTTTGAAAACTGGAACAAACCAGAGCTGCAACATGACTCCGCTGTGTGTTTTAGGGTAATTAGAAGTTCTCCCTGCAGGGGAGCCAAGGCCTAAATAATTAATCTGAAGGGAGCTGTGGCAAAACATGTCATGCCATCTGCATCTTCTGTGTCCAATGTGCATAGTCCATAGTGGAGCAGCAGCTGGTAAGGTGCTCAGTGTTGGGAGATGGAGACGAAGTGTGATGGTATGTGTGTGCGTGCGTGCGTGTGTGTGCGCGTGTGTGCTTGATGGGCTTGTAATCTGACGTCTGCTATTGTTTGCATGTGTGTGTGTGATAAAATGGGATTGTCAAAGTGCAGTATGGGAAGCGCAGCAGCCGGCTGTGTGTGTGTGTGCGTGCAGCAGAGGCTGGCTCTGTTTAGATCAGAGGAAAGAGAGATGGAGATAAACGTCTCTCCTTCCAGCACATAGCTCTAGCAGCAAGGGACAGAGAGGGAGGGAACAGAGCCAGGCTCACAGATGAAACACAGGTAGGATCTGTAAGGCGGGGACACGGATAGTGTTTGGCTGAACACTGGCAATCTCAGATTGATTTGTTATCCTTGAATGCTCACTGCTATCTTCTCCCTCTTTCTAAAGTGCGTCTCCTCTTCCTTGTTGACAGATATGTGTCACAAAGATGTCCACACGCAGCTGCCAGGGACCGGACTCTCTCATCAAGCCCCTGGACACCATCCCCGAGGACAAGAAGGTGAGAGTGCAGCGCACACAGAGCGGCTTTGACGCCTTTGAGAAGCCAGCCAGCCAGGTGAAGAGGGTCCACTCTGAGAACAACGCCTGCATCAACACAAAGTGCTCATCCACGGGCAAGGAGTCACCCAAACTACGCCGCCACTCCAGCCCTAGCTCTGTAAGTACCCCTGTCACACACTGGAAGAGACATTTTAATTCTAATTTTTAGCCCTTTTTATTTCGCTTTATTTGACAGAATTTTAGAAACATGAAAATGGGGCAAACCACTAACCTCTACACCATGAAGACAGTTTATTTTTGAGTGATTATATACTTATTGTACAATTTATCAATACACCTAAGGAAATCTTCACACTTAATTTTGTTTGTGAACATCATAGAGTTTTTTTGTCACTTTTACAGTCCCCAAAAAAAGGTTCCTGGATACAAATGATCATGAAAAGAATGATTACACATGAGTACCTTTTCCCCACATCTTTTCGCTAAAATGAGTCATTCTTGCCTCTGATTGGCCGTTGCTTGCATCACTAGGGGCTGCCTGTCCAGTTTAATTTAGTAACTTATTGTTATCCACCATACTTTTCCTTACATCTTATTTCTTCCGCCACATTTTCTAGCTCTATCTCCTCCCACACCATTGCACTTAGACATTCCAAATTTTCACCGAACGTGTGTCCCTACCCCACGGGGTGTGCTATTATACAGTTTTTTGATTTTCCACAAGGGGGCGCTGTTATGAAATCCCAACTGAAACAACTTTCAGAGGCCACATCTCGCACACCATAGGTCCGTTTAACTTGAAATTTCTCACACAGGTGTACATTAGGATGCTCTACAAAAAAGCCTCTGGGACCATATAAATCCGCCTGGGAATATTTTCCGCTAATTAGCATAAACTGAAAAACAGGGTTTTAACCACAACTTCCTCAGATTTCACTGTATTGACACCAAATTTCTCACGAAACCTCAGGGGACTATGAAGCACCTCCGAAAAATATTAGTAGGATAGCTTGAAAAACATGGCCGCCATTGACCAAAACGTTTATGCAGGGGCGGGGCTTATCAGCAAATTGGCCATAACTCATTGACCATAGGTCCTATCATCATCATCAAACTTGCTGGATATGTGCAAAAGACATGTGGTAGCATGTCCCTCAAGGCTTGTCGAGATTAACCCATAGGGGGCGCCACAAATGCGAAAAACATAATTCATAAATGCAATGTTTGACAGACCACGCCCCTCGCCCCCTGATTGTGTTGAAATTTCTTACACATGTACAGGTCATGGTGCCCCACAATAAAGCCTTTTGGACCATAGGGGTCAGCCATTTATATCTTGGCACCTTATGACTCCTCAGGTTTGTGTACATACTGTTGTGTTTTGTGTCCATTGTTGTCTTGTATTGTCGTGTGTTTTTAGCCACTACCTCCTATGCTGTAAACAAATTTGCCCTCTTGGGACATTAATAAAAACCTTGAACCTTGATTATTTTTTTCTTTCCTAATTTGCATGACCTGAAATACAGTCAAGTGACATCTACTTTACGGATTTCCAACCTACCATCGCCAAATTGTGTACACAGCATTAGGGGACCAACATACACATGTGTATAAAGTTTTAGCTAGATAGCTCAAAAAACATGGCTGCCGTTAACGAAAAGAGCGGCCATTTTTCTGCCGATTTGCCACGATTGCAACCTTCAATTGGCCAAAACATGGGACTCGAGTTTGGGAAGCTCGCAGCGGCGGTTCGTAGAAGCGTTTGAGCCGGGCAGAGTGGGGCGCCGCCGATGCGGAGCTGGCGGTCGGCGCTTGGGGGGAGGGGGGGGGGTACTTTTAAAATCTCTGTGGGATTTTCTAGTTTGGCCTTAATACTTAAAGCAGCTCCGAGTAACATTTAGATATCTTTTAAACAGCCTCATGTTTCCTCTGATAATCATAAATTACCTTTAACAGCAAACGAGACCATCAGTGCAAAGAAAGACGTTTTCATATAGTTTTTATTACTGCGTTTGGTCTGGTCGCACACCCAGTCCGATTTTTGGTTTGCGCGTGCAGGCTCTTTGGTCACATATCCGTATTGGTCGCAGATTTCAGTGTAGCGCTGCAACGTGATTTGAGAAGCCTATCCCTCCAGGTGAGGGAAGGGGAGCGGGAGCTTTGTTTGAGACAGTTATTTGTCATCATAACGACTGATAACGAGGCTGAACCATCAAAGAAAAAAAAAGAAAATGCAATGAAGAAAAGCTAAAAAGGAGAGTGGTAGACGAGCGGGAGGGCGTTGCCAAGCAACGTATACACAATGCGATCTAGACTGCAGTGTTTACTCCTAAATGAATGAGCGATAGCCTACTAAAACAAAGTTTACTTTGCCTCACCATCATCAGATGACCATTACTCATCTGAAATAGACAATATTTACAACAACATAAACACAGTACCTCATCGTGATCCATACTAACTGCCGTCTCTCGTTTATTCGCTTTCTGTGAGGACACGGAGTCTTTCAGCTCCGTGAGAGTACTTTGGTGACACTGCATCAACTCATTGCAATCAGGTGTGTGTAGCACTTACTGGCATTAGTTGATGCAGTGTCACTAACCACTCTCACGGAGCCGAAAAGAGTCCGGTGCCCTCACACTTTCAACACACGGACATGCAATATATTGCTTCCTGATTATTTGAATCTCGCACGCCCGGCACGAGCTAGAAAACAGCTTCATGACGGCTGGCATCGTAAAAATACTGCTGCTTTTGTCCAAAGGGGCCGCCAAGGGACCAAGTTACTCGTAGTGGCTTTAATACTAATTTGTTTTATATAGCCTATGTTGTTTCATAGTTTGGCTTTCAATAAAAAGGAAGTTCCAATTAAGTTTGTGTATGCTGTTCTAGTGGTGGTGGGGAGCGGGGGGCGGGGGGATCTACATTGTGGACTATTTGCACTGAATTGGAAATTATGATATTTTTGAAAAACTACACAGAATTACAAGGGTGTAGAGAATGTGTTATGATAAAAGCATTCAATTGAGAGAAAATAATGGGACAAAAATAAATCAAGGGGCATTCTCCATGTGAGCCTTTGCCATATCTGCACGTCGCACACACCCCCGATGGTTAGGACAGTTGCACAGCTTACAGCTAGGAATATCTGCAGAAAGTTTCACAGCTCTGGATTTTAAACCATGAATTGATAAACTTGCATCTAAGAAAATATATCAGTTTTCCGAGGGCTGTAAATAGGCCAATATATGTGGCTAAATAGCATGCTTATATTGATGATTGATTGTGTCAAGTGTCTAAGAATGACTTCTAACAATATCTAGCTTGCCCACCCCTTTCGATTCCAATGGTGGCTTGGCATATCATGGCTTGGCATACCAATGTAAAGTGTCATAACACTGGTGCTGGGTCATTGATTCCTATAAAAAACTAAAACAAAACTTGATGTGTTTTGAATGTGCAGAAAGTTTTGAAACATCCAGGAGAATAAATATTGTGGCTCAATCCAGAATGCCTGAGAGCCCTACTGCATTATATTCCTTATAATTGTCTCACCAGGAACCTGAATGTTGTCTTTTAATTTTTTTGTTGGAACAAAACCTAGCCTATGCCCCTGCATTATATACCTAGATATGTTGTTTTATTTTTGGATTAAAAAGAAGGCATGTTAGTAAACGACATGTCTGGCCCTTAGTGCGATTGTCATGTCGTAGAGTGTGAAAATGAGTTTGACACCCCTTCTTTACAAGGTTTAAATGAAGGCTGTTTACAAACCACAGAGTTTCCCCTGTCATGCAAATAAGATTGGCAGGTTGTATACACATAGGTTCCTTATTCGATTTAGCTGTAAAAAAAATTAAAATAGCTCATATGTGCTCACAATTAAGATTGAATGAGTGTGATATGAGGCTTGACTGATTGGCTTACAACATCGCTGCATGACACTAATTAATTGTTTCAGCTATGATTAGGAAAAAGTGTACATTGTCTCTTTCAAGTCTCAAAACAGAAATCTTAAATTGAACAATTGTAGGTGTTATGTTATTGTGTCATGTAATTCCATGTAGGATGAGCCCTTTGTGATGGTAGCATTTGAAAATAAATCATACTTCCTCCTTCAGTGCCGAATCACGCGCCGCCGCTGCTGTATTTTCTCCGCCGCTGCTATAAAAATCCTTCTGCTCCTCATTTTCAATTTTTTGGGTATGTAGCTCCTTTTAGAAGATGGGCAGCGCATAACGGAAATTGCGCAGCACGCGGCACATCATCACGTAGCCAAAGAAGTCAAAGAAGAAAAACCGATTAATGGACCTCATTTTCTCTGAGCTGTAGTTGTTTCCTCTTCCTCTCTGAACTAATGTTCTGATTCATAGTGTTTGTTATGAGCTGACCGTTCAATGAAACATATTCTCCCTCCTCCTCTGATGATATTCCAACTCATGTCATGTCTTCTGTTAAACCCAACAAGTTTTCTTTTCTAGGCCACTGACTTTTACCTTATATAATACCTTTGTATATCTTTTTCTCTTTTCCGTAGCCTACAAGCCCCAAGTTTGGAAAAGCAGATTCCTATGAAAAGCTGGAGAAACTGGGAGAGGGCTCCTATGCTACAGTTTACAAAGGAAAGAGCAAGTAAGTTATGTTATATAGGTCAGTGGTTTTCAAACTGTGGGGCGCGCCTCCCCTGGGGGGCGCGGGGTTATGGCAGGGGGGGGGGGGGGGCGGATGAATATGTGAAAAAAAAAAAGTTTGAGTTTGTGTTTTTTATATTAAAGGCCTACTTCACCGGTTTGAATATGAAGGTGTATTGAATTCTGAGATCCTATGTAGTGTAAATGTGCGAAAAAAATTGAAATCGGTTCATCCTAGCCTGAGAAAAGGCAGAAAGAGTGTTTTTTTTAACCCTATATTTCTCTTTCATCATCACAGAATCACAGACATCACAGAAAGAGAAATATAGGGTTAAAAAAAAACATACTTTGTAAATATTGCTGTGATGTCTTTTACTGTGACGAACTCTTGTCCAGCAAAGATGGACAAGAGTCCGTTCCTCTCACTGCATTTAAATGCATTCATTATATTACAGAGAAATAGGTCTCATTAAAGAAAAAGATCACCAAGCCCAACCCAGAGGACCCTGCATACATTTTTTTATTTTAAATTAATATTTTTATGAAAAATCCATGTGTCTTTCTTCAATAGCGTCTAATTAATCAGAGCCAGTGTCTCCAAATTATTTGTTCACACAAAATTCCTCATATTTAGCCTCTTAATTTTCCTCTCAAAGTGCACCAGATTTATGCATTTCACTTTAAAAAGTACCCCCGGACCCCTCTACGAGGGTCTGGTTCTCCACTGGCTACTATTTTCCTCCAGTAAGACATTGGAGGCACTAGCGAAAAAACACTGGGTGTGTGAATGACATTTAACTCACTCCCACCTAATTTTACAATAAATTATATTACAGAGCCGTGCTCCCCTTCACAAAATATCAAGAAAAATTAATCTTTAAACAACAAAATACCTTCTATTTGTTCTTGCTTATTACTTGTCATTTTTAATTGAACTGTTCTCATTGATCTTTGAACACCATTTACAGTCATTTTCTGTAACTCTTTTTGCATGCTTTCAGACTTGCTTTGACCAGGCAGCGTTCGGCATTCACCTGTCAACATAAACAACCACTTTTAAGTCTATTCTTAGACCGGCAAAAGCAAAAACATCTGTTTAGTCAGTGGCTTGGTCAAGATGTCCACTTTCATGTCATTTGTTGGACAGTATTGTAGTTCTATTTGTCCATTCAGCACACGTGCATGGATGTAGTGATGGTGAATGTTTAGTCCTGGGGCCTCTCCGAATAGTCCAATCTCCTAACCTATAAACCTCCTTTCCTATACCTTAACCCCTAAACGTCATCAGGGTTAAGGAGAGATGAAAAGGTGCTTCCTATCGAACATAGGAAAAGACAGCACTGTTTCAAATGAATTCGACTCCACTTTTCCTAACCGACGTTATTGCGCGACGGCGAGTATTGCTGACGTGAGTCACTAGCGTGAAACTACACTATTCTCCAAAAATTGACTATAACAAGCGCTCGTTTGATCCATGCGTTCTTTTCATATTGATTTTAATCAGGTTGTCACCAACAGAGTGAGAATCACTCCCATATAGGCCTATCCCAATTCACATGTGGAATAAAAGGAGGTTACACTTATGTTGTGGAAATTAACTGCCCCCAGTAACTTCATTAAATGTGAAGTTGGTATTTTATTTTCTTATGGTGTAAATTATGTGCTACGAAAATAACTATTATGATGTTGGTCTTTTATGAGTTCTTTATTATCTTTATGGGGGGGGTATTTTGTTTTAGCAGAGTTAAATCTTCCTCTCTTCTCCTCTCCTCTCTTCTGTTTTACCCATGGACATCTAAAGAAATGGACACCGGATTGAAACACGGCGTTCATTCATTCCTATGAAAGCTGCTCATTGGTGCAGGGAAGCCACAAGGAAGTATTAATGCGGAAATACCATGCGGCCCAGAAGCATGACGTAGCAGCATTATGGACCTATCAAGAAAGAGGGCGGCAAGCGTAGCCATGACGTAGCGGATGTAGAATCATTCTCGTTCTGTAGCATCCTTAGCATCTAGCATTGTAAGCTAAAGGTTTAAACAAGCACAGTTGTATTGCTTACCGACCATGGTCGTATAAATCACTAACCCCCCGATGATTCGCTATATGTGATCTTTGAATTACACTCCGTTTTTGTAAAGTAATACAGTGGTGAACAAGTTCTAAATGGAGATTCCTCCAGCCATCTAAACCAAACTAGTGGACTAGCGCTGTTTTGATAGCGTGTGTTACATCTTTATAGGTCCTACAAATCCCTCGGCGACTCAAAGTGTTAAAAAGTCACCAAAATGCCTAAAAACTATCAACGTCCTTCAAGTTAAGTAAAGGGAAAACCTCAGACACAAGAAGTTAATGGAGCCGTTGCACTGAGCATGGACCTATAAAGAAAGAACTGAGACCGGGCCGAAAACCGAAACATTTGTTTCACTACGACTCTGTTCAACTCTGCCCACGGCTGCCCACCCGTCCTCCTCCCTCGAAAACCAACTGAAAGCCAATAAAGCCGTTGGGCTAATAAAACGCTTGATGTGGCGTTTTGAAATTAAAAAACTTCAGTTTTAATAGTATATGGTCTAAAGATAAGTATGAGCCTATGATTGATATTCAGAAAAAATTTGCGGAGACAAAATCTTGTTCCCCGCTTGTATTGTGTGGACGGGGAAATCTGCCTACGGACCGCATGAAAATAAGCTCCACCCCACAGCCCCATTCATAGCATTCAGTACCAATGGATTGGCCACATGTCCATGCTGGCTGCTCGGAGAAGGCACAGTCCTGGGGGCCTGGTTTTACCTCTCGTTCGTATTCATGTAGAGTCGGTAAACTCCGGCGGTGGCCTCTTGCTTTAAATCTTGCTGCCGTAAAGGATTATGGGATACCACTATGTCCTTTCCTTTCGCATAGGTTGGTCCGGAATAACCTTTGCTAAAGGAGGGTTAAAGGATGAATTAAGGCTCCTTTCCTAAGCATTTTGAGAATTCGAATCATTTATCCGCCGAGTACTTCCGGGTCATCTCGATAGGAAAGGAAATTTCCTATGCAAACAATACTATTCGGAGAGGCCCCTGGAGTGGTCCACGGGATTCTTCGTGATGGCGATTGCTCCTTGGGTGTCTTCCAGGATCACTGTGGACATAGCCTCCAGTCCAAGATCACTCAGTAAGATACCTTCTTGAGCGGCTTGGCTAGAACATACTCCGCTTCTTCTGTTGAAAGTGCAATTGTTGCCTGTTTCAAAGCTCCAGAGTCTGACTGCTCATACTTGAGAGCAAGGTTCACTGTCCTTTGAGAGCTCAAGAAACGTTGAATATGATTTGAAAAGCTCAATGTCTTGTGACTTGTTTAAATGTTGAATGGAGTCTGTTGCTAAAAGTATGCCAGAGGAGATACATTTCAAACCAGGTGAAGTTTTAAAGGATTTGAAGGCTGCTCCTATCCGTTTCAATGTTAAAATAATTTGTTAAAAAGCTGATTATTTCAAAGTTAGTTTAAAGAAGTAAAAGAAAGAGCTGAAGGAGCTGAACATTTCAATAGTTGAATGGTTAAAATAGCCTTCACACTAATGTTATCCTAATCTTTATTTTTCGTCCGTATGTTTTTTGGCTCTCTGTAATTCCTCAAATCTTCAGCTATTTTAACCATTCAAGTATCAAAATGTCCAGCTCATTCAGGGACTTATTTTAACTTTTGTTACTTTTAAACTATTTAAAATATTTCGCTTTTTAACAAATTATTGTAACATTCAAAAGGATGGGAGCAGCGTTCAAATCTTCTAAAACTTCACATCCTTTGAAATGTATCCTCTGGCATAATTTTAGCTACAGACTCCATTCAACATTTAAACACGGTCACAAGACATTGGGCTAATTAAATCATATTAATAAAAAAAAATATTCAATAGTTTTTGAAAAAACAATAGAAGTTTAATGCTCTTCAGCGTCTTCTGGACTTTATAACGGGTGTGTATTGCGCTCCTTAGAGTGCGTGATGTCACCCACTCTAGCTCTGCTCTCATTCGGGTTCTTCAAAATATTTTCACTAAATCCTTTTATCTTCTACTATACCTTTAACTACTCATACACAATTTATAAATCAAAACATAGACGAATCAAGACAAAGTGGTTGCGCTACAGCAAACCTTTTGGGCTCCCCATTGACATCAGAACAACTGAAAGCCTACACTTCCGCAGGAGGCTTTAAACACATCTCTTTAAAGCTGGGGTGGAGGACTTGGGGAGAAAATTGCAGTTGGGATAGAGATTCGAATCAAAATACCTCAACAGCTCCACTTGTTCTCTTTGGTCCCTGCCCTATGGTCCCTCCCTGACACGCTCTACACCAACAAAGTCGTGCCAAAGTGAAAGGACAGTCCCAACAGTAAGAACAGAGAATCGGAGCCTCGCTCTGATTGGTCGAAGTGTACAGCTCATGTTAACTTTGACCAATCAGAAATCATATACCCCAGCTTCAAACTGCACTCTTTAGATTGTACTAGTACTTGTGTGATTCTTGCTGTTCTAAGTTTGTACCTTCATGGTTGAATGCACTTAATGGAAGTCGCTTTGGATAAAAGTGTCGCTAAATAAAATGTAATGTAATGGATTTTCAGGATATGCAATATCATAATTGTAATGCATGAATGCTTGCAGCTAGTGCGGAGACAGCATCCAAAGTCTGAGAGGAAATGGGAGGGGCAATATATGAAAGGGGAGGAGTTGGATGGGAAAGAGGAGGAGCTGCATAGTAGAGGGGAGGGGCTTGGGAGGAAAGAGGAGGAGTTGAGGAAATGGGAGGGACTGGAGAGAGAAGAGGAGGAGCTGGAGGGGAAAGGGGAGGGGCTGGAGGGAGAAGAGGAGGAGCTGGAGAGGGAATATGAGGAGCTGCAGCTGTGACCACAACAGGACCCTCCCCTCAATGGACGCCTCTTGGCGATCTAGGCTTCTCCGGATGATCCCGATGAAAATCCTGGACAAGAGAGGGGTCGAGGATGAGACCCCGCGATATCCAGGTCCTCTCCTCTGGACCATAACCCTCCCAATCGGTGAGGTAGTGTCAACCCTTGCTCCGACGACGTAACCGCCGGACAGTGAAAGCAGGGTGTTCGTCAAACGGGGAGAAGGGGGGAGGCTGGGGGAGCGAGGGGCCTGACTGAGACTGGCTTCAACCGAGACGTGGAAAGTGGGGTGGACACGCATAGATGGGGGCAGCTTGAGTCTGATGGCAGAGGAATTAATGATGGAAACAATAGGGAAAGGGCCAAGAAGACGAGGGGTTAGTTTTTTCGAGACAGTTTGCAGGGGGAGATCCTTATAGGAAAGTCACAGCTTTTCCGATGGAGCGGAGCGGGAGCCCGGTGGCGATCCGCGATGCACCGGTTCTGTTCCGCAGAACGCAGCAGTGTGGTGAGTGCGGTGCGTGAGCCCTTCCACACTCTGTGGCAACGGAGAGATGGTGCTGAACCAAGGGGACGGAGATGTCCTGCTCCTGAGCAGGGAACAAGGGTGGCTGGTAACCAATGGAACACTCAAAAGGGGACATGCTGGTGGCTGCACAGGACATGGAGTTGTCAAAGTCAAGGTCAAAGTATACTTTATTATCCCAGAGTTGGGAAATTTGTGTGGTCAAAAGTGCAACACATTTAGGACACATAGGCATACAAGTGGGCATGCCACACACAACAACATTTAAGAATAAATAGTTCAGTTCATCAGTGAATCAGTAGCAGGCCTAAAAACAACATTCACAAAAATTAAGTTAAAAATAGTAAAAGAAAAACACAGTGTTCATGATCTTGACCTGTGTCTTTCATTAAAAAGTCTAATAGCAGAGGGGACAAATGACAAGCTAAACCTTTTGGTTCTGATTGACCTTTGCAGCAGCCTGCTTCTGCCATGGTTACTGCGTTGGAACCTCCTATATAAGGGGTGGGTAGGATCACTGAGTATCTGCTCAGCTCTATTCACAACAAGATCAGGGGCCTATTTCAGGTAGCTGGTTTTACATACTCTGAGTTTAATCCTGCGCTCTGAGTTGGTCAACTCAGAGCGCAGGGTTGACGAGCAACTCTGGGTTTTCGGTTTCAGAACAGTGGATCAGCGTTGGGTTAATCAACTCTGAGCGTGTTCACTCTGGGTGGAGCGTGTGCATAAAAGCCATCGTCAATGGATCGCTGATAACATGATTCACCATGGAAACAGAAGAAACAAATGCTTGATCCTCCCACTTATCCACTTCTCAAAAAAGAAAAAAAAAGAAAACTTCTCCGCTCCTCCCACTAGAGTAAGAAATATTAACGAATGAGCTTATGGAGAAGAATGAACGGGGATATTGTCTCATAACTCTGATCTAATCACTTCGGCAATTCAGAAAAAAAACGTTGCAAAAGTTTTTTGTCAAGAGCATCATTGCTTCCGTATGAGAAGCAAGTCTATTTTAAGAATTAGGCCTAAATTACGCATATCAGCAGCAACAAAGTTATTAAGCTGCTGCTGCACAGCATTGCTGACAGTGTTTTATATTCACTGTATTATGTAGGCAAGCTATAATACTGTGCAGTAAACAGACTGTCGCTTCTTTTAAATGGGGAGGGAAAGATATTAACGTTTGACACATAAGGTGACAGTTTCCATTGTAGAATCCTGATTGTTTTATTACCAGATCCCTTGTCCTCTAGTGATCACAGTTTAAATTATTATATTATTTCTATATTCATATTGGGCTATTTAACGAGGCTTGTCTGTGACTTTGGGATGACACAAGTGAACAGTAACGATCGCGTGCAGACATAAATAGCCTATGTTCAGTGGCACAGATGTTAAAAAACTCCTGATAATTATCAAAATAAATAACGAGATACATACAATACAATAGGTTTATTAATCTGAATGTAGAGCATGTTCACGATGTGTAAAGTGGTCGGAGCTGCAGCGTAAAGTGAAAACAAACTCAGGGTAGGTCTAACCACCTCCCGAGCAGGTTAGACCCACGGCGTATGTTGCCACAGTAACTGACTCTCGGTTGCGCTGAACCTGCTTCTTGAAACGGAAAACCCAGAGTTTCCACTAACTCAGAGCGAACAAACTCTGGGTTGCCTCAAAACCAACTACCTGAAACAGGCCTCTGACCATAGCTGAGTGACTGACGTCTGACTGCATCTAATGATTTTGCTTGCTATCTTTACCAAACGCTGTAATTTATCTTGGTCTTTTTTGCGCATGTTGCCAAATACACAAACTAAGTCAAAGGACAATACACTCTGAAGGACTGTTTTGTAAAACAATTCCAAAATAATACAGTCCACATGAAAGCAGTTCAGCTTACGTAGGAAAAACATCCGTTGTTGTAGTTATGCGCATACTTAATCCAGGGGAGATGGTCGCTCCAAGCAGAGGGGTTGCGAGCAGCCATATAACGCACTGCGTTATATGGCCAGTTCCTAGGTCCCAGTTAGCTCTCTCAGCCTGCTCATTAGTCTGAGGGTGGTAACCAGATGACAGGCTGACTGAGGCCCCCAGAGCCCGGCAGGAAGCCTTCCAAACTTGGCAAATTAATTGGGTACCACGGTCAGAGTTGAGGTCAGCGGGAATCCCGTGGAGGCGAAAAACATGCTTATCAAGCAGCTGGGCGATCTCTGTGGCAGTGCGGAGCTTAGGGAGGTCAATGAAATTTACAGCTTTTGAAAACCTGTCCACTACAGTGAGGATGACTGTGTGTGGCCTATAAAGGGGGGAAGGCCAGTCACAAAATCGAGACCAATCTGGGACCAGGGCCGACCAGGAACAGGAAGGGGATGGAGCAGACCAGTTGGTGGGAGGATTTAGCCTGGGCACAAACCGTGCTGGCTCGAACGAATGACCGGGTGTCAGCTTCCATCGATGGTCACCAAAAGTGCTTCATCAGGAGGGACAGGCTGCGACTCACGCTATGGTGACAGGCAAAGCGAGACGTGTGGCCCCACACGAGAACCTGGGAGCGAACCGAACTAGGGACTAAAAGGCGACTAGGAGGACCGTTACCCGGATCTGGTTCAGTCGCTTGGGCCTCCCGGACAACGGACTTTATCTCCCAGGTCACAGCCGCTACCTTAAGGCAGGAAGGAGAGAGGATAGTGTCAGGAGGAGCCAGTCTTTTCACAGAGTTAAACTGACGAGAGAGGGCGTCAGGTTTGACGTTCTCGGACCCAGGATGGTAAGTGAGGGTGAAGTTAAATCGCCCAAAATGCTGGGACCACCGGCCTAGCGGGAAATTTGAGCGCTTGGCTGTCTGTATGTACGACAGATTCTTGTGGTCGGTCCAAACCACAAACAGCTGCTCTGCCCCTCCAGCCAGTGCCGTCACTCCTCCAGCGCCAGCTTTACAGCAAGCAGCTTTCTGTTGCCAAATGTCATAGTTGCGCTCAGCAGGTACCTGTGAGAATTTTTTTTGCAGGGATGAATCTTCTCATCAGTAGAAGAACGCTGGGACAGAACGGCCCCTACCCAAGTGTCAGGAGCATCAACCTCCACAATGAACTGCCTGGAGGTTGGATAAGAATAGGGGCAGAAGAGAAGCCTTTGGCGTCCATGCAAATGGTAGGGCAGGGCAGGGCAGGTGAGACGAGTGAGAGGGGCTGCAACCCTGCTGTAATCGCGGATAAACCTCCGGTAAAAGTTAGCAAATACAAGAACCTGCTGCAGTTGCTTGCAGGAATCGAGGATGTGTGCCTTGACTGAAGCCAGGCACCCATAAGTACCACGGGCAGTGCGAAGTACAATTTGGCACTGACTGCAGGGAATCCAGGAGTATAAGAAGGGGAGTTGATTGTAGATGAAGACCAGGGGCCTCATTTATAAACGTTGCGTACGCCCAGAAGAGGGCGCACGCCAATTTCTAAGCAAATATTGGGATTTATAAAACCCAAACTTGACGGGAGATGTGCGGTCCTCCACGCAAACTCTGACCCATGCGTACGCACAGAAAGTGGAGAAAGGAGAAACGGCGACTCCGTCGGCACATGTATGAAGTGCGAGAACGAATGTGTTTGTGTAAAATGAATCCAGATAGGCCTATTATAAGCCATGTAGGTCTATCATATATTGGGAGTTCCTTTGCAAAACGGAAGAAGCCATTCTTACAACTAATGAACAAATGCCTCCACGGATTATTCCATGGAGTGATACCAACAAAAACAAAACGAATTAGGATCTTACATAGCCTACAAACGGAGATAGGATATATGAGTGCAAATAAAAACAAAATAGCGTTCGAATAAGCTCTGCAGTTAGAATAACCTATCTGCATGTTGTGGAATTAATTCTGATAATATTGAGGTGGAATACAGCCTATTACTTTTACACTGACGCTGTTCTCGATGCCTCAGTCAGGCAGACAGGAGTGCACCTTTTTCATACACTAATGATAAGCCTACTGTACATCACATAGGCTACTGTGATCTTTTTCACGGCTTTTAGTCCGTTTTATCTATGTGTTTTTCTTTGAGTTTAAGCACGTCGCAATTGTGTTTTGAAAGGGACTGTGAAGTTTATTATTAAACCTCCGCCGCCCGCCACTGCCCCGGGATGAATTCTCCGAATCTGTATCTCATGGGGGGTCTCAGTGTCCCCCGTTCGTGGCACAAACACTGTTGTGTGAGGATATGCACTTGTTTGCGTCCACTTTTATGTCGGATCGCTTCTTTTTATTTCGGCCAGAGCGTTCACAGAGATCGCCACAGGCTGCACTCTGACGCCTTTACGCTCACACTGCCACCAAACTATATTTTCCCTGGTCGCCACTTCTCCAACGGGTACTTCGGGGTGACCGCAGTGATCCACAACGTGTGGAGTCTATTTTTCCATTTCCCTTTCAGTCGGCGATTGCCACTACCGCCTTCATGCACTCAGTAAATGATATTAATTTGGGCGTGTCGATGACTATGTATGGGTAAATATGGGCGGTACGTGAAGCCCGCAAAGTCTGCGCCACATTTAGAGTTGATTGTGATTTATAAAGGGAAACAGGCGTAGGACGTGAGTGCGCACTGTTTTATAAATCCGAATATTTTTGTTCGCACGTACATCCTACATTTCTTCCGTACGCCAGCTTCCACGTGAATCCCACGCAAAGCTTTATAAATGAGGCCCCAGGTGAGCAGATTGCAGATGACAGCCAGATGTGAGTTGAGACAGACAAGGGGAGTGGCAGAAACAGACAGAAGAAAACACAGAGCAGCCAGCTGTGACCACAACACTTTAACTACTATGTTTCAGCTCCTTCAACATTTCTGCATTTTTAGCACTCATTTTCAGCTCCTATTCAGCATCAATTTTCAAACTCTTTTATATCTTCATACTCCATCCAGTTTAGCATCAGCTTTTTCAGCATCCAACATTCACACACATTTTCTTCTGGAAATGCTTTTTCTAGTTATACAGTGAGCAGGGCTGTAACTTAATGAATGACTATAGTTATATGTAAATAGTTTGAGCCTCTCTTGTAGCTGTGACTCCAATACATGCACTTTATTGTAATGTTGTGTTAATTATTATTTGGATGAAATGACTATAGGACAGGGTCTCTAACTGATGCAGTAAAGGGCAAGCATTGCTAAAGTTCGAGAGCCCTGCTATAAGACCAACGATTGTAATAATTGATTCAATATGTACCACTTATTATGGTGTGGTGCTTTCCTTCCATATTTTACTAATTCAGTTTCTCAAAGGTTCACACTGTAAATTTTTGACACTGCACAGACTCTTATCTTCACAGTGATATTAGTGTGCATTGCTCCAGACAGCCTTGATTGGTGAGCTTCATTCACTTGTAATCCTGTGGCCTTGTACCCGGTTCTCACTCCACTGCTGCTAAATTACATTTCATTGACTTAACAAAGCTTGCTATTCTACAGCTTCACTGATTTTAATAGCTTCTTTTAATAATGTCACTAAACATTGTAGGATTACAATACTGTGGTATGTCCGCTATTGTGTTGCCAGGGTGAATGGGAAACTGGTGGCCCTCAAGGTGATTCGTCTGCAAGAGGAGGAAGGAACGCCCTTCACAGCCATACGAGAAGGTATCAGTTTTTACCTCATTTCCAATGAAAATACAGAGATCCCCCCCTACACTCACGCACTCAAGCATGCATGCACGCACGCACATGCGCACACACACACACACGCACACACACACACACGCACGCACACACGCACACAATATATATGTGAGCTTGGGATAGATATCCCAGTACATCAACCACCAACAGTGTTTTGAGGACAATCCAACCCTTATTTATATCTATTACTGAATCAGTATTTTTTATTTTTTATTTAACCTGCCATCGTTCATACTTCCAAAATGTCTAAACTGTATGTTCTTTTTAATGCAATAGTAGAGAGCTACCCTAGACTTAGTATGATCCCTTGTCAATATAAAGGCTGAATACATTTAAATCAAATAAAGACTTCCAATGTGTTCATAATGTAAAGTGAATGATGTTTAGATGTGGTTGATGCTCTGCTCAGTTCAGACTGTCATCTGACAGGAGGAGCAAACATCGCACAGTCTGCTGATTTATGTCTTTCTCCTTTAAAATGACTGACAGAGTTCCCCTAAACCCCCTGATGCTGTGTGATACTTTTTATTAGGTCCCATGGCAAACACAGCCTCAATAAGTAGTTCCATCTATTAAAATTGCATAGGCGAATTTGGGGGATTTTGAGGTAGAATTTACAGTTGTATTTTTAAAAAGCAGTAATTAAAAGGGAATCAGAAAACAATTATGTGAAGTCGTTGTGGACGAATTGATTGACAAAGTCATGAAAAATTGGAAATATAGAGTAAAGCGCCTGTGAGATTTGACAACAAGTTTACCTCCGGGGTCAAAATTTGCCCAGTCGGTAGGATGAGGCTTAACAATGTCTATTACATCATCAAAATGTTGACAATGGAGTGTGAGAGCTTCAAGCAGAAAATCCTCCAGTATCCTTTTCTGTTTTCATTTGTTCTTAATTAGTGCTATGCAAGTATAGTGTATGTGGTTTCTAGAAGGCCTGTGTTGCATTCTAATTAGTCAACTATTGAAGGCAATAATTGTATATATTACTGTGGTATGTCAGTATGTGCTTAACTCTTTTTCAATTCTATTTAAAAATACAATTATTAAGTGATGCTGTACATGACTACATGAACACATTTCAGACATGACAAGCTAGCAGACAAGACAAAAAAACAAAAGAAAAACATATATACATATATATATATATATATATATATATATATATATATATATATATATATATATATATATATATATATATATATATATATAATATATATAGTATATATATACAGTATAAAATACAAAAAGAGAAGAGAAAACATACAGAAAGAAACTAGCAGAAGTTAATGGCATATTAAAACATTGTATGTGCTTGACTGTGTGTGTTGTGTCTCCTCAGCATCTCTCCTGAAAGGCCTGAAGCATTGTAACATCGTGCTGCTCCATGACATCATCCACACCAAGGAAACCCTGACTTTGGTCTTTGAGTATGTGGTGAGTTTGTGACCAGTGACCACTGACCCACTGTCTGTGGGCTGACTATCTCGTTTCTTGTTTGTTCAAAAGCACCAGTAGAAAGCAGAGTTTAAAAGGGTCCAGTGCTCGTCTGTGTGTCTTCACTTACAATGATTTGACCTCAGTTTCCCTGTTTGTGTATTGTGGGGCTAATTAACTGAAATTCTTTGAGCAACTTGATAAATGTACACATTGCATTTTGTATCTACAGGTTGTGATCATTCATTAATCTGCCACTAAAAGCTGTGGTGTTTCTGCCTGCTCAATAAAAGGTGATAACAGATCTAAGTGGAATCTTACCTGTACATACAGAGTAAGAACCTGGTGTTGCAGGATATAGGATGGATATAATGAGAATTAAAACCGAGTAATTTCATTTATCCATGTTTAAAACAAATATATGGGTATCACTTTGTATTAATGGTACACGAATCATCATGAATTCATGTCTTTTTTTTTTTTTAATATATTTTTTTTTGGCATTTTTCAAGCTTTATTTGATAGTACAGAGTTGAAATGGGGAGACAGAGAGAGGGGGGGGGGTGACCTGCAGTAAAGGTCCACAGGTCGGACTCGAACCTGTGCAACGAAGGCCGGAGCCAATATGGTACGCACTCTATCCACTACGCCACCGGAGCGCCCCATGAATTCATGTCTGAGTAAATGCATGAAACTGCATGAACTCATTCATGTAGTACTTCACGAACTATAAGTAATTCACTAGGATTAATGCTATCTCATGCATGATTCAACACAGGAACGATACATTAATGAATGCATCAGCTAAGGTATGTCAATCATCATGATCGTTGAGTTATTACAGAGGATCATGTCTGTCCAGTCACACCAATACACATGTATTTTGTTTAATACCAAGTGTTGAAGTGCTGAAACTTTACCAGACACTTTCCTACTTTTATGTGAACCCCTCGTAAGACTGTCATAGTGAGGAAATCTATTCCTGCATTCCAATAGTAGTTGCACTTCCCCTTGTTCATTTACCCTCAGCCCTTGGCATGACGTAACAGCATACGTTGCACGGAGGGAACTTGGAGAGCGGAGGGAGACTGGGCGGGGGAGGAGCGGAGGATTTAAATGGAACCCACTTGCCCACTTGCCCTTGTAGTCGCAATGGACCGTCAGTTACATAGGTAAATCTGAATGCAAATATTACAGAATTATAACATTCTGCTAAGGTAGCCTATGTTGCAGAAAGCCATTTCCATAGCATAACAAACATTGAATTTTGACACGGTAACTCAGATTATCAAGATATTGTTACTTACACATGTAAATTGTTTGCTCCGACATATTTTCTTATTTATACTTTCAACCAAAAACATTTGTTTTAAATAGTCCTCTAATTGGCAGCCATCGGTGTTATAGCAGCAATGTGTAAACTGCAATACATTCACTGGATTGTTCGTATGGAAATAGGATAGCCTAATTGAGGCGTTTTGGAATATATTTATATATATATATTTGTCCTGCGGGTGGCCGCGATGTCCCTAAAAGCATACAGTCTACCGGAAAATAAAAGGAGAAGAAGAAGAAGACGAACTGCAATGCACTGTGGGTGATATCCACCATCCATGTTGACTTGATCACTCAGCCCTCCGAGGGTCTATCTCACGAAGTTCACTTCAGTTTCCAGACTATTGGAACGACACTTAAGATGGCAGCGGGGATTCCCCCGAGGGCAAGTGCCTAGGGCAAGTGAACGAGGGCCTGTTGAACGGGTATTGGAACGTACCCACTATGTACCCCTAATATCGAACTTTTTTCTATTTCATTGCGTCCGTTCTACTTGCCACGAGAAATCCCATAAATATTAATATTTATGACGGTGGTTCATATTCATCCTCAAGCCAACACAGAGGAAGCAAGAGCCACCTTTGTGAAACTTGTGCACTGTTTACAAAGCATTTCCCCTGATGCCCCACATTTTCTTCTTGGTGATTTTAACATGTGTAGCCTTAAAAAGCCCTTTGGTCATTTTTACCAGTATGTAACCTGTCCAACTAGGTATGGTAAAGTGCTTGACTTATGCTATGGCACCTTAAAGGCAGCCTATAAATCATATGCAGTGGCACCATTAGGCTCCTCCGACCACAACTGCATCTTTGCTGCCCCGGTCTATCAATCAGCCCTCAAAAGAGATGAACTGACTCTCACTGTATCAAGCTACATTAACTTCTGTGAGCAAATGATAACTCCTAGCAAGACAATTAAAGTGTACCCTAATAATAAGCCATGGGTTAGTAAATCCCTCAAAATTTGCCTCAATCAAAGAAAAGTAGTTTTCCACCAAGTTGACATTAAGCAACAAAGACATGCTCAGAAGCTTGTGAAAAAGGAAATAAAGCTGGCCAAAATGCGCTTTAAAGATAACGTAGAGGATAAACGTAAGAATGAGGACTCTCGCTCTGCCTGGAAAGGGATCAAATATATGCTAGGCATTTAGGATAAGAGAAAAGAAAAGGGGTGTCTAACCCTGAAAAGTCTGACTCCATCCTGGCAGAGGAGTTAAACAAATTTTTACCTGAGATTTGATTCCCATGACTTAAGTCAGTGCTTCTCAATTGGTGGGGCGCGCCCCCCTGGGGGGGTGCCGTGAGTTGTCAGGTGGGGCGCGGGCTGCCTTGACTTCCAACTGACCAAAAAAATAATTATTTTATTTAATTTTTTTTTAAGTGCTAGCAAGCGCGATGTGTGCTTGTGTATGGTCATATCCGCGCGAAATGCCGCGATTTGCAGTAAATAAATGTCCACATGTGTCTCCAGGTGTCTCTGTAGGCTATTTAAAAAGAAATCAAGCAAGTAGACTAATAATAACATTAATGAATTATTGGTTATCGCATCACAGAAGGCCTATTGGCTAGGGCTGCAACTAACGATTATTTTGATAATCGATTAATCTGTCGATTATTTTCTCGATTAATCGATTATTAATCGATTAGTGTTTTGGTCCGTAAAATGTCAGAAAATGGTGAAAAATGTTGATCAATTTTCCAAAGCCCATGTTGACGTCCTCAAATGTATTGTTATGTCCAAAACACAGATATTTCAGTTTACTGTCATAATAGGATTAAAGAAACCAGAAAATATTCACATTTGAGAAGCTGAAATCAGAGAATTTGGAAATGTTTTATTAAAAAATGACTTGAAACGATTAATCGATTATCAAAATAGTTGGCGATTATTTTAGTAATCGATTAATAATCGATTCGTCGATTAATCGTTGCAGCTCTACTATTGGCCTATAATAATAAAAAACACCACCTTAACTATGTTTACAGTTTAAAAATGTTTTGAATGAAATGCAAACCTCAGTGAATCATTTGCTCTTGTTTCTCCTGAGATTCACACAGACTGTGCAGTCTTGTTTAAAAATTGAGCTAATGATAAACTGAACTTTGAATTGTTTTGCTGCAGAAGTTATCTCAGCTAATTTTTGTTATATAATAAGGTATGCAGAATGCTCGTTCCAGAAACTCATACAGTGATTTTGTACAGATAAATAAATAAATATTAGCAGGTTCTCAATAGTATTTCAATTTAGGGGGGGGGGGCGAAAAAAATTCTGTCCCCTGCTGATGTTTGGAGAACACATGAAAAGACAAATGTGAGGAAAAGTCCACGGCCTGAGCCTGACAATATCAGTGGAAAACTACTTAAAAATTGTTCCCTGTTTTTGAGTGAGATTTTAACATATACAGTATTTTCCAGCTCTCCTTATCCAGTAACAAAGTCCCCATGCTATGGAAAGAATGAATTGTTGTCCCTAGGGCTGCCCCCTGAAAGTCGATTATTCGAATCATCAGTCGGAACCCCCGCAGTCGACGCAGATTCTTCAAGTCGAACCATATTTTTATTTTTTTTCAGTCAGTGTACATTATAATAAAAGAAAAATAAGAGCAAAACACTGACGTTATCATGCCAGGGCAATAGGTGGCGGTAAAACGCCATAGAAGAAGAGTGGTGAAAACTAAAGAGGAAATGCCAAAAGAAAAAAACAAAGCAGATGTACACGTTTGCGTTGTGAAAATTGCACACCATATGCCTATTGATTCTGCTCTGCTATGTGCTGTAATAAAGATAGGTCGCCTTGGAAACAATTAAGCCCCTGTAGACTGCGAGCATCTCGTCTTTTTTACTCGCGCGAATCACCATTCTGTGCAGCCGTCACCGGCTCTGTGTTGTTTCTCTCTCAAGGCCGAATTCCACCGGCTGCATCTCCGGTCCTTCTCTGCTCCAGCACGGCAGAAACAGTAATACAATTAAGAGCAGTCAGTGGGAGAGTTTCCACCACGTCCGCTGCACCGTCTCTCTGCTCCGCTGCTGGTCCAGCTCTCCGGTGAAATACGCACTGCTTCTATTTCTGCCGGATGCCTGAGCTCACCGCATCAATGTAACACAGAACACATCGAGATAGACAGGAACACAGACGCCGACAAAACAATAAAACCTCCGGTTAATTTTAAAAATAAGACACTCAGTGTTCACTGCATGTGACATTCTCAAAACAGAGACACATACGAGCATGTCCACTGTTCTTTTACTCGTTCGGATGGGAACAATAACCTTCAGTGCGTTCGTTGTTGTGTAAATACCATATAGGAGAATCATATTATCAAGAGCGATCGCCCGCCACTTTTATTACCGCGGGAACTCCTCGTTCTCGCGACTCCAGCTGTTCAGCGGAGCTGGCCGTGCCTGCTTTGAAAACGGAGCCGGTGGGTATTGACGGACGTGGGCGCACGGAGCAAAACCGTTGGACACCGCACGCGCAGCCAGTGGAATTCCGGGGTCACTGGCTCGCCGAGGCTCAGGCACTCTCGTGCTTCAGCTGCGCTCCAACTCCCCGGTTCACTCGTAAACTGATTTTTTAAATATATCCAATCTGGAGGTTGTTTATGTTAAGCTCTGTTTTCGGTGGTCTTGAAGTCTGTTTTCAACTGTTTTCGGATTGACGGTTGGTCAAATATCTCACTCCAATGCACTTTTCTGATTGACAAATAGTTTCACGAATAGTCGAATCTCTGGTTTGAACAGGCAGATCCGATTCGACTGAGAGAATTCTGAGTCGGGGACAGCCCTAGTTGTCCCCGTAGCCAAGGGTTCATCACTGAAGGAGTTGGGTGATTATCGTCCAGTGGCCCTAACTTCTTTGGTAATGAAGGGGTTTGAACAAATTGTTAAGAGAAGCTTATTGGCAGTGACTCAGAGTGTGGTTGACCCTCTTCAATTGCCGATCAGGGAGGAAAGGGGGTAGATGACGCCATAGCTACTCTGCTGGATTTCATTGTTGGCTACCTGGAGGGCAAGAAGACACATGCACGCTTATGTTTTATTGATTTCTCGTCAGCGTTCAACTGCATGCAGCCCCATATACTTGCTCAGACGGTCTCTAATATACTTGGCATTGACTTTGGCACTGTATGTTGGCTTGTTGACTTCTTTACAATTAGGTCACAAAGAACTCCTGTTAATGACACTTTGTCTGATGCCCTGATGTGTTCCACTGGATCCCCACAAGGCTGCGTTTTGTCACCCTTGCTATTTGTGCTCTACACTAATGACTGCCAGAGTACCTTTGAGTCAAGGACTATTATTAAGATTGCCGATGATTCAGTCATAGTCAGTCTCCTGCAGGACCATGAGGTGGACCATGGGCCTGTCTTGGACAATTTCATCAAGTGGTGTGATAGCTCATATCTACAACTGAATGTCTCAAAGATAAAATAAATGAAAATCGACTTCCGCCGGAATGTTCCTGCCACAGCACTCACTGTAATCAGTGGCATAGCTGTGGAGACAGTTAACACATAGAAATACCTCGGCACCATCCTGGACGAGAAAATTGACTTTCGATGAAAATACGGACTTGGAAAAATTGTCCTTCTCTGCCAAAAGACCATTGGCCTTGACCTGAAAAACCCTGGTAATATTTACCAAGTCAGAGTCACTCGGAAGGCAAAGGCCATACTGTCTAACCCTCTACAAGCGCCACAAGAAAAGTGATTTTTCAGGTAAAAGCCAACCCAAACATTACATCTGGAGATTTTCAGACAATTTGACACCACCATTCTTCACTTGGGAGAAGGTTCTCTTGGTGGTAGGCAGAGTTGCGTTTTTGCCCAAACATGGCGGTTTTGGTTCTGACCAAACAGTTAAATTTTGGACTAATCTGTCCACAGAATAAGACTTCAGGTATCTCCAGGTGCTCTCTGGCAAAGTTGTGACAAGCAGTTTTGTTCTTTTTTTGAGAGCAGAGGCTTCTTTAGCAACCCTCCCATGAAAGCCATTTTGACTGAGTTTTCTTCTTATTGTGGAACCATGCACATCTGTCCCAGATGCTGCAAGAGAGGTCCGCAAATCACTAGATGTAATGTTTGGGTTGGCTTTTAACTGAAAAATAACTTTTTGTGTGGCGCTTGTGGATATTTTTGAAGGAAGTCTACTTCTAGGCAGATGTTCAGTCACTCTTAAATCTCTCCATTTGTAGATGATTTGCCTCACGGTGGACCGATGGAGCTCAAACTTTTTTTAAATTAATTTATAGTTGTCCCCAGACAAATGTGCAGCATCAACTCTATTCCTGAGACCCTCAGAGATTTTTTTCCCTTTCAGCATGTCTGACCTGTATGGGTTCACTTTGGTGAGCCTAAACTGACCTGGTTTTATCTCTGTTTTATCTAGTGCCGCCCAATTTCTTCCCTAAAGATCTCTCACTACATTGGTCCATTTCTCAATTTGGCCCATCTGATTGTGTTTACTTGCTCGATTTAAGCAATGCAGCTTAGGGTTCACAAACTTTTGCACATACAACAATCTGTTTTAACAATTGATTTCTGGAAAAGAAAAATTTTAATTGATAAAGAAACATCTGTTATTTCATATAAAAATTACTGGTATTGATAAAAATTAATTAATAATGGTCAAAATAAATAAAATTCCAAAAGGTTCAAGGGGTTCACAAACTTTCACACAGCACTGTATATCAACCTGCCAGAGATGGAAATGAGCCACTGGCTATAATCTGGCATATTTACATTTAAATGTTCTTCAATATGCCCTGTCCCCGTTTCAAATAAAAACAATCTAAAAAGATCAAATCTCAAATCCTTCATCTTATGCAGCCTGTGTTGTTTCACGAACAGCCATTAATTCTCCTCCTCTTAAAGGAGGACAGGGATTGACAGGGGACAAGCTATGCATGTATTACAGATAGACAGAGGACAGAGTCAGATGGACAGGCATCTCCACGTTGAAGTATCTGTCTGATTGAGCAGAGGAGGATGTCCAACTACAAGATGTAGTGGGACATTGTTGAGATTGTAAATTTCAGTCTCCTCTATCTTCACACTACTGACGATGACGAACATGGAGTGGAGGGGCACACAGCGCACCACTGTATGAGGATGGGTATTCTAAGAGCGGACACATCAGCTCACATACAAACACTGCTACAACATTGAACACGTTTCTCATGTTTCTTGATGGCAGGAAGGACATGCAAGATGGATGCCCCAGTCCACAAATTGTGTTTGATTTTTGTATTTGAGAATATCCTATTCCCAGTAGCATTTAGACATTATTATTATGGTGCAACATGTGGTAGTTGATGTTACTAACTCAACATTGTTCTTTTCTACATTTTTTTTACAGCACACAGACCTGTGTCAGTACATGGACAAACACCCTGGTGGTCTCCATCCAGACAATGTAAAGGTACAGTATGAATAAATATGCTGGTCATTAACATTTAGCTTGATGAGTACAATGTCTTGAAAGCTAATAAGATGTGGATGTAAAACAGGATATTTTGCTAGCACAAATTAGCTTGGCGTCATCAACATGTAGCTCTTAATTTTTGTTGTCCTTTTGATGGTCTACTCAGTGCTTTTCAAACTGGGGTTGAGTTGCCGCTGCAGGGTTGCACCATGACTACATTATTAAAAAATATATATATATTCTGCTACATGAAATGATGGATAATTAAGCCTTTCGCTGTATTTAAATGAGGCAGTTCCACAACTCATCAATATTCACCTTTTAATGAAGTCAAACACTGCGCATGCATCGGATGCACCGGCATTTTGTTTGTGTGTGGAAATCGCTCTCCGCAAAGTTACTTTTTATTCAGTTTTAAACTGTTATATATACGTTTTATTGCTGGTCTGCTTTAAGTATACCTTTTATAGAGTGTGAGAGTGTGGCGTCACGCTGCCAAAGTGACCTAGTGCCTAAAGCAGGCAACCGGGGCGCTCTGTGGGAATGGCTCAGACACCATTCTCCCTGTTTACACATATTGGACTAAAAGACTGACTTTGAAAATGTTTTATTAAGGTGGAAAAGTTACTCATTGTTGCTTTGATGTGTTTGACACTCAATCACTGGTGTTGTAAATGAATAGGTAGAGATGAATAATGATGCAGTGTGTTGGGCTGATGGTTCCGTCATGCATTAGCTGACAGTTGAGGCTCCATCTGTTCTGATACACTCCTACCTTTTCACACGGAGGATTAACACAAGTCATTTTGTGTTTTTCCTGCCGACAGCAGCCTAGCTGACATTCCCATGAATTAGGATTATTCAGAGAGAGCGGAGCAAGGTGTAGTTTGGCTCCAGATGAGGCTGTTGCACATTTGGTGAGATCTGGGATTTCCAATATCTTGATAGGACCACTGGCTTTGTTCCTGTGCACTCATGGAATGGAGGTTATTCTAGCTAGCCAGCACATTACAATGGTTTGACATAACCACACAATGAGAAACACATTTCTATTTATTTCTTTTTTTGTATTTTTTTAGGAAAGGCTGTAGTTTACTTTAAAGAGGACCTATGATGCTTTTTGACTTTTATGACCTATAAATGTTGTTATGATGATTTATAGTCATGCTTAACCATACTAAATTATCAAATAATGACTTACATGCATTTCGACGTATTCCCTGCTGACCGTCTGGGGTGTCTGTGCAGAGCACTAGACACTATTCTAGCCAGTCGAGAAGTCACGTGTTCAAAGCGGTTTGAGGCTTTGTAACTTCGTGACGTCTTATGTAACTTGGTGTCGTCACCACGAGGATGTTTCCATGTATAGTAATGCTGTCACTTCCCTGTTCGTGTCTGCCTCGCGCCCTTATAGGTCCATGCTCGCGCTTCTCGCCCAGGCCCGGTTCTAGACAGTTAGATTTGGGTGGGCAGAGCGCGCGAGCCGAAATTTTTAGCCCTTGTAAGATCTCTGCGTCTGCTTTTTGGCACATTTACTGTGAATTGTGTAGAACACAATATGCAAATTAACTTTGAGTGTCCCAAATGTTTATGAATAACATATAATATACATTATATACAACATAATGTATCTTTTTTTAAATTGTAGGCAGCCTGAGCTGATTGAAGAGAAAGCTTTGGGACTGGACAACCTGGATGGTGGTAGTCCAGAGCTATATAGTATACACACTACTTTCCACTATTGCCTCTGATGTCCAGCTGGGTGAAAATAGTAGCCAGCCGAGGTCACAACCCTGCTAGGGGGGTCCAGGGGTATGCCCCCCCCGGGAGATTTTTTTTACCTTTTTAAAGTGAAATGCATGAATCTGGTGCACTTTGAGAGGAAAATTAAGAGGCTAAATCTGAGGAAGTTTGTGTGAACAAATAATTTGAAGACACTGGGTCAGATGAATTAGAAGCTATTGAAGAAAGACACATGGATTTTCCATAGAAATATAAATTAGAAATAAAATATTATGCAGGGTCCTCTGGGTTGGGCTTGGAGCTCTTTTTCTTTTACGGGACATATTTTTCTGTAATATAATGAATTAATTTAAATGCAGTGAGAGGAACGAAGCAGAAGAACTCTGTTGTCCAGTTATCTTTTTTTCCACAGACGAGGCTGAAATAGGCTATAGACTATAGGCCTACTCAGTGCATGGGCAACTGAGGGCAGCCCCATTTTCAAATATTTTTAAATAAACTCAATACACACTGTGCATGCCATGGACTTGGACGTGACGTGATCAGTTAACCTCGGATTACCTCCCAGATGAACTGATTCAATTATTAAGATATTAACTATCTACCAACACATTGTATTCCTTTTATTGTGTGATAATTTACATTCACATAATATGATGTTGATATCAAACACACAAACTAAAAAAAAATTGGGGGGGGGGGGCCCCTGGCTGTCGGGACCCTAAGCAACCGCTCATTTTGCTTATGCCTCGGGCCGGCGCTGCTGACCAGTGACCACTGTAAGCGGGTGGGTAACTTGGAGGCAGGCTGTCCTGCCCACCCAATAATACAATTAGAACCAATGCATGGTAATGGTATATTCTTTAGTATTAATTAATTGTCTGAATTTTATTTGACATTTTCTTGTACAGCGAATGAACAGGTCCGTCCGATAGTGGGTCTGGACTTCCACCTAAAAAAAAAAAAAAAAAAAAAAAATTAGATTTTTTTTTTGATTGGGTGGGCACAGCACCCTGGCCCCTGGCCACAGCCGGCCCTGTTCCTGCCACTGAAAGTGTTCCGGAAGGAAGGTAACCAATCACAACGGAGTGGGGTTTGCAGGAGGTGGGGGGACGGGAGCGGAGATGGCCGAAAGAACAGGCGGAGGGAGCGGAGATGGCCGAAGCACACACACTCAAGTGTTGACAGGACGTGCTGGATCGCCAAAATAAGAGAAAGAGCTTCCCGAAAATCTACATAGTTTTTTGTGATGGATTCGTGTCAGGTTGCTCTATAGCAGTGTTTAACAAGAAATTAAGACCAGAAAAGTAGTATAATAGGTCCTCTTTAAATTTGGTCTTTACTTGGTTTCTCAAAGTGTAAATTCAATTGTAGTTGAAACTTGAATTGAATTGTAATTAACCCATTGATGACTATGGCAATCTAGGATGCATGTCCTTAATGCCTGAGGGTTTTCCGAAAAAATAGTACGAATTGTCAAGTCTACCAAAACCTTAATATCTAAGCCTGTGTAGCACATAGAAACATGAAATAAAATACATTTAAAAGTTAAGGTTCACAGGTTTTATTTAAACATGCTCCCTTAGCGCTTACAAACTAACACATTTTTCTAAAAATCGTCAAAATTCGATGGGGGGAGAAAAAAAAGAATAAATAATATAAAATATTTAAAAATAATGTGCTAAATGAGGTTATAATCCTGCTTCCTTTTAGCATGGATAGTAGTGACTGAGTGTGCAGTGGAGGGATACAGATATTGGAAGGAGGAGATAGGTTTATTTTATAATTTAGTTCAGTTATCACTGGCACCATAAATCCTACTTCCCAGTACAACTGGAATGCAGACTGACTCCGGCTGTCGGGAGCCGATCAGCTGGTCCAAACGGCTGTATACCACGGGGATGAAAACGAAATTGAAACTTAACTATCGCCTGGCTGGGCTGAATTTGAGTTGGAGCAGCAAAATATAGCCTAAATTCATAAATATTGTTAATAAATAGATGCAATGTGTTGAGTGATTTTCTTTAGCCTATAGTAGACCTATGCTGTGTCTGAAATCGCGCACTTCTGTACTTACACTTACTTTTTTGAGTGCCCTTTGCGTAAAACCGAAGAGTGTGCCAAAATGCAGTGCACTGTAAGTTCCTCGGTCGTGCACTCAAAACGGTCTAAAACTTGAGTGTGGAGCGATGGACACTTTCCACACTCAACGGCAGCCATCTTGCCTACGTAGCGGAGAGGACGGGACATTAAAATCAAAATAGAGGAGCTTGAAGCAACTGTGGAGACGGACGCGCTCTACAAAAGTTAAATTACACATTTGTTTAGTTTTTCCGTACAACTACACTGTTTTAGACTGTATCCTACCGTTTAAAAAAAATACCACCGAAGAAGAACCTTCAAAATGCAAAGTAATTTCCGGTAGGTGCGCGACGGCAGTTTGGACAGTGCATTGTAGAAATGAGAGCACTGCGTCTATAAGTAAGTGTACTGTAGGGATAATAAAGTGCACTCAATGTAAGTGCACTTACGTGAGTGCGCGATTTCAGACACAGCACTAGATTCTGCGCTCCGAACGCCACAAACTGTTCAGTGGCGGCTCCTGACAATAATCTCAGGGGGGGCAAATGTTGCCAGGATGGGTAAAATGACCCAAAATTAACCTAAATCAGATAGCTAATATGACAATGTCATATTGCATTTAACAGTTAGTTTTTCCTGTTCATCTGGCATAACCACTCTGGCAACTTTAGACAAGCATCTGTACAGTATTTTTGGACATTAAAGTTGCAGTTGAGAGTTTCAGCCGTTGGGATCCCAACGGCTGTTTTCCCAACGCTCTACCTGCTGTAGCTCCTCCCTCCGAACGACAGCTATGCGCGTTCATGTGAATTCAGTTACATTGACAGGAGACAAACACCATGTCCGATTCCGAGGTGATTAAACATTAGTAATGATAACTACATACGTACATATTGAGCATACATTTTAATCACAGACATACCATGTATGTTAGCTTAAAATCATTGTAAGTGTGCTGGTAGGACTAACACAAGTAGCTGTAACAGCCAGGCAAGATAGCAAACTAATTGTAACAGAGCGGAGAGGTGTGTGTGTATCTCCTATTATCTATGCTCCTGCTCTGACCGCAGCTGCTCGGGGCTGCTGCGCGAGGAGCGGGCTGCGCGTCAGTGCTCCCGCTGCTCGTCGAGAAGAGGTGATACTTGCTTTGGCGAAAAAAGTCACCAATAGCACCAAAAAAAAAAGCTAGATTTGTCGCTTGTCGCTGTTTTGAAAAAAAAAGTCGCCAGGGGGGCTGAAAAGTCACTAAATATAGCGACAAAATCGCTATGAGTTGGCAACACTGAGCACAGGACCAGGGCTATATAGGGCCAGCGGACGTCCTGCTGCTAGCGGCAGGTAGCCTAGGGGCAGAGGAAGGGGACGAGGTCGCGGTCGGAGAGGTCTTGATGTGATAGGGCAAGAAGACATGGCCGGTGTACTTTTTTTCGAGCTCTCTCCGTCTCCCTCCAGCAGTTACCTTTTCAACATTCGTCTTTCCTCGTTTTTTTGCTGTCTTAGCGGTGTTAGTTGTTGGTACCCTGGGAATGGTAAATTGAGGGTTCGTTTGTGAAGACATTGCTACTCGCTGTCCGCCGTAGTAGCCTAGTACCAAACAGTAGGCTAGTGTCAGACTGGTAGGGTCGTGAACGCTGACGCAACTGACGCATCAACGTCGTTGCCAAGGTCCCACAGCCAATAAGAACAGAGAATCTGACCTCGCTCTGATTGGTCAAAATTAACATGAGCGGTGGCAATTTTGGGGGGCAGCACACAGAGGCAGGGGGGAGCAAAGTGATAAAAAAAATTTCAGACCACTTCACCTACATATAGCTGAATGGCTATTATGACAGTTTTGCCAAATATTACAGTAAAAAAACTCTCAACTGCAGCTTTAAGTTAGTTAATTTCTTGAATAAAATTATTTTAGCTCTAAAATGATTTAATTATCCGGCTGTGGCCATCACAGATAACTTGTCATCTACCAGTGTGCTCCTCAGATAGGCTTCCTTTAAAAGTTAAGAGACCTCTACAATTAATCACAATAATCTGATTGACTTGACAGTTGTGTTCTGATTAAACAAAAATGGATGCTGGCAGCATTTGTGCAATTATCACATTGGTTTGCGTTACTACTGTCTACCTTTCTTTATATGTCTTTGCCGTCTACAGCACCGTTACTTGGTAGGCGGGTTTATGCCGCGGACGGACAGCAGCTGTCAGAGTAAACAGTCTGTGGATCAGCTGTCGAACGGCGCTGGCTCATCCATATGCAGATTGATGTTTAATGTTTGTTTTACCTTTTCTGAGAGATGATACATAGGGGTGACAGACACCCGAAGTTATCCATGCGGTGTCTGTGCTGCCATCAAGATGGATAAAAAGCCAGTATACAGTCCATTATCATCATGCAGCGGCAGCAGAACAGACCGTTAGCGCCTTAGCATCCTGCTAGCCTCGTTAGCCATTCAAACGAGCCCCGTGAAATCCGCGTTTATACGATCCCCCAATCCATCTTGGTAGATACTTGCTTGATGGTTACATTTTGTCTGGAAAGGACCTAGTGCTTTTAATGACATGATCAAGTAGCTTGCCAGCCTAGCCTGAGTTGATATTAGTTATGTTGGTCTTGAATATGACCGCTTTGGACAGCAGACTGGACATGTGACTGTATCAGTCACTGTAATTGGTTCATTGTTTACTGTACGTATGACGACAACACGTTAGGGCGAGCACCCCCGGATCCCATAGAGATTGCATTGCGAGGCCTGGAGTTTGAAAAAAAAAAGTTTTACATTGAAGTCTATGAGAGCGCTCAGGGCGATTTTCAGCCAGCCCGAAATCGGCCCAGAGTGACAGTACAGAGCACAGACGCTGATTGTACAATGATATTCAGACTTAGATGCAGGTAAAAACTAGCCTGGAATTCCATACCCTGATATCTTGAACGATAGAGGGTCTGCCCACGATCAATAGTAATTTCCAACTCAAGGGGCGGCTCCTACTCGTGCATTTCAAATGCCACTGCACGCAGTTGGATAGCACTACAACCAATCGGAGCGATGCACAAGGTGACGTAAGCCCCGTTCGTTTAGCGAACAGCTGTTAAATTAAACGTTTGCCGTTGTCGGTCGGCAAAACAGAACAGTCCACTTACTTGCTAATGAAAGATTTGAGTGCCGTCTTCCAAATTGTTAAGGGTCGAGGCCAAAGCAGTCTCAAACTCACACAACATATCCGCAGCCATCTTTGATGTTTACTATAACGGCTTCGACGTCGCATGCAAGTCACTGTCGTCATCTGGTTATGTCCTCCCCAGAGTACCATATAAAGGGCTCTGGCGCGCCCATATTAGATAGAACCAATTGAAACGTGAGACCCAGATTTTTGGTCTTCTTGATAAAGCTTCAACGGAGCGTGGCCAGACCAACAGGCGCAGCAAATTTAATTTGCCAGTGGCAGGTCTGGGAATGCCAGGCTAGGTAAAAACTGTATTGAAATAATAAATTGTGATTATAAATACAAAAAAAATAAAAAAATCATCATTATTATTATCCTTATTATATTTTTGTTTTTTTGCTGGTATGGCTCAAGGAGGGCGTCGCCCTATCGCCCTCTATGGGCGAGCCGCCGCTATCTGTAATACACTATCGCCGTCACAGCCGCCGTATTTTTGGTGTGAATGCTGGAAGCATTCACAGCTTTAATATTCTGCGTATTTATTCTTATTTTTTTCCGCCATTGTTTTGGCGTTCAATAACTTCAACATACTTCAACCTTCAAACATCTTCCATATATCACAATGTTCAGCTCTTCAAGGGCTTCTTGGGACCATTTCAACATTTTCAAAAAAAATCATAATTTCATACTTCAACGTTTTATGAAAAATTATGCAAAATTTCAAAACCTATCTCCTCCTTCATACTTTATCCGACAAATCATTTTCCCATCAAACTGTTCAGCATACTTCAGACATTAATAAACTTATACAGTTTTTTCATAACATTCATAATTTCGAAGAAAATCAACTTTTTATGAAATTAATATTTCTTGCAGAATTATGAATGGTCCTACTCGTTCATACTTCATCGTAGAAACTCGATTCAAAGTGTTCCATGTTCGTCTTGCAAGGGAGCACGTTTCCATAATTCACTATTTTTTCATAAAATTCATAACTTCAGAGATAATTAAAGGTTTATTACACCAAAAATCGTCATCCACAATGAATGAGGAAATCGGCAAAATGCAGAGTGTTTTGCACTGATTTCAAACACTTCTAGCTCACTGATAATTCATCCTACAAAGTTCATTCCTTCGACAAACTGTTCAGCCATCTTTCTTCTTTCATTGTTAAAATTCAACCTTTTTTAAAAAAAGCATAGTTTTCAAATTAATCAGCCATGTTTGATGCATGAAACATCAATTTGAGTGATTTCTAGAGTGTACACATCAACTGCCAGAGTGGAGAAGAGGGAATAAAAAAGAACACCAGACATTTTTACGACAACTCACAAAAATCTAACTCCTCATGGATGATTTTGGGCTCTAACTGTAGATAATATTGTTGCGGTCGCAGAAATTTTTCTTTGGAGCCAAATGGACATACATATTGGGAGCTGTGAGCTTCTAAGCGGAAAAAAGTCTAACCGAACGATGCCTCCTGCCTCACCCACTCTCTGTTTAACTTAGATTCTACATTCCACGACAGAAAATCTAAACGAAAATTGCTCTCAACTCGAAAGTTTTTACATTAAAGAAACACATTTGATACTGAATATTAATTGGAATCTTCTGGTTCTCATGGTACATTCATTTCATCTGTCAGACAAACGGTTTGCGAGATACGAGCAGCAGTTTGAGCTTATGCGTTCATTTGAAATCCCCTGTCTGCGTGATCCGGTTGGGGAGAAAAGTGTCTGTACTGTGTGTACAGTACCAGCTGTTTACAATTGACACTGATTAGCTGTCTGTCACCATGGTGACCCCTGCACCTGTCTTTGACTCAACGATGACATCATAGGCTAATGTAGGTCACACTCCAATCCCTTAGGCTCCATAGTGAGAGAGAGAGAGAGAGAGAGAGAGAGAGAGAGAGAGAGCGTATGGAGAAAATTCAAGATGCGTTAACTCAGTAATTTTTCATCCGATAAACTTCATTCCACATTTTACATGTTCAGCTCCTTCAGGGCATTACATGGTAGTATCCTGATTGAGCTGAACACAGGGTTGGGGGTTCGATTCCCCGTTCTAACACCAAATTTTAGACTTCAGATTTTCTTCAAATTTTGCACAGATGTTGATTATGACTCAGAGATGACATCACAAGAGTTTAGAGGTCAAAGGTCAAATTTCAAGGTCACTGTGACGTTGCCTTTTGTGACTGCATTATCTCATGAACACTTCCACGGTTTTTCTTCAAATTTTGCACAAATGTTGATTCTGACTCAAAGATGAAGTGATTACATTTTGGAGGTCATAGTTCAAGGTCATAATTCATTCCTCAATTCAGCTAGAAAGTCCATTCAAACTTCCAAATATTCCACATTTTTCAGACATTCTATTATTCAACCATTCTGTTGATTCAGATATATTCATCCTTCGTTCTTCATCAAAATTCAGCAGTGAAGCGTCTTCAGCATCAATGTCAGCATTCACACCGCAATTTCTTCAAGGAATTGTAATTCTAGTTTTTATTATTTTTATAATTTTTTTTATTTTTATTTATTTATTTTTTTGTCAAACCACACAAATGGGTGGTCATGTGGTCTTAAAAAATCAACAAAACCCACCTCATGTGTATTTGAACCAATGACAATACATTCTATGCTGCGCACTCCATGAAAATTAGAAAAAGTAACAATGCTGCGCAACGCAGCATCAGGCAGGAGATACAATGTGGCATTGCGCAGCAGCCGTCATCAATGGGTTAATGTAAAGATTTTGAAAGCAGCCCAAGTTTTCTAATTGTTATTTTGTAAAAGGTGTTTCATAAAGAACGCTCAGAAAAGCAAAGCTTGTTGTATGAATTCTGACCTGAGCATGGTTTGGAAGGGTTCAAGACTTTACATAATAAGTCGGAGTATTTTTGTTTACTAGTAAACATCGCTGGTTTATTTGGAAAATGTGTGACAAGTAAACAGGAATATCCCCGTAGCTGCTGACCATGGAAACACCTTATTTGGAATATTGTCATAACCAGAATATGGAGCCTAGTCAGAACAAGCTGTGCATGTAAACATGCTCATTGTAGTCCACAGTGGGCACCCCAAACACCCTGGCAAACAGAGCCCCTCATGATGGTAACTATGGAGAACAGTACCTGCCCTGATCAAAATATATGAGAATATAAATGAATGACTAAATAAATGAGTTAAAGATTGAATGCACCAACATTTTACATATATGTAGGGATTCATTAATAAAAAGTTACAACCCCAATTCCGAAAAAGTTGGGACGTTATGTAAAATGTGAATAAAACAGAATGTGATCATTTCCTATGTTTTTTGTAAATATACACAAATAGTGGAGGTGTTGGGAAAGTTTTGTATGTGCTTCATTTAGCGGAGATTATCTCAACTGTTATAGACTAAAGGTGCGAACACGCCCAACGCACCTGATCTGGCGCTTGGTCATTTTGTGTCAAAAAATGGTTCAACGCGCCCAACGCACCTACTAGTCTCCCCCCTGATATATTTATTCCCCTAATCAACCATGGCTGCGATCAGACCCGACCCGACACAACAGCAATCATGTCCGCACAAAAACAACAACAACACGGCCAACAATTGTGCCAAAAGACAAATCAACAGCAAATGAACGGAACAAATAGCCTTAAAACAGCATTGCAGATTCACGCTGCTCAGAAATTAACGCAAACAGCAAGGCAGCACCATACCAAACACATTTACAGCAGCATTGTGTGCACAAAATAAAGGCAAGTAGCCTACATTACCCTACCTGTCTGTGACGGGACCATGGCTGACGTAGATATAGGCATAAACACCGGTGCTTCGCTGTACTCGTTGTGAAAGTTCCCCGGACTTAGCCGTTATGTTTGGGTTCATTATGGAGGTGGTGGCCTCACACAACCGGGTGAGTTAACTAAATGCTATCCGACCGGTGCTAACTTGGTTTATCGGCTAAAGCACAGCCGCACATATTCACTGAATTAACCAGGAAGCCCATTTTCCTGGCTCACTTTCCCCACATCTTCTAACCCAACCCCGAGCGGCTTCATATCACCAGCCAGCCGCAAATACATTTCCTGCTTTTTTAGACAAAGCATAATACAAAAAGTATTTCTCTTAATATGAAGATCAATCTGGTAAAAAAGTATGAGGATATCTATAAAGGAAAAAAAAAGTCCCATTCACCACGTAGTGTGATACTAGTGTAACCTGTTGTGGTCATTTTCAGGACTTTCGCCCCGGATAGAGATTTTGTCACACATCCCACGTTGTTCACTGGGGTCATATTAGTCTATAGCAGTTGAGATATTCTCCGTTAAATGAAGCGCATACAAAACTTTCCCAGCACCTAGACTAAAATGTAAAATGTGAAAATTGCAACACATTTCAAAAAGGTTGTGACAGGGGGATGTTTACCACTGTGTTACATCACCCTTTCTTTTAACAACACTGAGTAAGCGTTTGGGAACTGAGGACATTAATTGTTCACATGTTGAAAGAAAAATTATTTCCCATTCTTGCTTAAAGGCCTACTTCACCGGTTGGAATATGAAGGTGTATTGAACTCAGAGATCCTATTTAGTATAACTGTGCAAAAAAAAAAAAAATGGATCATCCTAGCCTGAGAAAAGGCAGAAAAAGTGTTTTATGGTCTCACTGTCTAACCCTACATTTTCCTTACTGTGACATCACAGTAAGAGTTAGGATTAAAAGGACAGCTGGGCCAAGGGAAGACTGAGTGAAGACTGAGGGAAGAAAAACCTCATTCATTATATTATAATAGTGATTTTATAATGATAGAACGCTAGTTCCTTATGGGTGAAGTATTCCTTTAAAGGTCACATTATGCTAAATGCACTTTTTATATGTGTTCTAACATATCCATGGGTCCACGGTGTGCCTAGAGACTGCCAAAATATTTAAAAAAATAACAATCTCTCCTTTTCTCACTCTCAAACTTTCTCTAACCCCCCCCCCCCCCAAAAATATACTCCAGTCAGAATTCTCCTCGTTTCTGACCTCACAAACTGGAAAGCCAGAAGCTTCCACTGTGCAGCCCACACCCCTATTTCTTATTGGTCCATGGCCCCGACAGACAGAGGGCGAGGCGTATCTGGCTTCGCTTCCGGACAGGGGGCGGGGGGAGCTCAAAGATTGTATATTTACGAGGGGAGCTGCAGCTCTTTTTATAAAATAGGCCATTGTGAGATTAACTGAAAATCAGCATAGTACAATAAATTATCTGAAAGTTTTTTTCAGCAAACAATTAAAGAAAAACGTATTAGGGACCACTAAGACCATATAATATGGTGTATAATAGAACCGAAAAGTGTATAATATGGGAGCTTTAAATAAGAAGGACCCTGAAATAGACGTTTTCTGGATGGCAGCATGTTGCTCCAAAACCTGTATGTACTTTTCAGCATTAATGGTGCCTTTACAGATGTGCAAGTTACCCATGCCCTGGGCCCTAACCCACCCCCATACCATCACTGCTGGCTTTTCAACTTTCTATTGGTAACAATCTGGATGGTCCTTTTCCTCTGGAGCCCGGAGGACACAACGTCCATGATATACAAAAACTATTTGAAATGTAGACTCTTCAGACTACAGCGCACTGTTCCACTTTGCGTCAGTCCATCTCAGATGAGCCCAGGCCCATAGAAGTCTGCAGCATTTGTGGATGTTGTTGATGTTGCGGCTTTCCATTAGCCAATAGGCTTCATGTCGGTATGGTGTTCTCACGCGTGCTGTATAGCCTATAGTTGACAGTTGAAAGTTATAAATGTCCGCTCGTTCCTCAGGGTTTAAATTAGCCTGGAAATCCAGACCCTGATATCTTGAACGATAGAGGGTCTGGCCACGATCAATAGTAATTTCCAACTCAAGGGGCGGCTCCTACTCGTGCATTTCAAATGCTACTGCACGCAGTTGGATATCACTACAACCAATCAGAGCGATGCACAAGGTGACGTATTAAGCCCCGTTCGTTTAGCGAGCAGCTGTTAAACTGTTTAGTTAAACTTTTGCTGTGGTCGGTCGGCAAAACAGAACATTCCACTTGCTTGCTAATGAAAGATTTGAGTGTCATCTTCCAAATCGTAACGGGTCGAGGCCAAAGGAGTCTCAAACTCACACAACATATCCGCAGCCATCTTTGATGTTTACTATCACGGCTTCAACGTCGCATGCACGTCACTGTCGTCATCTGGTTACGTCCGCCCCAGAGTACCATACGAAGGGCTCAAGGCCCGCCCATATTAGATAGAACCAATTGAAACGTGAGTCGGGATTTCTCGACTTTTTGAAAAAGCTTCAATGGAGAGTGTCCTGACCAACAGGCGCAGCAAATTTAATTTGCCAGCGCCTAGTGGCAGGTCTGGGAATGCCAGGCTAGGTTTAAATGCTTACTTTATTCAAAACACAAATGAAGGTGCGACTCGTACATACAACTATTCTGTTAACCTGAGCTCCATTAACACAGTCGAAAACTGTTTGCCTTCCGGCATGCAACCACCTGGCGTCCCTGCTACTCCTGATGAGTAGGGTTGCATCCGGTTACATAGTGCTGCCACCAGGCAGTCGAATTAGGCATAACAAGACAATAGAAACAAAGAAACAACAAACAACAAAGAAAAGGGTAAATGGCTCTTACAGTTGATATATGGCTTTCACTTTGCATGGTAGAGTCTTATCTTGCATTTGTAGATGTAGCGATGAACTGTGTTTACCGACAATTGTTTTCCGAAGTGTCCCATGGCCCATGTAGTAATATCCTTTATAAAATCATAATTTTTTAATGCAGTGCCATCTGAGGTCATGGGCAATACATTTTGATTTTGGACCTTCCCCCTTATGTGCAGAGATTCCTCCAGATTCTCTTGTAGATGGTGAAATCCTTCAATTATTTGCAGGAATAATGGTGTCCTGTCCTCTGCACATGCCTTGCATGGATATACAGGTAGATAACTCCGTCCCAATCCTCACCACGTATACAGTCTTCCAGTTGAATTTCTTTATTGTAGTAATTGGCCATAGGAGTAAAACTACAAAGAAAATACAGTGTAAATAAATATGTCCACCTACACGTTTTTGTATGTATGATAATATACCTTAAACATATATTAATCTACAAAATATAACTTAATATAAATGATAGATAAGCCAAAAGATTGATAAAACATACCAACTATGCTTATTGTGTGGGGTTTTTCCTCGACCATTAAATTAATCAGTGGGCTACACTGTGTGCCACTGCTACGATGTCACGTAGCTGCTGCAGCCAGCGCTGTTCTCTCACTGTCTCTGTCGGCTTGCACCGAGCCGTCTCTGTGCATTTACCAGTGTAATACGCTCACAGCACGGGGGAATAAATAGAGAAGTGGATGGTTTGACCAAGCAAAAACGAGAGACAACAGTTGTTACACAGCCCGATAGTTTGACCCATATTCTTGTGGCGGCTATCGCAGTCCAGCCTTAACCCCGCCCTACTAGTAAGGGTAGGGTCGGCAGTGGAAACACCACCGAGATTCTTAAAAGTGAGCTGTCCCGACCCGACCTACTTTTTCTACAATTGTACAGATAAACGCTATAGATGGGCACCACAAGGTTTCTACTGCGAGATCCAGGAAGGACTCAACTGTGGCTTCCTGCTGCTGGCTTGGACATCAACACACCGCCAGATACTCTACGCAAACTAGATGATCCAGGATAGAATGTATTGGAAGAGGAATTGTTGTGTTGGGAATTCATAAGGGGTAGATTTGGTCAAAGTCAAGAATATTATTAATTTCATGGAAATTATAATATTAAGAAAAATTGTTAATTAATGATCAATTAAATTAGTCCAGCTAATCAAATTACTCATTAATACCTACGGAGCACCACCCTTTGTAAAAGGGAACTTTGTATCAAATCAGAAAACAGTCTCATAATGTTAAAGGGATTTATCTTGAAAATGTCAAAGTTGGTTACAATGTACATTTAAGATGATGAAGGAGTGAATATTCGAGCATAAACCTTATTTACCAGCCATTAGTGAAATACAAGACACAAATATCACAGACACTGCTTCTTAAAATCAAAATGTAAGGGTTTATTTACTTAGGCAAGTTGATGAAAACGATACACATAAGTCAATAACCATGAACTAATCTAATTTAAGAAAGCAGACATAGCACAAGCAATAATAAGAACAGTTTAGATTATAAAGCCATGTATTTCTATCTATGTGCGGGTGAGTGCACACGTGTAGTGAGTGTGTGTGTGTGTGTGTGTGTGTGTGTGTGTGTGTGTGTGTGTGTGTGTGTGTGTGTGTGTGTGTGTGTGTGTGTGTGTGTGTGTGTGTGTGTGTGTGTGTGTGTGTGTGTGTGTGTGTGTGTGTGTGTGTGTGTGTGTGTGTGTGTGTGTGTGCGTGTGTGATGAATTCAGATGGCAGACGCGAGACCTTGACGTCACACGAGGGTTTGAGGTGGCTTTAAGCCACGGGTAGATCAATTGCTAATAGCAATGTGGACAACTTCTGAAAGTTGAATATTCTACCTTTAATCAGTAGGGGACGTAGCATGCAAAGCATGTATATAACCCACTGCTTCAATCAAACACATAAGAATTATAAAGGATGATGCTGGGAGACTTTGGTTTTGTCTTCACGCAATCTTAACTTTAAAATTACAGAAACTCAACACTCATGTATTCATTAAGAATACTTGAGGGGGAAATCACGAGTGTCAGTGTGTGTGTGTGTGATGTGCGTAGTTAGAAATGAGAAGGAGAGAAAACAAAAGACAGTAGCTGCAGCTCCAGCGCGTAGTGAACTGTTTCCTCCAATCACACAGTGACTGCAAATGCGCATTTGCGTACACTGAGTTGAATTGATAAAGAGGAAAGAATTCACCGGCTATAAGAGTGACAGCAACAACACATCAGTACATTCCTGGTTAACAGGAGAAAAACACTGTGAGCGAAAAACACTTTTGTAAAACACAAGTGAGTCAGAATTACTTTAAATCAGGAAATAGTGAGCTTGTCAGCTCTTACGTTTACTTCAAGTTAATGAACAACATAAAATAACTATCTTAGCCCAGACAATAGCCTCACGTGAATCGCTTGGTCCAGCGATGATTGGTTGAAGGCAGCTGGAGGAGATAGGAGGAGAAAAAGGCCGCTTGCCGGGCCTTGTGCGCTGATGGAGCACGTCTTATGGAAGACAGTGGTGTGGAACCAGCTCAGCTGATAAGGGCAGCGTGCCTCACCATGCCAAGGGATGGAAAGCAGGGGATCAGCAGCTCTTCTTGGCAATGGTGGGCTGTCTGCGGTCCGATGGGCAGCGTAGGCAAGGAGGAGAGGGAGGAAGCGGAGAACTCCCTCTGCGTCGGTCCTTGTCCTTGGCTGGCGCTGCGTCTAGGGCAGGGTAGTAACGGCCTAGAGGATAAGTGATAGGCAGCTTCACTTGGCTGGCTCAGGTCCGTGGAGCGGGGGCAGTGCAGGCGTCTTGATGAAGGGATCCTGCGTCTTTGCTCACGCTTTACGCGTGTGGGGTCGTTCTGTTTTGAGGAGAGGCTGAGGTGTGCTTCAGCTCTGGTGAAGCGGTTTCTGTAGGAAACTCTCTTGAATCCGGGAAAACAGAGGAGATGTTTCAAGCAGTCCATGAACTCGTCCAGCGAGTATAAAGACTGGGACTTGGAGTTGCTTAATCCTAGGCCACAGGTTTAAGCATCTCGTACCTTCTATCACGGCTGGAAGCCGGAGCGAATGGCAAAGATGAGAGTCTTGCATCCTGTTTTAAAACAGTCCAAATTCATTCTCATCCAATCAGAAGTTAGTTGTCTAATCAGCAAGCAGTGTTTACATTCGAACCAGCCAATACAATGCTCTTCCTTCCTTAGGAAAAGAAAGCTTTGAAGCTTGTGTCTCACAGTTGAGATAAGGTAAACACAGCAAGGTGCCTGGGCCATGCCATGTCTGGTTTGAACTTTATGGTAGCTTCCAAATAGAGTTTCATCCTGTGGAACTTGCAGAGAATCAGTCCCCAAAGGTCTGGTAGGATTAACCAACCTTTTAAAAGGGACTATCACATCTTAAATGAGTTTATGACCTCCGCAGGGGTCTGGGATGGTTGCATCTACAGAGAAACTTATGTAAACATGCGTTAGACTTTAGTCTCTTGGAATGCACTGTGGCATCAGTCTTAACCCATTACAACATTTCAAATGAGACACTCTGTGTAGGCACAACAGTTGTATAGCACTATTACCCTATGTTGCCTGGTGTACAGTGCTTGCACTGCAGTTGATAATCATCTTTGCTGTAATTCAACACAGAATCTATGACCTCATCTAGACTGTAGTGCTCTGCTTATTATATTATATGCAGTCAACCAAAGGGCCCTGTCTCAGTGACATCTCAATAGATCAATGGTAAACTGATACCCACAAGTCATGTCCAGAAGGCAAATCACAGCTATAATTTGCACTTACAAGGGAAGCTAGTAATAGCGCATTAGTTATCAGTGTCATATCAAAATCAAGGACAGGTTAGTGTTTAAAGGTCCTTTCCTCTCTTTTTTGTAATTAGTATTTTATTTAGTTTTTATACACCACTGTTACATTGTAATCAACATTGTAGTCAACATTACAATTGACATCTTACCAATTATCCCTTAGTGATGTTTCATTTTTGAAAAGAAGATAAAGATTAAGCCAAAAGAGGTAATACAAATCAGGTAGAAATAGTTAATGAAAAGATAAAAATTAGAAATTAAATAACAGAAATAAAAAAACACACATTGATCAATTTTATATTTTTACAATAAGCAGCACTCTCTCATCTTATAGCAATATATTGCACATACTTTCCCCCATTTCGCTACATACTGTTCAGTCCTGTCATTAATGTTGAAAGAGATTTTTTTAGAGTAGGATGTCACTTTTGCCAACTCAATGCTCCACTCCTGGAAAGAGGGCTCAACTGAGTTCTTCCAATTTCTCATTATAATTTGTTTTCCAACCATTATACTGGTCTGAATAAAGTCTGCTGCTCCACAGTTGGATGTTATTTGTGGATCATTTAAGACATAAAGCCTCGGTCAGAACTCCAAGCAAGTCCGGATAATGTTTTCAATGCGATCATGAATCTTCAGCCAGTAGTTCTGAATCATGGGACATTCCCAGAGCAGATGAAGAAGAGTCCCTTCTGAGCTGCAGCACTTCCAGCAGTCTGCATTATCCCTCAGCTTCAGCCTGAACAGTCGGCTTGGAGTCCAATAAAAGAGATTAAGAATCTTAAACTGGATTAATCTAATTTTAAGAGTGTGTCTCTTGACACACTCTTAATGTTTTTACAAATACGATCCCACTCTTTGTGTGACATCAATGTTCAAATCTGCCGACCAAGTTAACATTGTTGCATAAGATATGGTAACGGTCTGTTGGAATAATATTACATAGAATATGGAAGCCTCATGCCCCAAACCCATTATTTTTGTAGTCTGAGAGAGAAGGTTTGACTGTTGAGGTTCTATTGCTCTAACAAGTGACGTATTTGTAAGTACTTCCAGAAATTATTTCTGGGCAGATTGTATTCACCAGCCAACATTTCAAATGACTTTATATTATCCCTCTCATATAGGTTTGATAGTGTAATAATTCCTTTTTCTACCAAATTTTTCCATAAAAGAGAATGTTTATTAATACGTAACTTTAGGTTATTCCAAATACAAGATTCAGAATTAAGATAGACATTGATATTAAAAGCTTTAGAAAACTTCTTCCACACATTAAAGAGGTTGTATATGATAGGGTGAGATTTTAATTTGGAGGGTATAGTGCTAGACAGAGCATTCATAGGGGCAAGTGGAGAAAACAATATCTGTTCAATCTCAAACCAGGGAGGGGCTCTCAGGTGGCAGTGTCCACTGAGCAATATGTCTGAGACAGAAGGCATAATGATACAGGGGCTAGCTTGGCGAGGCCCATGCCACCCTTATTGATTGGAACCTGAAGCCTTTCTAACTTTATCCGCACGTTTGCCATTCCATAAAAAAGTTTTGCAAATTTGGTCAAACCTTTTAAAGTATTTCTGGGGTATTGCAATAGGAAGACATTGAAGCAAATAATTCAACCTTGGGATACAGTTCATCTTCAGGACGTTGACCTTTCACCATAATGATAAGAATAGTGGTGACCATCTATCTGTATCTAATGACATATTATTAAAAAGTGGGTCCAGATTCTTATTGATTATTTTATCAATTTGGTGAGGGAAGAGAATGCCAAGATATTTTATGCCTTCAGTAGGCCACTGAAATAGCCCTGCCTGAAATAAAGTTTTTGGGCAGTATGAGGTCAGTGGAAGGGCCTCTGACTTCGACCACTTGACTTTATACCCTGATATTTTGGAGAATGACTTAATAACGTCCAATAATGCTGGGACAGATCTGGCTGGGTCCGAGGCAAGCCACAAAATGTTGTCCACGTAAAGCAGAAGCTTATGTGTAGACTCATTTATTTTAACTCCCTGAATATTCTGATTCTTCCGAATAGCTGCCTCAAGAGGCTCAAGAGCTAGACAAAAAGCCCTGGCGACAGAGCAGAGCCCTGCCGGGTGTGAAGTGTGAAGTAAGAGGAAATCAGACCATTTGTTCTCATCTGTGGGTCTCTGTAGAGAATATCTATCCATCTGAGAAATGTTTGACCAAATGCAAAAGCTTTAAGCGTATGAAACATATACCTCCACTCCAGCCTATCAAACGCTTTCTCAGCGTCAAGTGACATAGCTGCTGTTGGATCGTTGGAGTCCCGCACCGATCACATAATATTTATAAGACGTCTCACATTATCAGAGGAATTTCTTTGTCTAATAACGCCCACTTGGTCCGGATAGATAAGTGACCTAAGTGTTTTATCCAATCTATTTGCAAGTATTTTAGATAAAAGTCTACAATCAACAGATATTAAACTTATTGGACGATAGCTTTTACAGTCAGTCGGGTCCTTTTCTCTTTTAAGTATAAATGTGATAATTGCCTGGTTTAAGGAGGGAGGTAATTTACCAAATTCAAATGCTTCTGTAAGCATGTTTTCAAATAATGGTAATAGAGCTTCTGCATAACTTTTAAAGAATTCTGCCGTAAACCCGTCTTGGCCTGGGGGATTTACCTGCTGGTAGGGCCTTAATCGCATTAAGTATCTCCTGGGAACTAATAGGTGAATCCAAGTCCTCCTGTTGAGAGCTACTCAGTTTAGGAAGGTTTATTATCTCTTTGTCAGTGGCAGTGCTTTCAGATGTAGAAAGATTTATATAAAATTTCTTAAATGCATCATTTATTTCCCTAGATTTAGTTGACAGGCTTCCATCCCCAGTCGTCACTGCTGTTACAGAAGATTTGAACTCTTTTTGTTTAATGTACCTGGCCAAAAATTTCCCTGCTTTATCCCCCGATTCAAAAATAGTCTGCTTGGCCCTGAACAAAAGATATTCAGTTTTTTTGGATATTATAATATTATATTCATACACTCAACAAAAATATAAACGCAACACTTTTGTTTTTGCTCCCATTTTTCATGAGATGGACTTAAAGATCTAAAATTCATTCCAGATACACAATTGTACCATTTCTCTCAAACATTGTTCACAAATCTGTCTAAATGTGTGATAGTGAGCACTTCTGCTTTGCTGAGATAATCCATCCCACCTCACAGGTGTGCCACATCAAGATGCTGATTTGACATCATGATTAGTGCACAGGTGTGCCTTAGACTGTGCACAATAAAAGGCCACCCTGAAATGTGCAGTTTTGTCTCACAGCAAAATGCCACAAGCATTGAGGAGCGTGCAATTGGCATGCTGACAGCAGGAATGTCAACCAGATCTGTTGCTCGTGCATTGAATGTTAATTTCTCCACCATAAGCCGTCTCCAAAGGCGTTTCAGAACATTTAAGAGGAGTGGACCAACGTTCCACAGGCCACAATTGATAATCTGATAAACTCTATGCGAAGAAGTTTTGCACTGCATGAGGCAAATGGTGGTCACACCAGATACTGACTGGTTCTGAGTCCCCAGACCCCAATAAAGCAAAAAAATGCACATTTCAGAGTGGCCTTTTATTGTGGACAGTCTAAGGCACACCTGTGCACTAATCATGATGTCAGATCAGCATCTTGATGTGGCACACCTGTGAGGTGGGATGGATTATCTCAGCAAAGCAGAAGTGCTCACTATCACACATTTAGACAGATTTGTGAACAATGTTTGAGAGAAATGGTACAATTGTGTATCTGGAATGAATTTTAGATCTTTAAGTCCATCTCATGAAAAATGGGAGCAAAAACAAAAGTGTTGCGTTTATATTTTTGTTGAGTGTATTTAAGGTGGGTCAATTCTTTTAAAATAGATTCAGATATAGTCCTTTTTAATTTAGCTTCGGTGTTCTTAATTCCCTTTTCTAGATCTGTGAGTTTAGCAGCATTGACCTTCTTCTTATGAGAAGAATATTGAATAATAAATCCCCTTAGAAAGGCAACTATGGCAGAGGGAGCTGTGGAGACATTGGTCTCCAAATACAGCCTAATTTGGGCTCGAAGATCTTCCTTAAATCCCACATCTTGTAATAAAGATGAATTAAAACGCCACATCTGTGATCTTTCTGTTTCCTGATATGGGGTCATTTGTAGTCTGACCATGGCATGGTCCGTAAACAGAATGCTATCAATTAAACAGGACAATGTGGCAGGCAGTAACGAGCTAGAAATTAGAAAAAAATCTATTCTTGAATAGACTTTGTGGGCTCCTGAGTAAAAAACTGTAATCTCTGTCCGTTGGGTGGTTCAGCCGCCACACATCTGTTAGACCCATAGATGAACACATTCTCTTAACAAGCAAAACAGTCAGGCATTCTACTTAATGATGGCTTACTTCTATCGAGGAGGTCTTTCCTCTCTTAATCATTCCCCAGGGTTTTCAGTGTCCTGGAAAGAACATTGTAACTTGGCACTAATTCAAAGACACACATAGTTATTCAATACTTTCAAAGTACTGTAAGTGCTGATGGTGTTCAGGAGATGATTTGTGAATGTACAGTTGGGAAGTATTTAAAGATCATCTTCTTAAACGTTTCCCAAAGTACACAAACTTCTGTTAACATTATCTTTAAAGGTTTAAAACGTTGACAGTATGTGAGAATCCTGTTCTTCTTGTTAGACCTAGATAATTTTACCTTAACCTTCCTGCCAAATGTAAAACTGTGGTGGGGACGCATTTTGGCGAAACGTCACACAATTTGGCAAATCTCCTCGCCCCAGACCCAGCATCCAACCGCTCACTAGTTTATTAACCAAACCATTTTTATCATGTGTCTATGTACAGTTTTGCCCGAGCCTCAGCGAGCACGGTGAGAGAGAACAACAAAGAGCCAGTGACGGCTGCAGAGAATGGTGATTCGCGGAGTAAAAAGGCAAGATGCTTGCGGTCTACAGGGGCTTAATTGTTTCCAAGGCGACCTAGCTTTACTACAGCACATAGCAGAGCAGTTTTGCTCTTATTTTCTCTTTTATTATAATGTAGCCTGTCGGCATCGGATAACCTGTAGGACAAATAAAAAGCAAAGACTTCGCTTTGCATGGCCGGTGGTCCAGACATGTCCTGTCAGATCAACGACGCTTGATTGCTTGATCATAACATAACTATGCAAACAAGCAAATGAGAGCTATTTGGACTTGAAAACATGTCCACAAAAAAAAAAGATAGAATTAAGATCTCCTATTTCACTACTTTTCTGGTCTTAATTTCTCATTAATGACAACCTGACACGAATCACAGCACAAAAAACCATGTACATTTTCGGGAAGCTCTTCCTCTCATCTCAGCGATTTCAGCCTTCTCTGTCCACACTGCTTTGGTCCTTCTCCACCCCCTCGCCAACCTCAGTCCGTTGTGATTGGTTACCTTCCGGAACACTTTCAGCACCACACGGGCAGATTTGAGCAGGCAGGTGGGGGCATGGCCGGAGCGTGCCTGAGCACGTTGCAGCATTAACATACATGGAAAAATCAGGATTGATCTACGTAATAAATCCCGGAAATTTGAACAAGTGAATCGCGACCGGCTGCCCTAGTGTTTAGCGCTCTGCACAGCCAACCTAGACGGTCCAGCAGGGAATACGTCTCCAAATACATGACTATAAATCATTATAACAACGTTTACAGGTCATAAAAGTTGAAAAAGCATAATAGGGGTTCTTTAAAGACACTTTGTCTGGGGTTTGATGGTGTGTGAAGTTGTGGCTTCAGGGGTCTACTATTTACACACACTGCAATTCAACACAGATGCTCATTAAAAAATAAGCCCAAAATGACTCTGGGCATCTGTGGAGCGTTATAGTTGTGTGTGGCCAGTGCCACAGTGCAAGTTGGTGCTGTCTCTTGATTCAGTCCATTAAGGACACCAGTGTACAGATGCCTAGTGGGATAGATCAGGGCTGGTTCAGTGCCTGCTGACAGATGGAAAACTTTTTTTCCTCCATTCAAACACGGCTTCATCTTAGCTCTCCCTCACTGATTTCACCACTTTTACCTATTTCAGCAAAACACGGCTTTGAACATTCTTCAATGAATCCAAAGGTTTGTGTTTTGAACCAGTCTCTTGTCTATGTTGATTGATCCATGCTCTTATGTTGTGACCTTCAAGTTGGCGTGACATGGATGACATGTCACTGGGCCTGCGAGTGAAAATTGAGTCTGAGAGCGATCGTTGATCTCTGTCTCTCTTTCTCATCTTCACTTCGCTTGCTGAGTCAAAGTGGGCAATCGCCCAGTTTAAGGGGGCGCGCGCGTGTGTGTCGCGCGCGCGCGCGTGTGTGTGTGTGTGTGTGTGTGTCTCGAGGAAAGAAGAAACTTGTCTAGGCTATATTTTGTCCACGTTTAGGCTATCTGAATTGAGCTTTTTGTAAAATAAGGCTCTTGATGGTAGCCTATGACAGTTATAATGACATAGCAGCCTTTGGCAGATAGCCAAAAATATATGTTTCCCCTCAATAAAAGATTAAACATTTGGTGGTTTGTCCCGTTTTGATCTGGATCAACAGCTGTATGTCTGTCGCTGTTTAGATGCCTTGTTTCCTCTGAGCAGCACAGTTCTGCTCGGCACAGTTACCTTACTAGATCTGCATTGTGTTTCCACTACCGACAAGCGGCTACCTTAATAGTCGGGGTTTATGCCAGATAGCCACCACGGTCAGAAAACAGTCAGAGCCATTCACGGCGCTAGCAGCACATAGCTCGTGTCATTGTGGCAGAGGTACACAGTGTAGCCCGCTGATGAATTCAATTATTATTTGGAACTTCACAAATGAAAATTAAAACATTTTTTTTTACATTTTCTGTTTGTCTCCTTTCCCATTTTTGTATGTAAAGGGCGACATGGAAAATAAAAAATAAGAAATGGCAATCAATTCATGTTTTACAGGCATATTTTGAATAAAACATTTTTTTATTAAACAAATAATTAAAAAATTAAATCAAAGTTTTTAATTTTAAGTGTTTTATTTCAAACGGATATGGATTGAACGGAAGGTACACGGATTTGGAAGCAAGGTAAAACGTATATATTTCCTTCTGTACATTTCCATTCATCAAGGCTGTCTTTTTTTTAGTCATCCAGATCAACATTTATTGGAAGTGCAGATATGAATTAATTGAGTATAGTATATTTTTTTAGTAAATAGGCAAAAACAAATACATAATACATTCATGCATTTTTTCCAGGAGCCAATATTATCTCCCATCCCTGTTAAAGCATTAACAATAGCTATCAATTCCACATGTACAGTACTTATATTTGAAAAAGAAATATCCTAACTAGTAGCCTACTAGGCTACTCATCAGTGTTGGTTGATTGTATTGTTTCATGGTGTCAACACAACGGAGACCATTGTTATACACTATAGTGTTTTTCGTAATCAGAAGTATATCCTTAGCGGGTCTCAAAACATGATCTGATGTATTGTTAAGGACAAAAGAGCATGAGCAGCATGCGTGGGATGATATAAGTCACTGTTTACAACTTAAAGGGCATGTCTCATATTAGGAAGCTTACGGCCCTCGTATAGCGTCCATGATTGATTCTGTAATGATGCAACAGAAAGACGTCTGTGTCTAACCTTTGTGTTTGATCGATATCTATCATTCTCTCTCCCTTCCCTCCCCCACTCATACAGGAGCTGTTTGTCTTCGTGATCGGCTGACGTGCCGTTTCTGTCAGACTCTCCGCTGAAAACCGGCCGTTGCCGCACTTGACGTATGCGGGGACAGTGCTGCAAAACCTGCAGCCAGCGTTCTCGCTCCATCAGCAGCAGCACGTCTGGCCGCTGAGGTGCAACAAAGTTCATCGCTCACACAGGCCCAATCAACAGGAACACTGATTGCACCACTGAACACTGAAGTATTAAATCATCATGTAAACATCAACAAACTGAGCCCTGATTTCCTCACCACTACAGACTCATTATGAATGCGTCCCACTCACTCACTAAAGCTTTACAGGTGTGTTGGTGAAATGTTAGGGTTATAATGAATTGGAAATGTAACAAGCGTAGCATCTCTTATCAGAACAATGAGAATGTAAATATTTGTTTGCACTTTTTGTTATTATCATTGTATACAGTTTTTTACCAGGATGACATTTTTGGAATCAAGACTTTTGTAACAGATGTGGGGTCTCCTTTTAAATGTAACATCTTAATTATGCATTATTATTACACATGTAGATAAACCACTCCTCATTGCCCATATGGTTGGTACAATGCTGTCATTTTTTGGATGGCAGCACAAACTAAAGAGATTCAAATAGACACTCAGCTATATGGTTTCACATATATGATGTGGTACAACTGTTATGAAGCAACGACAACGAAATGGTGCTCAAACGCTTCATGTGATATTTACAAATAACTGACCATTTGCTAAATCCTTACCTCCGGCCTCTTTACCGTTTCTACACCTTTTCAAGCTTTAAACACATGCCGTTTACAATTATGTTGTTAGGTGTAGGCCTACCATACAAATTCTTTAACAAATGAATTAACTTGATAGAGGTAGACAAAAGCAGCCTTCTCAATTCTCAAGTCTGGTGGTTTTCCAACCTAGAAAACAAATGTTGCTGGCAGATTATATCTGTCAAAGCTACCTAACAAAGCTTATGCCAACTCCACACTTTAAAAAGTCAACCTAACTTTTTTAAGATTTTGCAAATGCTTGTTTTATGAAAAATGTGACCTAAATGGAAACCCACAGTCCGAATATATATATTTTTTATATATAGAGAACAGCTAATTGTATGCTAACTTGTGGCATTGGTAGTAATCTAGTTATGCCAGGTTACTATGGATAGCTCTAGTTCACCAGACATGCTAACGTTACATTAGAGCAGACAAACACTGTTACATTTCATTTTTACACTTATGTTCTTGTGTTTTTGGCTTTATCAAGGAAAAAGGGTTTAGCAATAGGTCGGTTGAAATGTTTAATGTCCACAGTGGTTAGCAAAAAGCCCTTTTGCAGTAGCATAGTTTTATAACAGTAATTTCACACTTTGGCTTTACCAAAAACAGTTTTAAAAGTAAAATGTTAAATGTGAAAAATGAAGATGCAGGAAATACTTGGTGCAAGAGGCCACACAGGCTCTATACAGTTTGGGTCAGGTATTGGCAGGCCCAGTGCCTTATCTACTTGAATACTGGATCATTTGTTGTCTCATTTTTTAATGAACCACTACATTGACATGCTAGTCACATTCAGCATTTCCAGAGTGAATGCTCAATGTGACTGGCATTTCTATTATTCTGATGTTTTCTTTTTTTTAAGTAATAGGAAATTGCTCAAAATTGAAGGAGTTATTGGAATAATGTCAGCGTCATATCAAATTAGGTTTAATATGGTGTATTGAATGACTTGGGTTTACATAATATGTTATACTTTTGCTGTTATCTATATATTTTGGAGGAACCAAACTCACTGAGACACGCTCTTTGTCTTCTCTGCATGTAAAATAGTTGTTTACACTGGCCTTAGTCTACATTAACAGGCTGCAGGAGTTTATTCAGCGGGAATTGGAAAGCAGCTCAATGTTATCAGTGCATTCAGCCCAACAGCTGCAGTGACATCATACCCTACTGTATTACTTTATTCTGTTCAATGTCCTATTAAAAATAATTTTTAATATTTTGATATTCTAAACTAAAAATAAATCATATAAGTAAAAAAAAAAATCAGGGGAAATCCATCCATTAAGATGTTTTCCATGCTTTAAAAAAAAGAAAGAAGAAAAACCTGTAAGTTGAGGTAAGGCGCCTACAGTGTATAGATCGTCTCGTAAATAAGGCAGTTGAATGAGCTCTGCAGGTATATTTAAATACATTTCTTTGCTGGAAGAGTGGAACATTAACATGCCTCTGGAATTGTGTTTTTTATACATAAAATCATTTTGTTGATGGTGATCTATTCTTACACATTGCAAAACGTTTTGTTGAGATGTTTTCCTCAGGCACAAAGTTAAAAGTTATGGATTATTATTATTAAAGTTATTATTATTTGATAAGGCAGAGTTTAAAAAACAAAACCTGCCTGTTCTACATTCTTTCCTTAACATTAAAGTTTACAGGTAGGTGTTGTAAACAAGTAGTTTAAGTAGTGTTCATATAATGACTTGCTCAGTTTGATATCTCAAAATGACATCCATTTGAAATTGATCATTTGATTAGCCCCTCCTTCCTTGGTTACAGTTACGATGCCATCCAAGCTTTTACCCAGCACAAGTGTTTACTGGGATAACAGAGGCAGAATAAAAATACAGACCTTTAATTGTTAATGAATGACTACTGACTTTACCGGCTGTCTGACAAAATCAAGCTTGATTTTAGTAATAGTATTTGATTGCTCAAATTTATCCTTAAAGAAAATGCATTGGGTGGCTAAACTCTGGCCCTCTTTGTGACCTCAGACCTCTCTATAACGATCTGGTCACATAGCATTCCCTATGCAACCCTCAGTGGAAATGTCAAAATTGTATCTTTTTGTCTGTTATGCAGCAGCTGGTTTGTACCTCAAAAGTTTTTTGGTCCCAGACAAATGAAATGTGTTTCCTAGGCAAAAACAAATATTTAAAACTAGTATTTATTTACACAGACTAAGTGTTCTGGCATGGATACCGGTTTGGCAAATGTATCTCTGGTAAATTCCTTCCAAAGAGCCGGAAAACAACACTTGAGCTTTGACTTGGTAGCATCTGGGAGCAGCTAACACACGTGCCATCTCACTGAGCACAGGGATTTAAGGTTACTTCTAGACAACTGAATAATGTAGCCAGCTAATGCTTTAACACCTCCTCAGCTGTAGTAGTAATGTTAATGTATAACTATGAGAGTAAGCAAGTTTGTCAATATGCTACTGTTAGCAGTTTACCTATGAGCAGTTAGGCCTTTTTTACAGCAGCTGTATAGAGAAAGGCACAAGTGTTCACAGACATTGTAAATGTTCTTCCATATAGGCTTTTAAGACAAAGTTCTGTTTGTAAAATGTTTTTTCCCCATCCCGTTTATTAAGCCAAAAATACTACTTGTTCACCATATTTCTTTTGACAATGTAAAAGTATTCAGAGCTTGACACGCCTGCCATGCCTTATTACTAATAATGACCACTAAACTGATTGGATAATCAGAGGAGAAGTCTAACCATTTGTAACTGACCAGGATGCATTAATTTAATTTGACATATTCCCACATTGACTGCAGGTATCATGCAAGCCTTTAACTAAGAAGAATTGTTCTTTTTCTAAATGCAGAGTAATGCACTTTTTTCTGTTTTGAAAAGATTAATTTTGTACATTTGGTAATGTGTGGTTTCAAGCACAACATCAGACTCTAGCCATGTGGCTAATGTGATGCTCATGCCCACAGTTACAATGAGAAGTATTCATCAATTAGAAAATGACAAATGCTGCAGTTGCAGACTGATTGCTTCATGCAAAGCAATCAGTCCAACAGTAGAGTTGATTTAATTTCACTGTTGTCAACAATTAAATGTTTTTTTTGAGAAAATGTTATTCATATGTATGAATATATTTATATATAAGCACATACTCAAAATAAAAATTCAATGTTCATAAATGTCAAAGGCCTGACAATTATGATTACAGGACTTAAAATGAAGAACGTTAGGGTTGACTATATTGATATCGATTTTAAACCAATTAACTAAGAATGTTCATTCATCAGCTTTTATCATGGGAATTTAGAAGGAACAACATAATTCAATAGCCTACTGATGTATAGAAAGTTGACAGTGTCAGATGACGAGAAACTACTTAAAGGTGGGGTAAGCGATCTCCAGATAACGTTTGTTAATGTAAATAATAGGCCTATAAAGCTTTTATCAAACTTTAAATTCAAATGAATGTGGAGGGTAAGGCTTGACAGAAAACGTTTATTGAGAATCTTGATGGTTTTAAATACTGATCCCATCAAGGAAAAACATGCAAAGCCAAATCATACACACCCAGGCTAACCACTTCCACATATTCTGGGACTGCCCAACTATCTGACCCTACTGGTTGGAAATAGTAGGGAAAATTAACGTTATAATGGGCTTCGAGACCAAACATTGACTTTCGCACAATATATCTTGGGAATATCTCATCCACAATTAACTCTAGCGATAAGTATTTGCTTAAAATAATGTTGGCAGCTAGTAAAAAATGCATTACAAGAAGGTGGCTTAACAAAGAACCCCCGACAAAAGGGGAGTGGATTGGAATTGTAAAAGAAATGTATCACATGGAATGGCTGACTTTCTCCTTAAACCTATGTATGGACAAATTCACAAATAGATGGAGAAAATGGTCAACTCATTTTAAAATTGTTTAGATAATATGGTACTGATAGGTATACAAGTAGAAAAATGTGTGTGAATTCATGAAGATGTATATGTATATGTATGCAATGCATGTAAGTATATCCACCTGTCTAATGCAGATAAAAACATAGGTCCCCCTTTCAACGAGCATCAGGAATTTCTGTGTACAACTGGACAATGGACTTTCACTTCGGACCTTTTTCTAGAAATGCCCCCGTGATACTCATTGTCGGGTCAAACAAGAGGTCCTATTTCTTAACATGGACCCTAGGAAAATTGGTTATATATTAAGGACTTGATCGAAACACCTACACTGGTTAGAACCCACCCCCCTCCCCTAAGCTATTTATTTGATAATAATGTGACTTTATGACCTTTTTTCAACCCATTTTATTGCTGTGCTTTTTGTTTGTTTTTTTGTTACATGTCTGTTTTCACAAAAATGCAAAATAAATAAAAATAAAGTTTAAAAAAAAACCAACATACTCCTCTCCTTGTCTCATGGTTATAGTCTGACGTTTTTGGCCACAAGTGGTGTTCTGGCCGATACCTCTGAAGTGAAACCTGTGATACAAGCAGATCAGCGCGGTACCGATACATCCACTAGTTTCCTCCGCTACAGTGTGTGTGTGTTTGTGTGTAGCCGACGTTATGTTGATGTCACGTATTAATCACACACACCTCTGAAAACTGCAGACGTTTGTTTCCTCCCGTGAACGGAGCAGAATGTTTCTCCTGTTGCTTCCGAGAGCAACTGCCAGCCGCGACACAGACGTGGCCGTTAGCAGCAGTATAGGTCCGTGGTTAGCCTACTAGTTTAAAACACAGACTAGCTGCTGCTATGTTTGGCCGCGCGCAGCTACTGATCCTGGGTCAGCCACAACGTTAGAGTGACTGTAGTGTAGAGCTGGTGGGATGCACGGGGCGGATCATTCTGCACATGCGTTAAATGCGTTAAAAAATTAACGCCGTTAATTCCAGAAATTAATCACCCTGCGTTAACGCGATAATTTTGACAGCCCTAATTTCTAATTTGCCGGTGAGCTAACTGACGGGTTGTAGATTGGGAGGTCTTTTTTAAATTATTAGGCCCTCTTATTTTATTTATTTTTTAATATCTTTTTACTCTTTCTAGAATGTTTGGAGTGATATGGTAGGTGTCAACTGGCCTGATGTGTACACAACACTATAAATATACAGATGGGCCAAACTGAGCTGTTCCTTTTTTGCCTCCAAATCCCACTCTATGTTTTGTGTTGGTGTAGATTCAGCTGTCAGGGCTAAAAGAAACAGATGAATATGGAAATGTGGAGATTTGCGGCTTGGCAAGGCAATATGTGATCTCTGAACAAGCCAACCTGTCAGAGTGAGCCTGAGGTTGACATTTCCATCCATCCATGTCCATGCTCTGTAGCCCTGTGTGTGTGTGTGTGTGTGTGTGTGTGTGTGTGTGTGTGTGTGTGTGTGTGGTGCGTGCGTGCGTTTGTTTGCGTGCATGCATGCTGCTCTGTCAGCCAGGCCAGACTCATGTGAAGGGCATCATCAATGAATTATGCAGTCAGAAGAATGTTAAAGGCCATGGTGTTTGAAGCTGGGGAAAAGAAAGGTCAGCTTCCATCACAGTTGGTTTAGAACTAAATACGTACTGGAAAGAAACCAGGAAGTGCCTGTGACGGTCGCATACACTCACCGGCCACTTTATTAGGTGCAGCGGTTCGATTTCTTGTTAACATAAAGTGGATTGAAAAAGTATTCATACCCCTTGACCTTTACCACATTTTGTCACATTACAACCACACACGTAGGAGAGAACGGGGTAATCTGAACCACTTTTTACATTTGCTCCCCTCTAAGCGAGCTAAAATTATTTATCACTCAAATGTACACATTTCCCATTAATTCAGGATGTTTCCTAGAAATGGGCATTAGCAGAATTTGTTTCGAGACAAAGGGCAGTGAAAATATGATTGTTTTAAAAAAAGTTGTCATGTACCCCAGCTGTGGAGTAAACTGAGACAGACCAGACAAATCAATGGGGTAAACTGATCCACTTACTTTTTCCACTCTTAAACTACCATAACAACACATATTGTAACAGTGTTCAGTGCAGTGTTTGTTTTCCACCACACATTGCGTTTTGCATTCAGGCCAAAAACTTCAAGTTTGGTCTCATCTAAATATGCTGTGTCCCACGAATGGCTTGTGGCGAGGGTTGGAGGAAGGTGCTCTGGTCAGATGAGAACAAAATTGAAGTTTTTGGCCTTAATGCAATGTGTGGTGGAAAACTGACACTGCACATCACCCTAAACACACCATCCCTACCGTGAAACATGGTGGTGGCGTCATGCTGTGGGAGTGCTGTTCTTCAGCGGGGACAGGGAAGCTGGTCAGAGGTGATGGATGGAGCCAAATACAGGGCACACAACCTGTTAGAGTCTGCAAAAGACTTGAGACTGGGGTGGAGTTTCACCTTCAAGGAGGACAACTGCCCTAAACATACAGCCATATTTACAATGGAATGGTTTAGATCAAAGCATAGTAATGTGTTAGAACGGCCCAGTCAAAGTCCAGACCTAAATACAATTGAGAATATCTGGAAAGACTTGAAAATTGCTGTTCACAGACATCCAATCTGACGCTGAATCTGAAGCTCAAGCTATTTTGCAAAGAAGAATGGGCAAAAATGTCAGTCTTTAGATGTACAAAGCTGGTAGAGACATAGCACAATAGACTTGGAGCTGTAATTGCAGTGATAGGTGGTTCTACAACGTATTGACTCAGGGGGGCTGAATACTTTTGCACGCAATACTTTTCAGTTTTTTATTTATAAAAAAAATTGTAAATCATATTTCATTTTCATTCCACTTTTTTTTTTCACACAATTATGCTCCACTTTGTGTTGGTCTATCACATGAAATCCCAATAAAATCAATGTACGTGTGTGGTTGTTACATGACAAAATGTGGAAAAGTTCAAGCGGTATTGTATACTTTTTCAAGCCACTGTATATAACTAATCAGCCAATCACATGGCAGAAACTCAATGCATTTAGACATGTAGACCTGGACAGGACAACTTATTGAAGTTAAAACCGAGCAACAGAATGGGGAAGAAAGGGGGTTTAAGTGACTTTGAACATGGCAAGGTTGATGGTGCCCCCTTTCTGGGCCTGGATCCAGACGGGGGCCCCGGGCTTCCTCCGGGCAGGGTCACACTTCCTCTAGCTTGTTTTTCCATGAGGTCTACACATGCGTTCCAGAAATTAATCACCCTGCGTTAATGCGTTAATTTTGACAGTGATTCTTGAGAAGTGGGACAAAACAGGTTGCAATGTTGAAAAAATACAAACCCTATGTTTCGGCAAATAAAATGACATGTATGTATCCAACATATACTAAGCTACTGAGCTAAGCTTTGACACAACCTTCCAGCTTTTGTTTTTTTTACCGTCATTGGCCTATCACCACCGTCAGATGTCAACTCCGTCAGATTTCCTGTCTGACGGTGTTGACATATTTAACGTTTCTTAAACAGAACAAATGGAGTTTATCTAATAGCCATTTTGTTTTTCTGTTGATGTTAGGGGCTAGTATGAACTACTTCAGGAATGTAAAATTATCAAAAAACTTCAAATAACTTCTTCAGAAATTGTAAGTTGGTGTTGACATATCATGGTTGTGACACAAGACTTTCAAGATTCGAAATGTAAAATATTCTAAAACTACAACACTTATCAGAGCCTGTCTGACTCTAATGTACTCTGCAGAGGTAGAATTTGACAAGAGGTCCTTCAAAGTGACAGCTGCCCCTTATTTCGCCTGATTTTATTACATTTTACAATGAAATGTCTAATGGTGTTGACTTAAAGTAAAGTGGTCCCACCACTTAGAGTCCTTGTAAAACATGAATGTGTTGAAGAAAAACAGTTTTTATTAATATGAGAGATTATTTAGTGTTGCTTTTGATGAGAAAAGCTCTTTTTAATCATTAAAGTACATTTTTAATAGGTTTTTTTTGCATTTGAAAGATTGAAACCTTCTCTGAGGACACACTGTTTTGGACGTTGTGAGAAGATAACAAGTGTCATATATTTGACATAATAATGATCAAATTAAATTTAAGGGGATACTTGTGCTCCAGACATTCCATTCTTAATCCCTAATAACATCTACAATTTTTTATATTTTTAGTTTTAAACATAACAGCAGTTACAAAGTCAAAGTCAGCTTTATTGTCAACACTTCACAAGACATGTAAGGGTATCGAGAAAACGTTTCCCCCTATCCCGCGGTGAACATATAAAAAGTGCACAGGACTAAAAATAGACAAGATAGACAATGACATATAAAATATAGGAGTTTCTGTATGAATAAATAAGTAAATAATTGTGCAAAAGGCAGTCAATACTGGCAGCAAAAAGTCATGTAGGATGTATTCACTATAGTGCAGAAAGACAGTCATTTTTAAATAGATAAAGAAATATCAGAAATTTCAGTCTGTATGGTGTGTATTTAAACTAGTAATAATGCTAGTAATAGTGCAAAGACAGTTAGTCCACAGTGTAGCAAGGCAGAAAGCAGGGGGGGGGGGAATTCAGCTTACTGACAGCCCTGTTGATGTGGCTGAGGGGAGAGAGTTTAGCTTCCTGACAGCCTGGTGGATGAAGCTGTTTTTGAGTCTGGTGGTGCGGGCACGGAGGCTCCGATACCTTCTTCCAGAGGGCAGGAGGGTGAACAGACTGTGAGCGGGATGGCTGGCCTCCCTCACAATCCTGGTTGCTTTGCGGGTGAGGCGGGTGCTGTATGCTGCAGTGCTTTCCTGCTGTGTTCAGCGCAGCACCCGCCCCACACGGTGATGCAGCTGAACAGGATGCTCTCAATAGTGCCTCAGTAGAATGTGCACATGATGGATGGGGGGGCTCGTGCTTGCTTCAGTTTGCGGAGGAAGTAGAGGCGCTGATGGGCTTTCTTCACCAGTGATGCAATGTTGGTGGTCCAGGAGAGGTCCTCGCTGATGTGCACCCCCAGGAATTTGGTGCCGCTCCCTCGCTCCACCGCAGCACCATTGATGGTCAGTGGTGGGTGCTCAGTGTGGCATCTCCGGAAGTCAACAACTATCTCCTTAGTTTTGCTGACATCCAGCAGGAGGTTGTTGTTGCTGCACCACGTGGTTAGAAGGTTGAACTCCTTCCTATAGTTGGTCTCGTCGTTCTTAGTGATGAGACCCACCAGAGTGGTATCATCCAGGTCTCTTGAGTATGGGGGTTATTGCAGCTGATTTGAAGGATGAGGGGACGAGGCCGGAGCTGAGGGAGGAATGCATGATGGACGTTATTAGGGGGGAAAGAGATGGTAGGCAGCCTTTAACTAAAACAGTTGGGATGGGGTCAAGCTGACAGGTAGATGATTTGGACTTGTGGATGAGGTCTGAGATTTCCACAGCAGAGGGAAGTGTGAAGCTTGAGAGTAGACGGGAGACAGGGGCTGAGAAAGTGGTAAAAGACGGAATGTGGGTGGTGTTAGGGGTCAGTTGCTGGTGGATCTTTTCTATTTTGCAGGCATGCAAACTCGTCACCTTTCGGCGAAATTCGCCGTTTTGGAAACGAAATTGGCCATCTATGTGATTCGTGGAGATCCGTTGAGAAAATATTTTTTGGAGGGGGGGTCTGATGGCCAGCACTGTTTGTGTGTGTGTGTGGGTGTGGAGTGGAGCGGAGCATGGACATGGAGTGACCATAGTGACTAACTAACTATGATTGACGCATGTTAACTCCTATCATATGAGCTTTGACGGTCATTTGGCCAATCAGAAACAGTGTTTGTCTTTGAGGGGCGGTGACATCAGTCAGTCAGAGCTTCTGCAGGAAAGTTAATTTTTTTTTCTCTCAGAGTCATCGGAGCGTTCAAGTAGCCGCAGCCGCTGTACTATTATTTTACCGTGTTAATATGCCTACTAGTGTTGCCACCCGTCCCGTTTTTCCCAGAATTGTTCTCTTTTTTCACCAGCTGTCCCGGGAAAAAATAAATCTCTCCTGGGACAAATTTTGTCCCGTTTTTTGGGGGGAAATGCCAAAACCTCATTTGATTTCCTTCGTTCAGTAGTTAAGGCCGTTTCACACGGGCCGAGGCATTTGTTGCGCCAACTAATGCATTCTCGATGGAGAGGCGAGCGGGGCCGGGCAGAGAGAAAGCGCAGTGGGCAGGGGCGGTCTCAACGATCTCAGGGCCCGTTTCAAGACCCAGTGTGGGGTCCCCCACTTTTTTTTTTTTTTTTTAAATAAATAATGCTTGTGCATGCTCACCGCGAAAATAGAAAAAAAGATTGTAGAAAGACTCTTAAAGCCCCCCCTCCCTCTGCCCCACTCCTCCCTATCCCTATTCAACAGATAAAGGGTGGATAGCTACTTTTTATGAACAGTATATAATTTACACATAGAAAGCTTATTACTGTATGTGTGAGGGGGCCTTCAAGGCCCCTCATGAAGCCCCTAAGACAGAGCTAATAATGCTATAGTTTTGCACTTGCTTTTCTATTATTCACCTACTAGTTGAGGGGCCCATGATGATTTCTTTCCTTATATTAGGCGATTCCTTTTTGGACCCTGTTATTGACATGAGTGACTGAGCTCTTTGACAATGTGACATGTAAAGTTACTATCAGTATTTCTGGCTTAGGGGCCCCTGGGCCTGGTTGCATGCAATTTTCTTCTCAAAGTGCACCAGATTGATGAATTTTACTTTAAAAGGTTGCATTTTTTTCTTCCAGGGGAGCATTCCCCCGGACCCCCCTACAAGGTCCAGGGTTCCCACCTCAGTCTCCTTATATATCCTACTGTAAAAAGCACTGTAGGTGTTTATTAGGGATGGGCATAATTAATCGATTAATCGATCATTGCTTGTTAAGAATATTGTCGATCACGTGAAATTGTTATCGATCATATAGCCGTTGTGTTGCACAGTGTGGCAGCACAGCAATGAATTTCACTATGTGGCAGCACCAAAGACTGTATGGGCAGCAATTTAACATCCTACCAGCAGGGGGAGATACTTAACTAGTAGTAGGAGACAACAGAACAGGCTCAGGCAGCAGCCTGCAAGCTACCGTAGATCTCAAAACATAAACAGGAAGAAGTTAAGGAGAAGTTTGGCATCGGACCGGACAGCTTTAGAACCGAAAATAACTAAGTTCATAACTTCATTAAGCATTGTGAAACCTTCTATAAGTACAATACTTAAACAAACCGAATTATGTACCACTTGTACATTGAAGCCTACATCCGACCCTGTTCAACGTGTCACGTTAGCGCTGCTAGCATTAGCAGCTAACATTAGCGTCTATGCTTTCCTACTTCGCCTTCATCAGGGAAATAATTTGCACATTTTGTCTATTAGATGAAGTAACGTTAGGTCCTTTATCACTCAGAGAAACGTGCCGTGCCCTTATGCAGTCTTTGGCAGCATCTTAGGAGGCGCATATGTGTTTAAACTTTAAAGGTATCGTAGCATTGGCTCCTTGTTGGCTCATAGCCTCGGGCTTTCACCAGCGCCGCATTTTATTACTATTTTATTTTAAAAAGTTGCCTTGTCTTAATAGATTGTTGTTTGCCTAGAATATCTTGGAATAAAGATGTAATTGAGTAAAAACCTCTTGTATACAGTCTATGGTAAAAACGCTGTATTTTGGATGTTCTATTGGCATTTTTTAATATGTAAAAAAAGATAACGATTGCTCGATAATTGCTCGTTAATTTTCCCGATGATCGATCAATTGAATTTCTTAAAATGCCCATCCCTAGTGTTTATGGTTATTATAGGTCAATAGACTGGTCAGTCTGAACTGGTAGCCTAATAATGGCCGAGCCCTCCGCCCCAAACATTCATTCAACATCCCATTTTGCACCATTATGTTCCTGCGCACGACTGAGGTGTGTGCGTGCGCATGTGTGAGTGCGTGAACACGAGATTAACTATGGTGACAGAGTGTATTCTTATGTGTTATATTGATGGTTGTGTAACAAAGATAAGGCAAATCCTGTTTGCCACAATATAAATAGTTAATTTGTTGTAAGGGAATTTGGTGTGATTGATTTGAGGCTCCATGTTATTTTCTGTCTTATTTAAAGCTGGTTTTGCCAGCATTTTTAACCATTTTTCTAAGCTATTTTTAACGTTTTTCTTGGTAAATAGGCTACCTAAACACTTTGTATTGGAAACGTCAAGAAGGTTGGCTGACTAACTTGTTTTGCTCATTTCACTATTCATCTGACAACTTTTTTTTTTATCCTTAATTCTCTTCACCGGAATACACCAAATTGCTTCTCTTAAATGTTCAAATCACAAAAAAAATCTTCTGGGGGGGGGGGATGCCCCCAGACCCCCCTACCGGGGTTTGTTTTTGGACTTCTCACCTTTTTCATGGCTTATGAGTTTGCATGCCTGATTTTGGTGGTGAAGAATGACATTAAGGAGTTGCAATAATCAGTTGAGTACAGATGGGGAGCAGTGGAGTCCGGTGGTAGTAGTAGTTTGTTGACAGTGGAGAACAGGGCCCGTGTATTTCCTTCACCAGATGCTTCTGGTTCCTCTTTGGTTGCTTGGAGCAGCAGGTTGGATCCTTGTTCCTCTTTGGTTGAAAGGGCCTTCACGGCTGTTTGGACGGGCCGTGCTGTAGGGCTTGGATCAGGGAGAGCAGAGAACAACGGGCCTTGCCCGGGTCCAGGAGTTTGAGAGTAGCACCAGGTCTTTCACTGTGGAGAGGCTGATTGACCTGACACATAACCTCTGTATTTAAAAAGAAATCAAGCAAGTAGGCTAATAATAACCATTAATGAATTATATTATTATTAGGGCTGTCAAGCGATTAAAAAAATTTATCTAATTAATTACAGGCTTTGTGATTAATTAATCTAAATTAATCGCATACTTATATGACACTTTTATACCTGTTTGTAAACAGCTGTATAGCCTACTACAGTTTGTTTCTCTGTCTCTCTCTCTCGCGTGCTCGCTCTCCGTCTCTCGTAACTTCTGTCTCCTCCCCTCAGCCAGCTTTATACATGAACTAGCGTCGAATTTTCTCAAAAAAACAAGCAGACAAAATTACGACTTTCCATCTCCCACAACAGACAGCGCTGCACTGCCACCATTTCGTAGCCTACTCATAGGCAAAAATATTGACACACACACACACACACACACGGGGCGGGTGCTAGACAGCTAGCAAACAAAATTGGAGGAAGATTGAGAGATAGGCCTACTGTTTTGAACCTAGCCTACATTGTTGCACCCACTAAATCAATAATGCACGGACACTGCGGAGAATTAAGTAAGATGTCTTCCTACCTTCATGCATCCCATAAACCGTCCATAGAGCCCTCGAGTCGGCCCCTTTCCCCTGCTTCTCTCTTTACCTTTCTCCCTTTAACCCACGCGCCCGGCCCAGCGAGCTACAGGTGCAGCTCCGCACCACTTTTGCACCGGGTCAAAGGGCATTATAGAAGTGCGATTAATCTGCGTTAATTTTTTTAATCACGTTAATTTTTCTGTGATTAATTAATCGAAATTAACGCGTTAATTTGACAGCCCTAATTATTATATTATATCGCAACACAGTAGACCTATTGTCCACAATAATCACAGCCCCCCATCCATAAAGGAACTTTAAAAAGAATTTGCACTTGATACACAAGTGTATGGTCTATTATTTGTATTTAGTGTGTCTGCATAATATTGCACCAAAAAGTTTTATTTAATTGTGTTTTGTACTGTCTGTAAAATTGTACATGCACATAGCAAGCAAAATTGCACAACTGTAAGGTCAGTGTCTGCTGTATTTTTGTATTCAAATAAACAGTTGTTTATTTCTATAGTGCGCATTGGCATCTTTGAGCAAAATACCCCCAAAAAAATTTGCCGCGGCGCTCTAAATACAGTCATATGAAAAAGTTTGGCAACCCCTCTCAGCCGGCATTATAATTGACTCTGCTTTCACAAAAAAAAAGATAAAAGTGGTATGTCTTTAATTTACCAGGAACAGCTAACTACTGGGATGTTTTCCAAACAAAGATTTTTTGAAAAGCAGTATTTGGTTGTATGAAATCAAATAAAATGTGAAAAACTGGCTGTGCAAAAATATAGGAACCCTTGTGGTTTTGTTGATTTTAATGCCTGTAACAGCATGTAAAACTGATGACTTTAAACACAAAATTGGTTGGATTATGTTGTTAAGCCTTGAACCTCATAGCAATGTCTGTTTAATCATGAGAAAAGGTATTTAAAGGTGCCTAAATGCAAGTTGCACTTCTCTTTGACTCTCTGCTGAAGTGAGACAGAATGGGATCATCAAAGCAGCTCCCAAAAGATCTGAAAAACAAAGATTATTCATTGTCATGGTTTAGGGGAAGGCTACAAGAAGCTTTCCCAAAGGTTTCAATGGTCAATTTCGACTGTAGGGAACGTTGTTAGGAAATGGAAGGACACAGGCACAGTGGCAGTTAAACCCAGGCATGGCAGACCAAGAAAAAAACAGGAGCGGCATAGGTGGAGGATTGTGAGAATGGTTGCACACAACCCACAGATCACCTCCAAAAACCTGCAAGAACATCTGGCTGCAGATTGTGTATCTGTACATCGTTCAACAATTCAGCGCAATTTGCACCAAAACATCTGTATGGCCGGGTGATGAGAAGGAAGCCCTTTCTGCGCCCACGCCACAGATACAGTGGCATGGAGTATGCTAAAGCTCATTTAGACAAGCCAGATTCATATTGGAAGAAAATGCTTTGGACTGAGGAGACAAAAATTAAGTTATTTGGTCTTTATAAAAAGTGTTTTGCATGGCGAAAGAAGAAAACTGCATTCCAAGAAAAACACCTGCTACCTACTGTCAAATTTGGTGGAGGTTCCATCATGCTGTGGCCACTTCAGGGACTGGGGCCCTGGTTAAAGTCGATAGTCGGATGAATTCAACCCAGTTTCAACAGATTATTCAGGATAATGTTCAAGCATCAGTCACAAAGTTGAAGTTGCGCAGGGGTTGGATATTCCAACAAGACAATGACCCTTAACACAGTTCAAATTCCTGCAGAGGGAAAAGTACAATGTTCTGGTATGGCCTTTGCAATCCAATGACTTGAATATCATCGAAAATCTATGGGATGATTTGAAGCAGGCTTTCCATGCCCGGCAGCCGTCACATTTAACTGAACTGGATCACTTTAGTATATAAGAATGTTCAAAATACCTACATCCAGGATCCAGACACTCATCACAGGCTACCGGAGGCGTCTAGAGGCTGTTATTTTTGCAAAAGGAGGCTCAACTAAGTACTGATGTCATTTTTCTTTTGGGGTGCCCAAATTTATGCACCAGTCACATTTTGTTATGATGCCTATTGCATATTTTCTATTATTCCAATAAACAAAATGACACTGCTGAATTGGTTCTGTTTCCCTAAGGTATGTCATATATGAAAAGGAATTTGCTTCTTTGAAATCCCAGCTAATGATGAACAAAAATCCCAAAAATTAGAAGGGGGTCCCAAACTTTTTCACATGACTGTATATTGTGGAGTTGTCTGGCTCAGGGGGCCCATCAGGACTTTTAGTATAGGTGCCCAGAATTTGGTGCTATGCCCTTTGGCACTACTAGCGGGTACCATGAATAGCAGAACGGCACTGGCAGTGCACATAGCGTGTCCTGTGGTCACCGCTCCTAGTAAACACCGGTTTGAAAACCCAGCGTAGCACCACACACGGCAGTGATCGGTTGCAAGTAGGCCGCAGGTTGGTTTGCGCCGGGCACAACTGCAGTGCTGCCAGAGCGCACGGGTACAGCACTTTTTCTCTCTCCAAGTGAGGAAAAATAGAAAGTTTGCATAATCCGGTTGAATTTCATATATGGCCTGCACTATTGTGAGTGCTTCAAGATCTGATCATGGAGTCACTGGAGAACGCGGACATAGCCTAATCTGGTGCAAAGGACTCTTTGCGACTCATAATAGCCTTCACCAGACCCGCCAACACAGCCACACAGAGTTCTCCTCAGGTCTAGTGTCGGCATTGTGTCCGTCTTGCAATCAAGCCAAGATTAAATTAAGCAGGGAGCTTTATAACATTTGGGTAAACTAGGAAACGTTCACTGTTTGGAAATAGTCAAATTTATACCGTCTAGCCTGCACATAGTGTGTGTGTGTGTGTGTGTAGCCTACGTGTGTGTGTGTGTAGCTTACGTGTGTGTGTGTGTAGCTTACGTGTGTGTCTTGATAATTAGTATTGATTTAATGTCCGAATATTTGAGGCCAAGCTCAAAATAAACGTCGATAAATCTCCCACACGGGTGTGTGCACTTCATTTTTATGGTTGTTAGTTATGCCTCTGACCAGGAAGTTAAATTCTGACCCGGAAGTTGGATTGCGTTATCACGCAAAGAGTTTTGCAAAGAGTTTTGCGTGCTAACGCAAAGTTTTTTGCGAGATCTCGCAAAAGAATATCCTTTTTTTTTTTTTTTTTTTTTTTTTTTATTTCAACCAGATTCTTTTTTTTCTCCATGTCCCTTTAGGGGCTCCGTAGAAGGTCCCTACCTTTGTTTTTAAATGTAATGTAAGTACAATTTGAATTTTGTGAGGTGCACAGGAAGAATTAGTTTGAATATGTAATGTGGTGGATACAAACCCATTTACTACAGTCAGGCTTAGAAGTCCACAAAGGGAAAAGAAAAATCCTTCAACACTTTTCTTCACAAACTTTGCTCATCACTAATGTTGCCATTAACAAACAATGAAACATGTTATCAGGCTCCTGCAATAAAGACATTCATCTCTAAATAGTTGTTCTGTTCTATTCATTGCAATCATTGAGAAATAACCCTACAAATACAGATGGCAAAAAAGCTGATGTTTTTCTGGAATGATAAGGGTTGTAAACTGCATCTACACAAACATTTCAGTTGAAGTTAGATCTTCATCTGGTCAGAACTATTCGGACATTGCAGCTACCCTCATCCACATATCTTATGCATATAACAAAAGGAAGGACAGGTTGTGTTAAAGCTACATGCAATTTTCATATGTGTAGTGTATTGTTTAGTTACATTTAAGCATTGCAGAAAAGTAAACTGCCCAAAACAAAAAACATAATATTTATGATATTCACGTATCAGAAGTTTAATACAGCTTCCAAACACATATTAGATTGATAAGATGAAGTTCAGTAGCTGAGCTTGCACATTCTTTGTCCTGACTGCTTTTAATGAAGTGTCACTCTGGATCACCTTGTGGGGCTATACTGCCCTCTATTGGCCTTGTTAGCTTGTTACATTTGTATTAGTAACAGCAGATATACAGGCAAATTACCTTTGGTCAATTCCTCTGGTTTGGTTTCCATCCAATCACCTTTGGTCATGTCCCTTCAATCACATCACTGTGTTTCCTCTGACCTGGGATCAGCTTGTTGCCTAGATACTTACTGTAGTTAAAAAAGATACCCTGAACCTTTGCTGTAATTCTGTTTTGTTTTGTCTTGTCTGTAAGCCATGCCCTAAAGCGCAATCTCCATCAAATAGTTCCTATTGACATTAATGACTCACAATATCATTGTACTAGTTCACCATTTATGAAATGATATTTGGAGTGTTTTGTGATTAGTGACACAAAACAGGATAAGGTGTTGTGTTATATATTTGACAAAAACAAAGTAAAACAAATTATCTACGTTTCTTAATGTATGCCAGATTTGGAATTTCAATTTATATTCATTATTAATAAAGCATATAATGTTAATAAAAACCTTTAATTGGCTGTGGATATGTAATAAATTGATGCAATGATGATACATTATTTTTGTCTCCCTCCCTTCTCATGCTTACTATCCTTATACATGTTTCCACTAAACCAGAGAGCAAACATTGAACATGGTAAACTGGATATCTATGGAAACTGCTAGTGTTGATCTAAAACACTAGCACACAAGTATTCTCAGTTGCTTCAATGCTTCATCTGTCTTGTGTCCCTTTGTGCTGTGTGTTCCAGGTCCTTGGCACCCCATATGAGGACACATGGCCTGGTCTTAACTCTCTGCCTCACTTTAAAACAGGTAAGACTTACCTGGCATACACACTAACACACTCTTACTATATTCATGCTGGAAATCATAGAACACATTTTAGGCTAAAGGGCTGGCATACAGATTATTTGTATTGAACATAATGTATACAGTATGTGGGCATGTATGTGTGTGTGCCTGCTGTTAACAATGTGGATGATGGAATCCAAGCATGAAGCTGACGACATGCTAGCATGGGGCCTATTTGATCATAATGTATGCTAAATGGTTAGCCCGTCATAACAGCTGCTAGTGGCACCAGGAAGTTAGCTAAAAGAACCATTCCGCTTACAGCATCTTTAACTAATCAAAATATAGATTTATATAATTTTTAATTTTTTCTTTGAAAAACATTAAGCAATATTAAAAAATGTGTTCACCAATCAATAGTAATGTTTCCAGCATGAGCCACACCACACTCATATGCTCTTATGAAGACATATCCTTAATAACAACCACTTCTAATGGATCCATTATGAAGTACAGGAAAATAAAGCACGTTTGTTATATATTCATATTTAAATATCCAAGTTCTTGATGAGTTTGAAATATTCCAACATCCTACTATTTGTTGTACTGTTTTTGTCCATGTCCAGTTGGACCGATACTATAAAATCCAATCCATTCCAGGGGCAGTAGATGGCAGTGTTGTTTCGGTCACTGAGCTCCTCTAGGCTGACTGTTAACTGCACACTTCTCCATCTGTTATGTCATTGAACAGACTAGAATGCTGTAAAGACAGGTAAACACAAGACAAAAATTGGACTCAAATGTAATATACAGGACAGAGCAGATATGGCTTATCTTCATGTAATGAGAGCTACAGTCTGATCTGAACAAGTGGTCTTCACTGAGATCAAAGTCTGCTCAACAGAGACCTGTATACAGTTAACAGTACAGGAACTCAGAAACATTATATTTTAGTGCCAGATTAAGGTACACTCAGTTTGAACATGTGGTGATGATAAGGTTTGATTTTTCTTCCAGCAGAGCTTCAGATTAATCATTCCCCTACGTTAGTGTAAGGGGACAATTCCTCTGTTTCACATGAGGTACAATGGTGAGCTGTGAAAACACAGAGTGAGAGGGAGGAGCAGTATTCATGTACAGGGGGATATTTCAGGAAGCAGAGTTTACAAACTAAGTTTAACCCTGCGCTCTGACTTGGTCTCTCTGGGTTGAGCGCGTGCGTAAAAGCCATCGTCAATGGATCGCTGATAACATGATTCACCATGGAAACGGGAGAAACAAATTCTTGATCTCCCTACTATCCACTCCTCAAAAAAAATAAGAAAAATGTGTTGTTTTATATTTGTTGTATGTAGTCAAGCTATAATATTGTGCAGTAAGCAGACTGTTGCTTCTTTTAAATGGGGAGTGCTAACTTGAGAGGGTATATAAGAAAAGACAAAATGTAAAGGTTGACTATGCAACATTTTCATAAAAAATTAGTTACACAAAAGTAATCCGACTCAAGGATCACGTCTGCCTCAGTAGAATGTGTTGTGGTGTGTTTACCTGCACATTTCCGTCGGGACGTTTCTACGCGTCAGTCAATTAAGCAGTGCAGTTGGAGAGTGTTGAACCCTCAACCAATAACAGCAAGGCGCTCAGGTCGCTGCCACGGTGCTGCATGCGCGGGGCAAAGTACCAACAATACCAACAAATGCTACTATGTAAAATACAGCCAGAGAGGAGGACTGCAGATAAACACACCACCACGTATTGTGGTGGGGCAGGAGTGATCATTGAGGGGGATTGTTTTTGTGGCCCATTATACTGTTGCATAGTCTGCCTTTAAGCAACTTAAATTAAAATACGAGTTTAAACAACCAAAGCCAAGATGAAATTGAATACACTAATTATGGCTTTAAGACGTTCTGGAACACTTCCGCTGCTTTTTCAGAGTTTAAATTGACAAACACATTGTTTATTATATTAAAAAATGGGTCCTCTTCTAACATTTCTCAGTGGCTTTAATTCACTGTCTCTTCCTTCAGATGTTTCCAAATGAATAGCCAATGAGGAATGGAAGGACTATCACTTTAAGACTGTCAATATGGATGTCCGCAGGGGGTTTGAGTTGTGTAGATTAACAGCAGTTTGAAATTAAAAGGCAAAATGGAACCCAAAGAATATATTTCTTCTAAATAAGGAAAGTCAGAGCAGTATGGGGTTGAGTATGGAATGTCTCTGTTAAAATGAATCGCTGTAAACTCCCTCGGTAGATAGTAAGGACGGCACATAATGATCATAACCTCCGCCAGTGGTGAACAGTGTTTACATACGGCACCACGCATGTAAACACACTGATAAAATTAATGATTATAATGTAGCTTCATCAGGACAATAGGTAAATGTGGTCAGAAACAGGTCAGAAAACAAAGAAGATTTTCACTTTAAGTCAAAGCTCTTTATTGGTCATGTGTTCAACAATTGCAAAAGCTATTTCCCACCGAACTGCAACCCCTCCCCACCTTGCCTACTCCTAGACATCCTGTCCATGAATATCACAATTAGAATTGGGGTTCATAGACTCATTCCAACAATGGAAGTTATAAATAGGTAAAGTTAAATGTAGAAATATATATTTAAAAAAAATAGATAGATAGAATGGAGAAATAAAATACAATAGTATAGAATTGCAGAGAATACTGTGGTTTAAGTTGTGGACGCTTAATAATGGACCTTGGCTTGATATGTCACTATATTGAGGAGTTACTGTATGTTTAAAGGTGTTTGAAACATTTCAGCATGTGTGTCATAAAATATCCTAAAATGAACCCGATGCCTCGTCCACCTCAATGACTTTCTTTGTTTGTCATCTTCTCATCACAGACCGCTTTACAGTGTACAGCGCTAAGAAGCTCAGACAAGCGTGGAACAAGTAAGTGAGCTGTTTAGATAACAGTTACTGTGTGTGTGTGTGTGTGTGTGTGTGTGTGTGTGTGTGTGTGTGTGTGTGTGTGTGTGTGTGTGTGTGTGTGTGTGTGTGTGTGTGTGTGTGTGTGTGTGTGTGTGTGTGAATACATATACAGGATGTATAGTTTTACTGTTATATAATAGGGTGTTGTAGCTGAAAGACCAAAGTTTACATCTGGGTTCAAATGGATTTTTTAAATGTCTATAAACGTTATTAGTAGAAACTTGACTTAACTCAGTGGTTCTCAATTACTTACTGTCATGCCCCCCCTAGGGGACAGACATTTTTCCGCGCCCCCCCCCCTAAATTGAAATACTGTTGAGAACCTGCTGATATTTATTTATTTATCTGTACAAAACCACTGTATGAGTTTCTGGCACACGCGTTCTGCATACAGTCACCTTATTATCAGATTAGATAACAAATTAGCTGAGATATCTTCTGCAGCAAAAGAAATTCAAAGTTCAGTTTATTAGCTAAATTTGTAACATTTAAACAAAACTGCTCAGTCTGTGTGAATCTCAGGACAGAGAAACAAGAGCAAATGATTCACTGAGGTTTGCATTTTATTCAAAACATTCTTAAACTGTGAACATAGTTAAGGTGGTGTTTTTTTATTATTATAGGCCAATGGGCCTTCTGTGATGCGATAACCAATAATTCATTAATGTTATTATTAGTCTACTTGCTTGATTTCTTTTTAAATAGCCTACAGAGACACTTGGAGACACATGTGGACATTTATTTACTGCAAATCGCGGCCTTTCGCGCGGATATGACCAAACACAAGCACACATAGCTAGCACAATTTATTTTTATATATTTATTTTTTTTTGGTCAGTTGGAAATCAAGGCAGCCCGCGTCCCCTCTGACAACTCACGGCGCCCCCCCAGTGGGGCGCACCCCACCATTTGAGAAGCACTGACTTAACTAAATGAGTTTTGAAGGAGTTCTTAACAAGATCTGGGATTACTTAAAAGCCTTTTTGCAAATGTCGTATTAACTAATGCACTAAATGCAGACTAAAATAATCTAGAGATTTTATGTCAATAACTGAACACATGGGGATGGAGCCGGTTTGGTCAGCAGTTTGTCTTCATTTAGCCGGATATGATGGAAATGAGGCTGTTGAATTGATTACATATACTGCAGGATTGCTATCAATACAAAGCTTTTCCCCTGGTAGAATTATGATGCTTTTGGATATGATTTCAAATACTATTATTAGTTGATTATGATTAATCATGATCAAGAGAAGAAAAATCAACTTCAGTTGATTCATCATTGAAGTCTTCCTCAAGAGAAATGCCAAATGTTTGTCTGCTTTTGTCTTCCCTAATGGGAGGAGATGCTGCTCTGCTCCATTTTATCCATGTGAATTGAATATATGATTGGATATCACTGGGATGATAGAAATTATTTAAAACAATGACCTTTTCCTAAATCTAATCCATCCTCGATCCCTAGTTATTCAAGGAAGTTTGACAGAGTGAGTCTCTTTTAGGATCTCCCTCTTTCCACCCACACAGTTCCACACAGACACAAACAAAGCAACATATCACTCTGGCAGTCTGAACCAGTCACAATTCCATTTTTATTTTTTTACTGTAACAAAACTTGATAACTAGTTGCATGGTGAGGCCTGTTTGTTCTCCTCGCTGGTCCTATGAGTAAGACAGGGGTGTCCAAACTACGGCCCGCTTTTTATTGGACCGCGGCCGATTTAAAAAATATAATGTAATATGGCCCTTTTAATTTTTTTTTTTAATTATTATTTTTTTAGTTAACCCACTAGTGCAGGGGTGTCAAAACTGATTGATTGGCCTGCGGCACATTTTAAAAATATAATGTAATATGGCCGTTTTAGTTTAATTTTTTTTAAATGCATTCATTATATTACAAAGAAATATGTCCCATAAAAGAAAAAGAGCACCAAGCCTATCCCAGAGGACCCTGCATAATATTTTATTTTAAATTAATATTATTATGGAAAATCCATGTGTCCTTCTTCAATAGCTTCTAATTCATGTGACAGTGTCTCCAAATAATTTTTTCACACAAAATTCTTCAGATTAAGCCTCTTAATGTTCCTCTCAAAGTGCATCAGATTCATGCATTTCACTTTAAAAACTAAAAAAAAATCTCCGGGGGGGGGGGGGGGGCATACCCCGGGACCCCCCTAGAAGGGTCGGGAACTCGGATGACTACTATTTTCACCCAGCTGGACATTGGAGGCAATAGCAGAAAACACTTAACCTGGCATTCCCAGACCTGCCACTAGGCGCTGGCAAATAAAATTTGCTGCACCTGTTGGTCTGGACACTCCATTGAAGCTTTTTCAGAAAGTCCAGAAATCCAGACGTACGTTTCAATTGGTTCTATCTAATATGGGCGCGCCAGAGCCCTTTGTATGGTGCTATGGGGCGGACGTAACCGGATGACGACAGTGACGTGCATGCGTTGTCGAAGCTGTGATAGTAAACATCAAAGATGGCTGCGGATATGTTGTGTGAGTTTGAGACTGCTTTGGGCTCGACCCTTAACGATTTGGAAGACGGCACTCAAATCTTTCATTAGCAAGTAAGTGGAATGTTCTGTTTTGCCGACCGACCACGGCAAAAGTTTAATTTAACAGTTTAACAGCTGTTCACTAAACGAACGGGGCTTAATACGTCACCTTGTGCATCGCTCTGATTGGTTGTAGTGATATCCAACTGCGTGCAGTGGCATTTGAAATACACGAGTAGGAGCCACCCCTCGAGTTGGAAATTACTATTGATAGTGGCCAAACCCTCTATCGCTCAAGATATCAGGGTCTGGATTTCCAGGCTAGAAAACACTGGGTGTCTGAAGGCATTTAACAATAGTCAATCATTTGGGCAGCGCTATCATTGGAGAGGGGCCCCCTAAATAAATTCTGCTTAGGGCCCCTTGGAGGCTTCGGGCGGCTCTGAGGGGAAGTGTGTCTGTTTAATTTGCAAGGAAAGTGTTGCCGTGAAGAAGGATTACAATTTACGAAGACACTATGAAACTAAACATCAGAGCAGCTACATGTCCTGATAAATGTGTTATTTTTGCCAAGTGGCCCGGCCCTTCGTAGATTTTTCTGTATGTGGCCCTCAGTGATAAAAGTTTGGAGACCCCTGGAGTAAGACATGACATGGTGGACACTCTGTAGACAGTGAGTGAGGTCTGTGCAGGCAGGTACTTTCCCATGTATCAGCTGCTCCTCCCTGTGATTTCACATTGATAAAGCCTGTGCCACGCAACAGTGAAGAAGGAATGCTTCTGCGGGCTGTGAATGTGTCATCAGGTGGAGCTGTTAGATAGTTTGAGGAGATACTAGTGATCTTACTGCAGATGTGTGCTTATTCACCTGGCCTAGATGACAGCAATAGCAGCATGGAATGTGCACCTAATGTACATCAACACTTTTCAAAGGTCAACAAGCTCATATCCAGGTGATTTCTCTCATTTCCTCAGCTGCACGGGTGCTGACGAGGACCAGAAAGAGGGCACACATTACTCCCATTTTAAAGTATCTGCATTGGCTACCCGTGTCCTTCAGAATTGATTTTAATGGTCTTAGTCCTAGTTATTTATCAGATTTGCTTTTATCCTACTGTCAAGTTATGTGCTGTTGAATTGTAGACCACAGCTCTGCCCAAACTTGAAAACAGCAGATCAACTCATGAAGGACACGATGGACAACTCAGTTCTTTTCATCTTCAGTTTATTTTATTTTAGGCAAATGGAGATGAATGGAGTGTGACGGAATAGGTTAATAACCTAGGGTAAACAGAGAACAAAGGCATTAATTGCAGATAATCTCAGTTCACATTTCTTAATGTAAAGCATAAATGATAATACTATTAATTTTACTTGATAAATGAAAATGTATGCAGATTAATTTAACTCAAATCACTTCAAAAGGGTTAATAATTAAAGTAACAAAGTTACATCAAGGGTTACGATCATCATCATCATGATAGAGTACCAATAACAAAAGATAGAGTATCAAAGTACTCCTATGAAATAATATAATAAATTCAAACATTGCATCACCTAGTGATGGGTCGGGCAACACCGATGCGTCGGCACATGTGTCGAGCTCATAGAGCGAAGCCCCGTGTCGGTGCGCGTATCGCTTTAAGAAAGTCACGTGACCGATACAGCTGCAGTATCGCCTGTCGATGCGGCTCGCCGGGCGCGCCAAACTGTGTTTAAAAGGAAGCGCATCTGTAAATGGGATGCTTCTCTGCCAAAACAATCACTCATCATTTCAAACAAAAATCTTATCTGCAAGCCATAATGCAGTGATTTTCAACCTTTTTTGAGCCGTGGCACATTTTTTACATTTACAAAATCCTGGGGCACACCACCAACCAAAATGACACTCTAACACAGTACATATACATATACCGTATTGGTCCGAATATAAGACGACCCTGATTATAAGACGACCCCCCGTTTTTCAAAACTCATATTTGGAAAAAAGATTTGAAGACCAGATCTTGTTTTTAAAAGGAAATTAATTTTATTTATTAAAATAACACACGAAAATAAAAATGCATTGAATAAAACACTTTCCTTCATTGCAAATGAACAGTAGGCCTAGTGCAAATAGACCGAACCAATGTGTTTATCACAGACTTTATTCCTCTGCCCCGCTGTGATCGCTCTCGCTGTCATCTCTCTATACTCTGGTTCGGTGCATAGCGGGTCATCCTCGCTGCTGTCCTCGGCATCTGAGACGCAACATTTATTTAATGCTCATAGTTAATCACATAGCCTAGGGCTGAAACGAAAGCTATCAACGCCGTGGTTTAAGGCTGAAATGATAACCGGGGCACGTTACAGATCTCCGTTAGTTTCAGTTTACAGCCGATAAAGTTACAATCAAAACGACCGCATGGACAGCGTTTAAATAAAGCGTCTTATTCTTATTATCATTAGGGCTTTGATGCAAATGATAAAATCTAAACGTTACGGCGGCTTTGGTGTGCGTAAAAGGAAAAGCGCAGTTGGCAATCTCTCTTTAGCACTGCAACTCCTGCGGCTAAAAAGCCACAGTAAAGGTCGATCGCACAGCCGATTCCTACTCGACACTTTGACTCGCAACATAATGATTTGAGGCTTTGCATTGGCTTTGGCGATTTCCCGTGCCTCTTGTTTTCTCTCCACACAAAGCGTTCTCTCTCCCATTGCACACACACATGCCCCGGCCGCTTCCGAGGGCACAGACAGTGTTGGTTCCAACCGTTAAAAAATAAAATAAACAACTTGGACACAGGCCCTGAAGCTATGTAAAGCGCTTTGACTGCGAGAAATGCGCCGTATATATTAAATATAGCCTATTATTATTATTAAGCTGAATGGTCGCTCTGGTAACGGGCAGTCCATTACTGGACGACAAATACTAGACCCCGAATATAAGACGACCTGACTTTTTACGACCTATTTCCAGGGGAAAAAAACCCTGTCTTATATTCGGATACGGTAGAAGAGTAGCCTATTACATTATCTGCCACTTTATTACAGCACAGACACCCGACAATGGTTAATTAGCTGATATTAGATCATTTCCCACGGCACACCTGACGATCTCTCAAGGCACACTAGTGTGCCGCGGCACACTGGTTGAAAATCACTGCCATAATGGGGCCAGAGAGAAAAAGAAAAGTTTCCGCCATGTGGGACCATTTTGATCTTATATCCGCAAATAAGGTATTTGTTTTTATTTCCTTGTAATTTCATATGGTTCTTCCCAGTTCCCACTTGATCTATCAGAACTCAACACCCCAACTTTCACTACAATATCAAAGATATTCAAACTTTGATTAAGATATGAAATATTACAATATAAAATACAATAAGTTAAATTATATTATTGTATAGCAAGTCTTAAATCAGTATGTCAGTTGAGTCTGTCATTGGGTTGCTGGTAATGATTTTTAAGATCCAGCAGGTGTCAGTATTGAGCAGCACAGTGACACAGTACCGACACAGTATCAATACAGTTTGGTAATGTGTCGCAATGCTTCACGAGGCCTCATCTACCCATCACTAGCATCACCAAATACAAAGCATATGGGAAGCATGGCTTCCAAACTTAAACTTTTACTATACCAGTGGTGTCTTCAATCATTGATCAGGAGCTGTGGCTGTGAGGTGTCTACAGGAGCAGGCAAGAGCCCTGACTGAGCCAGCTCCAAACATTTCAGCCCATGCTTCCTGCATGGGTGCACCGGTGATTGTGCTCCCTCAGGCACTTCCTTCCTCTTACCTGGGGTTCAAACACTGATGTGTTTGCCCCCTGCAGGTTTGGAGTGTCAGGGATCTGTGATTGTGGCTCTTTCCACAGTGAAGCAGGTTTTGACGCAACACCTACGAACCCTCCCGAACCCTCAGGTCTTCTGGCAGTGGTCTTTTAATTGTTCCAAAAGTTGACACAAAAACTCACGGTGAGGCATCCTTCTCTTACTACGCTCCACGTCTGTGGAACACCCTGCCTGATGACCTGAGGGCCGCAGAGAGTGTTGATATTTTTAAGGGCAAACTAAAAACTTACCTTTTTAGTCAGGCTATTTAATTAAACAACTTTTTATTCAGTTATTTTATTATTTATTTTATTATTTTATATCTTTTATAGCCTATTTTATTTAAATATGTAGTTTGCTTTTATTTACTTTTTATAACTACTTTTATAAGTTATTTTATTAATTTATTATTATTATTATTATTACTATTTCTTATTCTAATTTTTTTAATTTCTATCCTATGTATTTTTTTTATCTTATTTTGAATGTTTTTATTAATCACTATAAAGAGCTATTATTTTATTTAATCTATTATTTTAAATTGTTTTAGTTTTATAGTCTCTAGTGTTTTCTCACTGATGATGGCGTTTCCTCAGCGCAGTTTTCCTTCCTGTTTTTAATGAATTTCTTATTTTGGGGTATGGATGGGTGGGAGGGGGGATTGTTTTTGCATGTATGCATATCTCTGGGTTAGGTGAGGGGGGGGTTGTATTAAGCACTTTGTGTTACATTTGATTGTATAAAAAGTGCTATATAAATAAAGTTGATTGATTGATTGATTGATTGATTGATTGATTGATTGATTGATTGATTGATTGATTGATTTCTCAGCTATTTATTTTTCTTCTTTTTTTGAACCATTTTTGGTCCACGCTGAGATGACATCATCAGGGGGTTATCTTGACATAGTTGACCTAGCTGGCCACAGGATACATTATAGGGGTGTCATCAAATTCTATTTCATTTTCTTAGGGTAACTAATTTGTTTTTGAAAATATAGCTTCTTATTTGAATTAGTATTAGGGGAGAGTGGCCTAAGTTGTGCATTTTGGAAGTTGTGCCACCCCTTGTTTCTAGAAAACCGTAGAAGAAATTGGAAATGTGACCACTTATTTAAGAAGAGCCATCCATTTGACCCATCCTGTAAAGAAGGAAGACACAAGGAATAAGATATAAGCACATTTAAGCTCAAAAAACTGTGTTTTGCCTTTCAAAGTAAAATTTCCATGATCAAGGTTTTTTGATTATTGTGTCTGAACAATTATAGACAAGTTTGAAAACATTTGACACATGTTTTAGTGCTTTGGTATGCTACATTTTGAGTCTATACAGTTAGCACGATGTCAGCCCTAAACTGCTGCATCATGCTTATTATCCAAAATTCTGGGTTCTGATTATATAATGTATTTATAAAAGCACATTTATGACAGTTTGCACTGTCCAAGGTGCTGTACATAGTGCATTCAGTAGGTAAACAATGAAGGTAAAATAACAATAACCAAAATAAAAGACGTAAAGCCCATACATCCACATAAACACAGATAGTAGTGCAGAGGTAAGATAGTTAATGGGGAGGAAACACCAGGGTGTACATATGGGTTTTGAGCCTTGATTTAAAGGCAGAAATGTAGGGGGAATCACATTTGTCAGGTGGCAGTTGGTTCCACAAGCAACTAGTGCAAAGTACATTTCTGAGAGTTGTGCCAGTGGCATGGCTGTATACGCTGGTCACCAAAAGAAAGTGATTGTCTACAGTAGCTCAGAAGAGAGTGGCATCTCAATTCCACTTAACGACACCACTGATGAGAGTTCAGAAGGCCAGAAAGATGATGATGGTGACTTTGTCATTGTGAGCTTTGCAGGTAAAACCATTAGATCTGCTAGGCCTTGTTTAAGAAAATTGTCCTTCAATCTTTGTCAACTATTTACTTTAAATAAACATTAAATAAGTAATTGTCTAATGGATTTGTCTTGCATTACAGTTTATGAGATATATAGCAATGGCACAATTCAACCCATGGTATTCTCTCCAACCGCACAACTTACACCACACCGGGGGCAAGTTGTGCATCAAGACAACTTTTTTTCCGAAAGCTATATTTCTTCAACAGTTTATTCCAGATCCAAAGTTTTTATTGCCAGATATGCACAACACCATGAAATATATGTACATATTTGAGTTGGAGACTTTACTGTCAAGGCCTTACTTTAAAGTCACTTTGAGTGAAAAGTTGCACAACTTAGGCCACTCTCCCCTACAAGGCATTTCACATGCTGATCATCCCATCACACATACACTGACCTTCACGTATGTGAAATAGGTGGAATATCCCTTTAAGGATATATGATGACCTCTCCCGTTTTGGACACTCAGTGCGTTTCCATGGCACAACTAGATTGGATTATCACATATATAGAACAAGACACTCAAACGGACCGTGTCACTTGTCTGAGTATACATGGCCTTTCAGAAATCGGATAAATGTCCGATGCATGGCTGTCTCCACTATGCTAGGTGGCGCTGTAGCCAGGCTGTAGCCCTTTCAACAAGTGGTTTTAGAGCCACGTCCGGTTCTCTTCCGTCAATAAGCCATGGTGTAGCCTATCACGCGCAGGCACACAAGCACAGAACGAGAAGTCCGATATGCGATATCCGATCCCTGTATACATGCAGAGAGAAAGCCGACAATGAACGAATTATCTAGGTGTTCTTATCCGACTTCTCTTGTCCGTTATTGTGCCGATTTGTTTGCACTTTTAAAATGTGGACTGTGTGGAGCTATGCTGCGTTCCAGACACCGAAGATGTCATTTTCTGACTTCCTACTAGGAAGATAAGGCTGGATAAATTCAGAGTTCCGACTCGTCAGGGCAAAAATGTGTGGAACGCAGCATGAATCTGCTGTGAAGCTGGAGCAGGGTTGGTGAATAAGATGGAGAATGGCCTTTTGTTGTGTACTGTGTACTGTATGACAGGCTCGTTGTGGGGCAGATGGAACTACGCCAATATTATGGCAAAACATAGTTTGTTGTTGATTTTTTTGTTAAACTTGAAAGTCAGAGTTTCTGAGTTCCCAGATGGAAATTTCAAATAGAACGCCCCCTGAGGTCAGAATTCCTAATAGTAAACTGGTGGAAAGATCTCCAACCTGCTCATGGTACTGCTCATTCTCTATCTGGAGACATTTGGATGCACTCAATCCAACTTAAAGTGTTGTTATCAACTGGTATTGCTAACAATGGCTAACCCAATGTGATTGCTAAAGGCAAACATTCATGACATGCTTTCTTGTAATTTCCAACGTGTGCCACTGGAACAAAGTCAACTGAGATGTAACGTCACTCCCACTTCAGACACAGCATACAAGAGCAGAACTTGTCCCTTGTTCGTTACCGCAACTGATGTGCCTTTGAGCAAGGCCCTTAATTCACAACTGCTCCTGTAGAGGTGCTTTGTGGTCTACAGATTAGAGTGATATATATATATAAACTTACTGTATATAAATATATATATATATATACTTTTATTCAAAATCCCAGTGACATTTGTAACAATAAATTCTTATTAGCATGATGGATCAGAAATGTTCTAAAGCAGGGGTGGCCACTGTTTTTCAGCTTGTGAGCTACTTTTAAAATGACCAAGTCAAAGTGAGCTACCACCTACTGTAAGGGGTCAAAAGTCACGGTTCGGTACGTACCTTGGTTTTTAAGTCACGGTTCTGTTCTGTATGGTACAGTTCTCAGTTAAGAGGAAAAATGTGTGCAGAATTGAATTTTCACTGAGGGCCACATACAGAAAAATCTACGAAGGGCCAGGCCACTTTGCAAAAATAACACATTTATCAGGACATAGCTGCTCTGATGTTTAGTTTCATAGTGTCTTCGTAAATTGTAATCCTTCTTCACGGCAACACTTTACTTGCACATTAAACAGATACAACCCCCTCTTGTTAAATGCCATTGATACACCCAGTGTTTTCTGCTTTTGCGTCCAATGTCCAGCTGGGTGAAAATAGTAGCCAGCTGAGATCCTGCCCCTCTAAGGGGGGTCCGGGGGTATGCCCCCCCCCCGGAGATTTTTTAAAGTTTTTAAAGTGAAATGCATGAATCTGGTGCACTTTGAGAGGAAAATTAAGAGGCTAAAGCTGAAGAATTTTATATGAAAAAAATGTAAACACTGTGTCAGATGAATTAGAAACTATTGGAGAAGGACACATGGATTTTCCATAATAATATTAATTTAAAATAAAATATTATGCAGGGTCCTCTGGGATGGGCTTGGTGCTCTTTTTCTTTTATGGGACATATTTCTCTGTAATATAATGAGTGCATTTAAATTATTTAAAAATTAAAAGGGCCATATTACATCATATTTTTAAAATGTGCCACGGGCCAATCAATCAGTTTTGACACCCCTGCACTAGTGGGTTAACTAAGAAATGCAAAAAAGTTTAGTAGTTTGGACACCCCTGCACTAGAATATGTGGTGGTCTGTTTGTGTGAACAGTCTTCCTCTCTCTGGTTGAATTTTACATAGTAGAATTTGTCACAGTGCAGAAGCCTCTCCACTTCCTTGACTTGGATTAGCTTTGGTTAGCTCACTGTCAAATTAGAAAGTGGTGTCCTCTCTCCCTCCACCGAACGTCGGCGCATGCTCGCACGGCTCGTTCGCTCTTTCATAGTAAAAAAAATAAAAAATTCAATTAAATTATTATTATTTTTTTTAATTTTAATTTTTTTTTTGCCACGCGATCGACCCACACTACCCTCGCGATCGATCGACCTAGTGGCCACCCCTGTTCTAAAGCAATTCAGAAAATTATACACATATAGGGGAGAGTGGGGTGAGATGTGCCACTTTTTACTCAAAGTGACTTTAAAGTGAGGCCTTGACAGTAAAGTCTCCAACTCAAATATGTACACATATTTCAGGGTGCTGTGCATCCCTGGCAATTAAAATTTTGGATCTGGAATAAACTGTTGAAGAAATATAGCTTTCGGAAAAAAAAGTTGTCTTGTGGGACAACTTGCCACTGGTGTGGTGTAAGTTGTGCCACAAGAGAGAATACCATGGGGTAAATTGTGCCATTGATATATATATCTCATAAACTGTAATGCAAGACAAATCCATTAGACAATCACTTATTTAAGGTTTATTTAAAGTAAATAAAGTAAATATTTTACAAAGATTGAAGGACAATTTCTTAAACAAGGCCTAGCAGATCTAATGGTTTACCTGCAAAGCTCACAATGACAAAGTCACCATCATCATCTTTCTGGCCATCTGAACTCTCATCAGTGGTGTCGTTAAAGACCTACTTTACCGGTGGGAATATGAAGGTGTATTGAATTCTGAGATCCTATTTAGTATAAATGTGCAAAAAAAAAAAAAAAAAATCGGATTATCCTAGCCTGAGAAAAGACATAAAAAAAGGGCACTGTCTAATCCTACAGTTTCTTATTGTGACATCACAGTAAGGGTTAGGATTAACAGGACAGCTGCGCCAAGGGAAGACTGAGGGAAGACTGAGGGAAGAAAAACCTCATTCACTATATTATAATAGTGATTTTATAATGATAGAACGCCTGTTCCATATAGGTGAAGTATTCCTTTAAGTGGAATGGAGATGTCAGTCTCTTCTGAGCTACTGTAGACAATCACTTTCTTTTGGTGACCAGCGTATAGCCATGCCACTGGCACAACTCTCAGAAATTTACTTTGCACTAGCTGCTCCGCCCTTGTAGAACCGACTGCCACATCTGTACACCCTGGTTTTTCCTCCCCATTAACTATCCTACCTCTGCACTACTATCTTTGTTTATATGTGGATGTCTGGGCTATGTGGATGTCTTTTATTTTGGTTATTGTTATTTTACCTTAATTTTTTACCTACTGAATGCACTATGTTCAGCACTTTGGAGAGTGCAAACTGTTATAAATGTGCTTTTATAAATACATGTTACTTAATTACTTACTTATAACCCACCCCAGGCCCTCTGGCACAAATCACCCCAACCCCAGAATTTTAGATAATAAGCATGATGCAGCAGTTTAGGGCTGACATCGTGCTAACTATATAGACACAAAGTGTAGCATACTAAAGCACTAAAACATGTGTCAAATGTTTTCAGACGTGTCTATAATTGTTCAGACACAATAATCAAAAAACCTTGATCATGGAAATTTTAAGGCAAAAAAACAATTTTTTGAGCTTTAATGTGCTTATATCTTATTCCATGTTTCTCCCTTCTTTACAGGATGAGTTAAATGGATGGCTCTTCTTAAATATGTGGTCACATTTCCAATTTCTTCCACGGTTTTCTAGAAACAAGGGGTGGCACAACTTCCCCACCGGCACGCCTCTCTCCCCTACTGTAGAATAGATTAATGACCTAGATGAATGAAATGCAATGACTCAATACAGCCAGCCTTGAAACAGAGTTCTCAACAGCTTGCCATGTGGCTCATTTGCATATGGATAGATAAGGATGTAATTATTTTCTGGGAAAAAACGATCTAAAATCGTTTTTTATTTAATATTTATGTTTTCGTAGCAGTCTTTAATGAATCAAAAATCACACAATCTGTAGTGCATAACAGGTTAAACATCAGGGCTCAACAGAGGAGGGGACACCATCAGAGAAGCAGAGATTACAGATGAAATATTGGAACGTCTCAAGTAGAGGCCCTTTTTGGATAAGGAGAATGACTCAACCCTTGTACAGGTTATTGGTAGTTTCTTATGTTGATTGTTTAATGGTCACATCAAGAAGGTTTATATTTCATAAAGCAACTTCTGTAGGATGTGGGCGTGTCATCTATCTATCTATCTATCTATCTATCTATCTATCTATCTATCTATCTATCTATCTATCTATCTATCTATCTATCTATCTATCTATCTATCTATCTATAAAGCAAGAAACGTCTGTGTGTGTGTCTGTGTGTCTGTCTATGACTCGCATATTTCTCTGAGTTTTAGTCAGATCGACCTGAGCTTCCGGATAGTGCTTGTGCACGGCACAAAGGTGTGCATACTTGATTGATTTTTAAGTGTTTTGGATGTGTACTGCACTAGTAAATATAAAAATCAAACCCAACCGTCACAGCAGATAAATGTTGAATAAGAGATGTCATTGAGTGACCATTGGAAGAATGAAACAATTCTAGACCTGATGTCAGGACGTCAGCTCTTTGTCGTCTGTGATTTGAGCAGTTTGAGTATACAGAGCTGAGCTCACTGTTCAAATGAATACTTTTGATACTTAAAATTCAAGTGCTTACCGGACACTACCTTGTTGTGCCACCAGTGGTCGAAGTTACCCTGGTATAGCTTGGAAAAGATTGATGAGCTGGACAAACTGTGTATCGACTGCTTCAAACTAAAGATACAGTATCAGCCTTTAAAACCTGTGTCATTAAAACCACTAACTAAGTCAGGGGTGGCCAACCAGTCAGAGACTAAGAGCCACATTTTTTACTGCGTTACTGCAAAGAGCCACATCGTACACACGGGTACACATGAACATCCCCCCATCCCTTCCTCATACACGCACACACACACACACACACACACAGACCTCTGCTCAGTCAGATTTACTGTAAATGTCACAACCAAAATGATAATGCAGTAACGGCCTTAACTTCACCCGTTTCAGTTGAATTTTGTATTATTATTATTTTTTAAATAAATAATGCTTGTGCATGCTACCAGGCCCAGGGGCACAAGGGCTCAAGGGGGCCCTAAGCTAAGGTACTGATAACTTTACATGTCTTATAGTCAAAGAGCTCAGTCACTCATGTCAATAAAAGGTTCCAAAAAGGAATAGCCTAAATATAAGGAAATAAATCATCATGGGCCCCTCAACTAGTAGGGGAGAAATACAAAAGCAATTGTAAAGCAACAGCATTATTAGCTCTGTCTTAGGGGCTTCATGAGGGGCCTCTAAGGCCCCCACACATACAGGAATAAACTTTCTATGTGTAAATTCTATACTGTTCATAAAAAGTAGCTATCCACCCTTTATCTGTTGAAATGGGTCTCTCCATCATATAACATGGGTCTGCAGACCAATCTACTGTTTTTGCAGTTGCACAGTAAAGGATGCTGCCTGCTTAAAGAGGACCTATTATACTACTTTTCTGGTCTTAATTTCTTGTTTTACACTGCTATAGAGCAACCTGACACGAATCACATCACAAAAAACTATGTAGATTTTCGGGAAGCTCTTTCTCTTATTTTGGCGATCCAGCACGTCCTGTCAACACTTGAGTGTGTGTGCTTCGGGCATCTCCGCTCCCTCCGCCTGTGCTTCGGCAATCTCCGCTCGCCTCCCCCCCCTCCTGCAAACCCCACTCCGTTGTGATTGGTTACCTTCCTTCCGGAACACTTTCAGTGGCGGGAAGCGCGAGCATGGACCTATAAGGGCACGAGGCAGACGCGAACAGGGAAGTGACAGCATTACCATACATGGAAACATCCGCGTGGTGACTTCACGAAGTTACATGCGACGTCACGAAGTTACAAAGCGTCAAGCCGCTTTGAACACGTGACTTCTCGACTGGCTAGACCCCAGACGGTCAGCAGGGAATACGTCGAAATGCATGTAAGTCATTATTTGATAATTTAGTATGGTTAAGCATGACTATAAATCATCATAACAACGTTTATAGGTCATAAAAGTCAAAAAGCATCATAGGTCCGCTTTAAGAAAAATCTGAAAAATAATGTTCCTTCTGCAGCTCAAGATTTGATTTAGCCTCTAAATTTTCCTCTCCAAGTGCATCAGATTGATGCATTTTACTTTAAAATGGTACACATTTTCTTCCAGTGTGCAATGCCCCCTGACCCCCCAACAAGGACCAGGGTCCCTCCCACAGTGTCCCAAAATCATCTAGGAAACACTGACTTTCTTAATATGTTTTTTGCCAATAATTGTATGTATCTGTGCGGAAAAGTCAGTGTAACTGACTGGATAGGTAGTAGTGGGGGGGCCCTTTGAGAGTCTTGGTCCAGGGGCCTATTATCTCATAATCCGTCGAAGAACCAGCTGGATTCCAAAATCTTTTTAATTTTCGCATTATTTATTATTTATTAAAAAAAAAAAAAAAAAAAAAAAAACGGGGGGCCCCACACTAGGACTTGAAACGGGCCCCCAGATCGTTAAGGCCGCCCCTGTGATAATTACAGAACTGGGGCCGTATTCACAAAACATTTTAAGGCTAAGAGTAGGTCCTAACGTGCTGATTTACGAATAACTCTCAAAAATAAGGGGCATTTCACTCCTAATTTTAGGACTCCTAACTTTTTAAGATAAGTGTAATTCACAAAGCATTTTAGCGCTAAAACTAGCTCCTAAATCTATAAAAAGCTAGGAGTCCTCTCGAGGACTCCTAAGTCACTAAGAGTAAATCACAGACATCCATTTGATGGTTTTTTGGAGAGATTTAATGCTAGTGAGCTTTATAAAAGGTACTTTTAATAGCTGTAAGGGTTTAATGATCTTAGTAAAGCTATATTTAGAAAGTATAAACACATTTATATTTATTATATTGTTATAAAAAATATTTATTAAGTTCATTTTCCTCCAGTTGCTTTGGGTTTATGATGCACTGAAAGTTACTGTTGGTGTCACGTTTGGGTTTCATTTCCTACTAGAGTAGGCCTATATGTGGCGCCTCGCAGCATCTCCTCCGTTCCACAGATCCGCTACTGTATAGTTGCGCGTCTCGCCTTTTTCCTTCCGCATGTACTTTACCATGTACTTTACCGTTTCTAAATTGTGAATTTCCTGGTTTGTCACTGTCTGGCTATTGCTGCATAGTCCGCCATTGAGAGAAATACAGTGAGAGTGCATGGCGTGCAGCTGTTCAATGAGGATATTTTTCCGATTCAAATCATTGTAAAATTTTAAATGAATAGGCCTATGTGGCGCTATTGTAGGTTAATTGTGAACAAATGTGTGGGAAACCCTGCAGTATCTTGGTTTCATGTTAAATCAGTGTCACTTGTCATTAATTGTATATAAAAACTCTTTACTTTAATACAGCGACACGATATGGATATCTCCCACAGTGTTTCCATCATAAATTCACTCTTAGCTCTCATTCCCTCTCAGCCAATCACTGTGGGCATAGAAGGTATGAACATGACATCATCCATAGCAACAGGGTCAACACCACCCTCTAGTCTTAGCTTAGGAGTTCCTCCCATTTCTTAGTAAAAGTTGGTCTTATCAGCTTTGTGAATAGATTTTAAGAAATTACTCCTTACTAAGAACTTTTAGTGCTCCTTAGGAGTACTCTTAGCGCTAAGATAAAATGTTTTGTGAATACGGTCCCTGGAATCCTACAGTACTAAGACGACAGGCCAGTCATTTTCAACAATGAACATTGTGTGCACTGCCTCACACACAAAGTCTCAGTTCAACCAAGTCCACAAACAAAAATATAACAATTTACAATAGCGTTTTTCTCTTACTATGCATGTTGCTTAGTGGGACTTACTTTTAGCATGGAGTGAGCTGAAGTGGCGCTGAAGATTTGAAGCCTTGAAATGCGCTAATGACGCCTGGCATATAAGGCAGAATGGCTTGGTATAACGTTCAACAAAAAATATAAACTCTCCCACTCTGTTTTGGAGCGAACTTGACACAAATTGTTTACTCACGGAAAACCTCCCTCCAAGCTGAGCGGGCAGTTTTATGTTGCGTCCACACCAACGTTTGCGAACGTTTGCGAACGTTATGTTGCGTCCTCAAATAAACATTTGCGAACTGCCATACACATTCACATTAACAAAATAAAAAATTAAATAATAAACAACATGTAAAACGAACTTAAGAGCCGCATGAAACGTTTGCGAACATGCACACACATAGGCCCACACAAAAAAAAAGTATAGAAAAAAAAAAAATTATAATCACAAAATTTGATATGAACTGAAGAGCCGCACGAAGCAAGGCAAAGAGCCGCATGCGGCTCGCGAGCCGCAGGTTGGCCACCCCTGAACTAAGTAGTCCCTTTTCCATCAGTCTAGTTGTACAGAGACTAGTTTGTCGTTAGACTGCAGTGGAGCTACAGAATGTGTGAACTGTATGAGAACAGGCCCTGATGGACTTCATTAGATCTCTGACTGAGTGGCGTTGATGAGTAGAACAGAGAGTGAGAGCCATGGGAGTGGCTGTCAGACTGAGCCAGCCATGAGAAGAAGCCTACACAACGTGAGAGGCATGTAGAGTACTGCTAGCTAGCAAGCTGCTGCTGGATAACACCATGTTTATTTAATGCAGCGGAAGCAAATGATAGAATGTGTTGCTCTTCTTTTATATTTGGATCTCTCTTCCCCTCAGCGCTGCTATAGGACTGGTTCAGGAGTTCAGTGAACGCACACCCCATCAGATATGCATTCATACACACACATTGGCACACTCACATTCACAAAGAGTCTTCTTCTGCTCTACCAACACTTCACAGTTGGTCCTTGTCAGACCTCCAAAATAACTTAGTCCTCTTAATCAGGACATTTTGCTCATATGTGAACACAGGGACTCAGACCAATCTGAAGTAAACCGTACTCAGTCCTCCTTGGGAGGTGGTCTAAGTTTGGTTCACTTCTGTGTTGTAGTTCTCTTCAGCTGTGCAATGTGAACACAACACGCTCCAGGTTCATTCTGCATTGTGCCATTGGAACACATAATTGAAAGACATCAAAAAGCAACGGTCTCCAAGAGACACAGAAAGGCTAAGGTTTTCCTCCAATTTCCAGTTTAAATTAAAATATGTTCTTCAATAGGACTGCACTGCAGTGCAGCGTAAATAAAGAATCCCTGTGTTGAGCTTATTTTAAAAAAATACCACAGAAAGTATAGCAGCAGCCATCTGGTTCCCAGTGAAATGTACCAAGAGAACTGAGTCCTCTTTCAAATGATCTAACAATGTGACAGCAGAGTGACAACAAGGGCCAAGAGACAGGTAATGCCATGGAATTACAGGTGTTATTGGAAGAGGAAAACACAAGCACTGTTGAGCCAATTATAGAATATGGCCGAAATAGAAAAAAGTATTTTTTTAAAACCTTGACAAACATAACAGGCTGCACATGAGTCGCTCCTGTTGGAAACAGCAACCGTGGAAAAGCCCCATTTGGCTTCATTCTGTGTGTCCAAACTGCACACCTGTCCATCCTGCCTGACATAACATTAAGGACTCTGGACAGTAGAAAACTGCTGTGGGAGACGCCAGTAGCAATAGTTACAGTGCGCTCACTGTGCTGGAACGACCCAGACGAGGAAACGCCTTTTGTCACTGCAGGTATTGTGTGACTCTTTCTTGTGAGTGAGCTCCAAGGTCATTGCTGGATGGGCGACATGTGTGGATTATTTGTGTTTCTCTAAACATAACACAAGCAGAAAAAAAACTTCATTAGTTGTCTTTTATGTTTCCTCCTCACCGGCCGTCTGTGTGAAACAGTTTAACACCTGCTTTACAAACGTATTAAATAAAGACGCAATCACAACGGCCGCAATACTTTTCAGGCTTTGTAAATCACAATTTCACGCACTGGGGAAGAAACACCTGATTTTGCATATTTATTCAGGCAAAAATACTAAACACGATTTTATATGTGCAGACGTTTAGTAGATCTAGCCCATAGTGTAGAAGTCTGTTTGTGTGGTGACTGTGCTAACGTGTCTGTTTGGCAGGTTGGGCTATGTGGACCATGCTGAAGAGTTGGCTTCAGGGTTCCTCCAGTGTGCACCAAAGAAGCGGCTGTCGGCCCAGACAGCGCTCAACCATGAATACTTCAGTAACCTTCCACCACGGCTCTGGGAGCTGACCGACAGTACGTACTTATGATAACTTTTATAATCATTATTGATTTATTTTCCATAGAAAAGCGTGTGCCTCATTGTAAACATTTTGTTTTTCTTAATTGTTTTTGCACATTTGTGCTTGTGGGAGGTTTTATTTTGAAATACACGACGGGCATCAGCAGTGTGATGGCTGGCCGCTCTAATCTGTTAACATGCTGCTGTTAAAAAAGGCAAATGCAGTAGACGCAAGATGTTTGGCCCGGGCATTAGTGCCGGAATGCGATTTCCGTCAATCGTCACATTAATCGAAATTGCACACATCATAACTTTACTGGGAATTATCATACTCTACTCTACTCTCTACTACACATTAGTACCTGATGAATGGTTTACCCTTTAGATTAGGAGGATGCAAAAAGGTTTCTAAATGACTTATTAATAATTTACTAATGATTTGTTAATGGGAATTTCATGATTTCACTTATTAATCATCTACACATATATATTACTGTTTGTAAATCATAAGTTCATTATTATCAAATGACTTATATATTACTTCTAAATCACTTACATATGAACATTATTATAAAGTGTTACCCATTATTCTATCAACACAGACATTTACATCGATAGTCTGGCGTTATAATTGATTTGCCTCGGGTGTACTGTGGAGTGGGTTGGAGTGGAGTGGGTACTGTTCTTATTAGCAGGTTAGCCACAACCGTTGACTTGTGCTAGCCTAGCACCAGCTAACTCTTCAACTTGTTGACTAGTGTACATAAGTCACTGGTCATCAAGACGTGGCATTCCAACCAGAAAGAGTGAAATCATCTAAATATCCACAAGATCTTATTTTTCCTTCTCAAGCTCTTAAACTCCTTTTCTGTCTTTGACTCCCTCTGTCACCTTTGCGTTTCTCTTTATCACTTTGTTTTTTGCTCAGCTCCTCTGGTTTACACCGTACCCCCTCTCTCTCTGTTAAGAAGCTGAAGTTGTTTTGTTCATGCAGAGAAAAGCTGCTTTGTTATGTGGATTCTAAAAATTTCAAAATGGAAAGCGTGTCTGTTGTACACTGGCAATGAATAAGGAGACCTAAAATTGTCTGTGTATTGGAATGCATCTTCTTAAAAATGTTTTTTTTAACTGTATTAGTAGCTGTGTGTCTGTGTATCTGAATCTTATGGCAGTAGGGGGCGGGATCTGAAAAGCCTTTGGCTTCTCCTGACACCCTTCGGACGATAACACAAAGTGATATGTATGAATATGCAAAGAGAAAATTGTGTATTGTGTGTAATTGTCCGGAAGAATAATAATAAATAAATAAATACATTAAAAAAAAATTATTTTGGGACAGCCAGCCCAGCAGCCCTCTGTAACCTCACTTTGATTTTCTATCTTCCTGACTAGTTGTTGGCCCATAGCAACAGCAGACTGAGGCATGTTTTAACCACAGTACATCAGAAACACACAACATCTAAGCTTCCAATGTAGCTACAATTTAGGAGCAGATGTGTATAAAGGCTTGTGATTTCCTATGTGTATTTTGGGGGTGTAAGAGTCACTGGCTTTAGCCAAAGCTTCAGTTAAGCTATATTGAAATTAATCCTACACAAATAGGATAATGCATTAAGGTATGTGAGAGATAACTACATTTCCATATTATTTGAAAGGATACATATACATACATTGCCAATCCTTTAAGCGGTTATTCATTAGTGATGTTAAAGCCTGCTCAGTTAGACCTGAGTGTCCTGCCACTGACACGGTGGTAATGTTAATGGCAGAATTCCATTTATAATTCTCCCCGATTAGGAGTTTCCAGCAATATTAATTCTGTTATCAGCACCCAGCAGGTTGTCATGTCTGAAATGAATCAGAAAGCAGCAGTCACTAATGCCTGGCACACACTGTGCCATTTTAGAACTGCTTTTGTTTAACAACATCTTACACTGTACCAGTCAATTGTTTGCATCGTCAAGCCAAAGCTCATGACTGATTGCTCATACTGTACGGTCTAAATGTCAAGCCACGACGTGAGCGCTCACAGTGGGCATTTAAAATAGAATATGAAATGTTTCAAATAGTTCGAATAGAATAGAATAGTCTCACTTTTTTGGAAAACTGTGTTCCAAAACATCAAAACAATCAGAAGCAATTGAGAATATTGGCAACTGGATAGAAATATGTGGACCGTGTGGCTTGTCATATTTGCAGAGGGAGTTGCAGATATGTATACTTGTTTTCAGTGCTTATATAGACATGTATCATGTTGATAACATGTCAATATAACCTAACCTGTATTGTAAACAAAGAGATTCACTGGGCATTTGAAAGTGACACTGATTACAATTACATCCAAAGATGCTTCTCCTTCATTCACTTTTGGTGAATGTGGCCTTGGCCAGAAGGTGTTGATGTCGTCAGGCGGTCTCCATCGATCATTGGGTGTTTCGACCTTGAACCGCAACACCCTCCCGATGGTGGGTCGGCAGTGGTGGCCAAATCACTGCCCATCAACTCCTCCAGCCAAACTCCTCTCTCCTGCTCCACAACCAGCAAGAGGCTCTTTCTGCTGCCTCCCCCAACCTGCGAGCTGCCGTCTTTCTCTCCCTCCCCGTCACCCCAATTGCTGTGAGCATCCTCCACACTGACTGGGCAGGGAATCCTCTACAGCCGACCTCGACTGGGAAAAGCCATGCCTGCCATCCTTTCTCCCTGCAGTCATGCACGAGATCCTGGTATTTGCTGCTCTTTCTCTCAAATGCCTGATCACAACCCTCTTCCCATGGGACTGTAAGTTCAATGAGGATGATCTTCTTTGCCTCTTCAGACCACAGTACCGCGTCTGGCCTCAGGGTTGTTTGGACAACCGGGGGGAATTGCAGTCTTCCCCCCAGGTCTACCTTCATTTCCCATGATTGGGCCTTTTGCAGCAGATTGCTTGTTGTTGTTGCTGTGGTTGGTGGCTTTTGTCCCTCCCTTACAAAGTTGAGTGCTGGTATTGCTTTCCCATGTGGTTGGCGTTTCTTGCGTCTCTCCTGCTCCAGGGTGTTAGCGAGTGTCATGAGCACCTTCTCATGGCGCCGCCTGTATCTTCCTTGGGCAAGTGCTGTTTTACACCCTGACAGGATGTGTGCCATGGTACCCCTCAAAGCTTGCACAATGGGTCCTCCCTCAGACCCCACTTGTGCAAGTTTTTCGGTGTTGGGAGTGTGTCATTAACCGATCTTAGCAGGAAGGAGATGCGGAAAGGCTCCAATCGCCATAGATCTCCCCATGTGATCTTCCTCTTGGGTAAGTCCCATTTGGTCCATGCTCCCTGGGACGCAAGCTCCACTGCTTTTGCCCTCCGTCCTTCCTCCTCCAGGTTCCTTACTTCCTCCTGGATCATGGCCCTTTTGTCCTTGGATCCTGCCTTCCCCCATTTCTGGGCATGGGAAGTTCCCAGACCCTGTCTTCCTATGCATGGCGTTCCAATGATGTCACGTAGCTTCAACATGCTCTCGGCTTGTGCAACAGATGAGTCAGCTGCCCACTTGCGTCCTGATCGTGTTTGGATGCCTGCGTGTTTGACTTGTTCATCCTGGGAGTCTCTGTATGCAGGGCCGTTGCTAGGAATTCTGGGCCCCCTGAAAGAATATCGTGTGGGCCCCTCTACCCCATTCATTGCCACCTTCAATTTTCTAGTTTTTTCAGTGTTCTTGACGGTGCTTGGTACACCCAATTTGTTTATTTTTTTTTTTTTACAATTAACGACTTTTAAAGTGAAATGCATGAATCTGGTAGCCTGGCATTCCCAGACCTGCCACTAGGCGCTGGCAAATTAAATTTGCTGTGCGCGTTGGTCTGGACACGCTCCGTTGAAGCTTTATCAAGAAAGCCAGAAATCTGGCTGGTGGTTTCAATTGGTTCTATCTAATATGGGCGCACCAGAGCCCTTTATATGGTACTCTGGGGCGGACGTAACCGGATGACGACAGTGACGTGCATGCGACGTCGAAGCCGTGATAGTAAACATCAAAGATGGCTGCGGATATGTTGTGTGAGTTTGAGACTGCTTTGGCCTCGACCCTTAACGATTTGGAAGACGGCACTCAAATCTTTCATTAGCAAGTAAGTGGAATGTTCTATTTTGCCGACCGACAACGGAAAACGTTTAATTTAACAGTTTAACAGCTGTTCGCTAAACGAAAGGGGCTTACGTCGCCTTGTGCATCGCTCTGATTGGTTGTAGTGCTATCCAACTGCGTGCAGTGGCATTTGAAATGCACGAGCAGGAGCCGCCCCTTGAGTTGGAAATTACTATTGATCGTGGCCAGACCCTCTATCGTTCAAGATATCAGGGTCTGGATTTCCAGGCTATGAATCTTGTGCACTTTGAGAGGAAAATTATGAGGCAAAATCTGAGGAATTTTGTTTGAACAACTTTTTTCTGTGTACTAGGCCTACTTATTTTTGGAATAATTTGGAGACACTGAGTCAGATGAATGAAATGAAGCTATTGAAGAAAGACACATGTATTTACCATAAAAATATTAATATAAAATTGAATATTATGCAAATAAACATCCACAAAGTTGTCATCTTTCTATATTATTTTCTAAAGAAACCACTTAACTTTACATGAAGAACTCTGTTGTCCAGCTATCTTTTTGTTCACAGATGAGGGTGAAATAGGCTATAGAACATACACAGTGCATGGGCAACTGAGGGCATTTTTTCCAAATGTTTTTAAATAAACTCAATAATGTCCAAATAGATTAAATCATAGTCTGTTTCTGACATCAGAATACTGAGGAAAGTTAAAAAAAAATTAAAAACATGGTTCAGTGACAGTATAGGCCTACTTCTCCTCTCCTCTCTGTCTGTATGTCACTGCTATAGGGAGGAGGGTCTGCTACACTAGTCTCAGTCAGCAGCGCTACATGCATTATTTTATGATTCGTGGCAAACTAAGCTGAACGATTAGAAGACAGACAGCTTTATTTGTTTAGCTAGTTAACTGCTGAGCTAGCGTGCTGTGCTTCTCTGGACCGACAGAAAAGATTCAAATATCGCGTGTTCACGCTGAATGCAGGTGGACAGCCAGGTGAAGCCTACTCATGGGACAATGTTGGGCTTTATAACTTATGTTTTATTTCACTTACTTGCAGTAACAACCAGCGCCATTCACGTCTATTCTGGTCCGAAAATTATTAGCGGATTTAACCGAAACGCTCGTCCGCCGTGAGTGATGCACCGCGAGTGCATGCTTGTGTTTGTGTATGTGTGCACCGGCGCTGAGACACACAGACAAACAGCGCAGCGAGGAGCTGCCAGATTCTTCAGAAACGCGAGGGTGGGGGCGGGTGGACCAAACCATTATTTAAGAAGGGGCTAAGGGGGTATTTGAAATTATTGAAATTAGAATATTGTATGACTTGTGGCTTTGTTTTGATTCGGATTCATTCGTATAAATATATAATAGTTCACTGTATGCATAATAATTTTGTCATAGAGGCTACTGGGGGGTTTGTGTGGGCCCTAGCGGGCTGTGGGCCCTTATAATTGTCATAACTTGCCCCCCCTATACAACGGCGCTGTCTGTATGTCATTATGACTTTGCTCTTTACTACCTTAAAATCCTCCACCACAGATGACAGAGGAAGTTGGAGCTGTCCTGATCTTATGTAGAGGCCTACTGAAGTGAAGCTTGGAGGGATTCCCAACCATCTTCGGAGGTACTTATTGATCTTCCTCTCCACTCCTTCAACGCTTGTCATAGGAACTTCATACACTGTCAACAGCCACATGAGTCTTGGCAGCAATCCATGTTGGTAAAGCCATGCTTTAAACTTCCCCGGGAGCCCTGATTTTTCGATCCTCCTCAGCCATACCTCTGTCTGTTGTTCTGTACTGGTGATGTTGTTCCTGTCAGTAAGTGAGTCATCGAACCACTTCCCGAGGCACTTGATTGTATTCTCCTTGATCGATGGAATCACTTCTCCTTACACCTGCAGCGTGACCCTGTTCGGCAATTTACCTTTCCTGATCACCATGCACCTGGATTTCTTTGGCTTAAACTTCATTCTGGCCCACGTTGCCATGCGGTCCAGAACTGTTAGCACCCACCTCGCCTCCACATGGGTTGTGGTCGTCACTGTAAGGTCGTCCATGTAACCTCTTATTGGGGGTTGTCGGATACCCGATTGCATTTTAGGGCCTCGGGCTTCCTTCCCAGCAGCTGTTATCAGGAGGTTCATTCCCATGATGAAGAGGATAGAGGAGATGGTACATCCAGTTACGATCCCTTTTTCCAGGTTTTGCCACTGTGTTGTAAAATGGGCTCTTTTGAATCGTAGCTGGATTCCGCCAAAGTAACTAGTGATCATTCCCTTGATGTGCTGAGGGATGAGGTAATGGTCCAGTGCTGCATGGATGAGTGCGTGAGGGATTGACCCATAGGCATTTGCCAAATCCAGCCAAACAACAGTCAGGTTGCCATTGCTGGCTTTGGCCTCCGGGATCATCTGACTGAGAACACCGATGTGTTCCAGGAATCCAGAGAAGCCGGGATCCCACCTTTCTGGATAGCGGTGTCTATGTATCCATTCTCTGTCATGTATCAGGTCATCCTTTTAGCCAGTACAGAAAAGAAGATCTTGAATTCTACACTTAGCAGTGAGATTGTTCTGAATTGGTCTATGATTGAGGAGATCTCTTCTTTTGGCATGAAACAGCCTTCTGCCTTTTTCCAGCACAATGGAATGATTCCCTTCTTCCAGATCCTCTGGAACAGCTTCCAGAGCCTCCGGAGGAGCATTTGGCACTTCTTATATACCTTATAGGGTATACCGCTTGGGCCGGGGACAGATCCTGTTCTGGCCTTTTTCACCACCTCTTGGACTTCCTTCCGGGATGGTTCGCTGATCTTGAGCTCTTTTCCGGGTGTTTCAATGCCGTCAATGTTTGGGTTGGCATCCAGGGCCTTGTTTCTGGAGATGTCATTGTGAGTCTCTCTCAAGAACGCCTCCACGTCTTCTCTGGGGATGGTCAGCCTTCCAGATTTTGCTTCACCCAGCAGTCTTCTGGTGAATTGGAAGGGGTCTTTGGTGAACTGTGCTCTTTTGTTCTCTCTATCCTTCCTCCTTTTCCGAATGCCTCCTGCTCTTCGGAGTCTGCAGAGACGTTCCCGCAGTTGACTCGTCAGGTCCTTGATGCCATCCTTTTCATTGACCGGGGTTCTTTTGAAACGCTGGTTGAGTGTCTTGATTTCCTCCCTTAAGCGATGGATTTCCCTTTCCCTTCTGCTTGGTTGGTGTGCAGTCTTGATGTAAGCCTTCTTGTCCTCCAATCTAAAACGCTCCCATGCCAGATTGTATGTTATTGTTGTTAGAGTATTGACTTTCTGCTCGGCTGTCCCTGCTAGTGTGGCCTCTAGCACTTTGTCGATATCTTGGTTTAGTTGGTGCCATTCCTTAGTGTCTCCCATCTTGGGCCATTTGATTCGTTCCCTCGCAGGGTGGGGTTGGCTCTCTGCGGAGGTATTAGAGGAGTCCCTCCTGTGGTCTTGAGGTGACACAGGTGCTGAGAGATCTCCAGGGCTGTGGGGTTCTTCCTGCCTGGAGCTCTCCTGCGTCTCACCAGGTGCTACCGCTAATGTAGCTACCTGCTAATCAGTCAATATGTCATTGTCAAGGCAGTATATATAGTCAGGAAATATTATCAGATATTGGGACAATCTGGAAATAAATAATTGTCCCACGTCTTGATATGTGTTATTAGACACATTTACAAACACATTGGTGAAGACATTTTTTAATAAGGGATTTATTTTCCAATTTTTTTCAATATACCCTGACTGCACTCTCCTGGACAGAGATCTCAGATGTTGTTCCTCTAGCTCCTCTCTAAGCCCTTGGTATGTTCCAAGCTTCTTCTTGATGTTGCTGTCACTCGGAATAGCTACATCTATCTATCTATGTCTTCTCCTGTTGTTTTGTCCGACACCATCAAGTCATCACCATTTTATTTGTCTGGATTAAAAAAAGACCCTGAGGATCTTAGCTCTGTCATTCTCAGCCTCTTTGGAGGTGCCTCCTACTTCCATCATTCTGAAGTGCTTCGAGAGGCTGGTGAAGGACCACATCACCTCCAAGCTCCCACCATCACTTGACCCATTCCAGTTTGCATACAAACCAGACCGCTCTACAGAGGATGTGATCTCCTCTGCCTTCCACCTGAGCCTGGAGCACCTGGAGGATAAAAACACCCACGTGTGGATGCTGTTTCTGGACTTCAACTTAGCTTTCAACACAATCATCCCCCAGCATCTGGTGTGCAAACTGGGTCACTTGGGCCTCTGCACCCCCTTGTGCAACTGGCTGCTAGACTTTCTCACCAACAGAACCCAGTCTGTTCGTGTGAACAATAACATCTCCAGCAGCATCTCCCTGAACACCGGTTCCCCCCAGGGCTGTGTTCTTAGCCCCCTGTTGTTCACCCTGATGACCCACGACTGTCGTCCCAGATTAAGCACCAACCACTTCTTAAAGTATGCGGACGACACAACTGTTGTTGGCCTCATCAAGGATGACAATGAACTGGCCTACATGGACAAGGTGAAACACCTGGTGGACTGGTGTAAAGTCAACAACTTGATCCTTAATATTGAAAAGACAAAGCGCCTGCATTTCCTGCGCCGGATGAGGAAAGTCTCCCACCCCCTCCCATCCTATCAGCTTCTACAGGGGCACTATCGAGAGTCTGCTGACCAACTGCATCTCCGTCTGGTTTGGGTTCACTTGCCCTAGGCACTTGCCCTTGGGGGAATCCCGGCCGCCATCTTAAGTGTCGTTCCAATTGTCTGGAAACTGAAGTGAACTTCGTGAGATAGACCCTCGGAGGGCTGAGTGATCAAGTGAACATCCATGGTCACTCCGAGGTGGATATCACCCACAGTGCATTGCTGTTCGTCTTCTTCTTCTTCTCCTTTTATTTTCCGGTAGACTGTATGCTTTTAGGGACATCGCTGCTATAACACCGATGGCTGCCAATTATAGGACTATTTAAAACAAATATTTTTGGTTGAAACTAACATAAATAAGAAAATATGTCAGAGCAAACAATTTACATGTGTAAGTAACTCGTCAAAATTTAACAAACTCGTTTGTTATGCTATGGAAATGGCTTTCTGCAATATAGGCTACCTTAGCAGAATGTTAAAATTCTGTATTATTTGAATTCAGAACTACCTATGTAACTGACTGTCCATTCCGAGTACAAGGGCAAGTGGGTTCCATTTAAATCCCCCGCTCCTCCCCCGCCCAGTCTCCCTCCACGCTCCAAGTTCCCTCCGTGCAACGTATGCTGTTACGTCATACCAAGGGCTGAGGGTAAATGAACGAGGGGAAGGGCAACTACTAATGGAATGCAGCATGGAAGTCTCTGCAGAGAGTGGTGAGAACAGTGGAGAAAATCATCGGGTCCCCGCTCCCATCCATCCGGGACATTGAGCAGAAGCGCTGCCTGACCAGAGCCCAACGCATCTCCTCTGACTCCACCCACCCTCACCATGGACTGTTCTCCAGGCTGAACTCTGCCAGGAGGTTCCGCAGCATCCACTGTAGGACATCTAGGTTCAGTGACAGTTTATTCGCCCTGGCCATAAGACTGTTGAACACCCACGGACAATGAATAAACCATCCTTAGATGTTGCCTTAGAGCTATGTCTTGGGACGTCACGCGATGGATCTCCGTTCTAAAATGCATTGGGACGGCCATTAGAAAATGTCAGAATCGAATGTTGGCTTATGTCTCTGTCTTGGGACGTCACACGTTCTAAAAAACAAATCTATACAATCTCTCTGGTGCCGCGCAAGAGATACAGACTGTCTCTTTGCGCCTGAGCCTACACTCAAAGCCCCGTCTGAGCGAAGCAGTGCATACCCTGGTGAAACACTGTGATGGTGACGTTCACAGTGAGACCTCGCCAAGCCGCCGTGCAGAAAAACTATGTGGTTTAAGACTAAATGATCACCGGGATTCCTGCACGTTAACGTTGTAGATGGGACAGGCTTTCACAATCCGATTGTATCCCGAGCCCTGATACACAGAGAAATGTCTCCAAACTGACCGCGCGACTAACTGCAAAGTGAAACAACCGCCTCGCTCCGTTAGTTTCAGTCTACAGCCGATACAGTTAATATAGCCTAATCTCCACCTGCGCATTGACAACGTTTAAATAAAGCCTCTCATTCTTATTATCATAAGGGCTTTGATGCAAATGATTAAATCTGAACATTACGGAGGCAGTGGTGGCACTGGTGCGTAAAAGGACAGCACAGTTGGCAAGCTCTCCTCACTATAGTGCCACAGCAAAAAAGCGAAGTCGATCGCTTTGCCGATTCGTGCCTCTGACACGTTGACTCACAACATAATGAGTCGAGGCTTTGAATTCAATGCGGGGATGTGGAGCTCTTTGGCCAGCTCCCATGCCTCCGAAAGCACAGCCAGTTTTCCACCAGAAAAGTTGGACACAACCCCTGAAGCTGAATGATCGCTCTGGTAATGGTATTACTGGACGCCAGATATTAGACCCCGAATATAAAACGACCCGACTTTTTACGACCTATTTCCAGGGGGAAATCCCCACAATCGCATATCGCAACATCATCTCACGTGATGAGCAACATTATCAGACTCCGTTTTCTCTGTCTCTCTCTATTCCCACTCCTATCCTCAGAAAAATCTGATTTAAAAAATGCATGTGGCTTAAATGGATAGGGGATTTTTTGCAAGTTAAATGAGAAATAAACTGATAAGAGATATCCTAACAATAAATACGAGAGAGATATTTTTATGTATTTTCATTGTTACACTGACACCTGATTCAATCAAATACGTTGCGGTTGTGGTGGGAAAAATAGCCTACAACTAATTGCAAACCTAAATAGGCCTAATAATAATAAGTTACTTTCTAGCAGGATGCAAGTGATTCTGAGCTGCGGCTCTCAGCTGTGCCAAAACATTCGCCGTTGCTAGGGAAACCAGGTACCGTCGTAGCCGTTGCAGCAGTGTGAACTGCCAGTCAGGCTCATTGTGAGCATTTGCAACATTTTGCATCTCGTTGTGTGGGGAATCTTTAGTCTGAACTGGGCTTAACCTGCTCAGCGCCATGACTGAGAGAACGTTCCCTTACAGAACGTTATTGGCCACGTCCACACCGCCCTGCAAAATGTTCTAGACAGCAGAAAAGCTGTTTTTTAGACTACATTTTATAATATTTATGAAAATGTATTTTTAATTGGATAAATGCAAACAGTTTATAGAGAAACCCAACATTAATGTCATATATTAATGTCTGTGGGTTGCCAGGGCCTTTAAACAGAGTTGTGTTTAGGCTCTAAACAGAATGTCTTTGCAGAGAGGCTATGAGACTAAATACAGTAATTCCAGTGTGAGAAATCTTCTTCATCTTCATCTTCAACCGCTTATCCGAAATCGGGTCGCGGGGGCAGCAGCTTGAGCAGGGAACCTCAAACTTCTCTTTCCCGGGCCACATCAACTAGCTCTGACTGGGGGATCCCGAGGCGTTCCCAGGCCAGCGTGGCGATATAATCTCTCCACCTAGTCCTGGGTCTTCCCCAGGCCTCCTTCCAGCTGGACGCTCCTGGAACACCTCCCTAGGGAGGCGCCCTGGGGGCATCCTTACCAGATGCCCGAACCACCTCAACTGGCTCCTTTCAACGCAAAGGAGTAGCGGCTCTGCCCCGAGTTCCTCACGAATGACTGAGCTTCTCACCCTATCTCTAAGGGAGACGCCAGCCACCCTCCTGAGAAAGCCCATTTTGGCCGCTTGTACCCGCGAACTCGTTCTTCCGGTCATTACCCAGCCTTCATGACCATAGGTGAGGGTAGGAACAAAGATCGACCGGTAGATCGAAAGCTTTGCCTTACGACTCAGCTCTCTTTTCGTCACAACAGTGCGGTAAAGCGAGTGCAAAACCGCCCCTGCTGCTCCGATTCTACGGCCAATCTCACGCTCCATTGTTCCCTCACTCGCAAACAAGACCCCGAGGTACTTGAACTCCTTCACTTGGGATAAGGACTTATTCCCTACCTGTAGTAGACAATCCATCGGTTTCCTGCTGAGCACCATGGCCTCAGATTTAGAGGTGCTGATCCTCATCCCAACCGCTTCACACTCGGCTGCAAACCGATCCAATGAGAGCTGAAGGTCACAGGCCGATGATGCCATCAGAACCACATCATCCGCAAACAGCAGAGATGAGATCTTCAGACCACCAAACTGCAACCCCTCCCCACCACGACTACGCCTTGATATCCTGTCCATAAATATCACAAACAGGATTGGTGATAAAGCGCAGCCCTGGCGGAGGCCAACCCCCACCGGAAACGAGTCTGACTTACTACCGAGAACCCGTACACAGCTCTCGCTTTGAGCGTACAGAGATTGGATGGCCCTGAGAAGAGACACCCTCACCCCATACTCCCGCAGCACCCCCCACAGTATCTCCCGGGGAACCCGGTCATAAGCCTTCTCCAGATCTACAAAACACATGTAGACTGGATGAGCAAACTCCCAAGCTCCCTCTAGGATCCTTGCAAGAGTGAAGAGCTGGTCCGTTGTTCCACGGCCAGGACGGAATCCGCATTGTTCCTCTTCAATCTGAGGTTCGACTATCGGCCGAACCCTCCTTTCCAGCACCTTGGAGTAGACTTTGCCGGGAAGGCTGAGAAGTGTGATACCCCGGTAGTTGGCACACATTCTCTGATCCCCCTTTTTGAAAATAGGAACCACCACCCCGGTCTGCCACTCCTTCGGCACTGTACCCGACTTCCACGCAATGTTGAAGAGGCGTGTCATCCAAGACAGCCCCTCCACACCCATTGCTTTCAGCATTTCTGGACGGATCTCATCAACCCCCGGGGCTTTGCCACTGTGGAGTTGTTTAACTACCTCAGTGACTTCCACCAGGGAAACTGACGATGATCCCCCATCAGCCTCCAGCTCTGCCTCTAACATAGAGGGCGTGTTAGTCGGATTCAGGAGTTCCTCAAAGTGCTCTTTCCACCGACCGACTACCTCCTCAGTTGAGGTCAACAGCGTCCCATCCTTACTGTAAACAGCATGGATGGTTCCCCGCTTCCCCCTCCTGAGGTGCCGGACGGTCTTCCAGAAACACCTTGGTGCCGACCGAAAGTCCTTCTCCATGGTTTCTCCGAACTTCTCCCACACCCGCTGCTTTGCCTCTGTCACGGCAGAGGCTGCAGCCCTTCGGGCCTGTCGGTGCCTTGCAACTGCCTCAGGAGTCCCCCGAGATAACATATCCCGGAAGCACTCCTTCTTCAGTTGGACGGCTTCCCTGACCACCGAGGTCCACCATGGCGTTCGAGGGTTACCGCCCCTTGAGGCACCTAAGACCTTGAGACCACAGCTGCCTGCCGCAGCTTCAGCAATGGAAGTTTTGAACATCGACCACTCGGGTTCAATGCCCCCAACCTCCACAGGGATGCTAGAAAAGCTCTGCAGGAGGTGCAAATTAAAGATCTCCTGAACAGGGGCCTCCGCCAGAAGTTCCCAGTTCACCCGCACTACCCGTTTGGGCTTACCAGGTCTGTCCAGAGTCTTCCCCCACCCTTTGACCCAACTCACAACCAGATGGTGATCAGTTGACAGCTCCGCCCCTCTCTTCACCCGAGTGTCCGAAACATGCGGCCTTAGATCAGATGATACGATCACGAAATCGATCATCGACCTTCGGCCTAGGGTGCTCTGGTACCATGTACACTTATGAGCATCCTTATGTTCGAACATGGTGTTTGTTATAGACAAACCATGACCAGCACAGAAGTCTAACAACAAACGACCGCTCGGGTTCAGATCGGGGAGGCCGTTCCTCCCAATGACACCTGGAAAGGCGTGATTGGGAGGAACTTTCCAGGTGTCTCCATCATTGCCCACGTGCGCGTTAAAGTCTGCCAGCAGAACTATGGAGTCCCCTACCGGAGCCCCATGCAGGACTTCGTTCAGGGTCTCCAAGAAGGCCGAATACTCCGAACTGCTGTTTGGTGCATACGCACAGACAACAGTCAGAGTCTTCCCCCCCACAACCCGGAGGCGTAGGGAGGCAACCCTCTCGTCCACCGGGGTAAACTCCAACATAGTAGCGCCCAGCCGGGGGCTCGTGAGTATCCCCACACCGGCCCGGCGCCTCACACCTTGGGCAACTCCAGAGAAGAATAGAGTCCAACCCCTGTCCAGAAGTACGGTTCCAAAGCCAAGACTGTGCGTGGAGGTAAGCCCCACCAGATCTAATTGGTAGCGCTCCACCTCCCGCACCAGTTCCGGCTCCTTCCCCCACAGTGAGGTGACGTTCCACGTCCCCAAAGCCAGCCTCTGCCGCCCGGGTCTGGTCCATCGTGGTCCCCGCCCTTCACTGCCACCCTTTAGGCAGCGCACCCGACCCCAGCGGTTCCTCTGACGAGTGGTGGGCCCATCAGTTGTAGAGGGAGTTTGTGCCACGTAGCTTCCTCGGGCTGTGCCCGGCCGGGCCCCGTGGCAGACCCGGCCACCAGACGCTCGCAGGCGGGCCCCCTTTCTGGGCCTGGCTCCAGACGGGGGCCCCGGGCTTCCTCCGGGCAGGGTCACACTTCCTCTAGCTTGTTTTTCCATGAGGTCTTTTTGAACCATTCTTAGTCGGGCCCCTCACCCGAGACCACTTTGCCTTGGGAGACCCTACCAGGAGCACTAGGCTCCGGACAACACAGCTCTCAGGTTCACAGGGGCACACAAACCTCTCCACCACGGTATTTATTTTATTTATTTGTTTATTGAACAGGGACAATGTACAGCACATAAGCAGTACCAGATTTAGCTATAAGCTAATTTTCATCTGCAGTCCCTGGGCAGGAAACAGAGCATTACATCTCTGTCAAGATGGGAAACCTCACACTGAAGTATAAAATCAATAACACACAATTTCACAACAGTAAAACACAACAACACAATACGAACAATAAAATCACAACATTTAGGACACCACAACAACAAAGTTAAGGTGATGGTTCACGGAGAGGAGAAATAAAAAGGCATTTTTGGACACTACACCATTAACAGTTTCTAGTAGAGTCACAAAATAAAAATCCCTTCCCTGAAAAATAGCATAATATGGGATCTTTAAACAAAAAATTGTCTAGACCCCTTTTAGTACAGTATATGGGGAGATCAAGCCAATCAATACCCTGTTATGTAAAATAATGAAACGCTAAGAAGAGCACAGGACAAAGAGCGCACAGGGTTAAGGGAAGCCCCAGGTTCATTCATTTATGTTTTATTTTTCACAGGGTCACATTTCCTATGCAACTATCTGTGAAACTGTAATTAGTTTGAATGTTTTTCAATTATGTTGGTGGTAGGGACACTGTTTCACTTCAAATCACATCGAGCCATACTGATGGTCTGTCAGTTTACGGCAATTATCTTATTCTTTGGAAATTAAACTGCAAATGAGCAATGTTTTAATGTCTATTTAAATATTTAAGGATACATCTCAACCTTGCAAACGTGTGGAAAGGCTAAAAAATACAATTTTCAAATATTCCTTTTTGAATTACCATCTTTATCTCACTTGGAGATGTTCTTCTTGCTGTCAGTGTACAGACTTGTCTTCCCCTTGTGTCTCGTCTCCCTGCAGTGTCTACTATCTTCACCATACCAGATGTCAAGCTGCAGACAGAGAGTGGGGACAGCATACAGGTGTGTGCACGGAGGAACAGTCATGGGAAGGCTTCCACAGGCAGCAAACACTGACCTGGGCCCTAAACCATCACCTCACAGGTATGAGCAACAAGCGCACACACACACACACACACACACACACACACACACACACACACACACACACACACACACACACACACACACACACACACACACACACACACACACACACACACACACACACACACACACACACACACACACACCACACACTCACAATCAGAACAACAACTGGTTCTTTCTTTTTTCAAGGTCATATACAGTCCCCTCCATAAGTATCGGAACAGTGAGGCCAATTCCCTTATTTTTGCTATAGACTGGAAACATTTGGGTTTGACACCAAAAGATGAATATGAGACAATAGCTCAACATTTCAGCTTTCATTTCCAGGTATTCACATCTGGATCCGATACACAACTGAGAAGATATCATTATTTGTAAAGGAAGACCACATTTTTAGGCGAGCAGAAGTATTGGAACAGATAGACTTTAAATAAATTAAAGTGAATAAAACGTACTATTTTGTCGCAAATCCTTTGCTTGCAATAATCGCATCAAGCCCATGACCCATTGACATCACCAAACTTTTGCATTCTTCTTTTGTGATGCTTTTACAGGCTTTCACCGCAGCCTCATTCAGTTGCTGTTTGTGTTAGGGGGTTACTCCCTTCGGTCTCCTCTTTAGCAGGTAAAATGCATGCTCTATAGCGTTTAAGTCTGGAGATTGACTTAGCCAGTCTAAAACCTTCCACTTCTTGCCCCTGATTAACTCCTTCGTTGTGTTTTGGGTCATTATCTTGCTGCATGATGAAGGATCTTCCAATCAGTTTGGTTGCATCTTTCCTTAAATTGTCAGACAAAATGTTTCTGTAAACTTCTGAGTTCATTTTGCTGTTGCCATCATGTGTTACATCAATGAAGAATAATGAGCCCGTCCCAGAAGAAGCCATGCAAGCCCAAGCCATGACATTGCCCACAGATGAGCCTGTATGTTTGGGATCATGAGCAGATCCTTTCTTTCTCCAAACTTTAGCCTTTCCATCACTTTGGTAAAGGTGCATCTTGACAACAACACAGTAACACATGATGGCAACAGCAAAATTAACTTAGAAGTTTACAGAAACATTTGGTCTGCCAATTTAAAGAAAGATGCAACCAAACTGATTGGAAGATGCTCTATCATGCAGCAAGATAATGATCCAAAAAAACTGCAAAATCAGGGGCAAGAAATGGAAGGTTTTAGACTGGCCAAGTCAATCTCCAGACTTAAACGCTATAGAGCAGGGGTGGCCAACCAGTCAGAGACTAAGAGCCACATTTTTTACTGTGTTACTGCAAAGAGCCACATCGTACACACGGGTACACATGAACATCCCCCCATCCCTTCCTCATACACGCGCACACACACACACACACACACACACACACACACACACACACACACACACACACACACACACACACACACACACACACACACACACACACACACACACACACACACACACACACACACACACACACACCTCTGCTCAGTCAGATTTACTGTAAATTTCACAACCAAAATGATAATGCAGTAACGGCCTTAACTATGTTTCACCCGTTTCAGTTGAATTTTGTATTATTATTATTTTTCAAATAAATAATGCTTGTGCATGCTACCAGGCCCAGGGGCACAAGGTCTCAAGGGGGCCCTAAGATAAGGTACTGATAACTTTACATGTCGTATAGTCAAAGAGCTCAGTCACTCATGTCAATAAAAGGTTCCAAAAAGGAATAGCCTAAATATAAGGAAATAAATCATCATGGGCACCTCAACTAGTAGGGGAGAAATACAAAAGCAATTGTAAAGCAACAGCATTATTAGCTCTGTCTTAGGGGCTTCATGAGGGTCCTCTAAGGCCCCCACACATACAGGAATAAACTTTCTATGTGTAAATTCTATACTGTTTATAAAAAGTAGCTATCCACCCTTTATCTGTTGAAATGGGTCTCTCCATCATATAACATGGGTCTGCAGACCAATCTACTGTTTTTGCAGTTGCAGAGTAAAGGATGCTGCCTGCTTAAGAAAAATCAGAAAAATAATGTTCCTTCTGCAGCTCAAGATTTGATTTAGCCTCTAAATGTTCCTCTCTAAGTGCATCAGATTGATGCATTTTCCTTTAAACGGTACACATTTTCTTCCAGTGTGCAATGCCCCCTGACCCCCCAACAAGGACCAGGGTCCCTCCCACAGTGTCCCAAAATCATCTGGGAAACACTGACTTTCTTAATATGTTTTTTGCCAATAATTGTATGTATCTGTGCGGAAAAGTCAGTGTAACTGACTGGATAGGTAGGAGTGGGGGGGCCCTTTGAGAGTCTTGGTCCAGGGGCCTATTATCTCATAATCCGTCGAAGAACAAACTGGATTCCAAAATCTTTTTCATTTTCGCAATATTTATTAAAAAAAAAAAAAAAAAAAAAAAAACGGGGGGCCCCACACTAGGACTTGAAACGGGCCCCCAGATCGTTAAGGCCGCCCCTGTGATAATGACAGAACTGGACTCCTACAGTAGGGGAGAACGGGGTAATTTGTCACATGGGTTGGATGTCACATTCGTTATATCTCGCCACCAGAGCACGCTAGCTCTGAAATGTTGATATAAAAAAGGTCCAGAATTGGGATCAGAGGTCACATACATAGACTTCCTTGGAGTTAGACTGCTGCATTTCAGGTGAGAGGATGTTTTGTGTTTTTCATGTCAAATTCAAAATATTTTGCTTCTCAGTATTTTTCTTCTAGGCTTTTACACAATGGGTTTATAACAAAACACTTGTTACCCTCAGAAAGTGTGAAGGGTAAACTATAGTTTAGATTGTGGTTAGCAAGCTAATTAGTTGTCAGATGGTTGTTGGCCTTGATGCTAGCAAGAAATTCAAGTTGGGGTTGGTCGTCACATTTTTTGGGGGGTTGGTTGTCACATGTTATCTCAAGGCTGCAGCCAGAAAAGGAACCCAATAACGAAAGAAATTGTCAAGCTGTATCCTCACTGACACCCCAGAGAAGGAAAGAATAGAGCAGGAAAAGGCAGCTAGCAAGCAAAAGAAAAAAGGGCAACAAAATCAAAACAACCCAGTGCATCCCAAACTAGACCAGCAGCCAAGGCTACAGAACGTTATGTAGGCCTATTTGTCAACTTGACAATGCAATTAAACATTCAAATTTGGTTCTGCCTCCTTGCCTTCTTTTTAAGATTTTTCCCATTAAGATAACATTGTGACAAACAACCCCATAGTGTGTGACAACCGACCCCTTGATGGGGTTGGTTGTCACAATGTGTCAGAGTGTCTTTGATGGTAAATTACTTCTTCATTACAATAAGTTGGAAAAAAAGAGAGACACACATTTCTAGCCAACACCTTAAACTTCAATTTAATGTAGGAATGGCTATTGACAGATGTTTTGGTGATGAGCAATTCTCACTAGAGTAAAAAGTGTGCCTACTTACCCCGTTCTCCCCTACTAAGACGACAGGCCAGTCATTTTCAACCATGAACATTGTGTGCACTGCCTCACACACAAACTCTCAGTTCAACCAAGTCCACAAACAAAAATATAACAATTTACAATAGCGTTTTTCTCTTACTATGCATGTTGCTTAGTGGGACTTACTTTTAGCATGGAGTGAGCTGAAGTGGCGCTGCAGATTTGAAGCCTTGAAATGTGCTAATGACGCCTGGCATATAAGGCAGAATGGCTTGGTATAACGTTCAACAAAAAATATAAACTCTCCCACTCTGTTTCGGAGCGAACTTGACACAAATTGTTTACTCACGGAAAACCTCCCTCCAAGCTGAGCGGGCAGTTTTAGGTTGCGTCCACACCAAACGTTTGCGAACGTTATGTTGCGTCCTCAATTTAACATTTGCGAACAGGCATACACATAGGCCTACACATTAACAAAATAAAAAATGAAATGATAGACAACATGTAAAACGAACGTTAGAGCCGCATGAAACGTTTGCGTTTGCACACACAAAAAAAAAAGTATAGAAAAAAAAATATATAATCACACAATTTGATATGAACTGAAGAGCCGCACGAAGCAAGGCAAAGAGACGCATGCGGGCCACCCCTGCTATAGAGCATGCATTTTACCTGCTAAAGAGGAGACCGAAGGGAAACAAAACAAAACAAACAGCAACTTAATGAGGCTGCGGTGAAAGCCTGGAAAAGCACCACAAAAGAAGAATGCAAACGTTTTGTGATGTCAGTGGGTAACAGGCTTGATGCAGTTATTGCAAGCAAAGTATTTGCGACAAAATATTACGGTTTATTCACTTTAATTTATTTAAAGTCTATCTGTTCCAATACTTTTGCTCGCCTAAAAATGTTGTGTTCCTTTTCAAAAAATGCTATCTTCTCAGTTGTGTATCAGATCCAGATGTGAATACCTGGAAATGAAAGCTGAATTGTTGAGCTATTGTCTCATATTCATCTTTTGGTGTCAAACCCAAATGTTTCCAGTCTACAGCAAAAAAAAAAGGAATTGGCCTCACTGTTCCGATACTTATGGAGGGGACTGTATCTTAACATGATCAGAGAATCTTAGCAAGAGGCATTCACACTGACCTGTGACACTATCTTCCTTGAGTACTCTATTTTATTTCATTTTAGAGTTGTTGTGGGCGCTCAACCTCTAGTCGGTGGAATGTTTGTAGTGACACAGGTAATACATACAGGAGGAGTGGGGAAGGAATTATGACAGATGTTTTTTTACATGTAACATTTAAATATCATCATGACTTGTGGTGATCACTTTATGTGGAAGAGGGCAAGTTTGGTGGATTGGTAGGGTCAATGAGGGAGTTGTAAAGGATCTCCAGAGTTGCAAGGTTTGTTATGTTTTGGTTTATTTATTAATTCAAAGAGTGTAGTTGTAAAACAACAATGCTGTCTGTCAGTCCATCTTGGTTGTGTCCCACAAACACCCTCACTCTTGCTCCCCCTAAGCTTCATGACAGGGCATCCTGCCTTCTTTGTATTGTGTCATCAGTGTTGTGTTGTTTAAGGTGTGGAACCGGCTCCATGGTGCGATTGTCTCCTACTGGCAGCTTGTGTCCCTTCTGTGGTTGTCCACATTTTCAGCAGCTGTCAACAGTTTGTTGTGTTTAGCAGCTGAGATGTTGAGTGGCTGGGAACAGAAATGAGCAAGTGCAGGTTGTTAACTTCTGACTTACTTTTTAAACACAATGTAGTCCAATGAAATGTTATAGTGTTGTGCATGTTGTCGATGCATAGGCAGAAATAAATATTTAACATGTCATTACCTGTTCAGAGTGCTAACCCATTACAACCAAACAGAGCTGGATGCATCAAAAGTGTTCCATCATTGTTCTTGACTACTAGCCAGTTATAAAACATAAACATGCAGAAGGGCGTATTACATTCTGGCCCCCACATAAGTAGTGTCTGTGGGCCCTGGTTCGCCTGTGATCAATGTTGGACATTTTTGAATTTTGTGTTAAAAATAATGAAGCATACAACTGTTCACATGAATCAGTACAGTTTATTATAGTCACAAAGAACTGTTCATACAAAGTTTAAACGTCATCTTAGGGTGTATTCACACATGGAAAGTCCGTTAGTTCACTTGCTTTGGTCCAGACCAAATAGAATTTAGATTTTATTTTTTTGGTGTGGTCCACTTTCATATTGCCCCTTTTGCAAGTGAACCAGCATTGCAAAGCAAAACCACACGTGATCTGAGGTCATTCATTCATTGGACAGACATTCTGGGGAGGAGAGAAGCAGGAAAAACGAAGTAAAAACTGCGAATTTATCATTGATATAATATGGGATAAAAATAATAAAAATGCCTACATCTAGCCTATAAATAAAGAAGAAAAACATCAAATTATTGTTGTTTCATATGGTTATAATATGTAGCCCTATGACAATGCCACGTTATGTGGCTTCTAGCCTACGATGTGAAACATAATTTTTACTGTATTTTTGCTGCTGGACCATCAATTTAGTATATATTATAGAGGCCCGGCATTATGGAATGTCTTACCTCCCCTTTTAAGATCCATATCATCCCACTCACTCTTTAAAAAGCAGCTTAAAAAACACCTTATCTTTTTGTGAATCTTCTAATAACCTCCTGTCTTCTCCTTTGTTTTTTTCTTTTTCTTTCTAATTTTTTCATTATCTTTGACATGTATTCATCACATTTTTTTCCATCTATTTTTGATTATTTTGAGTATTTATGTACTTTGTCTCCTTAATTTCTAGAGTTTATTTGTTAGCCTGAATATGATTTCATTGTGATTATTGATAGGGGTGGAACTCTGTACAAGCCCATTGGGCTTCGTTCCCTCCTTGCACCATTAATTGTTAATGTGTGCTAAATAAATAAACTAAACTAAAACTAGATAATAAATAATATGGATGTAGCATCCGGGCTGACCTCAGTTATTCACACGGCATCCAATAATCCTGGTTTGTGCGCGTCGCCATCTTGTGAGATTTTTACTCCGCCTTACTACTCTTGCCGAAAAGGGGAATCGACGTCACGTCGGGGGGAGGGAGATATCTGACGTACACCTCCGAGGCAAAGTGAGGGACAACGGGCGGAGAGCTGTCACTCAAGAGATCGCGCCAATACATTTTAACCTCCAAAAGAATAAAAACTAGCGTGGGCCAAAAAAAATCACCCCCATCAGTGTTGTCATGGAGATATGACCTAAACATACAGACTAAAATGGTTTTGTGGCCCAGGCTGTAAATATATTTAATAAGACTTTGAAAACGGCCTATCTAACAAGTGAGTCAAAGAAACACTGCTCGTCTTGGCACCACCCCCAGTGGCACTTTCTGGTTACTACAGTTGTAGGTCACTTCCTTATTGGATGCCGGTAAAAATCGCTGAGGTTGGGGCTTGTGCTGGACGCGCGGCTTGCGGGAAGAGTAGGTAAATGGTAAATGGACTTGTATAGCGCTATATCTCCGTTTATCACAGACTCAAAGCGCTTTACATTGTTTTTGTACACATTCACCCAGTCACACACACATTCATACACCGATAGCAGCAGCTACCACGCAGGGTAGGCTTAGCACTAGGGTGCTAAGCTAACTAAGCTAACTATCGGGAGCAATTCGGGGTTCAGTGTCTTGCCCAGGGACACTTCGACATGTGGCGGGGAGACGGGGGATCGAACCTCCGACCCTGCACACCAGAGGCGAACTTCCTACCCACTTCGCCACTGCCGCCCCGGCTCAAGCTGAAACACAGCTGATTTAGCTGTGTATCAGCTGGGTGTCAGTTTGGCGCAGTTCAGCTCCAAACTGACACGGGGACAGTATTGACGGTCCCGTTGGGAAGAACAATAAAAACACACACTTCATGCAAAGCGCAGCGTGAACCTGTTGGCACTGTAGGCTACGGGAGACGCTCCTCTCCATCTGATCGCTGATCCGCACGCGTCATTATCAAATGTAATATTTTCGCTCGGGGCTCCCGGTCAAACCACAACTAATCTTCCTAACAATGGCGACAACAACACTTTCCCATAATGTGAATCTGATGGCGATTTATTAAAAAAGAAAAGGCGCAGTGCTTCCTGCAATTGGGTCGGATCGAGTCCGGCCAAATTCACACCACAAACGAACTGCAGCAGAGTGCGTTTTGAAGCGCATCGAGACCACCTCTTCAGCTGGGTCTCGGAGCGTTTGTTTGGTCCGCCCCCGAGTGCGATTCCTCTATTCACACGTTTGAAAGATGCGCACCAAAGGTGGATGTGTATCTGAGTTTGTTTCAACCGAACTAAACACGGCATGTGTGAATACACCTCTTCATCAGTCATATGGGGTTAAGTCTTTACAGTTTGAATGAAGCCCACATATACTTTCTTCACATGCCTACAATAACCTAACTTTGGTTAAATGAGCTTTTGTTACCTTTTCTTTTTTCTAAGAAAGCAGTAATTAGTTGTTCTCCCTCGCTCACATTATTCTCTCTCTTCTCTTTTGTGAGCCTGCTTTTCCTTTTTTGACATAGTCATGACAATAACGCTTGGACTTAAAATAACCTGTACTTTTACGCTACTCCTGAATCACTCAGCTCCATCTGCTGTTTAGAGACACTTGGCTGGACTAAACTATTTTGTGAATTTTGGAAGGGGTGAGAGTAGACACAGCCTTCACTATTTAAAAAGAAAATGAAAAGTGTGCCCAACTTTGATATATTTATGACGCCTATTATGCCTATTTGTTTTTCCCTTGAGAACTATAATTCATATCAAAGGCCTACACAAGAAATGTCTGAACTTTTATTTCCTGCACTTATGTACATACATATTTATATATACTGTACTTATATTCTAGTTTGATTTTTTTTAAACGTTTGGTTCTTAATTGCACTGTATGTTGTATCTCTTTTTACTCTTATCTCCTATGCCATTTTTTTATTGCTGCATTGTTAAAGCTAGGGTTGATAATTTTTTCACTGTAATATTTGGCAAAACTGTCATTTAGCTATATGTAGGTGAAGTGGTCTGAAAATATTTTTTCATCACTTTGCTCTCCCCTGCCTCTGTAGCCTGGTCCAACCAGACCATCGTACTTCATTTAATTTGTACAGAAGGTCTGGAAGTGCTGTAATTGGCAAACGTTCACTCACTTGGAGGCGGGTGTCTGTCGAAGTTTAAAACTATTGGATCTATTGGAACTATTGGATTCAACTGAAACTGGAGCGCGACTTCGACGTCATCGTTCTCAGCCACTCGCTCTGTTCACTGATTGGACGACTGTAGATTCTCCGGCGAAAGCTGGGAAATGCACTGTACACCCAGACTGACTACTGAAGGGAAAATTAACATTAATCACGGCGGCCTGCTGTTCCGTAAAAATCACCAAATAAAGGGAACGGCGTATAATCTAGCTGATCATAAGGTCCGTTGCTCAATCCAAACCCCCGCACTTCATTTTGCAGAGTGTATGAGTCTATTTCTGCCCAGGAGAAGTTGTACAATGGGAAAGCTAGGCTAGGCTAAGTAAGGGATAAAGTATAGCGAACGGGCCACAGAGCTACAGTTTTGCTAACACAACTCAAGACTCGCACACTCTACAAATAATAATTCTAATCGGCCAATATGTTTAACAAGAGCTCCATCTAGCTAACAAATCATTATCCCCCAACATAAATAACACAATTCACGGAGAAAATTACTGCAGAACATTTACATTGCGGGCTGCAGCCTGAAGTTACTGTCTAACTGTCAATATGCAGCCAAACATACTCACGTCGTCTTGACTGGATTCCTGTCGGACATTAACCATGACTCCTGTGTTCCCTGCTCTCCTGATACATGCAAAGTCATGTTGAAAAAGTATTCCATTGTTTTCTGAACGAGTAGTAGCCCTGTTTGTAGACGTCTATCCATCAAAACTATGACGTAGATCCTTAGCAACGGTCATTATACCCTTGACAGCGGTCTGTCAATACGGCCCTCTTACTGCAAGCTCCAGCACTTCTGCTCTCAATTCACCAGCCAGTGTTGTTGTTGTAAAGCAGCTGACTGGCGCGGCGCTAAATGTTTACGTCACACCTGACGCTGTTTACAAGCACCTCTTTCATTCCGGAACGATGTGTGTAAAAGGAGCTACTGATGCGCCAGCAGGCCGGCGTTGCTTGGTTCTGTGTAAATAACACAGAAGCAAGCAAAGCCGGCATTTTGGAGTGATGTTGTTCCGTCAATATGCCGCAATCTCTGTGTAAAAGGGGCTAATGTCTTCACAAACGAACCCTCAATTTACCATTCCCCGGATACCAACAACTAACACCGCTAAGACAGCAAAAAAACGAGGAAAGACGAATGCGGAAAAGTTAACTGCTACGATGAATAAAACCAGATTAAAGTCGGAGTGTTTCCACACGGGCCATGTCCTCTTGCCCTATCACGTCAAGACCTCTCCGACCGCGACCTCATTCCCTTCCTCTGTCCCTAGGCTGCCTGCCACTAGCAGCAGGACGTCCGCTGGCCCTATATATCCCTCGTCCTGTGCTCAGTGTTGCCAACTCATAGCGAATTTTTCGCTATATTTAGCGACTTTTCAGCCCCCCTGACAACTTTTTTTTCAAAACAGCCTCAAGCTACAAATCTAGCTTTTTTTCTGGTGTTATTGGTGACTTTTTTCGCCAAACCAAGTATCACTTTTAACTCATCTCAACGAGCAGCGGGAGCCTCCACAGCCCCTCCTCCGTCACAGAGCACTGACAGGCGGCCGGGTCCTCCCAGCTGCGGTCAGGGCAGGAGATACACATCTCTCCGCTCTGTTACAGTTACAATTAGTTTGCTATCTTGCCTGGCTGTTACAGCTACTTTTCTTAGGCCTACCAGCACAATAACAATGATTTTAAGCTAACATACATGGTATGTCTGTGATTAAAATGTATGCTCAATATGTACGTATGTAGTTATCATTACTAATGTTTAATCACCTCGGAATCGGACATGGTGTTTGTCTCCTGTCAATGTAACTGAATTCACATGAACGCGCATAGCTGTCGTTCGGAGGGAGGAGCTACAACCCCAGCTTTAAGGAGAGCTTGGAACACAAACATTTCATTGCCGCCAGCTATAACTGCTTTGCCTGTTATGTTGTGCATTTGACTAATAAAGTAACTTGAACTTGAACACTAGCTCACAGGGTACCCCTGCTGTTGTGTTTTCAAAAGATTCCACTCTGGGAGGTGGTTTCAAAAGTTTACGTTTTCAAGCCTGCGTTTGCTGTTTTGATGTGAATGATAGGCTGCATCCGCAAAAGTATTTGTGCGGATGCAGCCTATCCGTTACCATTTCCAATGTAAACAGGCTCTAAAACTTCATGCCCGTCATATTTAAAAACACCGCTACTACGAGACGTAAATAGAACTTAATTACCATAGTGATAAAAGCATTACCCCTAAATGGCAGACATACTTTAGACCAATGAATCTTCCTCCATGTTGGAGAAACTGTGTGGAGGGGCGGACCACCACCGCATGTTTTGGTCCTGCCCAAAGATAAAAGAGTTTTGGGAAACGTAATTTTGATTACCGTGTGTGACTTACCTTGAATGTGTGTTATTTGTACAAAATAAGGACTTAACTTAACTAAACTAACTTAACTTAACTAACCGTGGCAGCAAAAAAAGCCATTTTTGTAAATGGTTACAGATTGAACCCCTGTAGAAAATTGGATTGAAATTATAAACGAAATCAAATTATTGAAAACGATTTTTTGCTAAGTAAAAACCCGCTCTGCCTATTCCAGAATATTTAAGTTTAACGATGAATGGATGTAACAGTGCCTGGCTGAGATGTTCTGTTTTGTACGCATACAAGAATTTAATAAAATGTGTCCAAAACAAAACATCATAGTAATTCATAATGATGAAATGTATTAAGAGAACATATAAGAAGGTACATGGACTACGTTTATACTTCCATTTTATCTTTTTATTATGAGATCAAATTCCACTTTATTTAGAGCTATACTACTGCACAGAGTACTTTGTCACCTCTTTCTACAGCCTTTTCTTCAGCTATAACAAGTTATGCTAGCAAATAAAGTTGTTTAAACCTTATAACTATTTTTAGTTTCTGTTTGATGGTACTGAAAATATCTTTTTAGGTTTAAAGCGTAAATAACAATGACAGTGACATACCAAAATAACAGCATACATTGTCCAAAGAACACCTTACAACACGCTAAGATAATGCATATTTGATCATAAGCTGTGCAGTTCATATTGTCACCTATCTTCATCATACTTATCTGCATCTCAACACACACCAGTGTCTTTCTGTTCTCACCATGACTGTGTGCATTGAAACAGAATGGAGCAGTAGGTGCAGGAATAGCTGTGACTGGAGGAAGAGGGACTCCCATTCTTTAGAAATGGGCCTCTCATTCACTCCTCACTATTTGCATGTAATAAGAGGTGCAGAGGCCAGGCATGGGGATAATGGCTGGTCTAATGATGGATTGTAAGGGCCAGTACAGGGCAACACTACAGCGCTATGGAGCAAATTACATCTACAATTATTGACAGGTGCAGAGCGCGCCACACACATCAACTATTCAACTACTCCAAGAGAGAATCTTCAGCATTTTATCTCTTGATGTTTCCTCAATAAATGAACATGCTGGGGGCGCTTGTGGTGTAGTGGTTAGAGCAATGTGCAGTGTGTGTGTGTGTGTGTGTGTGTGTGTGTGTGTGTGTGTGTGTGTGTGTGTGTGTGTGTGTGTGTGTGTGTGTGTGTGTGTGTGTGTGTGCTTGCGAAGGGTGGAAGTCACCCATTGAGAGAGTTGTATCCTCTAAGCTGCTGCATTTACATTGAAATCAGCCTCTTAGTCAATGGCCGTCCTAAAGCCTGGGAGAGCTTCACTGATAGTAGCATAATCCCTGTGCACACATTCAAATGTATACACTGGCAAATTACACCAACCCCTGCACACAGCCTTTCAATACTTCCCACAAATACTATGACAAACTGGGTTGGTGTAATATAAAGTGTGTGTGTGTGTGTGTGTGTGTGTGTGTGTGTGTGTGTGTGTGTGTGTGTGTGTGTGTGTGTGTGTGTGTGTGTGTGTGTGTGTGTGTGTGTGTGTGTGTGTGTGTGTGTGTGTGTGTGTGAAAGCAGCTGTTTACAATGTTAAGTCTGGGATGAGGTTGACATGACTGTGATGACATGAATGAAGTGGTCCCAAACACCTTCATTCTTCAAACCAATATCAACTAAGCACAATATAAACTTTGATGTGTTTCTAACCTCAACAAGTCTTTCTATTCCCTTAGACATGACATAACAAAACATAGTTTTAGTGTTAGTTGTGTGTTGCCACAAGCGGAAAGTAATTAAAACCAGCAAAATAAGGTAAAGAATTTGGAGGTACATTCATAGAAATGTTGCTTTATTTTGTTGTGTAACTCTATACTTGCTTTGACAAGATGTTAGCTCTTAAAGGTGCGAACACACTACACATGTTACACGTGTACAGACGCGTATAAAATCGGCTATTTTTCCATACGGAACCATTGGTTTACGCGCGTAGATGCGTCACTCGCGCTAAAGCAACATTTTAGCCACGTTAGCTGCGTATGAGCCGCGTATATACGCACCTACGCAGCTACGCGCGGAGTTCAAAAAATTTAACTTTTTGCGCTCCTACCAATCAGCGTTGGGCTTGACCCGACGTCACATACATTGGCACGGTCGGAGAACAGTGTACTGTACATAGAGGCTGATGAGAGACACCGAGGAGGAAAATGTATTGCAGGCAGCCGAGCCGGTGCTGTATGACAGCAGCTCGGGAATAGAAGATGTGGGGAGAGTAAACCAGGAGAATGGACTTCCTGGTTAATTCAGTGAATATGTGAGACTGTGCTTTAGCCGATAAAACAAGTTAGCGCCGTATAGCATTAGTTAACTCACCCGGTTGTGTGCGGGCGGCTAGCGCCTCATATTATGAGCCCAAACATGACGGCTATGTCCGTGGGACGTTCACAACAAGTACAGCGAAGCACCGGTGTTGATCTACGCCAGCCACGGTCCCCTGTCACAGCCAGGTAGGGTAATGTTGCTACTTGGTTTTATGTTGTGCCGCCGTGCACCGATGCTGCTGTAACTGTGTTTGTTATGTAGCTGCCGTGAATATGCAATGATGTTTTAATGCTAGGCTATTTGTGCTGTTCAGTTTGTCTTTTGGCACAGTTGTTGGCCGTGTTGTTGTTGTTTTTGTGCGGATATGCACGCTGTTGTGTCGGGTCGGGTCTGATCGCAGCCATGGTTACTTATACAATATCGGGAGGAAGACTACGCGCGTAGAACCATTTTTGACACAAAATGATCAAGCAACATTTTAGCTGCGTTACGTACGTAAATCTTACGGGGGTAACGCGTGTAGTGTGTTCGTACCATTACTACTAAGGAAAATTCAAAAATAGCAGTAACCTGCAGCTCAATAAACCTTATATGCAGGGCTGTCATATTTACCTGGGTGTTAAAGCCTATTGTTGAAAAGGCAGATAGAGGTTTAATAAAATCAGAGGGAAAAATAGGTTAGAAGAAAGGAAAGAAAGAAGGGAAGGGCACAGGAAGGGGGTAGAGGAGAGATTCTGGGAGCAGGGCCGGGTTTCTTTTTGTTGTATTATTTATAGGAGGTGGTGGAGCCTTTCTCTATTGTGGCTCTATTCCCAGTAGGCAGGCTTTGTGCTGCCTTTGAGGAAAGCCAGCCAGCTATTGAGCTGAGAGAGAAGGCCGGCCTGCACTCACAGCTACACAATGTCTGTCACTGCCTGGGCCGAGTGAGTGACAGAGGATGGCAATAGTGGGAGTGTTTGATTCAGGCAAGGATGGAAGGAGAAAAATAATGTTTTTTGTGGTGAAAAGAGAGAGAGAGAGCCAGGGAGAAGGAGTGGACTGAAATATGGAGGCAGGAGCGGAGAAGGGAAGAAAGGGCAGCTCTCCTTTACAGTACTGCACTGCATTGATCTATGTTTATTCATGATTCTGCATTATTCACAAGATTAGCTGATGCAACTGGGTGCCGAGGGTAGGCAATGGCCCCCCCCATCCATCCACACAGTGACCACACAGTTCAACAACAGCTGCCCTGGCTGTGAGCTCCACCACACTACAGCCAAACTCTAGGCTCCAGTGTGTTCACACTCAGAATAAATAACAAAGCATAAACCATTGATTCAAACAGGGAGCAAACAGCAACACTGCCTCAATCCAAACAAGAATGTAGTCAGTTGTATTTTCAAAGCAGAACATGTGGAGCTTAAAGCATTGCTACAGATTGACTGAGATGTGATATTTGGGTCCGCCCTCTCTACCCTGGTGTGACGCTTTTTGGATCATCTTATTTTTAAATGTATGATAATATAAAACAATCAATATGAAGAATGGAACAAAAGACAAAGTGTAATATGAAAGGATGGGGTATTCCTTTTAGATGAGGCCCCAGGGGGCTTTACTGCTTTGGATTCACGTTCATGGATAGTTAAACTTATCAGCCTGCATCCCTCATGAACATCTCTTTTATTTCCAAAACAAATGTAAATGCAGTAAGATCCCCTCTGAAGTGAGTGCTGTCCCCTATTACAGTGTGTCCGTGCATTATTCCCTCACAGGTTAAGACACTGTGGCCCTCAAGCACTTCTATTACCCCTTTTCCAGGCAAATCGGAGCCGATCGTCACACTTTTTTTTTCAACCTTATTTTTTACAACTTCATAGCCTAACTATGTTTTTTGTTTTTTGTTACAATCTGTTCTAAAAGTGTTTTTTTCTTTACTACGTCATTTTACTATGGTTTTAAAATATTAAATCAAGGGCCGCCCTGTGGCGTAGAGGGTAGAGCGTGTACCACAGCGCCTCAGTCCTTGAAGCAGCAGACTGCTGGTTCAAATCCGACCCGTGGACCTTTACTGCATTTCATCCCCCTCTTCACTCTTTTAGTCTCTGCTCTTCACCATCAGATAAAGGCTCAAACTCAACAAAAAAAGACAAAGTTTGACCTGTTTGATCTGCAAGATAGTCACCCTGCAGCCTGTTCACCTGATTAACTGGCCCAGAGCTAAAGTAAGCATCCTCGTCACTGGAGCAAGATTCACGTTGGGTGCATTGACTCATAAAGCATTGTGAAGACAGGAGATGTTAGCTGCAGCTATACAGAAGCTGTATGCACTCTGTTTACCCTCATTTGACATGGACAGGATGTTTGCACTGTAGGCTCTCATTATGGAATGTGAAGGTAGAAGCAGCTGTGAAGAAGAGGTGTATTTATGTTGCATGTTGATGGTTCATAGGTTCTCACAGGCTGCACTGAGTTCAGATTAAGGTGTGTGTCATCATGCAGTATGTTAGTCTAACACCAATTCTACTCTCACAGTCCTAAGCAGGATATATTTAACTGACACGTGGGTCTTTAAGAAGCCTATGCAGGTTTTATATTAGGCTCAATTGACTTGACTGAACACCAGGGGAAGTACGCCTCATGTCCAGCCCCTATGTGTTTTTCTTTTACTATATTGCAATGTTGAGAGGATTCTGGGAATTAAGAATTGCATTGCCAATGACATCTGCTGTGATTGTTGTGCATAGGACAAATAAACATCTTGATCAATGGTGAAGAGCCAATGGGTAAGGTAGTGTCAGCATGGCATGCAGCAGACCTGAGTCACATGGGCAGCATTCACACTAACCCTGTTTTAACCACAAGCATTCCCTAACTTCATACCATAGATGCTAAGCAGAGATATGGAAAGATTGCATGGAGGGAGAATTTTTTTTAAAGGTGTTCTATAGGTTATGTTACGGTGAGGCAGGCAGGCAGGCAGGAAAACAGGACCCAAATGCAAGACGTAAAACTAAAAGAGATTTATTGTCCAAAAACTTAACAAAAAAAAAGGCCAACAGGCGAACATCCAGGAAAAACAGAAAAAACAAAGAACAGGCACGGGACAGACTCACCAACAGGAAACAATGCTTGCACAGGGAACAAAGAAACACAGGGGGTTATATACACACACAAGACAGGGTAGACAACGAGAGACAGGTGAAACACATTAGGGGCGGGAACAGCAATCAAACAGGAGGGAAACTTGACAGGACATGGGGAGGAACAAGACAGACATACCAAAATAAAACAGGAAACACAGGGGATCACCAAAACAAGACACAACAAAGACAGACCATGACAGTACCCCCCCCTAAAAGGTCGACTACCAGGCGACCAAAAAAGAAAAAGTCAAACCCAAACAGGGTGGGTGGAGGGGAGCCAGGAGGAGGGAACAAAAAAAAACATGGCCTGGGGCAGAGCACAGGGGTGACTGGCTGGACAGGGAACTGGAGTGGGGCAGAATGGAGGGGTTTCAGGCGGCCGACCTGGGGGGTAAGCAGGGACACGGTAGGGAGCTTCAGGCGGACGGCCTGGACGGTGAGGGCTCAGTCCCTCTGGAGGCCTGCAGCGACGAAGACGAGGAACCCCTTCTGGAGGACAGCAAGGGCGGAACCACTCAGGAGGCCGGTGGCGACGAAGATGAAGGCGAGGGAACCCTTCAGGAGGCCGGCGGCGAAGGCGAGGGAACCCTTCAGGAGGCCGGCGGCGAAGGCGAGGGAACCCTTCAGGAGGCCGGCGGCGAGGTCGACATCCCCCTTCTGGAGGCCGGCGGCGAGGGCGACATCCCCCTTCTGGAGGCCGGCGGCGAGGGCGACATCCCCCTTCTGGAGGCCGGCGGCGAGGCAGGGGGCAGGACCCCTCAGGCAGGGATAGGGGGCAGGACCCCTCAGGCAGAGATAGGGGGCAGGGCCCCTCAGGCAGGGATAGGGGGCAGGGCCCCTCAGGCAGGGATAGGGGGCAGGGCCCCTCAGGCAGGGATAGGGGGCAGGGCCCCTCAGGCAGGGATAGGGGGCAGGGCCCCTCAGGCAGGGATAGGGAGCTGGGCCCCTCGGGCGTTAACAGGGAGCTGGGCCCCTCGGGCGTTAACAGGGAGCTGGGCCCCTCGGGCGTTAACAGGGAGCTGGGCCCCTCGGGCGTTAACAGGGAGCTGGGCCCCTCGGGCGTTAACAGGGAGCTGGGCCCCTCGGGCGTTAACAGGGAGCTGGGCCCCTCGGGCGGCAACAGGAGCTGGGCCCGGGCGGCAAGGAGCTGGGCCCCGGGGCAGGGGGCTGGGCCCCTCGGGCGTTAACAGGGAGCTGGGCCCTCGGGCGACAGGGAGCTGGGCGGGCGTAACAGGGAGCTGGGCCCCTCGGGAGGCAACACGGGGCTGGGCCCCTCGGGCGGCAACACGGAGCTGGGCCCCTCGGGCGGCAACAGGAGGCTGGGCCCCTCGGGCGGCAACAGGAGGCTGGGCCCCTCGGGCGGCAACAGGAGGCTGGGCCCCTCGGGCGGCAACAGGAGGCTGGGCCCCTCGGGCGGCAACAGGGAGCTGGACCCCTCGGACAGGAACGGAGGAGGAGGCCCCTCGGACAGGAACGGAGGAGGAGGCCCCTCGGACAGGAACGGAGGAGGGGGTCCCTCGGGCAGGCAAGCTATAGGGCGGTCCCCCTCTGGAAGGCGTAGAAGGCGGTCCCCCTCTGGAAGGCGTAGAAGGCGGTCCCCCTCTGGAAGGCGTAGAAGGCGGTCCCCCTCTGGAAGGCGTAGAAGGCGGTCCCCCTCTGGAAGGCGTAGAAGGCGGTCCCCCTCTGGAAGGCGTAGAAGGCGGTCCAAAAACTTAACAAAAAAAAGGCCAACAGGCGAACATCCAGGAAAAACAGAAAAAACAAAGAACAGGCACAGGACAGACTCACCAACAGGAAACAATGCTTGCACAGGGAACAAAGAAACACAGGGGGTTATATACACACACAAGACAGGGTAGACAACGAGAGACAGGTGAAACACATTAGGGGCGGGAACAGCAATCAAACAGGAGGGAAACTTGACAGGACATGGGGAGGAACAAGACAGACATACCAAAATAAAACAGGAAACACAGGGGATCACCAAAACAAGACACAACAAAGACAGACCATGACAGGTTAGAATATTGCCATTGAAAATGCCTTAGGGGTTTTACAGAATTGTCCATTATTATTGTTCTGCTTTGGGATCTACTGCTATTAAATGAATACCTGTTAGTTGATGGCAGAATCTCTTTTGATATACCAGCACTGTACAAAGGCTGAGAGGCTACTTTTAGGTAGAGTGTGCATTCCTACTACTGCTGACAGTCTTCATCTGTTTCACAGTCAGTTGGGGTCTAATCATCCTCCAGTTTTAAACAGGATTGATAGACGTGGTGGGCTAGTTTTTTAAGTAGAAGTCATAGTACTAGCAACCATCAAGAAAAAAATACTCCTTCTTTTTCTCTCTCTCTCTCTCTCTGATGTAGTGTGCTCTTTAGACAGGGTCAGGCAGGACAGAGAAAAGAGGAGAGAGGTGGAGGTATAGCAGGAGGATGGACAGAACTTACTACACTCTACCACTTGTTATCAAGACCAAGGATGAGAAGCAGAGAGAGGAGATACACTTCAGACATTTCAACATTGACTTGAATTACCTTTATTTTGTCAACAGGTTGCACAACATGATTATGTTAGTTGGTTCCATTAACAACTTATTAGTGGTGGGTGATGTTTCATTTAAAAACAAATCAACATCACATGGTCACACATCATTAAGTAAAACATGAACTTGGGTTATGATGGACAGGCCACACTGCTGAATAAGCATCATGCTATCCTACCAACACAGACACTGAGAGCCTAAACACAACCCCAAATCAACCAAAACATTAACATGCCATCAGTAAAGCCATCATTTGACTCAATCCCATAATGCTTTGGACTCACAGTAGCATCCAATGAAAGACTATTACATGGACTTTATTTGATATTTACATTTGAACTTAACACAAATATTTATTCTAAGTTTATTGAAGATTTAAAATATTTTTTTGAGGAGGAGGAGGAGGAGGATGAATAGAGTGTGACTGAAGGAGAAGGCTTGTGTAGGGTTGAGATAGAGGTGGATGATGAGGAGCAGTCCTCCAGGACAGACAGACAGACAGACAGACAGACAGACAGATTATTGTTATGTATCTGCATGTTTCTGCTGGTGAGACACATAAAGAAAAAGCCTTTCAAATCCTTTCTGCTCTTTGTTGAGTGTGTGATCATGTTCCACACATACTGTATCTACCACTACAAGGCCATGAGAAGAAGACAAAATGATGTGACAGCAGTGAGCTGGATGCTTCCCGAGCAGTAAACAAACCTCCCATTGGATATGCAGACACAGTGCTCTATACCTCCCTCCATCTCTCTCTCCATCTCCTCTGCTCCTCTCTCCTCCACCATATGGCTCTTCCTAATGAGCGCTACACATTTACCTCCTTCCTTTTTTGCTTCTCCAAAAAGAAAAGAGAAATCCCGTCTTCCCTATGTGTTTGAGCCAACAGCTCCTCTACTGCAGCAGATCTGGGCTCAGTGTATGAGTGTCAACACAGTATGTCCATGAGTTTAACTTAGTCAGTCCACTATTTGAAGTATTGAGACATAATGAAATGAGCTGAGATCTTCAACACAGACGATCTCTGTGTCTTCCATTCAATCCATATCGGTTTTGAAATCAAAATACAAAGTGAGCAGTTTCATTTTTAATTATCGACCTTTCGTCTACATTCTATATAATACAAATATCACACTTATCTCTTTTTAAACACCAGGATGTAATGCTCTGGTGATGTGGATGAAGCGAGCAAAAGCGCTGATGTGCTGCTGTTTTTCTTTTATATGATAGAGAAATGGGAAATAAGAAATTACAACCCATTCATGTTTTACAGGCATATTTGTAGTAAAACAGTGTTACATTTTTGTTTTGTTCTGAATTTAAAAAAATTATATTGCAACATCAACTACCTCCTTTATTTTATAACTAATCCACCCATGGCACATACCTGTATATTTAACACATTCAGAATATGCCATGGCAACCCATCAGCACAGAACACAAGTAGCTTACACTAAGAAATGTATGTGATCATGCTTTGCCTGTCCTGTAAGACCATAACGAGACAACTGAAGAGAACTGATGAGGGCGATTAAATGAATAAACTGTTTGGGACGTGACAGCTGTCACATAAGGACATCGCTGCAGACTCGCAGGTTAAGCTTCTGCACAGTAGATTTATATTTGTCTGGAAAATACAGACTACAGGTTTTGTATTTAGGCTATTTAATTTATTGGTATTTATTAGACTCAATCAAAATAGTTTTCATTTTGGCCCAAAACTAAAGTGATTTTCTACATAGGCTATTCATTCATCAGTGTCAATTACAATGACATTCTCAACTGTGGGACTATAGGCCTAGAGTAGGCTATACATTTAGCAATGTAGTCTATGAGCTAGTGGGTTACACAATTAAATGGTGTAGTGTTTAAATCCGCTGAGTTCAACGTTTAATTCCTTTACAATGTCACGTTACGCACTGCGAGAACGATCGGTAAAACAAATCAATCAATTCAGTCATTTCCTCATTTGCAGTAACAGTTTTCTTTCAGCTCTCTGTTTTCTGCTGTCCTGTGATCATTCAGACTGACAAACTCTTCCTCTTGAGTGAAGTAAGCAACACACTTCTTTACTCAGCTGCTCGCAATCTGTCCGTTTGTGTAAAGTTAGCGGCACAAGATCGGTCCATATTATGCGGAAGACGAGTCAAATGACGGGACAAATGCCCCCTTTGATAAGAACACGCACAGAGCCTGAAGCTGAAACCCTCGTTCAACATAAGAGGTTGATTACCGCCTTCATGATACCAGTTAGCTCTGAGCGAGGGTTTGGGTTTTGTTGAACCAGCTCAGGAAAAGAGTGCAGGCTCTGTTGAGTTGCTTAGTAGTATACCCCTCTGCTGTCACAACAATATTATTCTGTTGCCACACTGAAAAGGCTACTGTAAAGTAGTTGGGGTTCATGCTTTGGTGAGCATTATCAGGAGCCAATCCAAAAAGTAAAGGGGGTTAACACAAGTTTGGGATTTTATTAATGTACAGTAGATGTGAAGAATGTCATAGCAATCTGTATTTTGGTATTTGAATTTTTTTTCTCTTTTACTAAAATAAGCGTTTTGGTCCAAAGGGAACCACAATGTAAAAGAATCATATTTTTGGGACGATAAATATTAATTTAAACTGCTTATTTCTGTTGAGGTTTTTTGTTCCAGACCATAGTGTTAGAAGAATGGACCAATCAGATAAGTTAGAAAGTGGGTGCTGTTTTCGGGAGTTTGAGTGATGTGACACTTAAATGTAAAAAGGCTTTTTTAGCATGAACAAGCCTCCTTATGTTCTACTGGCTGCTAGAACCAACAGTACTCATAACACTAGTTCTGGCAGTCTAGTTCTGTATCATGTTCCTCGCACTGTGTTTGGTGAAATTGCCTTCAAAGCTTTTTCCTCATCCTGGTGTACGTTACAGGATGACTTTAAACTGGAATCCCTCATTAGTATGGACCTTTACAAAAGCAGGATTAAGGACTGCTTTACAATAAACTTTACATTGTTGTTTTATTGTGTTTTATTTAGTTTTTTAAACGTGAAATGATATTTAAAATGTGAAACTTTTCATGATTTAATGCTGCTTTCTTGAAAATAGATTTTGAAACTCAGTTGGAATATCCCTGGTTAAAAAAAGTGAATGACATTTTTTTAAATGAAATCAAATAATGTAGCAGTGTGCAGTAAAGCCTGAGCAGTGTTGCAGGTTGACTGTGTCTGGTCTGGGTTGAGTGTGTGCAGCCAGAGGTGTGTCTCTGTGCTGATCCTGTGTGTGGGCTCAATAGCAGCCAGCAGCACCGCCCAAAAGCCCTCTGCCCTCTCTTCCCATGCCCCAGCCCGACCGCGCTGCAATAGGTTCACTCTCCCATGCAATCCATTCACTCCTCAATGCTCTCAGTATCCCTTTGCTGCCATTCTGTGTGAGTGCCCCCCAATCCCTGTCTGTCCCTTTAGGAGCATACCCTCCCCCCCCCTGTCTGTGCCTCTAGCAGTGTGTCCATGTGTTAGTTGTGGGGGCTGATGTGTTGCCCAGCGGGAAGACGTTATGTTGGACATTGTCTCCCTTCGCTTCACATTGAGCCCTTTGCCCCTTCTAACAGTGACTGAACTTCTACCTGCTCTGAGTTCACAGTGCCTTGTGTACAGCAACATGTGTAAGCCAATACAACATACTTGCAGCTATGTCAATTCTGTCACGCTCTACAACAAAGCAACAAATCAGCAGCTAGCCTAGCCTAGGTTTTTTTCCATGCTTGCACAACCAAGAAATCGTAAGCTTTGCTGCTCATTTATTCTTGGCTGTTACCTTTTTCCCCACTGTTAGCAAGACTCTAACACATGTTGTGTATATTTATAATGTTTTGAAGCCAAAGCGCAGAGCCTTTTTCCTCTGTGCCTAATGTATGTATTTGACTGGGAGAGAGATGGCTACACACAGCATGGTGAGACACAGAGAGGAGCTGTTGCATTATTCATCATGTTGGATAAGGTTTAATTAAAAGTGCTGCTTTGCCATTGTGAGAGGAATGAATGTGTGTTTTTCCTGGCCTGTGGCTTGCCTCATTCATGTTGGCCATGCTCCACTTATCAAAGCAGCCCATTGGCCACGCCCCCTTTGGCCAGAGGCAGTTAGCATAACACTGCAGCCCCCAAACCTTGTGATTAGCTCACCAGGCAGAGGAACGTAGTAGGAAATGTTCATGTGTTGATGCTGAGTTTCAGGCCAACGTTGTGTTTCTAGACATTACAGTGTGGCTCTTTGCCTCCTCAAGGTATGAGCAGGTTTGTTTCCATCCAAATGCTGAATAGTTCATCAAAAAGTCTTCACATAAGTTCTCCTGAGAGATCAAAAAGATTGTCCCACCTAATTCTGCACTATTTCAAAATGTCTTTCTGACTTCCCAAGGCAAGGCAAGGCAAGGCAAGGCAAGGCAAGGCAAGGCAAGGCAAGGCAAGGCAAGGCAAGGCAAGGCAAGGCAAGGCAATTTTATTTATATAGCACATTTCAGACACAGGGCCATTCAAGGTGCTTCACAGGGTCAAAATTAAAATACATCAAGTATAGAATACACATACAAAAAAATAAACAAATTTAAAAACATGGATAGAAATACAACATTTAAATAAAAGAAATAAAACATTTGAACAAAAAAGATAAAAATTACAGGTTAAAAGGGAAACAGGAAAGTTTTGAGACCCAATTTAAAAGAGCTGAGAGTCTCAGCAGACCTCAGACTCTCTGGCAGTCTGTTCCAGACATTGGGCGCATAAAAGCTGAACGCCACCTCTCCCTGTCAAGTCCTAGCTCTGGGGACTTTTAGAAGACCTGTCCCAGACGACCTAAGGGCTCTGGTTGGTTCATAACGGATCAGCAGATCAGTAATGTATTTTGGCCCTAAATCATTTAGGGCTTTGTAAACCAACATCAGTATTTTGAAATCAATCCTTTGTTTGACAGGAAGCCAGCAGAGGTGGGCAGAGTAGCCAAAAAATGTACTCAAGTAAAAGTAAGTTACTTTAAGATTATAATTACTCAAGTAGAAGTAAAAGTACTCATACAAATAACTACTCAAGTAAGAGTAAAAAAGTATGCAGTGAAAAGACTACTCAAGTACTCAAGAGTACAAGTAGGCCTACTGAATTACTCCAGATTTATTTTTGAAATATACAGAGTAACACAAACGGTACAAAATAGACACGAACAAAATATAAAACAGCAATGTTCAAATAAAGATATTTTAAATAACATCCTTAAAAATGAAACAATAAATAAGGTTTTTAAAAATAAAATGAATAACCCTTGAACAAAAACAATAATACATTAATTATTTGCCAAATTAAATAGCCTGCATCACCCTTCAAATACAATTATAATAAATTAGGTTTATCCAAAATTATATTAATTAAAACCAATATACTTATAACATTGTTTTGCACATACACATTTTTAAACTAATTCCTACAATATGTCACAGGCCCTGAGAAAATTATCTAGGTTGTGTTGTGTCAAAAATATAAAACACACAAAATTAAACTTTGTTACACATCAAAACCTGCTGGCACACTCACTTAACGTATGAAACTACAGAGAGGCTGAAAAAAAGAGACCACTCTCAGACGGTCACACAGCCAGACTGGGGGCCAGTGAGTAAACTACAGGGAGAACAGAACATGTGTCAAAGAAGAACAGTGTCTCTGTAGGCCTCATTGTGAGTGTGTGGGAGTCTGTGTCAATGTGATTGTGAGTGTGTGATTGTTATTTTGTGAGTTTGTGTAATTGAGAGCTTGTGAGTTTGTATGTGAGGCCAGGGGTGTGGTTATTGCTCCTTGGAATCAGCGGTTTCTTCCATTTTCTCGACTCACCCAGATAGTCTGTAAAATCTTCATGGAGCCTACATGGCACGGCCATGGACACAACATCGGTGCGGAACCGGTGTGAGGACCCCGAGCCGATCTGGCAGCCAAGCACATCTGGTACTCACACCGGAGCTGTTAAAAAAGTCCGCGGACATTGTTGAGCCCTATGACAACATGACAACACTTGTCATGTGACTCTAGTGGCTGCATTTGATTGACAAGCTTTTGTAATGTGGTTTTTATTGGTTAAAATAGTCACGTGAGAGATGTTGGCTGAAGACGTCCCCGGGGAGAGAAATCATGAGAGAAATGGCTCTCGCATGTAATACAAAAATATATAAAACAGTAAAGTAACGACCGTCACATAGCCAAATGGAACGGCGTAAAAGTACCGTTCTTTCTTCAAATATTTACTCAAGTAAAAGTAAAAGTATGTTGCAATAAAACTACTCCTAAAGTTACAATTTATTCAAAAAGTTACTCAAGTATTTGTAACGGAGTAAATGTAGCGCGTTACTACCCACCTCTGGAAGCCAGTGTAAAGACCTCAGAACTGGGGTGATGTGATCCACTTTTTTGGTCCTAGTGAGGACTTGAGCAGCAGCGTTCTGGATTAGCTGAAGCTGTCTGATTGATTTTTTAGGAAGGCCTGCAAAGACACTTACAGTAATCAAGTCTATTAAAGATAAATGCATGGACAAGTTTTTCTAAGTCCTGCTGAGACATTAGCCCTTTAATTCTTGATATATTTTTAAGGTGGTAGTAGTAATTGATTTAATGTGTTTTTTGAAATTCAAGTCTGAATCTATGACTACTCCAAGATTTTCTAGCTTGGTGTGTGCTCTCTAACATAACAGATTTAAGCTGTGCACTGACTTTTAATTGTTCATCCCTGGCACCAAAGACAATTACTTCAGTTTTGTCGTTGTTTAATTGAAGAAAGTTTTGGCACATCCAGTCATTGATTTGTTCAATGCACTTACTTAGTGCTTGAATCGGACTATAGTCTCCTGGTGATATGGTTATGTAAATTTGTGTATCGTCTGCATAATTATTGTAACATAATTCGTTCTTGTTCATAATCTGAGCTAGCGGTAGCATGTATATGTTAAACAGAAGAGGCCCAAGAATGGAACCTTGGGGGACCCCGCATGTAATATTTGTTAGCTCGGATGTGAAATTACCTATTGACACATAGTAGTCTCTTTCCTTTAAGTAGGATTCAAACCAGTTAATCACAGTTCCAGAAAGTCTAACCCAGTTTGCAAGTTGATCTAGTAATATGTTGTGGTCAACTGTGTCGAACGCAGCACTGAGATCCAGTAAAACTAAGACGGAACTTTTGCCACTGTCTGTGTTTAAGAACCATTTGTGTGGCTGTCAAACGATTCAAATTTTGTATCAGATTAATCACAGGGTAGCTGGGGATTCACAATTAATCGTGATTAATCTAGCTGACGTATACCAACGAGGCGAAGTGAAGGAAAACGGGCGGATAGACCTCCAAAAGAGTAAAAACTAGCCTGCTAGAAAAAAAATCACCCCCCCTCAGTGTTGTCATAGAGATATGACCTAAACATACAGACTAGAATGTTTTTTGGACCAGGCCGTAAATAGGTTTAATAAGACTATGAAAACGGCCTGTTTAACAAGTGAGTCAATGAAAAATTGCTCACTTTTGGTACCACCTCGTAGTGGCCACTCGGTGAATTACATTTTGTCACTTCTGCATTGGGTGCTGGTAGAACTTGCTGTGGTTGGGGCTTGGTGTTAACAGGCAAATAAAATAAAAACAAACAAAAGCATAGCCTACCACACCACAATTCAATTTGTTTGTCTCTTTGCTATGCATCTGAGCAAATATATAGAAGGGCATTTATTTGGTTTTCTACATCAGAATAAATGGATACATGTGTGTGTTTTCATATTAGTCTAGATGGAAGAATAGATCCACGCGCATAGGGTGGCTTTTTTTTTGCAACCTGTTTTTTTCTAATCCTTGAAGTGTCTATTTTAAGATTCTGCCAGGTAACAGGCTGAACTAAGGGGTTTCGTGGTTTATTTTTAACAGTTTATTACACATTAACCAATTTCGAAATTGAAAAAAGCAAAATTAAAGAAAGCATAACTTTTGAAGAAAAAAACATACAGAGGCAAATTAACACATTTTTCCATATAATTCTGACTCAGGGAATTCAGTAAAATAGTTATTTTTAACATTCAAGTACATTGTCCCTGTTTTTCTGGACAAAAACAGCGAAAAACAGCAAAAGAAAAATATTACATCTATATTTTCTTTTTTTATTATTAAATAAACTAATAAATGTAGTAAAATGTAACTGTTTAGCAGTACCTAACTATTAAACTAACTAACTAACTAATGTAGTTCATATATGAGCTTTGGCACACTGTTAGAGCATGCCTTAAGGAAGATTTTTGGCTATAGGGCCATCACCAATTTTTCCTATGGCACCAGTGGCGGCCATTTTAAAAATGGCCACTGCCGTCGGTGGCCATTTTAAAAATGGCCGCCGACGGTTGTTATTTTACATGTAGCTTAGGTTCTAGACCACCTAGGATCTTGGTTCTGGTAGCTAATCCTACATTGTTAAGGATGAGGAAAACAGTGGCACTATTTAAAACATGCTGGAAACTACTGAAGTACATATACCTGTCATTCAGGGAACAAAATTATGGTAAAACCATTGAATATTAGCGGAATTTTACATATTTTCCAGTATCAGGCAAGGTAAGTCGCGAGCAGAAACCTTTACTCACATGAAGTTTTAGATAACACCCCAAATACATTCGCATACAAAATAAAAATGGACCTAATCCTACTTTTACAAGAATGAGGAATGCAGAGGTTCTATGGACAATATGCTAATAACTACATACAAATATATATCTGGATACAAGGAATTCAATAACTATACAGTAATTGACAGATTTATAATTATTTTTGAAAAAACAGCCCACGTCATTGACAGAGGGCATTGCGCTGTCCACTGCACCTCTTTGTCAATCCACAGCAGAGGAGTTCACAACAGGCCTCTATCGATCCTGGTAGTGCGGCCCAGTGAAGTTCCCATCCACCTGTGGCCTTCTTGGACTTGCCTGATGCAGTTACCTATGCTGTCCCATGTGACTTTAGTGACATCTGACAAATATTTCTGGTGGGTTCAGCGTATGGTGGAGTGGTGGTGCTAGAACTAGTACATTGTCCTCAAGTAGCATAGCGCATTGAGGGACCATGGCCAAAGTATTCAATGTGGTGGATCCTAATGAGCAAGAAGGATCAGAATGCCTGGCCAATAACCTGGAATAAATGTGTTCCGTTTCAGGAAGACATAAATGATATGCTGAAATCTAATTTTGCATGTGGCACAAACCCCTACTTGACAAACTTTGTAGACCTCTTTGCCCAAGAGGCCAAGTACCAAACTCAGTGTCTTATCTATCTGTACAATAGAGTGAGATCCAAGAAAGCAAAACAATATAACAGACAATGTTAACCATGGCATTGCATTCACTGCACTTGTCTCCTATATTGAGGTGTACATGGAGAATCCCCTGTTGCACCAATGTCCAGGGTTACCAATTAGTGTTTTTGCCTCAACCAGCCCCTCACCCTCTCACGTACAACAGTTTGGAAAGCCAGAGGGAGATTTCCAACAAATGTAGGCCTACCATCACGCACAGCCAAGCCCGGGAGACACCATTGCCCATCTTCCTGAGCATCATGATGCATACGAAGACCCGCAAACAAGCCCTTGTGGACATCCTTTTTGACCTGGTGCTGTGCGCATTTCATATGATCCGGTGCTAGACATCTCCACAGCAATTCAAGGTGAAGATCACTTAATTGTGATGCTTGCTGGATTTCACATTGAGATGTCAGCACTAAAGGTAATTGGCGACCTCTTGGAGGGTAGCTGGGGGAAAGAAGCACATGTACAAGTTGGAGTTGCTACTGCTGGGACAATAGATCCCTTTCTGAAAGCCTCCAAAGTGACACGTACCAGACATGCTCATCAGGTCAGAGCCAGCATCCTATATCTGGAGGAGGGAAACAATCATACATCCCCGGAAGACAGGTGCACTGAAAGAGATGTGATGGACCAGTTTCACTTCTGGTCCATCACCCTGCAGCTGGAAATAGTTGATGAACTATTTTTGATCAATAAGAGAGGCCAACTTCCTACTCAATATTGATGCCCTGACCAAAATTGTGCCTTAGTTCATTGCTTTGGGACACAACCACTCTGCCAGATGGATACCAGTCTATTTGCTAGATATGATTACACTGAAAGATACTCATCCAGGTGTCAATGGGCAGTTTCTGAAAGGAAACTTTGCCGCGAAGAAGATGACATGCAGCTTCTCAGCCAATGTCATTGACTAGGCCCACAAGCAGAGTATTGCCTCTGTGAAAGGTGCAGGTAGTAGTGTAGGCCTGATGGAGAGAGTTTTAGGCCTACACTAAGACGAGAAAGGAGACAGCTGGCACCATGAGCAGACCACACATGCACTGATGCCGTTTGCACGCAATGTTAAAGCACTAACTGGTGCCATAACAGACACGGTCAACCAGCCTAAACCTCCCTCTATTCGGCCAACCTCCAGTCTGAGAGGAGTCCAGGTCCCAACTAGCCTGGAAATCCAGACCTGCCGCTGGCAAATTAAATGTGCTGCGCCTGTTGGTCTGGACACTCTCCATTGAAGCTCATTAAATATGTCAAGAAAACCTGAGCTACCAATCAAATTATTCTTTCTGATATGGACGGGCCAGAGCCCTATGTATGGTGCTCTGGGGCGCACGTAACCTGATAACGACAGTGCTGTGCATGCGCCACTGAAGCCGTGATAGTAAACATGAGAAATGGCTGTGGATATATTGTTTGAGTTTGAGACGGCTTTGGCCTAAACCCTTTACAATTTGGAAGACAGCACTCAAATCTTTCATTAGCAAGTAGGAATTAGGAATTAGGAATTTTCTATTTTGCCGACCGACCACGGAAAAAGTTTAATTTAACAGTTAATCCCGTTGTTCCCTAAACGAACAGGGCTTAATAAGTCACCTTGTTCATTGCACTGATTGGTTGTAGTGCTATCCAATTGCGTACAGTGACATTTGAAATGCACGAGTAGGAGCCGCACCTTGGTTTGGGAAGGTCTATAAGTGACGGAAGTCTGGATGAGTTCTATGAGCATGAAAACCAGGCATATTCACGGATTTCTTCTCAAAAAACATATCCAACCCCACAGTACAGGTCATCATCCATGGAGGGGCTGCTCTTGTTAACATGCTTACTTACGGAAAGTGTTCTCACCATGCCGCATGTCTCAGCTGTAGCATGTCAGCAGAGTGGATGACATGTGGAATGAATATTTCCTTAAAAGTCTTAAGGCCAGAACATACAGCAAGAGAGGGAAGTGGGTTAGTAAACGCGATGAGGCATCCAGTGCCATTCTTGAAAACTGGCCAAAGTGTTGCACTGAACTGTTCTCCTTCCTGGCAACTGGTGTGATAGCCCTCAACACTGAAAAACACCTTACTGCACCTGGGAGATGATGTGAAGGAAGGCTATACCAAGGCGTCAATACATACAGTTGAGATGGATTTGCCATTACTGGCAGTGACAGCAGCCAAATCCCTCAACATAAATGAGCTGTGTGTTTCCTTTGGAGCTGGGGAAATGTTTCGATGTTTAGAAGCTCAGGAGATGGTGAGGGCACTAGGTCCAGATCGATGTGTAGCCTTACTAGTGTTCAAAGCATTTACTGGTTGTGACACCATCATCTTTTAGTGACAGGGAGTAGAAGACAAGGTGGGATACATGGAGAACTTCAATGACATCAAGAGACCCTTCTGTGTCTTGCCTGACTCCTAGAACTGGATGGAGCCTCTTTATTAAGTACGGGCACTCAGTTTACTGAGTGCCCGTAATTATTACTCTCCACCATACTTCTTCTTACTTCTTCTTCTTCTTCTTCTTCTGACTTCTTCCGCAAATTTCTAGCTGCTTCTCCTCCCACACCGTTACACGCCGACATGCAAAAATTTCACACAACGTGCGTCCCCACCCCACGGCGTGTGCTATTATAAAGTTTTTTGAATTTGCGCTAGGGGGCGCTGTTATGAAGTCCCGACTGAAAGAACTTTGAGAGGCCACGCCCCGCACACCGTAACTCCGATTGACTTGAAATTTCTCACACAGGTGTATGTTAGGGTGCTCTACAAAAAAGCCTCTGGGACCATAAAAATTCTTCAGGGTATATTTCTTGCTAATTAGCATAAACTGAAAAACAGGGTGTTATCCACAACTTTCTGAAATTTTACTGTATCAACACCAAATTTCTCGTGAAGCCCCGGGGGACTACAATAAACATACCCGTAAAAGATTATTAGGACAACTTGAAAAACATTGCCGCCATTGACCAAAAACTTTCTGGGTATGTGCAGAAGTCATGTGGTAACATGTCCCTCGAAGCTTATCGAGATTAACCCATAGGGGGCGCCACAAATGCCCCCTGACTCTGATTGACTTGAAATTTCTTACACATGTACAGCTCATGGTGCTCTACAATATAGCCTCTCGGACAATAGGGGTCAGCCATGATTATTTTTTTCGCCGCCATTGCCCAAAACGTTTACGCAGGGGCGGGACTTATTAACTAATTGGCCATAACTCCTTAACCATAGGTCCTATCATCATCAAACTTGCTGGGTATGTGCAGAAGTCATGTGGTAGCATGTCCCTCGAAGCTTATCGAGATTAACCCATAGGGGGCGCCACAAATGTCACCTGACTCTGATTGACTTGAAATTGATTACACTTGTACAGCTCATGGTGCTCTACAATATAGCCTCTCGGACATTATTTTTAATTTCCGCTAGGGGGCGCTGTTATTAAGCAACGACTGAAGAAAGTTTGAGAGGCCGAGGCGGGGATTGGCGGCCTGCGCAGGGCGGCCCGTACTTTCAAAATCTCCGTGGGATTTTCTAGTTTTTGTTATTGCTGTATGACTGCATTAGCAGCCAGTAATCAGGCACACGAGCAGCTCTTCACCCAGAAAGGTACAACACAAGCAGCACTGATTCAACACAGAAAGAGGTCTGCCAGTGCCTACCAGGGTTAGGGTTAGCCAAAACCTGGGAGAGATGATGGTTGCAGCCCCTGATCTCCCATCACCAGTTGACTGGGAGTGGAAGTGGAAGGCCACAGGTGGATGGGAACTTTACTGGGCCGCACTACCAGGATCGATACAGGCCTGTTGTGAACTCCTCTGCTGTGGATTGACAAAGGGGTGCAATGGACAACGCAATGCCCTCTGCCACTGACGTGGGCTGTTTTTTCAAAAATAATTATAAATCTGTCAATTACTGTATAGTTATTCAATTCCTTATATGCCAGATACATGCTCGTATGTAGTTATTAGCATATTGTCCATAGAACCTCTGCATTCCTCATTCTTGTAAAAGTAGGATTAGGTCCATTTTTTATTTTTATGCAAATGTATTTGGGGTGTTACCTAAAACTTTATGTGAGTAAAGGTTTCTGCCCGCGACTTACCTTGCCTGATACTGGAAAATATGTAGAATTCCGCTAATATTCGATGGTTTTACCATAATTTTGTTCCCTGAATGCCATTTACATGTACTTCAGTAGTTTCCAGCATGTTTTAAATAGTGCCACTGTTTTCCTCATCATTAAAATGTAGGATTAGCCACCAGAACCAAGATCCTAGGTGGTCTAGAACCTAAGCTACATGTAAAATAACAACTGTCGGCGGCCATTTTTAAAATGGCCGCCACTGGTGCCATAGGAAAAATTGGTGATGGCCCTATAGCCAAAAATCTTCCTTAAGGCATGCTCTAACAGTGTGCCAAAGCTCATATTTATATCATCAAAAGCACAATTCCTTCGTATATTGCACCTATCTGATGGACTATATGGCAGGCCCAAGACTCTAAATTTGAACTACATATAGCTATTCCCTGGACTGTAGGGAGTAGGAATATGTAGTTCTTATCAAAATTCTAGGTTACTTTGTTTAGCAGTACCTAACTATTAAACTAACTGTTACATTTTTACTACATTTATTAGTTTATTTAATAATAAAAAAAGAAAATATAGATGTAATAAACATTTTTTTGCTGTTTTTCGCTGTTTTTGTCCAGAAAACAGGGACAATGTACTTGAATGTTAAAAATAACTATTTTACTGAATTCCCTGAGTCAGAATTAAATGGGACAATGTGTCAATTTGCCTCTGTATGTTTTTTTCTTCAAAAGTTATGCTTTCTTTAATTTTGCTGTTTTCATTTTCGAAATTGGTAAATGTGTAATAAACTGTTAAAAATAAACCACGAAACTCCTTAGTTCAGCCTGTTACCTGGCAGAATCTTAAAATAGACACTTCAAGGATTAGAAAAAAACAGGTTGCAAAAAAAAAGCCACCCTATGCGCGTGGACCTATTCTTCCATCTAGACTATATAAAAGTAAAAGTGATATTCTGTTGTCTGTATGTTACTCAAACAGATTGAAATAGTACATTTTGTTTGTATTATATGCAGTTTGTGGTGAGGGCACGGAATATTTCGGCTCTGTGAGAAATGAGAATAGTGACTGATTCTCTCACTGCAATCAGGTGTGTATGGCACTGATTGGCTGATTGAGCCCAGGTGTGAAGAGGTTATATATGCCCTGAGACCCCAGTGCTCTGTCCTGCTCATTGACTCACCTTCAGAGCTAGTGAGAGGTTGTCTCTGAGTGCGCTCTGTGTTAAGTGTTGCAAAGTAAACTGTTGAGTTACTTGTGTATGCCTTGTGTGGCAGTTAGTTTGTTGTTCATTGTTTCATCTTAAAGGTAGCCTGTGTGGCCCTTTAAAGCTCTGTGTGTTTTTGTTTTCTCCCCTTCCCCATATTCACATTAGCGATTTAGTGGTTATCCCTCCGGGGGTAACTTTCAGACACCCCTTGGTCCGCACTTTTGTCCCAACCTAAACTTGGAACACTGATGAACTGTCCAGCCTCTTCGAGTCTTTGTTAGCCATGTGGAAATTCGGCTACTACACGACCATAAATAGATAGATAGATAGATATCTTTATCTAATGTTATATTGGGTGCACCACTGATCCTCTGTGTGCAGGAATGACGTATATCAGGCTTTGGATTTATCAAAGTAGTTGGTAACACTTTATAATAACTATCCGTTGTAACTCGTTAATAGATCATTAGTAAACTCTTAATTAATGATTATTAATGATTTGTTAAGTGTTTGTTAGCAGTTTGTTAAGGATTTATAACAATGGTAGATAGTTAATAGCTTAATAATTGAATCAGTTCATCTGGGACGAGGCTGAAATAGGCTATAGACTATACACAGTGCATGGGCAACTGAGGGCAGCCCCATTTTCAAATATTTTTAAATAAACTCAATACACACTGTGCATGCCATGGACTTGAACGTGACGTGATCAGTTAATCTCGGATTACCTCCCAGATGAAACTGATTCAATTATTAAGCTATTAACTATCTACCATTGTTATAAATCCTTAACAAACTGCTAACAAACACTTAACAAATCATTAATAATCATTAATTAAGAGTTTACTAATGATCTATTAACGAGTTACAACGGATAGTTATTATAAAGTGTTACCAAGTAGTTGTTAGTAGGATCAACATTGTTGCTTTGCGAAGATACACTTTATTTTTCTAACAACATATCCCATTTCTGCCAACATCCCCTCAGCTTTTTATGTGCAGATTCAAGATGTAAACGTATTCATGAAGACATTTTCATCTCAAGTCATGAAAGAAACACACACACACACACTACAAGCGCACACACACACACACACATACACACACACACGCACAGAGAGGAATGAACAAAGAGAAACAGGAGGTATAGATTGACTCACTGTGGTGGGAGCACAGTACAGGGATTGAATGCCTGGTTGCTGCCTAACAAGGCCCTATGCTATGCTTGGGGGGAGGGGGCGGCGGCGGCGCTTTGGCAGCTTGTTAACCCTTTGTGCAGTTGAGCCAGTAGCATCTCAACGTCTGTTCTCGGCAGGATACCACCTCTCTCTCATCTTCAGCAGGAATACAGCAGCTGATTATCCTAACCAAACTAAAAAAAAATTATTTTTGCCATTTGGGGGATATAATCTCATTATGTCCAGTTATTGCTTAGCTGCCTTCCTGATTTGAAGAGTTAGCATTGTGTACATGCTATGGCCCCAAGCAGCTAGACAGTTGAACAGTATTCACTACTTGAGCTCAAAAGTCATGCGTCAATACTGCCCACAAAGTGTGTGTGTGTGTGTGTGTGTGTGTGTGTGTGTGTGTGTGTGTGTGTGTGTGTGTGTGTGTGTGTGTGTGTGTGTGTGTGTGTGTGTGTGTGTGTGTGTGTGTGTGTGTGTGTGTGTGTGTGTGTGCAGATTTGAAGAAGTGACTACTCTAACATGAGAACAATCAGTGAAAGAGGCGCGGTGATAGAAGATTGACATACATTACATGATGCTAAGGTTTGGCACTATTGATATAGTCCACGTCTGTAGAGTACTGTATACGGCTTCTACTTCACAGGGAGAAAGTGAAAATATTACATTTAAAAAAGCTCATCTTTACAGCCTCAATGCCAGACCCCATGCTTGGAAAATGAATTATACATACTGCTTGATTAACCAGCCCTGTGCCTGTGCCTGATCCCTGAGCAAACACACGCCTTTTGGAATAAATTAAAGTCCAAAATGTATGTTTCAGCATCAGCAGGGGCTTGTAAATTATGGAAATGTGAGACAAATTTTCCAAGCAGATTTCCTCCTCTGCAACCCTCCATCATTCTTATGCATGCCCTGTAAATTAACTAAACTATGCAGATGTTATACTTACCCAAAATAGGCTAATTAATACACTTGACAATAGCGTTCTCCAGAGGGAGCGATGCTGAACTAAATCTTCATCACACAGACTTGTAGACCGGAGGCCAAACAGCAGCAGGCTGTCTTGCAGGAGCTCTGTAAGGACAAACTATGTAGAAGTATTTATCAAAGAATCACAGGCTGTCCTGTTGTTATAAGGCTGGGCCATGAAAACACACAATGTTTTGTGAGATGTTCGATACAGAATGTATTAAATGACTAGGAATTCTGAGCCCCCTGAAAGAATGTCGGTGTGGGCCCCTCTACCCCATTCATTGCCACCTTCAATTTTCTAGTTTTTTCAGTGTTCTTGACGGTGCCTGGTACACCTAATTTGTTTATTTTTTTTACAATTAACGACTTAACAAGTCAGAGTATTATTAGGTAAATTATGTATTATTATTTGTCTTATTCTAGGAGTGATGGTAAGTGATTTGCAACTGTTTTTAACAGCCGCTATGCGGGCACTCCAACGGGTATCAGACATGTGGTGAAGGGAGCAGCAGTGTTTTCCGCTAGTGCCTCCAATGTGCAGCTGGGTAAAAATAGTGCAGAGATCGTGACCCTTCTAGGGGGGTCCGGGGGTATGCCCCCCCGGGAGATTTTTTTTTACCTTTTTAAAGTGAAATGCATGAATCTGGTAGCCTGGCATTCCCAGACCTGCCACTAGGCGCTGGCAAATTAAATTTGCTGCGCGTGTTGGTCTGGACACGCTCCGTTGAAGCTTTATCAAGAAAGCCAGAAATCTGGCTGGTGGTTTCAATTGGTTCTATCTAATATGGGCGCACCAGAGCCCTTTATATGGTACTCTGGGGAGGACGTAACCGGATGATGACAGTGACGTGCATGCGACGTCGAAGCCGTGATAGTAAACATCAAAGATGGCTGCGGATATGTTGTGTGAGTTTGAGACTGCTTTGGCCTCGACCCTTAACGATTTGGAAAACGGCACTCAAATCTTTCGTTAGCAAGTAAGTGGAATGTTCTGTTTTGCCGACCGACAACGGCAAACGTTTAATTTAACAGTTTAACAGCTGTTCGCTAAAAGAAAGGGGCTTACGTCGCCCTGTGCATCGCTCTGATTGGTTGTAGTGCTATCCAACTGCGTGCAGTGGCATTTGAAATGCACGAGTAGGAGCCGCCCCTTGAGTTGGAAATTACTATTGATCGTGGCCAGACCCTCTATCGTTCAAGATATCAGGGTCTGGATTTCCAGGCTATGAATCTGGTGCACTTTGAGAGGAAAATTATGTGGCAAAATCTGAGGAATTTTGTGTGAACAACTTTTTTCTGTGTACTAGGCCTACTTATTTTTGGAATAATTTGGAGACACTGAGTCAGATGAATGAAATGAAGCTATTGAAGAAAGACACATGTATTTACCATAAAAATATTAATATAAAATAGAATATTATGCAAATAAACATCCACAAAGTTGTCATCTTTCTATATTATTTTCTAAAGAAACCACTTAACTTTACATGAAGAACTCTGTTGTCCAGCTATCTTTTTGTTCACAGATGAGGGTGAAATAGGCTATAGAACATACACAGTGCATGGGCAACTGAGGGCATTTTTTCCAAATGTTTTTAAATAAACTCAATAATGTCCAAATAGATTAAATCATAGTCTGTTTCTGACATCAGAATACTGAGGAAAGTTAAAAAAAATAAAAACATGGTTCAGTGACAGTAGGCCTACTTCTCCTCTCCTCTCTGTCTGTATGTCACTGCTATAGGGAGGAGGGTCTGCTACACTAGTCTCAGTCAGCAGCGCTACATGCATTATTTTATGATTCGTGGCAAACTAAGCTGAACGATTAGAAGACAGACAGCTTTATTTGTTTAGCTAGTTAACTGCTGAGCTAGCGTGCTGTGCTTCTCTGGACCGACAGAACAGATTAAAATATCGCGTGTTCACGCTGAATGCAGGTGGACAGGTGAAGCCTACTCATGGGACAATGTTGGGCTTTATAACTTATGTTTTATTTCACTTACTTGCAGTAACAACCAGCGTCATTCACGTCTATTCTGGTCCGAAAATTATTAGCGGATTTAACCGAAACGCTCGTCCGCCGTGAGTGATGCACCGCGAGTGCATGCTTGTGTTTGTGTATGTGTGCACCGGCGCTGAGACACACAGACACACAGCACAGCGAGGAGCTGCCAGATTCTTCAGAAACGCGAGGGTGGGGGCGGGTGGACCAAACCATTATTTAAGAAGGGGCTAAGGGGGTATTTGAAATTATTGAAATTAGAATATTTTATGACTTGTGGCTTTGTTTTGATTCGGATTCATTCGTATGAATATTTAATAGTTCACTGTATGCATAATAATTTTGTCATAGAGGCTACTGGGGGGTTTGTGTGGGCCCTAGCGGGCTGTGGGCCCTTATAATTGTCATAACTTACCCCCCCTATATGACGGCGCTGGTTGAGGCTGCAGGTCACTGGTGTCGCTCTCGGCCTCACACAATTAGTCATTACTTTGAGTTCAAGTTGGAATATTTGGGATGAAACTTGATCAATAGATGTATGAATATGTGTAGAAGATAATAATCAATAAGAAATCTTAAACGGTTAAACTATTGTATTATGTAAGATTATAGTTTGATGAAGTTGACATCAATCTGGATCCTCATTCCTATGTTTTCTACATCTATTAATTTATCATTATTATAAGTATTATCATTATGTAGCCTATACATATTTTAAAATGTTAAAGTATTTTATTCAGGCTAGATCACCGTGGTAACAGAGGCTGCTCGGCTTACCTGCTCAGACCAGTTTTTGTTCCAGAGTTTGAGCTTAAATTCGGCTCTTAGAGCGCTGCCCTTTAAGGAAAGTACACTTTTTGAAATCCCGTGGACCTGACAATATTGTCTGAGTGATACATTCTCACTGAGTAAACTCGTTAAATCAGTAAACTAATTGATCAGTCAGTTAATGAACTGAACGAAGGCGTGACATTAGGCTCACAGCAGAGTGAACTGTAACATTGCGCTGCGTCTTGCCACATGCATACAGTTTAGGGATGTTCATGGTTAACTGTTAACCGTTAAGAAGATCTTTAACCGGTTAATACTAAAGGTTAAATGGTTAAAAAAATATATATATCTTAATTTCTCTGAAATCCGGACTCTTATTTTGATATCGCTAAACCGGATGTAAGAATGCCAACTGTCGGTAGAGAATGAAACGAGTAGTGTAGGCTACGCTCAACTTTATAATAGGTCCATGGTACGCTCCCAGTCACAACTTATGGTCACAACACTCCCATGTCATATGTTTGTATAATTTAATCAACAGCGTGGGCTCCCGCTAGCTTAACATAGCGCTAGCATTAGCCTTCTTGAGGTGGATGCTGTCCTGCATCTATCACCGTCTCAAGTGAGTGTGTGAGGGAGTGACAGACAGGCAGTGAGTGCCCCTGCACACAGACAGGTCTGCCATGATTGTGTGCCAGGATCAACAGCGAAAATGCGTCAACAAAAGTGCAAAGTATCGTTATGCAGTACTGATAACATCAGAGCTTATCAATACTACGGTCTTTCAAAATGTTGCCCCGTGCTCAGCACAGCACTACTTAGCACCGGGTTCCGGTAGGCTACCCATCCCCTAAGCCTAGTGTGTGTGTGTGTAAATGTCCCGGCCTTTTTAGTCACTTATTTCACTTTCTGCTCCTACATTCACATACTACACCTCTTCTCACAACAGACAAGGTGCCGTGTGAATGTCAACATGTAGGCATTTAAATTGGCTACTGGTCCCTGAATTGTTTTTAAATGAATATGCCGGTCCTTGGAACAAAAAAAAGTCGGGAGCCCTGCTATAATGCTTCATGTATTTCACTATTTTTGGCTACATTAAATCTTAAAGGTTAACCGGTTAATAACCGTTAATTCTGGTGGTTAACCGGTTAAAGAAACAATTCTAAATGGCCATCCCTAATACAGTAATTATTTTTTACTAAGTTCAAGCTTGTTTGAATTTGGAGCACACTCTGCTGCAGTTGCAAGTATTGTTATTTCAGTCAAGTATAAAATACTTTATACAGCAGTGGTTCTGAGCGAGGGATTTGATTGGACGAGAGACCTTCTATGCGTTCTGAAGGAGTACTGATATGAGCGAACAACATCACTCTGACTGTTCACCTAACTGTAAACCAACTGTCAAAATCAGTCCGCTCACTGATGAGCTGGAGCTTCACTTGTGTAAACTGTGTGTGTGTGTGTGTGTGTGACTCAGGTTGACTGTGGCGAGTCTCTCCCCTTTGAGAGGGCATCTCTGCCACACACAGCGGTAGTCGCTCACACTCACGTTACTGAAGACAGCAATAGTGTGTGGAGATAAACTCAGGCTGCTGAATAATACGAACAGCATAGCATTAGCCTAGCCTAGCTTTCCCACCTCATTTTATAACTTCCCCCGGGCCGAAATACACTCATAAACTCTGGGAAATGAAGCGTGGGGGTTTGGATTGGGCAGCGGACCTTATCACCAACTAGATTAAGATCCGCCGTTCCTTTTCTTTGGTGATTTTTACGGGACATCGGGCCGCCGTGGTTAATGTTCCCAGAGTAAACAAAGCAGGACGAGCTCACTCGCGTAAAGTTGTTGCTTAGCAAGTGAAGCTGCTGTGTTTCTCTTCGGCATTCGGCCTGCGGCCTCGTACCTACGACCGAATCACAGCAGCGCTGATATAGAGCGACAACATGCTCCCTCTCATGTGATATTGCTTAAATAGTAGGCTTGTTTTCAAATGTAAAAAGACTGTTGTTGTCTTTACATTCAAGCGGGAACAATGGCTTGTCAGTATTATTTACAGTCAAACAATTTTCTGGGCACCAAATAAATGCTGTCAGGAATAGTGTACAGTATCCATGTTCCAGGGTGGGTCACACCCAGTCTCTTAAATTCACAGGAAAGTTACTCCACAGCTACCAGAATGCAGCCAAAAGTAACTGATCTTACAGTTGAGCAGTTAAGGCTAACCACCTAGCATATATTTCTGACATTTAAAGGAAAGTGATATATGAAATGCATGCAGTGTGTGTATGTAGAGCTCAAGCCAGTTTGTAAGAAGCTTAAACAGAAGGGTAGTGCCACCACAGAGGTCTAAAATTAACCTTCTGGTCTCTGGTCTTTTCACTTGGCTGAACAACAGTTGGCTGCAGTGGGAGTCCTATTTCAACATTGTCCTTTCAAAGCTTTATGGAGGCCAGACTGCAAACACTCAGTATTACAGTTGTGTTCAAAATAATAGCAGTGTGTTTAAAAAAGTGAGGCAAGATCAAAATCCTTATCATAGCTTTTATTTCCAAACACGCAAATGCATTGAGGACATTGCACATTCTATTCCAAATCCAAATATGAAGAAACGTTTGTCAAATGTTTCTTCATCTTTACAGAAAGTGAAGAAAAAGGAATATTAGACAATAGCAGTGTCTGCATTTTTCTTTACAACTCAAACATTTACTGTCAACTGAAAAATGCATGAAGCTTTAGCTTTCCTACTGAACTAATATTTAGTTGTATAACCTCTGTTTCTGAGCATCTGTGTTGCAGGGAGTCGACCAACTTATGGCACCTGTGAACAGGTGTTTCAGCCCAGGACGATTGGACTACATTCCACAATTCCTCTGCATTTCATGGTTTTGCCTCAAAACAGCATTTTTGATGTCACCACATAGGTTTTCTATTGGATTAAGGTCCAGGGATTGGGCTGGCCACTCCATAACGTTAATCTTGTTGGTCTGGAACCAAGATCTTGTTCGCTTACTGGTGTGTTTGGGGTCGTTGACTTGTTGGAACACCCATTTCAAGGGCATTTCCTCTTCAGCATAAGGCAACATGACCTCTTCAAGTATTCTAATGTATCCAAACTGATCCATGGATCTGTGCCACCATCCTTCACTGTCTTCAAAGTGTACTGTGGCTTGAATAGGGGCCGCAGACAGTTTGTCAGACGACCCCCAAACACTGAATTCAAGCCACGGTACACTTTGAAGACAGTGAAGCATGGTGGCACAGACATCATGTTATGGGGATGTTTCTCATACTATGGTGTCGGGTCTATTTATCGCATACCATGGATCATGGATCAGTTTGGATACATTAGAATACTTGAAGAGGTCATGTTGCCTTATGCTGAAGAGGAAATGCCCTTGAAATGGGTGTTCCAACAAGTCAACGACCCCAAACACACCAGTAAGCGAACAAGATCTTGGTTCCAGACCAACAAGATTAACGTTATGGAGTGGCCAGCCCAATCCCTGGACCTTAATCCAATAGAAAACCTATGTGGTGACATCAAAAATGCTGTTTTGAGGCAAAACCATGAAATGCAGAGGAATTGTGGAATGTAGTCCAATCGTCCTGGGCTGAAACACCTGTTCACAGGTGCCATAAGTTGGTCGGCTCCCTGCAACACAGATGCTCAGAAACAGAGGTTATACAACTAAATATTAGTTCAGTGATTCATAGGAAAGCTAAATCTTCATGCATTTTTCAGTTGATACAGTAAATGTTTGAGTTGTAAAGAAACATTTTTGAACAGTCTAATATTACTTTTTCTTCACTTTCTGTAAAGATGAAGAAAACTTTAACAAATGTTTCTTCATATTTGGATTTGGAATAGAATGTGCAATGTCCTCAATGCATTTGCGTGTATGGAAATAAAAGCTATTATTAGGATTTTTATCTTTACTCAATTTTTTAAACACACTGCTATTATTTTGAACACAACTGTATATTCACCTCTTATCATTGTGTTTTTAACTGTACAATCTTTGGGCTTTGATGCAAATGATGAAATCTAAACATTACGGAGGCCCTGTTGGTGCACAAAAGGACAGCGCAGTTGCACTGCAATTGCCGCAGCTAAAAAGCCACAGTAAAAGTCGATTGCACAGCCGATTCCTGCGTCTGCCACGTTGACTCGCAACATAATGAGTTGAGGCTTTGCATTGGCTTTGTCGATGTCCCGTGCCTCTTTTTTCTCTCCACTCCCATTGCTTACACGCATTCCCCCGGCCGCTTCCGAGTGCACAGCCAGTGTTGGTTCCACCCGACAAAAAAATAAAATAAACACAAGGTAACGGGCATGCCCTTACTGAACGCCGAATATTAGACCCCAAATATAAGACGACCCGACTTTTTACGACGTATTTCCACAGAAGAAAAAAAACACGTCTTATATTCGGACCAATACAGTAGTACAATAACCTGGTGCTACCAGACCATCGTACTTAATTTCATTTGTACAGAAGGTCTGGAAGTGCTGTAATTGGCAAACGTTCACTCACTTGGAGGCGGGTGTCTGTTGAAGTTTAAAACTATTGGATCTGCCCAGTGCCACTCTGGATTAGCCAACCAATCGCATAACGTTTGGTCGTCACGTGTGTCATGAGCCAGCTTCTGACGGTGCGTTCCAGTTGTACTGGAAACTCTGAAATTTCCGAGTCTATGGATCTACCGGCAACGGTAACTTGCTAGAGCCTAACGTTTAGTTATTTGGACAAGAAAGGTTTTAGGCGTCCATACTTTCGCGAGCAGATGCACTGGAACACAGACAGGTCGGACCTCGGAACTACCAAGTCGGAAATCTCCTTCTTCCGAGCATAAAGGAACGCAGCATCCAACTGAAACTGGAGCGCTACTTCGACATCATCGTTCTCAGCCACTTGTTTTGTTCGCTGATTGGACATGCAGAAATCTGCCTGAGCAGAATCCCACTAATACGCCCCGTCCCCAGACTGACTACTGAAGGGAAAATGAAATTTGGCCGGAAGTAGGTAGGCGGGCGGAGCCAGGCTAGTAGTACAAGGCGTTACAGCATAAACACTACAGCACACTTCTTCAGCTGTCCGGCATCCTTCGTCAAGACATTTAGAAAAATACCAATCACTTTTAGGTCTAACTTCCACTTCAGAAGCTCTTTTAATCTGCCAGCAATATCACTCTGTGGGCTGTACTGGTTATGTAAACCTTTATGATTAAATATAATCTCATTTAAAAAGCATTCATATGTCCAATATGGGCTTGAACCTAGAGAACGTTTAATAACCATGTTATTAACACCCATTGTCCATTTCAAAAATAAGATTCAAGTTGTAATAAACCACAATCATCCTTTAACTACAGCTGTACTGCTCCATTTCTTCAAAGAAACATTACAGATCTACAGGGGTCACTGTTGCTGTGATTTGCTGACGTCATTGCAGATGAGCTTCCATATCAACCCAAGGACCTCAATGCATGCAGGAATGTGTGCATAATAACTTGCACTTGAACTTGAAGAGCCGGGTCTCAGTGGATTCTAAATGTATAAATGAACAGGAGTATGTCTGTGTGTTAGTTTTACAGTTGCAAATTCTCCTCAGTTACTGTTTGTATGTTGAGTATATAGTTGTGAGTTTGGGAGTGCATGGTTTCTGTGTGTACGCATAATGTGTTGTGTGATTCAAGCTATAAATTGCTGATCCTGAGAAAGTGAACAGAAAGCTGTGTGCTGCCAGGACATGGGGTAATAGGAAACACATGCATGTGCAACATAGTGTAGGCTGTCTGTGCTAGCCAATAATGTGTGTGTACTGGTTTGTGTATATGCATGCTATACACACTCATATTCACTAAGGCTGGCCCAGACAACCCAGGCAAGGAAAACAATGTAGAAAGTCTTTATAGAGAGCTGACAAGTGTGCATGTTGTGGAGCAGAGTGATCATATTAATTTTTCCTACCGGCTTGATCTGGACCAATGTTATTTCACTACCACATTTCTGAGCAACCATGAATGAGCAGAAATAAATAGCAATCCCATTGTTTGCCGAACTGTTAAGACACAAGGAAAACACTTTGATTTCCATTTGCAATAAAATGGTCAAATGTCACCATTGTGTGCCTGCCTGAAGGGCAGAACATATAGCAATTCCTCATACTTAATGTTTTTATTCTGCCAAATCTCTACCGTTGAATGCAGAAACGCTATCACATGGGACATCTTTCATTCATAAACAATATTGCGACCAGCCTTAAAAGTGCATGTCAACATCAGTAACTGAGCTCCAGCTAGCCTGCCATGTGCGTCAGCTTCTGTGGCTAAGCAGGTAGAGCAGTTTTCCACATGTCCAAGTGTCCCTGGGCAAAGATAAATTGCTCCCGATGGGTTGCTTGCACCCTGTGTGGTAGCTGCTGTTATGGGTTTGATATCGGCCTTTATAAGACAATATTATATCAGTGATACTTGAGAAGTGGGACAAAACAGGGTGCAATGTTGAAAAAATACAAACCCTATGTTTCAGCAAATTAAATGACATGTATGTATCCAACATACTAAGCTACTGAGCTAAGCTTTGACACAACCTCCCAGCTTTTTTTTTTTTTTACCGTCATTGGCCTATCACCACCGTCAGATGTCAACTCCGTCAGATTTCCTGTCTGACGGTGTTGACATATTTAACGTTTCTTAAACATAATAAATGGGGTTTATCTAGTAGCCATTTGGTTTCTCTGTTGATGTCAGGTGCTAATATGAACTACTTCAGGAAAATAAAATGATCAAAACATTTTAAATAACTTCAGAACACTGTTATTTTTTCATTTTCTCGTAATTGTTTCAGAGTTTACAGTATAGTAGTGATACACTGAATTGCTTCTTGAACTGCATCCTACCTATTGGTTTTTTTGTTTGCCAAAACCATGACATCACAAAATACACTTTTTTTTCAGAAGCTTTTTTATTTTTATTTTCATATGTCTAGATGAACTGTAGTGAATCAATCTTTCACAAAAAAAAATCAGTATGAGACTTCTAAAATCAAAAACCATCCAAAGTACTGAATACAGCTGTGTTTTGCATAAAGCACATCTGTGTGTTGTTGCTGTTTCATTTTGCCGTATAAGTTAGAAGTTTATCTCCATGTGCTTTGTCTCATTCGGCCAGGTTGGAGACAGCTGGCTAAGGGCGCACCCACACTAGGCAAAGTTGCACAGTACTGTACTCAAGTACGATCCCCCCCCCCCCTGCCTTGTAGTAACATTGTTGTTTTAATCTTCTCCGAGCACACAAAATGCTTTAATGAAGTTTGAGCCAGTATCAATTGTGGTTCTGGCTATATTCTAATCCAATTCATGTTCGTAATGTCATTCGTCACACTGGTCAATACATAAACAGTGCTGCTTGAAAGTATGTCAGTTTAGGCTCACTAAAGTGAACCCATACAGGTCAGATATGCCAAAAGGGAAAAACATCTCAGAGGATCTCAGGAATAGTGTTGTGATGTTGCACATTTGTCTGGAGACACCTATAAATTAATTTAAAAAAAAGTTTGAGCTCCATCGGTCCACCGTGAGGCAAATCATCTACAATCGTCTTTGTTTCTCTCTGCATTTCCCACTTTCCCATTTGCTCCTCTCTCTATTGATGGTTGTCTGTTAGGTCCAACATGGAGCATTTGAAGGATTTGAGTTTTGGGGGAGGGCAGACTGTTTCTAAAGGACAGCCAGCAGCTGGCCACGCCTGCTAAATCCCACCAGCTCCATCTGCTTCCCAAGTGGAATCACACACACACACACACGCACGCACGCACGCACGCACACACACACACACACACGCACGCACACACACACACAAACACACACACACTCTCACACACACACACACACACACACACACACACACACACACACACACACACACACACACACACACACACACACACACACACACACAGCTTGGTCCTCTTAGATCCTAAGCTAGAATCCTACATCTTGGCTTAGTACATCAGATGCCTTTAAAACAATGAATGCCTTGTTGATCGTTGACATTGACAAACCATGTGAAATATCTCCTACGTTTTGTCTTTATTTCTTCTTCTTTAGAAGACAAATGTTACTAGACGTGTAACTGAATCTAAATAGCCTTCATGGTAAAACAATGAAATGACTCTGGCTAAGCACACCTATGCATGGCAGTGAGTGGGAATGTACAGAATCTGCTTTGCTGGCATCTGTTAGGGCAGGTGAAATAACATCCTTAACATTGTTATTAGGACATGGAGTCTGGCGAACAGTCCTGTAATATTCTATTAAAACCCCCCAAGTTTGCGCGATCCATCCCTTGTGTGCAGTTGGATTTGATTATAAATATCTTTTGTCAGGAGAGGACAATCGACTCACCTTTTTTTGCATAAAGTTCACAGTTGTGCCTTTCTACTGCTACTTTCAGCTCCTTTCTAGTCCGTACAGGTAGCCTGGAAAGCGTGCATTTCAAATACCACTGCACACAATTGGATAGCACTACGACCACGATCAGAGCAATGAACAATGTCATGTATTAAGCCCCGTTCGTTCGAGGCCAAAGCCGTTTCAAACTCAAACAACATATCTGCAGCCATCTTTGTTGTTTACTATCACGGCTTCGACGCTGCATGCCCAGCACTGTCGTCATCCGGTTACGTCCTCCCCAGAGCCCCATACATAGGGCTCTGGCCCGCCCATATCAGATAGAACGATTTGATTGACAACAAATTTTCCGACATATTTAATGAGCTCCAATGGATCGTGTCCGGACCAACAGGCTGAGCAAATTAAAATTTGCCAGCGGTAGGTCTGGATTTCCAGGCTGCCGTATAAGGGTTATAACATCCATCCAAAAATCATATTTTTTCGCGGCCGTGTGTTGCTTCTAGTCTACTTCCTGTTTACGTCAGCTGCAGTAGATTCTAAGCCAATCAGAATGTACTTCCTTGGTCTTCTTAACCAATCAAGGTTGGTTGAGCTGTCTTCCTCCCCACTTACATCATCACGTTACTGAGGAGATATTCCCGTTCTAATTCCTCATTTCATCTGTCAAGTCGCTTCAGGGACAGGGAATAAAGTCTGAAAATCCTAATTTAGACGATTTCCTTTGCTGTGTTTGGAGCTTGTAAAAGGCTTCCATCTACACTGTGTGCACAATTATTTGGCAAGTTGTATTTTTGAGGATTAATTTTAATATTGAACAACAACAGTGCTCACGGTCAATCCAAAATGTTAATGAACCTAAACCTGAATGTTTACGAAAGTAAAAGTGAGGTTTTGTCTTTCTTACGAGAATATATATATGTTTTGCTATTATTAGGCAACTATTAGTATGCAACTAACTAAAAAAAACGAAAATTTACAAATAAAAATTTCCGACATGTCAACAAAAAAAAAACCAGTGACCAATATAGCCATCCTTCTTTTCAACAACTGTCACAAGCCTTCCATTCATGGAGTCTGTCAGTTTCTTGATCTGTTGATGATCAACTTTTTGTGCCGCAGCAACCACAGCCTCCCAGACACTGTTCCGAGAGGTGTACTGATTTCCTTCACTGTAAATATCCCGTTTAAGCAGGGCCCACAGGTTCTCAATAGGGTTTAAGACAGGTGAGGAAGGGGGTCATGTCATTATTTTTCATCTTTAAGGCCTTTACTGGCTAGCCATGCAATTGAGTACTTCGATGCATGTGATGGAGCATTGTCCTGCATACAAATCATGGTCTTCTTGGAAGATGCAGACTTTTTCCTGTACCACTGCTTGAAGAAAGTATCCTCTAGGAACTGGCAGTAGGTTTGGGAGTTGATTTTGAGACCATCTTCAACCCGAAAAGGTCCAACTAGCTCATCTAAAGATGAAAAGGTCTAAAGATGAGCTAGTTCCAAGAAGACCATGATTTTTATGCAGGACAATGCTCCATCACATGCATCGAAGTACTCAATTGCATGGCTAGCCAGTAAAGGCCTTAAAGATGAAAAAATAATGACATGACCCCCTTCCTCACCTGACTTAAACCCTATTGAGAACCTGTGGGCCCTGCTTAAACGGGATATTTACAGTGAAGGAAATCAGTACACCTCTCGGAACAGTGTCTGGGAGGCTGTGGTTGCTGCTGCACAAAAAGTCAACAGATCAAGAAACTGACAGACTCCATGAATGGAAGGCTTGTGACAGTTATTGAAAAGAAGGGTGGCTATATTAATAACTGTTTTTTTTTGACATGTCGGAAATTTTTATTTGTAAATTGAGTTGTTTTATTATTCTCACTTTAACAGATGAAAATAAACAAGTGAGATGGGAACATTTTCGTTTTTTTATTTAGTTGCAGAATAATTCTGCATACTAATAGTTGTCTAATAATAGCAAAACACATATATATTCTCGTAAGAAAGACAACCTCACTTTTACTTTCGTAAACATCCAGGTTTAGGTTCATTAACAAAAATACAACTTGCCTAATAATTGTGCACACAGTGTATGTACAATGAAAGGAACGTATGGACTTTTTCTCCAAAACATGTATTAGGGGAGAGTGGCCTAGTTGTGCATTTTGGAAGTTGTGCCACCCCTTGTTTCTAGAAAACCGTGGAAGAAATTGGAAATGTGACCACATATTTAAGAAGAGCCATCCATTTAACTCATCCTGTAAAGAAGGGAGACACAAGGAATAAGATATAAGCACATTTAAGCTCAAAAAACTGTGTTTTGCCTTTCAAAGTAAAATTTCCATGATCAAGGTTTTTTGATTATTGTGTCTGAACAATTATAGACAAGTTTGAAAACATTTGACACATGTTTTAGTGCTTTGGTATGCTACATTTTGAGTCTATACAGTTAGCACGATGTCAGCCCTAAATTGCTGCATCATGCTTATTATCCAAATTTCTGGGATTGGGGTGATTTGTGCCAAAGGGCCTGGGTGAGTTATAAGTAAGTAAGTAAGTAAGTAAGTAAGTAAGTAAAATGTATTTATAAAAGCACATTTATGACAGTTTGCACTGTCCAAAGTGCTGTACATAGTGCATTCAGTAGGTAAACAATGAAGGTAAAATAACAATTACCAAAATAAAAGGCGTAAAGCCCATACATCCACATAAACACAGATAGTAGTGCAGAGGTAAGATAGTTAATGGGGAGGAAACACCAGGGTGTACATATGGGTTTTGAGCCTTGATTTAAAGGCAGAAATGTAGGGGAATCACATTTTGTCAGGTGGCAGTTGGTTCCACAAGCACGGAGCAACTAGTGCAAAGTACATTTCTGAGAGTTGTGCCAGTGGCATGACTGTATACGCTGGTCACCAAAATAAAGTGATTGTCTACAGTAGCTCAGAAGAGAGTGACATCTCAATTCCACTTAACGACACCACTGATGAGAGTTCAGATGGCCAGAAAGATGATGATGGTGACTTTGTCATTGTGAGCTTTGCAGGTAAAACCATTAGATGGCTGTTAGGCCTTGTTTAAGAAAATTGTCCTTCAATCTTTGTCAACTATTTACTTTATTTACTTTAAATACATCTTAAATAAGTGATTGTCTAATGGATTTGTCTTGCATTACAGTTTATGAGATATATAGGCACAATGGCACCCCATGGTATTCTCTCCAACTGCACAACTTACACCACACCGGGGGCAAGTTGTGCATCAAGACAACTTTTTTTCCGAAAGCTATATTTCACAGTTTATTCCAGATCCAAAGTTTTTATTGCCAGGGATGCACAACACCCTGAAATATATGTACATATTTGAGTTGGAGACTTTACTGTCAAAGCCTTACTTTAAAGTCACTTTGAGTGAAAAGTTGCACAACTTAGGCCACTCTCCCCTATAATGTTTATTTTTTAATTTAACTCCAAACACAGGAGAAGTGTTTTGGGCCTTAGAAATGCATGTTTATTATTGATTTGGGTGTCATATCAACAGTTATCTGTAAAATTAAATTTTATCCTTCCTTTATTTGGTCTATATGGTCCCATATCTATTTTTACATTCAACTGACATCACTGCAGCATGTATGTCTGTATAGCCCAGGTTGTCCTGAAGAACAAGATGTCCATAGCTTGATTGTGCATCACAGGGCACATATTTTACAAGGTTTATTATATAATATATCCAGATGGACCAGACATGGCTGCAGGCCCCAGAGGGATATTAAATGCAATACTCTACTTCCAGCTATCGTGTATTGCCACTTATCTAACTCATACAATATAATAACTATTATTTTGGAAGTATAAGCAGGTTCAGTCAGCGGAATGGTTCTTTTAGCTAACTTCCTGTCAGTTACTGCAGTTAGCAGTCCCCTCCCTCGTCCCTACGTCACCACATTAATGCACTGCGGTCTTCAAGCAGCGAATTATCTATCATCATCATCTCAGATCCGTAAGTGCGATAAAACATGATAAAAATCATCAAAACAGACATTGGGAAGGATTTTTACCTGCTCCGCCATTGTAGGCGCATAAACATTCACCCATCTGTCGCTCTGCATGTGCACCGGCAGTGAGACGGTGCCGGTTTGTAGCGTTCTCTCTTCTGATGCGATATCAGTTGTGGGATCCCAGAAAAGTTTATTTGCCGATTACATGCAGAGCGGGTGATTAAGAGATCGGAGTTATGAAACGCACACACTATATAAGTGATCACTGTATGAAAATAGAGCGATTTAACACTTATATTAACATAAATATATTGCTTACTTTAAACAAAAAAAACATATATTTAAACTAACCACTTGTAACAAAAACGATGTAGAAACAAACACAAAGGAAGCATGTTAGCCGTGTGTTAGCTGCCAGGCTGGAAATGTTCTGCTTCCTTTGAGGAAAAAGTCTTCCTGCAGTGTGGTGTTTTCATGCTGCATTTCTGAGACAACTGCTCCTTCTGTCTGAAGAGTTTGCTTCTAGGTGCTAACTTGCTGCTTTATTTAAATCTTGGATAGGTTTTTGTCACACTGTGGTAAAGGAGGAGAGTGTGTCTGCCCTATAGAGAATCTCTGCCAGGGGAAGTGGTTGTAGACGGGGGTGGATTACTGCATCGATCCCCTCTCTGCCCCATTCCATCTGTCACTCCAACTTTCAAATAAAGCAAAAATGCCCAAAAATAATCTTAAATAAGAAAAAGAAGCTGCAAGGAAACATAAAAAACATTGCTCTAGTAGTTTTACCATGTGAGTTGTGTGGACTGTATTACTGATACATTGTGTGTTCTGTCTCTCTGTTTGTATTTCAGGTGGCTGTTGTAAAAAGAGATGACGACTAAGACACTGAGATGGAGGATCCAGACCGATGAACTGGCCCCAGTTCTCTTTATTTATTACCGTGTGTGTGTGTGTGTGTGTGTGTGTGTGTGTGTGTGTGTGTGTGTGTGTGTGTGTGTGTGTGTGTGTGTGTGTGTGTGTGTGTGTGTGTGTGTGTGTGTGTGTGTGTGTGCATGAGAAAGAGAGTTAACATTGCGTATAGATATGAATGCATGTGTGCATTATGAACGGTACCTAAGATTTCAGGCTATTATTTGCAAATGTTGTTTACTTTTTATAAGGTTGTACTAACTCATATACTGTATCATTATTGTCACAGTACAAACAAAAGGACTTTGCTATTGGTATATAATGTGCTTTGTGTTTGTAACTAGTCCTATATTTAAGAATGTATATTTCTATGTATGATATACTCATCTACAGACTATATAATGGAACATTTTAATGTTGCTTCATCTTCTCACCACTACACTCCTCATGCCAAGAGGCAGCAAAATCAGACATGAATACTAGCAAAAATACATCCTTAAATCACAAACACTACAGTCAGTTACAAGAGAAAAATGAATGGTAAAGAGTTAGTGTTCCATTTATTTCTAACCAGGTTCAACTGGAACCACAGACTACAGTAATGTGACACTGGTGGCCATGTTGGAGTGTCTTGGTTCTTTGTAGCTGAGGACAGCTGATTTCAAATGTACAACTATGCTGACTTTGCAGTTCAAACTTGCTTCATTTGCATCTATTTTAAACACATTATTTAATAACTGGTAGCTACATGCAGCTGTTGTTGAGCTCAGATAATGTCCAATTGTTAACCGATTGTGTTATTTGTCAGGTTACTCTCACCATTTTGGTATCAACAAACGTATGGAGAAGTAAACTCATTTCAAACAGGATGCAGCATGCAATGCCTTAACATCTAAGGTTGTGTTCACACCCAGTAGTCTGCTTCTTTGGTGCACACCAGTTGAGAGCGGATACATTGTTTAGTTTTTCAGATGGTTTATTGGCGTTCACAAACTCAAACTCAAACAGACTATACATTGAAAACACAAGTCAGACAGTTCAGAGCCCTATAAATAGAGAGTGGTATCATCACGTTCACTCAAACTCTCTTTATAGGGCTCTGCGACGTTTGGCCAGAATTTTTTTACATTTCTCGCAATTTCTACCATTGTAGAGCATCAGCCGGTTATTTTCATGCTTAATGTGGAGCGCATATCGTAACAGAATCTATTAAATGTAGAGCTACTTTCCTCTGTCAGCCCACTTTACAATAGCAGCAGACTGTAGCGGGCGGAGCATATGGGTGTTTGCTCTGACAACAAGCACTAAATAACTTAATAACCCTTGTGTTTAATAAAAGACATTATGCAAGAGACGGTGAAATGATGCATTAATACTACGCTTCCTTTGATGAGTGTGGATGGGGCCCTAGACCACCTCTTTGTGTGGAGCAGAGTCCGGTTCTTTAGTGCTCACCAGAGTCTGGGACTGTGTTCAGACCAACACAAAACAACCGCACCAAGGGCTTAAACGCTCCAGGGTTCCTTTCAACCGCACTAAACAAAGCTGGTGTGAACACGCACTAAGGGCGCACTCACACTAGGCCCGCTGTTCCGTGCCCGAGCTCATTTGCATACTAAAGTCTAGAAGGTTTGGCTAGTGTGAGCACGCCATCCGTATTCCAGCACGGAACAGCCCCTTGGCCACGGCACACTTGGGAGAGGTGTGCCAGAGAGAACGGCACAGATGCTAATGAGATGACACGCACACACGCACGGATACGCAACCTGAGCTGGATGACATAGTCCATGCGCTACCCTTCTTCCCCACAATAATTGTAAACAATGGCGGCAAGAGGTTCACGAGTGGGTTCCGGTGCGATCGCGAAGTTTAGAGTTTGCTAGAAATTTGGGCCGGCGACAGTATTCCGTCGCAGCCATGGTCGCAGCTTGATAAGACCCACAAAAATTCGGAGGTGTTTTGGGCAATACGCGACTACCGTTGTTTTCCATTGTTGTTCTACTAATTCCAGCAGCGGGTACGCTTGGTGATGACGTATGTATCGTATTACGACATGATGACGTATTTATGATGGAGCAATCGTGCCCGGGCCGCGGCCTTTGGAAGCAGTGTGACCACGGGCCAGCGGGGGAGGGGGGGGGGCAATCGTACTGGAGCACGGAACAGGCAAACTTGCCTAGTGTGAGTGCGCCCTAAGTCTCAGTACGCTGTGCCAGGCTGGAAAGTGTGTATGCAATAGCATATAGGGCTCTATCAAAGACATTCATTTGACTTTCTTTTCCCCATTCAGTCCGGTACATTTTTACTTTATTTCTGCCTTGCTGTCATTTTCACCCAATGGCCAACCTAGGTACTTCAACAAAACATATCCTCTGTGGTTCAAAAGGCATTTTCCTCATTGAACACGATTATAACAGTCGATAGGACAGTTGATAGGACACCTCAAACTTTAAAGAAGTTCATTGATGATTTTTTAAACCTAATGAGATATCTTTTGTCAAACTTTCTCAGAGGTTAGAAATATATATTTGTATGCATGTGACTTCACCTTAGTGTAAATTCTATGAGAATGGCCACTCAGCTCAAGGAAAGAGACTCTAATTTGCATGTGATGTGCAATGGGCCACATGTAAAAACAAGATGAATAGGTCAAACATTTTATCTTGGAGTTGGTCTCCAATTCTTATCAAACAACCATGGGCTGATAATGTTCAAATTGACCTTCATTTTTACTTAGGTTAAACAAGACTTAAAACGTTTGCAATACAATGTAATGTACAATTATTGTATATTTGCATTGCAAAATAAGTTAACTTATAATATGTAAGAAACAATGGTCAAAACTGCAGAAGTAAAACTAAAAATGTTAGTAGTCAGGATTATAAACCATGTTTTCCAATAGACCTCCATGATTGAACCATACCTGTCTGAACTATATTGTTTTGATCTAGTGGATGTTGACACACAAAAGACGACAGGTACAGCACCAACCAACCAATAATTGAGATGCAATACTGTAATTGACAACAGCTGTAAGATAATGTGTGTGTGAGTGTGTGTGCGTATTAAACTTGGGCAATAGCTAAGCATTGGTGCTTCCATCCATGAGCTAATGTACAAAAGGTAAAAGACCAAGGCAATAGGCCCATGACAATCCCTTTCACTTCATCTGACACCATCAACACATCCGCAATATTCTGTCAGAGACAGGTGATAATAACTTTTTGTTACTTCTATGTCAAATGTATTTTTTGATCTGGAACTTAATGTAACAATTAACACACGTAATGAGTGCTTTTCAGTGTGTGTGTGTGTGTGTGCAGTATGCATTATCCTTAATGCAGATCATTCGCCCATATGTGTGCCACTTAACATCCTTCATGTTCTAAATGTTTTGGGCATTTTTATGACACCATGACAAAGAGCAGCTCTTTAACCTAGTATAACCCTCAAATATGTGTATACCTATTTTGGATATTTTGTGAAAATCTGCATTTTGCATCTTAGACATAAAGTAATATGTGTGAAGTACTATCAATACAATGGCTTCCTTTTCAATCTCGGTCACTTTGATATGGACTGAACCAATAATATTGGCCCTGCACTGTTTTGCCAAAGAGATGACGTCATGGAGAATTGGAACCTGTGGATACTGATTATGTCACTCCACAGACGTTCAAACAAACTCACACACATTCAACTTAATAATCTAGATGTCTTGCCTGCTAGAATACATTCCCCTCTCAGCTACAGGACAGAATCAAGCTGCAGCCCCTGCCTGGCCCCCTCAAGCTGCTTGTTGCCTTGCAGACTGTCATATTCAAGGAGAGCTTTGGACTTGTTCTTGCCTATCTTTACACAATATTCACATATGCAATCATCCCCCTTCTCCACTCCACACTTGACAAAGTACTTCACCCCAGAACTTAAATCAAATTCCAGATCCTCCTGGTCATTCCTCAACCCCACGTTAAAGTTTCCCTTTCAGGTTTTCAATATGTAGAGTACCAGAGTATTTGCTTTTAAAAATACTTAAGTATTCAAACGTATTAAGTGTAGATTTTTGCTAGTCTAGTGATTAACGCAGGACTCATGTTCCAACAAGACAAGTGGGTCAAATGGAAAAGTGAAGTGACACATTTTGCTCAAATTATAATGTAATAAAATGTAAACATGGTTCATCTTATGATTATAGAATCATGACAACATGGGAAAACGTAATACAAAATGTTTATCTGGAGAGAGAATAACCTTTCTAAGCCTCAACGTGCTTTCTCAGGTTGGACAGAGAGTTCTTGACAGCAGAGATGTAGTTTGTTTGGCTTTAAACATAGTCTAAACATTTGAAGCAGTAAGACTCATTTCTGATATCTGGAACATTGTCTAGAGATATGGCCATGAAGTTTGGAAGAAACTAAATGTGACAAATCTCAAAAGAAAATACTCTGCCAATGTATCCGAATGTAGCATAGGGGAGAGTGGCCTAAGTTGTGCAACTTTTCACTCAAAGTGACTTTAAAGTAAAGCCTTGACAGTAAAGTCTCCAACTCAAATATGTACATATATTTCAGGGTGTTGTGCATCCCTGGCAATAAAAACTTTGGATCTGGAATAAACTGTTGAAGAAATATAGCTTTCGGAAAAAAAGTTGTCTTGTTGCACAACTTGCCCCCGGTGTGGTGTAAGTTGTGCGGTTGGAGAGAATACTATGGGGTAAATTGTGCCATTGCTATATATCTCATAAACTGTAATGCATGACAAATCCATTAGACAATCACTTATTTACGGCGTATTTAAAGTAAATAGTTGACAAAGATTGAAGGACAATTTTCTTAAACAAGGCCTTGCAGCCATCTAATGGTTTTACCTGCAAAGCTCACAATGACAAAGTCACCATCAACATCTTTCTAGCCATCTGAACTCTCATCAGTGGTGTCGTTAAGTGGAATTGAGATGTCACTCTCTTCTGAGCTACTGTAGACAATCACTTTATTTTGGTGACCAGCGTATACAGCCATGCCACTGGCACAACTCTCAGAAATGTACTTTGCACTAGTTGCTCCGTGCTTGTGGAACCAACTGCCACCTGACAAAATGTGATTCCCCTACATTTCTGCCTTTAAATCAAGGCTCAAAACCCATATGTACACCCTGGTGTTTCCTCCCCATTAACTATCTTACCTCTGCACTACTATCTGTGTTTATGTGGATGTATGGGCTTTACGTCTTTTATTTTGGTTATTGTTATTTTACCTTCATTGTTTACCTACTGAATGCACTATGTACAGCACTTTGGACAGTGCAAACTGTCATAAATGTGCTTTTATAAATACATTTTACTTACTTACTTATAACTCACCTTGGCCCTTTGGCACAAATCACCCCAATCCCAGAAATTTAGATAATAAGCATGGTGCAGCAGTTTAGGGCTGACATCGTGCTAACTGTATAGACTCAAAATGTAGCATACCAAAGCACTAAAACGTGTCAAATGTTTTCAAACTTGTCTATAAGTGTTCAGACACAATAATCAAAAAACCTTGATCATGGAAATTTTACTTTAAAAGGCAAAACACAGTTTTTTGAGCTTAAATGTGCTTATATCTTATTCCTTGTGTCTTCCTTCTTTACAGGATGAGTCAAATGGATGGCTCTTCTTAAATATGTGGTCACATTTCCAATTTCTTCCACGGTTTTCTAGAAACAAGGGGTGGCACAACTTCCAAAATGCACAACTTAGGCCACTCTCCCCTATATGGAAATTAGAAAATGATAAATTAAATTAACATATTTGCCATACTCAGCACATACTCCACATCATGTGTGTTTGTTTCTGCTTTTTAGACTGATACATATTAGTTCTTTCTCAAATCTCAAATGCTTTTTTGCACAGAACGAGGACTGTTGATTTTTTCTTTTACTGTGTCACATCACAACCACCATGTTTATAGCAAAACCACAATTCTGTCAAGTGCTGAAATAAGATAGACTTGAAAAAAATCTGAAGCTATCCTTCAAAGGGAGATAAGCAAAGAAGTGGATGTAGAGTTTCATAGTGAGATATTTGACCATCACTGTGTTCCAGTCGAGTGTCTTCATCCATTAACAGTAGTGGCTCTGAGGAAAAGAAAGAATGATGGGCTGGAGTCCCCAACAGTGGTTTGACAAATGCACTTTACAGAACAATCCATTTGCCCACATTCCAGCCTGTATGCTCACTTTGAGCACTTATTTAGCCATTAATGAAGATTACGTAAATATCCTTCCTGGTTTTGGATCTGTAGCCCACATTGAGTAGAGCTGGTCACAATGCTTTAGTTATCTCTTCAGTGATTGTGTGTGAGTGGAGGAGTGACCAAGGCATGCTGTTCCAGAGGCAGGATTAACCCCATGGAGCTGTGTCCAGATTGACCAGTCTCATGTGGCTTTAAAGGCTTGCACTCTATTGGGATGTTTCTCCTTGTGCACACTGTTAATGTGGCTCACACATCCCTTCCACTGTGAGGAGCTGACAGCCTGTGTGCTGTGTGGCAGGGTTCCACTCTCTTCAACTTCAATCTTCTTCATATATTCCAATTCAAATCCAGAGATGGAAAGACAAGGTGGAATTGCACATTAAAAATAACAAGTACTATCAACAGAAATGCCTAAAGTGGGAATTGATTAGCTGAAGTGAAATGGAGACGCTTCCGCTATATTTATACACAGGGTTGCAAATGTCCCCTTAATGTGATCAAAGAGAAACCATTTATAAATATACATATATGGTTAACATAAAGATAAGGCATCTATTTTTGACACTCTTAATCACATGGACAAAAGGGTTAAGGTTTGATCTAGCGTGCCTCGCTGTGCTGAACAATAAATCTGTGTTAGACATTTTCTTCACAAAGCTTCTCTTGTGTTTAGTTTTTTTGTATGCTGCACTGGACATTAATCATTTTCCCGAGTGGTTTGGAAAACTGAAGTGTTTCCGGGCACTTCATCAAGTAAAACAATACAGTATACTGTAGAATAGAGGTTGCATTATTTGTTACGACCTGTATGTAATGTTATTATGGAAGATTTAATGTCCTTCTGTAAATGTTGTTTATCGATGTTTTATCTGAAATAAAATTTACTAATGCTTCATATGTGTCTCTGGATGTATCATCATGTGATGTTGTCCTTTTCTGTATCATCATATTGCTCATGTATCTTTTTCATGGAGGATGCGGCTTCGATCACCAGATGTGGTGTTTTTAAAATGTCTGAATATTAGAATATATTTTGATCACACAGACACAACTGTTCATGAACCAATTTAAAGGACTGCTTCAAGGTCGAGTCAAGCTCGTCCTTGACTGTTTTCAGGCTCGGTTTTTAGTTTTACAGGGCACATAGTGGCATTTGGGCTAAAAAGGCTAACATGATTTTTCTTGTCTGGACCAATTGATATGAACATTGACTATTTCCTAATCCTAAAATACTCTTTCAAAATTTCAAGGCACATACTAGACACATTTCTGATCAGATACTAAAGGGAGTTTATACAAACAAACAAATTTGTACTTATTCCCTCACTCAATGAGAATCGCCAAGGAATCGGATTGATTAGCAATATCGGAATCGGAATCATTAAATTCTTGAGAGAGAGAGAGAGAGAGAGAGAGAGAGAGAGAGAGAGAGAGAGAGAGAGAGAGAGAGAGAGAGAGAGAGCAAGCGCATCTACCAACAACGCCTACAGAGCTGAATATGGCCAGTATCCACTACTATCAGAAATCCAAAAACTATCAATTCAATATTGGCTACATCTAAAACAAAGTGACCCCCACTCCTTCCAGCACAAAGCCCTGCAAAGCCAAGAGATGAACAGGGGTCCCCTCACTCAGCCTAAGAACATATCAAGTAGAGTCAACCAAATGATAACACATCAGAAACAAACCATCACCCATTGGAACACTCAATCACACACACACACACACACACACACACACACACACACACACACGCAATATGCAGTGTTACCTGGCCCTAAACAGACAGTACACTGTGGCACTCTACCAGTGACTGATGTTAACCAGGTAAGACTGAGCGCTCTAACTTACTAGTTATTGTATTCAATGCCTTTGCAACACTGTTTTGATATGGTGATGCCAATAAAGCTTGAATTAAATTGAATTGGTAAAGAGAAAGATAGAGAGACAAACAGATGGAAAGCTAGTCAAAGGGAGGCAGATATGAAGAGGAAGTAGATGCAGTAGTATAGGGCGTCCCAAACTTTTTGTTCCAAGAACCAGTTTACTCATTTGAAAATAATCCATGGAACAGTTTCCAATTGTGATGCCTGAATTTTAAAATGCAGTGTGGCATTTTTCATTTGATATATTTATTTTGTAAGGTTTTGGACTAAATAACATGGTTGGCCTATGTATAGCTAGGGACAAAACAGGCTAAAAAGAAGAACATTATTATGGAAATATTTCAAGGCCCGGTTTCACACATTTCTGTTTGTTACAATTATTATAATCACAAATGTAACTATTGAAGAACTTTATAAAACTCTACTCATATAGCATAGGTTATTGATAACCAGGTAATGGCTATTTTTCTCGTAAAGAGGATAGGTAGCACACAGGCAAAACACACATCACAAAGGCTCCAGATAAACAGGCAACTAAATTAAGCATAAGAGGTCTAATTAAGAGAAGCCAAGAAGCGTTTAGCTGTCAAAATGATTCAATAGAAGGCTGGATTCAGGACTTTTACTTTGACAGTTCCGAGCGGAAAGCGATGTGATCTTGTTGTGCTTGACCTGTGTTTGAATGTGTGAGCAGAGCAGAACAGGTTGGAGCAGCAGACTGACATTGTTCGGGCGCGCTGTAGACTGGTGCGCTCCCTTTCCCTTTCCTGGAACACTGGCCTTTCTTTGGTGGATTTCTAGCGGATAAGCGCAGCTTGTCCTCCCGCTGTCATATCCCCGCGGTGCGGCGAGGAGCCGGAGGAACAGAGGGGGATTATTCCGCTGGAATAAACTGCTTTCTCCTCGCAGATACACGGCAACAAAGAGCATTCAAGGAAGTAACCGGTTGCCTGGCGAGGGAGCGAGTGAGTGGAGCAACACATATAAAGTAGGGCAGTTAAATCATTGGTCACCATGGTTTACATCAGACTGCTCCGTGCGCTGTATCCTTCATTGTGTTTTTTACTGTTTCTGATCGTGGGGATTATTGGAGTGAATGGACAGTACGGCGGCGGTGACAGAGGCATGTCGGTACCAGAGCACGGCTTCTGTCAGCCCATCTCCATCCCGCTGTGCACAGACATCGCGTACAACGAGACGATCCTGCCCAACCTGCTGGGCCACAGTAACCAGGAGGACGCGGGGCTGGAGGTGCATCAGTTCTACCCGCTGGTCAAGGTGCAGTGCTCCCCGGATCTCAAGTTCTTCCTGTGCTCTATGTACGCGCCGGTGTGCACCGTGCTGGAGCAGGCGCTGCCGCCCTGCAGAGCGCTGTGTGAGCGCGCGCGGCAGGGCTGCGAGGCGCTCATGAACAAGTTCGGCTTCCAGTGGCCGGACAGTCTGCGGTGCGACGCCTTCCCTGTGCACGGCGCGGGGGAGCTGTGTGTGGGGCAGAACATGTCTGAGCGCACCGAGCCGGAGCCGGAGCCCGGCCCCTTCCCCATCGAGCGGCTGCCAGAGCCCCCCAGCGGACACTTCCGCTGCCCCGCCGCGCTGCGCGTGCCTCCCTACCTCAACTACCGCTTCCTGGGCCAGGAGAACTGCGGCGCTCCGTGCGAGCCAAAGAGATCTCACGGCATGATGTACTTCAGCGAGGAGGAGCTGACATTCTCAAAGATGTGGATCTGCATCTGGTCAGTCCTGTGCTGTGCCTCCACTCTGTTCACCGTGCTGACATACCTGGTGGATATGAAGCGCTTCAGCTACCCGGAGCGGCCCATTGTCTTCCTGTCGGGCTGCTACACTATGGTGTCAGTGGCCTACATCGCTGGCTTTCTGCTGGAGGACAAGGTGGTTTGTAATGAGAGCTTTGAGAATGACATGAGGACAGTGGTGCAGGGCACCAAGAAGGAGGGCTGCACCATGCTCTTCATGCTGCTCTACTTCTTCAGCATGGCCAGCTCTGTGTGGTGGGTCATCCTGGCTCTCACCTGGTTCCTGGCTGCAGGGATGAAGTGGGGCCACGAGGCCATCGAGGCTCACTCTCAGTACTTCCACCTGGCGGCCTGGGCCGTGCCGGCCATCCAGACCATCACAGTGCTGGCTGTAGGGCAGGTGGATGGAGACGTGCTGAGCGGGGTGTGCTTTGTGGGCATTAACAGTGTGTCTGCTCTTCGGGGCTTTGTGCTGGCTCCTCTGTTTGTCTACCTGTTCATAGGAACCTCCTTCCTCCTGGCCGGCTTCGTGTCTCTGTTCCGGATCCGCACCATCATGAAACATGACGGCACTAAGACAGAGAAGCTGGAGAAGCTGATGGTGAGGATTGGGATCTTCAGCGTGCTGTACACAGTGCCAGCCACCATAGTCATAGCATGTTACTTCTATGAGCAGGCCTTCAGGGAGCAGTGGGAGAGGAGCTGGCTCAGTCACAGCTGTAAGAGCTACGCTGTACCCTGCCCTGCTCACAGCCAGCCCAGCAGCAGCCCAGACTTCACTGTCTTCATGATCAAGTATTTGATGACACTCATAGTGGGCATCACCTCTGGATTCTGGATCTGGTCTGGGAAGACTCTGAACTCCTGGAGGAGGTTTTACACTAGACTGGCCAGCAGTAAACAGGGGGAGACCACAGTGTAACGTGCTTTCACATACACTGACTACAAGAGACATTTGGATTGTTTTTTAATGTACATTTGTGAGATTTTTGCAAGTATATATTTTTATTTAAAAAATTTTAAATTCTTTTTTCATACCTTGGACATAATGGAATAGTACGTGATGGTCCCAATCAGCCAGTGGAGCACGGCTCAGTAAAGTGTGTTGTGAGCACAGTCCCGTGACTGGAGGGAAACAGCTTCTACATTCCTTTCTAAATGCAGACAGTCCTGACAGGTGAACGGAGCAGTGTGTGTGCATGTCTTGGTTGTGAAGATGAGTCGTGTTTTACAGTAGGGCTGAGACATTTGTTGAATTGAATATTTTTCCCCCATAACAATTAATGAAGGATTTGGTTCTTTGCCCTCTTTGTTCACTGGTAAGGTTTGTACTGTAAATATGCTCAACTATTAAATGGAATATTTTGTCTAATAAAATAGTAAATATCTTATCGGTGTCATTCAAATACATTGAATACGTTTTGAAGTAAAAATCAATTTCTCTAAAACGGTACAAAATAAATAACACAGGTCAACAAATCACTGCTGATTAAAAAACTAGGGTTTTTGGACAGGGCCCACAGCAGAGTAATTGACCTGTGCCAGTTTAAGTCTATTCTAGGGTCTGTTTCAGTGTTACCTGCTCACAGGTCATACAGACTTGGAATAATGTTTTTCCTGTAAAGGCATTCTGTTCTATGGAGATTGACACAACCACTTAACAACTTGAACCACAATAGGAGCATATAAGATGTTCATGTATTTAGTTTGGTGTTGATTTACACGGGGCCAACTACTACTGTAGGATGGAAAACACTTAACTTATTGGTATGGTTCTAAAATGGCCACTTGTTATGTAAGTCACGTCTTGCAGGCTCTTAAACATGCAACAATACTAATGTGTTCCTTTCCAACAGTGATGTTATACATATGGGCTGTATTTGTGTTCAGTAAACTTTAAGAAAAAACTACCTACAATGGCAATGTCAGTTGTTAAACCACAAAGCTGGAAAATATAGAAATTATATCAAGAAGATATCTGTTTGATACATTTCTATAAACAGTGCTCAGGGTTTTTCCTGGCTCAGAATGGGCCTTTGGGGGGTCAGTATGCGACCGACTTTTTTTGGAGTCGCGACTATGTTTACAGTAAAGGCAAACGGTTCGTGTATTGTAAGAAGGTGTGGGGTTGGGAGAGGGCAGTTTCTGTCCAGATAAAGAGCATTTCAGTCAGCCTGTCAATCACTGCGTAACCATGGAGCTCACTGACGCTTATGAAATCACAATAAACAACCTGTAGATATGAAGTCAAAACACTAATAATGACTAGGCCTACCTGTTTATTACTTTAATTGTTTCTAATTGATCTAAACCATTGAAATTGCAAGAAGGTAGGGCTGCTCAATTATGAAAAAATCATAATCATGATTATTTTGAGTAATCACATTGTGTTATCACGATTATTAAAGACAGTCAATCATTGAATTAAGAACATTATGCATTTCTTTTACTTTTAACAAGTTTTTTTTCTAATAACACCATGACTTTGGACTTTAAACAAAGGTCTGATTGAACTGAAAACAGGGAGAATAGAAATAGGCTAAATAAGTGAAACATATTTTTAATAATTGAATAGAATAAATATGTCAAAATAAAAATAACCAGCTGTAAATGGTGTTGATAGGGCACGCCTTTTGATAGCATTAAATGTACGGGCATGATTTATTTATGTCAAGGAGCAGGGTGGATAGGCAGCTGCATTGTAGTGTTGACAGTTGTGGTGGCAGGAGTCAAGGAGCTTTAAACTCCCTGTGTTTTTTATTCATTAATTGCTTGGTCATAGACCACTATGATTCGACTTAAAGTGAATAAACAAATTGGTCGGGATGTTTAGAGGTGTAGATCAGGTCGTATATGCCTTTTTTCTCTCTCTCTCTCTCTCTCTCTGTCTCATGTATGTCTCTCTCTCTCGCGGTCGCGTATGCCACGTGACTCGCGTGTCCGCAAGTGACATATCTTGCACATTATTTTAGTTTGTTGTGAGTCTGAACACAATTACTTTTACCTTTCAAACCCGATAATCCTATGTGTTTTGGGTTTCACCAAACTAATGAGAAAATCTGATTCTTTTTCATGCATTTATTCTCTTTGACTGTCAGATGAAACCAGCTTTATATACAGTATTTTATCATATTTAACAGACAACAACAATGAGTTGTTTAATTGAACAAATAATATGCAGATGAATTTATTTTTATTTTTATTGCAATTCAGAGATGGATTGGGAAATATTTCCTCACAACTTTACATCTTGTGTGTAATGGTCCGAACAGTTTGGACCAGCTAAAGCTTAGGGGCCCTTAACACGGTGAAAACGTGACAGTTTTCCATTTTTTTTTTTAAACCCATTCAGACGCGGAAACAGGAAACGGGCCAACATCGCTGTAGTTGGCATGCCAAGCCAATAGTCAGTGGTGACACTTAGCCTAGTACTGTAGATAGCTCTTCCGGACAATTTGATGCATAAAACCTTACTGTAACCGAAAAGTAATGCCACTAACGTTCATAAAGCGGTTGGTGTAAGCTTGGGGTTACAAGTATTGTAAATGATAAGCTTTCTGTCCTCTTATTTCACCGCATTGAACTCGTGAAAACAGAAGACATGCTGATAGTGAAGGGGCTTTGTGAGCGGCTACTTTCCTGTACTTCAAAATAAAAGTCAACTCACGTTTGTCCAGTGAAATGCTATTAATGTTTAGCCAGTGAAATGCTTTTACTGTGAAGCCATAGCCTTAATGCTCTTTTTGTTGAACAGTAACTTAACCGCTGCGCGTTGAACTATGGATAGTGTTTTTTAATGTAGAGAGAGCCGTGTCCCTGGCATATAGAAGCTACACACGTTTATTTTGCTAGAAAAACCGGCAGAGCACAAATCTTTCCCCAGCCAAAGTGGCGGGTGGTCTCAATAATTTACTAATCGCTTAGACTAAATTGGGTGTTATATTTCAGCCCTGCACGACACTCGTGAGAGACCTTGCATTTTATGTTGTCTAATAACTTTATAACTTGCATGTGGGTATTTTGACAGCAAATGTTATAGACTACGCATACGTGAAGCGGAGCGTTACCAGGGAAAATGCTTTCTGTGTTTACAAGAAACCAAAACCGTTGTGTTTTCCAAAAAATCCTCCCTGAGAGTTGATCTCAAAAACTTGTGGTTTCATGCCTGCGTTTGCTGTTTTCATGTAAATGATATATCACCGTTCATCACCGTTTCGTGTTTTCGTATAAACAGCACCTTAGAACTCATCTCAGGGATTTTCTATGAAGAATGGGTTCAGTTTCAGAAAACATGAGCACTTTGTGAAAACTGACAATTTATTCACACGGGGAAAGTCCACTAGTTCACTTGCTTTGGTTGAGACCAAATATAATTAAGATTTGTTTTGTTTGGTGTGGTCCACTTTCATATTGCCCCTTTTGCAAGTGAACCAGCATTAAGAAGTAAAACCACACGTGATCTGAGGTCATTCATTCATAGGACAGACATTCTGGGGTGGAGAGAAGCAGGAAGCGCAACATGAAAATGCGAAATTGTTAACAATCATGGAGATATATACTGCGATCGTGTTTATTTTTGTGCCATCAGAAAATAACAACTATGCGTCATTAAAATATGTAGGTTAGACTACGAGTCATTTACATTGAGAGGAATGGGGTGGACTACTGCCTAATCTACAGTTTGATATAATATGGGGTTAAAATGATGAATAAAATAGGCCTACATCTATCCTATTAATAAAGAAGAAAAAGATCAAATTATTGTTTTTTCATATGTAGGCCTATGTCAATGCCACGTTATATGTCTTGTAGCCTACGATGTGAAACATCATTTGTACTGTATGTGTTGTACTGTAGAATAGGCTCAAGCTGACACACAGCTGATATAGCTGTATCACAGAGCATCAGTCGGTTATTTTCATGGTTATTTTCATGCTTAATGTGGAGCGCATATTGTAAGCCAGAATCTATTAAATGTAGTGCTACTTTGCTCCTCCCTTCGCAATTAATATCAGCAGACTAGCGGACTGTGCATATGAGCGTATGCTCTGACAATGTGTGCTACATCACTTCATAATCCATGAATTTTAGGGTTGCTGTGATTGGTGCAGATAGGGTTTAAAGCAGACCAGAGTCTGGTTGTCTCAGACTGTGTTCAAACCAACCAGAGGTGCAACCCTCGAGGCTTCTTTTCAACAAAGCTGGTGTGAACAGGCTGTACTTTGTGTTGAGGTCTTAAACATGCACCCACATGTGTATCTATATAGAAAACACAGATGGCACAATAGTTTAAGTTTAAAGCATACAAAAGCATGGGAATGTTTCCCAATGTCCTGCAGAATAACACATGGTTTGAAATGCAAAGTGTCCATGGTTCTATTGAGTTGGTAGTGGGAGATGTTGTCATCCACATGTTATAAATGTTTTTAACAAATTTATTATTGAATCACGTTTACTGAGACATTTTCTTCTGTATTGTTTGATGATACTAGAGTAATATAATGACTGATAGCATTTTATTGGGAACTCATAATAGACCAAAAAAACTTACTTTGTAAATATTACTGTGATGTCACAGCAAAAGACATAACAGTAATGTTTACAAAGTAAGTTTTTTTTAACCCTATATTTCTCTGTCTGTGATGTCACGAGAAAGAGAAATATAGGGTTAAAAAAAACACTCTTTCTGCCTTTTCTCAGGCTAGGATGAACCGATTTTAATTTTGTTTGCACATTTATACTACATAGGATCTCAGAATTCAATACACCTTCATTTTCAAACCGGTGAAGTAGGCCTTTAATGTGAAGTGGAAGGGAAATGAAACATGGTTTTAAATTGTTTTTTATAAATAAAAAACCTAAAATTGTCGCGTGCAAAAGTATTCAGCCCCCCTGAGTCAATACTTTGTAGAACCAACTATCGCTGCAATTACAGCTGCGAGTCTTTTGGGGTATGTCTCTACTAGTTGCAAATTTATAGACTGACATTTTTGCCCATATTTCTTTGCAAAATAGCTTGGGCTTCAGATTCAGCATCAGATAGCGTGCAGAACAGAAATGTTCAACTTTTTTCCAGATATTCTCAATTGTATTTAGGTCTGGACTTTGCTGCAGCCTCTTAACTGTTTTTTCTGCCCTGTATTTGGCTCCATCCATCTTCCATTCAACTCTGACCAGCTTCCCTGTCCCTGTTGAAGAAAGGCATCTCCACAGCATGATGCTGCTAGCACCATGTTTCACGGTGGGGATGGTATGTTCAAGGTGATGTGCAGTGTTAGTTTTCCACCACACATTGCACTTTGCGTTAAGGCCAAAAACTTAAATTTTGGTCTCATCTGACTAGAGCACACAGCGTATTCAGATGAGACCAAGCTTGAAGTTGTTGGCCTGAATGCAAAATGCAATGTGTGGCGGAATACTAACACACATCACCCTGAACACACCATCCCCACCATGAAACATGGTGGCGACAGCATTATGCTGTGGGGGTCTTTTTGGGTATGCGAGTTTGGGTATGCGAGAAATTCCCGGATGAGTACTAACTTCGGGAAGATTTTGGGTATGGATCGATTGGATACTTTTCCTACTCAACCGCCCCACAATGCACTGGGTCAATTCCACCCGCCCAGGAAAATGAAATATTTTCGAGCAAGTTGCTAGGCAACGACATTGTTTGGGGTCCGCGATCTGACAACTGTACGTGCAGTCATTCATAAACTCTTACAATAGATAAGAGATGAAGATAAATACCTAACAACATTAGAGTTACTAAGTGAAATGAGTGAAGTGAGTCTGATAGTGGAGAGAGATCAGGACAGATTTCTGTTCCACACACCACGGCTCGTCCAGCTCAACTCACAGACAGCTGAGGTGCTGTCTGATGAGTCGGACAGAGAGCGTCGGAGGGATCCTCCGCCTCAAAACATGATTATAAAACAAGAGGTCTAAAACACAGATGATGAACACAGGACTGTAAAAATCTAGTTCAATATCTAACCTGTAGAAGGCGTTTACACGCTAAACAGCATCTAAACTGCCTGAATCTTATAAGAAGAAGAATAAATTCTTTATTGCTTGAGTATACTTCAACTGAAAATGTTTCGACACACTTCACATACACAATCGATCTTTGAGTATACCAGGGGTTTTCAAAGTGTGAGAGTGAGCCCCCCCTCAGAGAACAAATTTCAGCTGAGCCCACCCCCAAAAAAAGTTCTTTATCCCTGTGTGTTTTGAAAGATCTTTTAATTATTTTACACATTTGAAACATATTTTTGAAACATTCGAAACATCTTTGTGTGTTTTTAAACAAATTTTTATAAACATTTTAACATCTTTATCTAAGTATGTTTTTGATTTTTAAAATACATTTGAACATCTTAATCTAGTGGTTTAATCCTGCTTCCTTTAAGCATGGATAGTAGTGACTGAGTGTTTTAATCCTGCTTCCTTTAAGCATGGATAGTAGTGACTGAGTGTTTTAATCCTGCTTCCTTTAAGCATGGATAGTAGTGTCTGAGTGTTTTAATCCTGCTTCCTTTAAGCATGGATAGTAGTGACTGAGTGTTTTAATCCTGCTTCCTTTAAGCATGGATAGTAGTGTCTGAGTGTTTTAATCCTGCTTCCTTTAAGCATGGATAGTAGTGACTGAGTGTTTTAATCCTGCTTCCTTTAAGAATGGATAGTAGTGACTGAGTGTTTTAATCCTGCTTCCTTTAAGCATGGATAGTAGTGACTGAGTGTTTTAATCCTGCTTCCTTTAAGCATGGATAGTAGTGACTGAGTGTTTTAATCCTGCTTCCTTTAAGCATGGATAGTAGTGACTGAGTGTTTTAATCCTGCTTCCTTTAAGCATGGATAGTAGTGACTGAGTGTTTTAATCCTGCTTCCTTTAAGCATGGATAGTAGTGACTGAGTGTTTTAATCCTGCTTCCTTTAAGAATGGATAGTAGTGACTGAGTGTTTTAATCCTGCTTCCTTTAAGCATGGATAGTAGTGACTGAGTGTTTTAATCCTGCTTCCTTTAAGCATGGATAGTAGTGACTGAGTGTTTTAATCCTGCTTCCTTTAAGCATGGATAGTAGTGACTGAGTGTGCAGCGGAGTGAGAAAGATAGGCAGACAGACTTGCCCAAATATTTGATTATTATTAAATGTCCTTCACACACCCAGTGTTTTTTCGCTAGTGCCTCCAATGTCCAGCTGGGTGAAAATAGTAGCCATTCAAGGTCCCGACCCTCCTAGGGGGGTCCCGGGGTATGACCCCCTGGGAGATTTTTTTGTACCTTTTTAAAGTGAAATGCATGAATCTGGTAGCCTGGCATTCCCAGACCTGCCACTAGGCGCTGGCAAATTAAATTTGCTGCGCGTGTTGGTCTGGACACGCTCCGTTGAAGCTTTATCAAGAAAACCAGAAATCTGGCCCTGGTTTCAATTGGTTCTATCTAATATGGGCGCGCCAGAGCCCTTTATATGGTACTCTGGGGAGGGCATAACCGGATGACGACAGTGACGTGCATGCGACGTCGAAGCCGTGATAGTAAACATCAAAGATGGCTGCGGATATGTTGTGTGAGTTTGAGACTGCTTTGGCCTCCACCCTTAACGATTTGGAAAACGGCACTCAAATCTTTCATTAGCAAGTAAGTGGAATGTTCTGTTTTGCCGACCGACAACGGCAAACGTTTAATTTAACAGTTTAACAGCTGTTCGCTAAACGAAAGGGGCTTATGTCACCTTGTGCATCGCTCTGATTGGTTGTAGTGCTATCCAACTGCGTGCAGTGGCATTTGAAATGCACGAGTAGGAGCCGCCCCTTGAGTTGGAAATTACTATTGATCGTGGCCATACCCTCTATCGTTCAAGATATCAGGGTCTGGATTTCCAGGCTATGAATCTGGTGCACTTTGAGAGGAAAATTAAGAGGCTAAATCTGAGGAATTTTGTGTGAACAAATAATTGGGAGACACTGGGTCGGATGAATTAGAAGCTATTGAAGAAAGACGCATGAATTTTCCATAAAAATATTAATTTAAAATAAAATATTATGCAGGGTCCTCTGAGTTGGGCAGATGATCTAATTCAATTATTAGGCTATTAACTATCTAGACCAAAACATTGTATTCCTTTTTTTGTAAGATAACTTACATTTGCTTAATATGATGTTTAATATCAAAATCAAACTAAAAAAAAAAAAATTTAGTTTTCTTTTTTTTCACATACTCATCCGCGCCCCCCCTGCCATAACTCCGCACGCCCCACAGTTTGAAAACCACTGGAGTAGACAGTATGTAGTATATAGATGGTGAGTATGTAGGATGTAGGACGCTAGTATGGCTTTCCGAACACAGCCCATATCTACAATGGAATGGTTTAAATCAAAGCATAGGTATGTGTTAGAATGGCCCAGTCAAAGTCCAGACCTAAAAACAATTGAGAATATCTGGAAAGACTTGAAAATTGCTGTTGACAGACGCTCTCCATCCAATCTGATGCTGAATCTGAACCTTGAGCTATTTTGCAAAGAAGAATGGACAAAAATGTCAGTCTGTAGATGTACAAAGCTGGTAGAGACATAGCACAATAGACTTGCAGCTGTAATTGCAGTGATAGGTGGTTCTACAACGTATTGACTCGGGGGCTGAATACTTCTGCACGCCACACTTTTCAGTTTTTTATTTATAAAAAAAATTGTAAATCATATTTAATTCGATTTCACAATTATTATTAGCAAGAAATAATGACAACAAGTTTTTTGTATTTAATTTAAACTCATGGATAGTATTGTGTCTCAGGGCGCTTTGGATCATTGAAATCAATCTCAGACACCTGTGATAATCAGTTTGCTAAGTAAGCGCAATCAAAGGAAATCTGCTTAACAAGGACGTTCCACATGATTAAGCAGGCCACAGGTTTCAAGCAATATGGTAAAGAAAGAGGATCTCTCTGCTGCCTAAAAGCGTCAAATAGTGCAATACCTTGGACAAGGTATGAAAACATTAGATATTTCACGAAAACTTAAGTGTGATCATCGTACTGTGAAGAGATTTGTGGAATAGGAATAGGAATAGGAGAGCAGCTGCTTAAATGCCATCACAAAAGCAGCAGACAGGTATTTGAAGCTTCTGGGGCCTCATTTATAACGGTGTGCGTAGAAACCATCCTAAAACATTGCGTCCGCACAAAGTCAAAAATGTGCTGCGCAAAAAAATAATCAGATTTATAGAACTGTGCGGCGCACACTTGCACGCAATCTTCCGTTTATAAATACCCACCTACGGCGAATTGTGCGCAGACGATCTCTATGGAGGACGAAACCTGCCATATGTATAAATAAATAAATTAATAAATAAATGAATAAATACTGGAATAAATAAATAATTAAATACACAAATAAATACATAAATAAATAATTAAATACATGATTAAATAAATAAAAGAAGGAATAAATAAATACATAAATAATTAAATGTCATTTACTTATTTATAGATTTATTTATTTACACATTTATTTATTTATACATGTATTTAAGTATTTATTTATTCATTTATTTATTTGCGCATTTATTTATTTATGCATTTATTAATTTCTACATTTCTACATTTCCTCATTTATTTATTTATGCATTTCTGTGTCCATATGCTAATGAGATAGGAGGGACTTGCCTCAGTCTCATACAGGTCACAGGGTACGGATCTAAAGAACCAATCACAAGCCTGCGCGTTCTCTCCCCTCTGTGTACGAGCCTAAGCGCATTCACGGAGAGCAGAGAAAGCGTTGTTGCCATGGTAGTGCGTGACAGTGGACTAGACCTAGCCGAGGACGAGGTAGCCTAACAAGTTTGCACAATGGAAGAGAAACAAACCGGTAGACAGAAGTTACCATTGCCACCATTACTTGCCCCTGCTCACCGTTTGCAAAAGGCAAAGAAAAGAAAGCCAGAAGCTGAAAAGGCATCAAGAAAAGAGCAGTTAGGCCTACATACAGCTCGAGGACAAACGCGAGTCAACATTGGAATCACTGTTCAATGATGGCAACAGCTGAGGAAGTTGAATGGCTTGACAAGTGACGCCATAGTTGCCGTCTTTCTCTTGTTGGACAGGTAAGCCTTTGTTTCGTTTCCTGTAAAATGTGTGTTATGGCGAAGTCTAGCCAAGGAAGCTATTTATGTTGCATTAGCCATATTAGCCCGATGCTAACGTTAGCTCCCCAGTCGTTCTAGGCTAATAGGCACATTACAAGCTGCATTAGCTAACGTTGCCATACTATATTATTAGTCTAATGTTATGTGGTCGTCAGCGTCTGAACATGTGTCATTTTAATATTGGCTTTTCAAAATGTGCTGATGCGGTGTCTGTTTTTCTTTTTTTAATTATGGTTTTATAGTTATGACAACAAGGCTAATTCCTCAACACTTGAAACACCGATCGATGAGACCACCTCCTCCTCCTCCACCTTTGTCAAGTATTTATCCAGAGTCTCTCGGTGAGTAAAGCTTGATGTAGAAGGGAATATGTGTGCTATGCTACAATACTGTTCTATATGATGGGCAATACATAGGCCTAAACAATGCGTGATAAATTATATAGGTATCAAATATATGTGCAGACAGTGGGTACATGTCAGTTAGTGTATACTCTGTGTAAATGGGGGGAAAAGAGAAACAAACATGCCAACATACATTTTTAACCATCTTTGGGTATCCTGCCTCGAATTGTCCACCTGTAAAAGCTCCCCTATATAATGTATACACAGTCTAAACCGAAATTATTCATACCCCTGGCAAATTTTGACTTTAAATTAATTTTATGAAACCAGCAAGCTTTTTCTTGATTGGAAATGACACAGGCTTCTCCCCAAAGATAATTGTGGAAAAGTTGAGTTGAGAGTTGGAGCTCATTGCTAAAGATGAATGGGCAAAAATACTAGTGGAGGCAGGGGCGCAACTACCCACTTTCTGGGGTGTATGCAGATACTTGCCAGGCCAGTTGTGCGCTGGAACGGTGCAAAATATGATAATAGTGGGAAACAGGTGAGTGTGTTGTTTGGGCGCTGACCTGCTATAATCACTACACTACCAGTCAAAAACTGTGAAAACAGCAATAGTCAAAAACTTGAGGTGACACGTTAATCTGCAGTGACAAACATCATGACAGACATCATGTTAAGGGGATGTTTCTCACACTATGGTGTCGGGTCTATTTATCGCATATCATGGATCATGGATCAGTTTGGATACATTAGAATACTTGAAGAGGTCATGTTGCCTTATGCTGAAGAGGAAATGCCCTTGAAATGGGTGTTCCAACAAGTCAACGACCCCAGACACACCAGTACGCGAACAAGATCTTGGTTCCAGACCAACAAGATTAACGTTATGGAGTGGCCAGCCCAATCCCTGGACCTTAATCCAATAGAAAACCTATGTGGTGACATCAAAAATGCTGTTTTGAGGCAAAACCAAGACATGCAGAGGAATTGTGGAATGTAGTCCAATCGTCCTGGGCTGAAACACCTGTTCACAGGTGCCATAAGTTGGTCGACTCCCTGCAACACAGATGCTCAGAAACAGAGGTTATACAACTAAATATTAGTTCAGTGATTCATAGGAAAGCTAAATCTTCATGCATTTTTCAGTTGATACAGTAAATGTTTGAGTTGTAAAGAAAAATGCAGACACTGCTATTTTTTTGAACAGCCTAATATTCCTTTTTCTTCACTTTCTGTAAAGATGAAGAAACATTGGTAACACTTTACAATAAGGGTACATTAATTAATGGTTAGTTAATGCTTAATAAGGTTTAACTAACCATTAGTTAACTGTTAACTAATGTGCCTAGTAAGCCTTTACTAATGGTGTTCATGTTAACTAAGGTATTAATTACTACATTATGTAATGTTTATAAATATCCTATATTAACCTTAGTTAACCCATTAATTGAGCATGAACCAACAGTTGATTAATATAATAATTAGCATTAATTAACTGTTAACAAATGTCATTTTTGTAACATTACTTAAGCATAATTAACCATTTATTAATGCTCTTTGTGACCCTTATTGTAAAGTGGGAACCATTTATCCATTAAGTAACACTTAATAAATGCACACCAGTGCTGAATAGGCATTACTGAAGCATAATTAACCATTTATTAATGGACTTTGTGACCCTTATTGTAAAGTGAGAACCATTTCTCATGAATTAACACCTAATAAAGGCATACTAGTGCTGATTAAGCATCACTTAAGCATAATTAACCATTTCTTAATGTTATTTGTGACCCTTATTGTAAAGTGGGAACCGTTTATCACTTGTTACACTTAATAAATGCAAAATAGTGCTGAATAAGGATTACCTAAGTACAATCCATCAATCAACAATTCTCTTTGTGACCCATGTAAATTCTCTATAATAACAATATCAAAAAAATATTTCCAACTGGAAATCAATTCATGACAACAATCTGTTATCAACACAATTCAGTCACCATTTAAAAAAGAAAGAAAATGTTATTTTATTTAGAATCTTCGGTTTTATTTGGAAACACGGCTCTCACATTTTGACATAAATACCATCAAAGAACTCCAAAATAGTTTCTTCAACAAATTATATCCAGTTTAATGATTTTCTTTGAAAGTAACAAACAGGAGGAAATGGATCACTAACAGCAATGGTGAAACACACTGACAAAGGCAGTTAGGTTTAACAGGTAAATATGTATTTTCTACTCTCTCTTCCTTGAAGTGTATATCATTGTTGCAACATAAACAAAAATAAAATACACAAAGAACATAACAGTTCCATTTTTAATTATGGACTAAAGATAAAACAAAATAATGATCACTCTCTTGTGAATAAACACTAGTTTAACCTGGACCTATCACTGTTATTTGAATGAGCACATATGTGTTTCATTTAACCTTTATTTATACTCGGAAGATCAGTTGAGGGGTGACCCTCATTTATAATCTCTCGCTCTCTTAACATCCAGTTCTTGGGTTTGCTGGCCACTCCAGGCCTGCTGTGCGCCTCTTAAAATGAAGCAGTTCCAAGAATCTTGTCTAATCACCAAGTTGATGTACATGGAAAAAAAGAAAATAATCAGTTAACAGTTCAGATGCATTTTTGTTTCCTTTATCTAAATCATTATAGCATAGCATTATGGTTCCACATTATGTATTATTATTATAACATAATGCATTGCATTGCTTAACTGAAATATCTTTGGTACCTTAATCAAATAAAATTCTCACTGAACCTTTAACAAGTTGACACTATTTTTTCATTCAAAAAACATGTAATCTCTATGACCATTCTACACAACACATGCTCAGCTTCAGCTCATTTTAGCCTGAAATAGCAACATGCACTTTGAATATGGAAAATGCTTACATGTGTTCACATATGGTTTGGTAAGTTACCTGTGAAGCTAGCCAGCGCACGCCTCATGCTAACGGTGCTATGCTAGCGGGAGGCTGCATCACTAATATATTTCACATTATTAATTTCTTACATACACACAACTATTATATCATCTCACGAATACCTTAGTTAACTCACCAATAATTACCAATAATTTCGTTTCGTTTCGGGCTAATGGCAGCATACTGTAATTGTAACCACCACGGGTCTTTTGTGAGAATAAAGCACATAGCTGCTGGCCTGCTGCTTCACTGTTCAGAAATACGTCCGTCTTTCTTGCTGGCTGATCGCTGGGTGAGTTCAAGTGCTTGAAAAACGTGGGTTATCCTAATGTCAATAAGGTTTGTAAAGAAATATTTTTCTTAAGTAAAGTCTCCAAACATATTTTCACCTTCCCAAAGTTGAAAATACATTGCATACATACATGCATTCCCTCTAAAGCCATTGTTGATTATCAATAGCCTATTATTGATCATATAAATCACCTATAGATCTCGTTTTTTACTGGATCCTGGAAAGACGGATGTGTGCCTGTGGACAGTAAAAGCAGCAGCTGAGCTACATGCTTAAAGCCAGCTTGACCTGACGGACCCATTTTTCTCACACAAAAGACCTGTGGTGGTTACAGTTATGCTGCCATTAGCCAAACAAAATTATTGGTGAGTTAAATAAGGTGTTAGTGAGATGATATAGTTGTGTGTATGTAAGAATACTGTGAAATATATTAGCGACACGGCCTCCTGCTAGCATAGCAACATTAGCATTAGCGCGCTACTATATGAGCAGCGTTAGCATGAGGCTTGCACTGGTTAGCTTCACAGGTAACTTTTAGCAGTAATTGTAGTGGTGGCTAAATAAAGTGTGTGTTCATGGACACCAAACTGTATGTGAATAAATGTTAGCATTATTCCATATTCAAAGTGCATGTTGCTATTTCAGGCTAAAATGAGCTGAAGCTGAGCATGTGTTGTGTAGAATGGTCATAGAGATTACATGTTTTTTGAATGAAAAAATAGTGTGAACTTGTTAAAGGTTCAGTGTGAATTTTATTTGATTAAGGTACCAAAGATATTTCAGTTAAGCAATGCAATGCATTATATTATAATAATACATAATGTGGAACCGTAATGCTATGCTATAATGATTTAGACAAAGGAAACAAAAATGCATCTGAACTGATTATTTTCTTTTTTTCCATGTATATCAACTTGGTGATTAGACAAGATTCTTGGATTCCAGCCCAACTGCTTCATTTTAAGAGGCGCACAGCAGGCCTGGAGTGGCCAGCAAACCCAAGAACTGGATGTTAAGAGAGCGAGAGATTATAAATGAGGGTCACCCCTCAACTGATCTTCCGAGTATAAATAAAGGTTAAATGAAACACATATGTGCTCATTCAAATAACAGTGATAGGGCCAGGTTAAACTAGTGTTTATTCACAAGAGAGTGATCATTATTTTGTTTTATCTTTAGTCCATAATTAAAAATGGAACTGTTATGTTCTTTGTGTATTTTATTTTTGTTTATGTTGCAACAATGATATACACTTCAAGGAAGAGAGAGTAGAAAATACATATTTACCTGTTAAACCTAACTGCCTTTGTCAGTGTGTTTCACCATTGCTGTTAGTGATCCATTTCCTCCTGTTTGTTACTTTCAAAGAAAATCATTAAACTGGATATAATTTGTTTAAGAAACTATTTTGGAGTTCTTTGACGGTATTTATGTCAAAATGTGAGAGCCGTGTTTCCAAATAAAACCGAAGATTCTAAATAAAACAACATTTTCTTTCTTTTTTAAATGGTGACTGAATTGTGTTGATAACAGATTGTTGTCATGAATTGATTTCCAGTTGGAAATATTTTTTTGATATTGTTATTATAGAGAATTTACATGGGTCACAAAGAGAATTGTTGATTGATGGATTGTACTTAGGTAATCCTTATTCAGCACCATTTTGCATTTATTAAGTGTAACAAGTGATAAACGGTTCCCACTTTACAATAAGGGTCACAAATAACATTAAGAAATGGTTAATTATGCTTAAGTGATGCTTAATCAGCACTAGTATGCCTTTATTAGGTGTTAATTCATGAGAAATGGTTCTCACTTTACAATAAGGGTCACAAAGTCCATTAATAAATGGTTAATTACACTTAAGTAATGCCTATTATGGTTAATTATGCTTCAGTAATGCCTATTCAGCACTTGTGTGCATTTATTAAGTGTTACTTAATGGATAAATGGTTCCCACTTTACAATAAGGGTCACAAAGAGCATTAATAAATGGTTAATTATGCTTAAGTAATGTTACAAAAATGACATTTGTTAACAGTTAATTAATGCTAATTATTATATTAATCAACTGTTGGTTCATGCTCAATTAATGGGTTAACTAAGGTTAATATAGGATATTTATAAACATTACATAATGTAGTAATTAATACCTTAGTTAACATGAACACCATTAGTAAAGGCTTACTAGGCACATTAGTTAACAGTTAACTAATGGTTAGTTAAACCTTATTAAGCATTAACTAACCATTAATTAATGTACCCTTATTGTAAAGTGTTACCGAAACATTTGACAAGTTTCTTCATATTTGGAGTTGGAATAGAATGTGAAATGTCCTCAATGCATTTGCGTGTTTGGAAATAAAAGATATTATTAGGATTTTGATCTTTATTACATTTTTTAAACACACTGCTATTATTTTGAACACAACTGTACATCATTGTAATAAATAACTTATAAGTACAGATACAATTAAACTTTGTTTATTGCAACCTGTTGGGTATAAAGCCTTTGTATTGTCCATGTGGATCTGGAAAGCGGTCTCTTATTTTCTACACACAGCAACTAGGTATGACCACTCTGTTCCCTGCTCCCAGTGCCCCATATTGCCACACAACAAATAGGCAGTATGCTGCATAGCGAAATTATTTTTTAATCTCCACTGGGTCTGGATGGTCATCCAAAACACATCGTGTTTAGGTGCCCCTCTTGCAAAATGTATGCCTCGATGTGGGGCATCATTGCGATACAGGAGTGAGGTTGTTGCCCACAGCACTTGCGCTCCACATCTGTTGGCACTTCTCTGCAGCTCTGGCAGACGCACCAGGTGGGTTTATCTGTCTTCTGAGGGCCCGATGGAGGAGAATCTGCTGATGCCAATGTTAGCAGGTCCAACATGAGGCTGGGGTCGCATGTCAAGCAGAGCTGAATTCTTGCCTGTAAAGTAATACATGATTATTATTTATTAAATACAGTTTTGTATTGTCCTCTAATAGGTAGGCTATTGTGTGTTCATGGTACATGGCATCTCAGTACACAAAGTTGCTGGTAAGGTTTATGTCTTATATGGGCCTACAGTCTGCTCATATGCAATCCTTAGAGTTTTGCAAAAAAAACTCATCTTGTGAGCTCTGACAAGCAAAACAATGAATGATAAAAAAAAAGGTGTAATGTACTACACTAAATATGCATGAACGTGGGTAAACTGTGATATAAATAACATGCTGTATTGGCAATACTGCCGAACTTTTTCTTTACATTTCTGTTACCAGTCCGTCTGATGTGCTAGCCTGACTGCTGTGAGAAACACTACTAACAGTAGGCCTTATCATGTTTGTTTTAAACAGTTAGCATTATAATATTAGGTGTGTTCTTACCGGTGAATGAGACATTGTAGTTTGTCGAGAAATGGAGGAGGAGGTGGTCTCATCGATCGGTGTTTCAAGTGTTGATGAATTAGCCTTGTTGTCATAACTATAAAACCATAATTAAAAAAAGAAAAACAGACACTGCATCAGCACATTTTGAAAAGCCAATACTAAAATGACACATGTTCAGACGCTGACGACCACATAACATTAGACTAATAATATAGTATGGCAACGTTAGCTAATGCAGCTTGTAATGTGCCTACTAGCCTAGAACGACTGGGGAGCTAACGTTAGCATCGGGCTAATATGGCTAATGCAACATAAATAGCTTCCTTGGCTAGACTTCGCCATAACACACATTTTACAGGAAACGAAACAAAGGCTTACCTGTCCAACAAGAGAAAGACGGCAACCATGGCGTCACTTGTCAAGCCATTCAACTTCCTCAGCTGTTGCCATCATTGAACAGTGATTCCAATGTTGACTCGCGTTTGTCCTCGAGCTGTATGTAGGCCTAACTGCTCTTTTCTTGATGCCTTTTCAGCTTCTGGCTTTCTTTTCTTTGCCTTTTGTAAACGGTGAGCAGGGGCAAGTAATGGTGGCAATGGTAACTTCTGTCTACCGGTTTGTTTTCTCTTCCATTGTGCAAACTTGTTAGGCTACCTCGTCCTCGGCTAGGTCTAGTCCACTGTCACGCACTACCATGGCAACAACGCTTTCTCTGCTCTCCGTGAATGCGCTCAGGCTCGTACACAGAGGGGAGAGAACGCGCAGGCTTGTGATTGGTTCTTTAGATCCGTACCCTGTGACCAATCCTGTATGAGACTGAGGCAAGTCCCTCCTATCTCATTAGCATATGGACACAGATATGCATAAATAAATAAATGTGTAAATAAATAAATAAATAAATAAATAATTAAATACACAAATGAATAAATAAAATAAGGAATAAATAAATAAATACATGTATAAATAAATAAATCTGTAAATAAATAAATGACATTTAATTATTTATGTATTTATTTATTCCTTCTTTTATTTATTTAATCATGTATTTAATTATTTATTTATGTATTTATTCGTGTATTTATTTATTTTTTTTTTCCAGTATTTATTCATTTATTTATTAATTTATTTATTTATACTTATTGCAGGTTTCGTCCTGCATAGATCTCCACCCCGTGTCCTCCCACTTCACCTCCCAATTTCATCCCACAATCTACCATACATGCTGAATAGCTCCTGAATATGATGACGCTCTTAATAAGCAAGGCATTTTGACTGACATGAGGAGAAAAGGGAAGCAACCGGCCGCAAAGAAAGTGGCTGGGAAGGGAGAAAGCCTGTGACGTGCATGTGCTGCAGTAACTGTCACACAAACACACACACGCGCGCTTATCACATATCATGATTGGCACAGTCGTTATAGTCTTTGTAAAGCAGTTTCGCCCACCTTTGTGCTGTATGCAATATCACGTATTAGCGTACCTGTATTACTATATGTAGGCCCAGGGGTGGATTACTGCACGGGCACACCGGGCACAGGCCCAGGGGCCCAAGGGCTCAGGGGGGCCCTTAGCCAGAGATACTGATAGTAACTTTTCATGTTGCATAGTCAAAGAGCTCAGTCACTCATGTTAATAAAAGGGTCCAAAAAGGAATAGCGTTAATATAAGGATACTCATTAAAATTGAGCAATATTGAAATCATCATGGGCCCCTCAACTAGTATTCTGTATGTATGAAGGGCCTTGAAGGCCCCCTCACACATACAGAAATAAGCTTTCTATGTGTGAATTATAAATTGTTCATAAAAAGTAGCTATCCACCCTTTATCTTTTGAAATGGGCCCCTCCATCATTGAACATGGGTCTGCAGACCAATCTACTGTACTGTTTTTACAGTTGCAGAGTAAAGAGTGCTGCCTGTTTAAGACAAATATGAAAAATAATGTTCCTTCTGCATCTCAGGATTTGATATAGCCTCTAAAAGTTCCTCTCAAAGTGCACCAGTTTGATGCATTTTACTTTAAAAGGTAAAAAAAATCCGGGGGGGCATTGCCCCCGGTCCCCCCAATAAGGTACAGGGTCCCTCCCACAGTATCCCAAAATCCTGTGGGAAACACTGACTCCCTTAATATGTTTTTTTCCATTAATTGTATGTATCTGTGTGGAAAAGTCAGTGTACCTGACTGGATAAGGGACGAGTGGGGGGCCCTTTAAGAGTTTGTGCCCAGGGGCCTATTATCTCATAATCCGTCTATGTGTAGGCCTATATAAAATGGTGTGACAAGTGAAATAATGCCTATAGTCTATTCGAGAGCATTGTTTATCTCCCGAAAGATCCACACATTTCCAACAACGTCAGATTATAGTTATATCTTCCAGGGTGAATTGTTATGGGAAAGAGATGCGTGTAATGATTTGCTAAATTCATAACATGATTTTATCTAACGAAATATACAGTTTTAAATAATATCTGTTGGGCTTAACTTTGTACAAAACTACTTTTTAAACACCTCTTAAAATGTGCTCTCCCGCTGGGCACTCACGGAAACACCTCCCGACGTATAGGATATTATTATAGAGGAGCGCTATAAGATTCAACGTATAAGATATAACCAAAACATGTAGACCTAGGCTACTTGATAAGTAATTCAACCTACATCACAACTGCATGCCATAGACTACAGTAGCCATATATTCGCAACTATAGGTAAGCTTATACATTTTATTGACTAAATATATTGGGTGCCAAGCATCATTTGTCTGTGTTTTTCTGATGACTGAGCTTTATTTCGTGGTGTTGCCATTGAGTGTCGCTGATTCCCCGAGTCAGGAAAACCTTGCGGTAGCTCTACGCATGGTCGAAAGTTGGCGTGGGAATACGCACACTTCTCCGCAAAGAAGGTTTTTATAAATACCAACGTTTGTCACCGCACATTTCCCCGCACATTTCTGTCCGTCTACGCAAGGTTTTTGTGCTCCGCAAGCTTTATAAATGAGTTCCCTGGTGCCTCTGGAGTCCCACAAACCTCAAGGTGTAGGATCCAGAAGTTTGCAGTTGTGCATAAACCTAGGTTGCGTTCCGAATCGCATACTCTTTCTTTTTTCTATTCTACATACTACATCCGACGATAAAAATAATCGAGTTAGGATGCAGTAGGCATACTATTGGAACATACTTTACTCTATTATTTCATCAAAACATTGCGCCTTGATCTTGCCTCTTGCTTTTATATCCGTCGCATCCCCGTTTGTTTTCATAATGGAGGCTTCGTCGATGTGACGTCACTTCACGTGCGCACTGGATTGTGGGTCAGAATTGCCCAAATAGGATGCACTTTTCAACACTAACAATCTTGGCCGCATGAAGTAGGACATCCGGGTACTTCTAACCATCCTAAATGTAGATGAGGGAAGGTTTATAGGATAATAGCTGTCACCACGGAGTGTCAATCAAAACACTGGAATACTGCTTTCTTGGTTTGTCCAATGTAATGGCAGATTTATTTAGTTTGTAGGGTTTGGAGGGTATCTGTATGGGTGTGTGTGTGGTAAATCTTCAACGATGCACACTTCTTATTGGGGAAAACTCCAAACTCCGTCCGCAAACACGATCGCTCTGCTGCCTTTCTTTCTCTCCTTTTCTCTCTCTCCTCCTCGGCAGTTAACGGCTCCGCTCCTAATCAATAAGCGCGCGCATGAGCATGCACCGAGCGCATGATCGGCTCATGCCAGTGATACGGCCAGGTCCTTTATAATCGCGGACCCTCTTTAACACTAAATCTGGCCAGCAGAATCGGGACATCCTAAATCTTCTTTCTACATACTATATAGTAGAAAGTATGTGATTCGGAACGCATCCCTATTATTCGGCCACCCCTAAACAATGATCACAAGCTGAAACAGTTGCAGTGGACTCAGGAATACATGAAGACTCATCTTCAAACAGTCTTGTTTACTGATGAGTGCCGTGCAACCCTGGATGGTCCAGATGGATGGAGTAGTGGATGGTTGGTGAATGGCCACCATGTCCCAACAAGGCTGCGACAACAGGCGGAGTCATGTTTTGGGCCGGAATCATGGGGAGAGAACTGGTTGGCACCTTCAGGGTCCCTGACGGTGTGAAAATGACCTCGGCAAAGTATGTAGAGTTTATGACTCACCACTTTATTCCGTGGTACAAAAAGGACAGTGCCTTCCATAGTAAAATCATAATTTTTTATTTATTTATTGATATTAACATCATATTATGCAAATGTAAGTTATCATACAAAAAAAGGAAAAAAATGTTTTGGTCTAGATAATTAATAGCCTAAAAATGTAATCAGTTCATCTGGGAGGTAATCCGAAATTATCTGATCATGTCACGTTCACATCCATGCACAGTGTGTATTGAGTTTATTTAAAAACAATTGGAAATGGGGCTGCCCTCAGTTGCCCATGCACTGTGTATAGTCTAGCTTATTTCAGCCTCGTCTGTGGAAAAAAAGATACAGTAGCTGGACAACAGAGTTCTTCTGCTTCGTTCCTCTCACTGCATTTAAATGCATTCATTATATTACAGAGAAATATGTCCCGTAAAAGAAAAAGAGCTCCAAACCCAACCCAGAGGACCCTCCATAATATTTTATTTTATATTAATATTTTTATGGAAAATCCATGTGTCCTCAGGGCTGTACAGTGCGACAGTTATGATCGCATTTGCTACTGAAATTGATCACGTGCGATGATAATACAAATCCATTCGCACTCGTGTGACAGCCTGCAAATGAGGAGAGGCTGTCTTTGAAACACAGAGGAGCGCTGCACAACACTGCTTAGAGGGCTCTACATTAACACTGCGGGTAAATGAGTCTTAGGCAAGTATAAGTTATTGAGTCCACCCTCCACTTTGGCTGGTGAAAGATATGTGTCCTCGGGATCTGTGCTCGTGTAGCGATTCTAGGTATAAAAACTTCACCAACGGCAATTACCGCAGTTAATTTAGCGCGTGTACAAACAGAACATTTCCTGTGCTCCTTCACATTAAAAGCCTGTTACTAGCCAAACGTGAGTTGACTTTTATTTTGAAGCTGGTAAGAACAGGAAGTTAGCGCTTTTATCTAGCTTGAAAGGCAACTCATTCAGCTGCAGCGAGCAGTCAACAGTAGCCTAGTCTATTTAAACAAAGTTTTAAATTGGCCACTGAAAAGCTACTCCCAACACTTTCACAACAACCTATTTAATTTATCCTAAATTGTACCAATATGTATACTTATTTATTTAATAGGCTATGTTTAATGTTTTAAAGTTTGGTTTTAATTAACAGAAGGACATTATAATAATAATAATTCTGAATCAGCAAAAAATTGCAAATGGCAGGTTAGATTCTTTATTCTAAATCAGTGCACCCCTATTCATTTTTCCATAATTATTACTGCACACACTAGGATATAATATTAATTGAGAATCTCAAATGAGACCAAGATGACATGCTCAAAGGTAATTAAAGCGAAATGCAAGGGTTAAGGTTATGCAGGTTTTCGATCATACTTTGTGTGCTACCAAATTTATTTTTGTGCTTCTGAATTTTTTTGCTTGCTAGCGCCCTGTCCAACTTGAACCGGCTCATGACACACGTGACGACCAAACGTTATGCGATTGGTTGGCTAATCCAGAGTGGCACTGGGCAGATCCAATAGTTGTATACTTCAACAGACACCCGCCTCCAATTGAGTGAACGTTTGCCAATTACAGCAGTTCCAGACCTTCTGTACAAATGAAATGAAGTACGATGGTCTGGTTGGACCAGGCTACTCCGACACTGTTGAATGTAGAAACGCAAAAATCTCACAGAATGTCCATCCCCACCCCACGGGGTGTGCTATTCAGTTTTTTGGTTTTCCACAAGGGGAAACCGTAAGTCCGATTACGGTGCATCATGGCGTCTACTCCAACCAAGGCCTGGTAAGCAAACTGCAGTGTGATGAGCAGTACAATGTTGGAAATAAGTAAGTGGTAGTATACGTCTGTATGTTCAAGATTTGTTCTTGATCAACTCAGTTTAGCTGTGTCAGTAAGCTTGATGCAGGCTAAAGTATCCTAGATCAAACGCATAATGTTGTAAATGTCAATGTCAGAATAAGAAACGCATCATGAATTACATTACGCCATTTATGAGACAAATAAAGTTAACATTTACTCAAAATGCTCATTTAAGATTGTGTAAGAAATTTGGAAGCCTTACACTTCTTTAAAAGGTCCTATACAGCCCCCTTCTTAATAATCATTCATTTTGTTATCATACTGCCTTCTCTAAACTGATGGAACTGAGTTAATTACCGGTCCAGTGGTGGATTCTAATAGCAGAAAATGCATTTTGTATAGTTCCACATTCAAAAAACAAACATTTAACTACAGCCAAAGCATTCAGTAACCAACAAAATAGGTGACAGGGCTCTAGACTGCGACCAAATGCTCGCAGTCTGCTTTTGCAACCAGTTTGAGAGACAGCGCGAGTGATTTTTAAAACTTAGGGGCACTAGCGTGACCTGGAAAAGTGCCGATTTTTTTTCGTATTATTTTTATATTAGATCTTAAATTATATTATATTTCTTGTGTTGAAAAAGGAGGAGGAACATTTGAAAAAAAACGAAACCGCTAATGTGTGTCTCTCTGTCGTGAACGTATTATAAGGTGTGTGTTTGTGTGTGTGTGTAAGGGGGAGGGTCCCGGACAAATGTACATGACGCGTTTCGCGCTGTTTATTAACAGCACCTCATCTACATTTGTAGTCCCCATATGTCTTTGCGGCTTTAAACATCTGATACTTCTTTGACAATGGCGAAAAGAACCATTCATGATTTTTTTTAAAGTACGGCTGCTCCAGAGCAGGGCCAGACCCTCTTACGCAGCAACTTGCAGAGGTAAATGATGGCGAAGCAGAGGTGAATGATGTGGAAGCGAAAAATTCCCGCTTTCGAGAGGAATGGCTGAAGGAATTCACCTGGCTTCGGTATGACAAAATAAACACAATGAACTGCATATTTTGCTGTCGATGTGGGCCAAAACATGCGGGCAACACTAAGTTTGCCAAAGCAACAGGCACCTGCCAGTTTAAACAAGATACGCTGATTAAACACAGCACCAGTTTGAAACATTAGCCGGGACCGTTGCAACAACGAAAGCGCATCACCACTATCGGCAGCCTTTCGCCGGCATGAAGCAGCAGCTTAGTCTGCAGATGAGGCAGAAATGGTGGCTAAATTTAATATGGCATATTTTATTGCCAAGGAAGAACTTCCATTCACCAAGTTCAAGGGGCAGATCGAACTATTGCAGAAAAACGTCTTGAAGGTTAACCCTACATATAGTAATGATGTGGCATGTGCCCAATTCATTGACCTTATAGCTGATACCCTAAAAAATAAGACTCATCAGGCGATAAAAGATGCCAGGTACGTGTCATTCATGCTCGACGGTGACACTAATGTCACAACCAAGGAGTGCGAGATAATATATGCCAGGATCCTGCATCAGGGGAAACCCAAGAATATTTTGATTGGCCACAGGGA